>OW386286.2:245958652-247199986 GCA_936432065.2 Rutpela maculata | reverse complement strand
ACCCTTATTTCCCCTTAATTACCCTTATTTACCCTTAATTACCCTCGTTTTACCCTTATTTATCCTTGTTTTACCCTTATTTACCCTTAATTACCCTCATTTATCCTTGTTTTATCCGTAATTACCCTTGTTTTAGCCGCTAAAACAAGGGTAATTACGGATAAAACAAGGATAAATGAGGGTAATTAAGGGTAAATAAGGGTAAAACAAGGATAAATAAGGGTAAAACGAGGGTAATTAAGGGTAAATAAGGGTAATTAAGGGGAAATAAGGGTAAAACGAGGATAAATAGGGATAAAACAGGGGTAAATAAGGATAAAACAAGGGTAATTAAGGATAATAAGGATAAATGGGGATAACATACCAGTTATATCATTTGATGTCATAGAGTGAAACGTAAAACATGTATACCTGTAATATCTGTAATGCAACATTCACTTGGTTCAGTGGGTTAAGCCGTCACGCTAATATTCATAAAAACAAATCTTTTCAGTGTGATTTGTGTAATAAAACATTTAAAAGACAGGATAACTTAAAAAGTCACTTACAAAAAGTGCACAACAATGCTCCATATATTCCATCCAATAGCCGGGTAGTGACCTCGGAAAGCATTAGTCGACCATCTCAGACAATTGAAGATGAAAGGAAAAATCAAAATAGACAGGTGATAACGTTACTTGGAGGAAAGTATACATCTCCTGCTGAACATAAAATACAAGCAAACGAAGAATTAGAAAACTCAGCAGCGCCGTCTGCAGTAGATTTGACGTCAGAGCAGCAAGTTTTGAGACGTTCCAAGCATAGTGTTTTTGATAATTATCAAAAAACTTCTGAGAGAATGAAAAATGAAGATATATTAAATTGGGATTCAGATACCGACCCTAATGACTTGATTGAAGCGATAAGGTTGAACAGGCGTCTAGGCATGAAATATGATGTTTATGTAAATACTTTACGAGATATGGGAATTATTAAATAAATTTTTGTTAGCACATTTTACAGCGTTTTATTACAAACTTCCCAGTCATATTCACACTCTGCTCTATACCAATATATTTTATATGAAAACGACAATAATAAAATATGTTGTAATGACAAAATAAACATTTTTTTGTCAGGTGTGGGATTCGAATCCACGCTCCCATAGGGGAATCAGAGCTTAAATTTGACGCCTTAGACCACTCGGCCAACCTGACTTGGATATTCACTTATTTCTAGTTATATTTAGTATTTATAAAATAAACACACACTTGATGATTTCATAAAATTTATTTTAATTAGCATTATACATCACCATCCTATCAATATCAAGAACAATTGTATTTTTATTAAATTCTATATACTCTAGTAAACAGTAAGCTTGCTCACATTTATTTAAATTACATAGGTTTTTTAATTTATCAACATATGTTTCCTTGTCACAATCAAAATTAGTAATATACAGCATAGTATTATTATAAAAGTTCTTAAAATTTAAACACTGTAAAAAGTCTAATCTAAAATTTACTAAATGTTTAATCTTGACAAGTTCTTTGATACACTCATCATTAATATATATAACACTATCACCACTTTCTAGTAATAATAGATGTTCATCCATACATAGTTGACTGGATATTTTAAAATTTTCAAACTCCATTACAGTTTCAATGAATTCCTTTTCTTTGTCATTGTCCGGTGTAATATCAATATTTGCAATAAAATCATACCAATCCAAATCCATAAGCGAAATTACATCAGTTGAACTGATAAGTCTGACTGATGGCTCGAAACCTCTAGCACCGCTTATTCCTGTCGAGACTTGTAGAGTAGAATTTGATAATGAATATTTTACTTCGTTGATTAGTTGTTTCTCCTGTTTAATTTTCTTTCTACAATTTACAAGAATACTATCCACATATTTCCAATAAGGAGATGAACATGGTGAAGTGAATGAAAATGAATCATTTTCAATACTAGAATCCGACATTATGACTGTCTTCACTGTTGCTCAAATAAATACTGAAGTGTTATTTTCAAATTAATTTATTAATACTGATGATAGATGAGGCCACAACGTCACACTATTTCTATGTTATCAATCCATGACTAAATTACATAATTAGAATACATATAGTAATAAGTGCTACTAAATATATATGCATATATTTAGTAGAAGTACACATATATCTATGGTTTTGTAGGTGGTGGTGGTGGTGATGGTGGTGGTGAAGGTCCCCCTTGACCAATATACCCTTCCTCAAGGTGTATTCTGACAAAAAACTTCCTTGTTAAATCTGAGAATATTAGAAAGCATTAAAATTTACTTACGGCTTCTCGTCCCAGGGATACAAGCACAAATCTCCATCACAAGAATTACATCTGCGAGGTAGCGGTAGAGACATGCTTAAATCACTGAAAAGCCAAAATATTTATTTATGTGTGCATTATAAATTAAAGGTGTTCAAAGTATTAGAACAAATCACACTTAGTTTTAAGCGAAATGGGTGTATAAGTACGTGGTATTATTTTTTAAAGAAAATGTATTTGAAAACTACTTACTCCTGATCCATAGAGATAGGCTCTGGTTGGATTAATAGCATGACTGGAAGAGGAGATTTTGGAGGTTCACCTTGAGCAATATACCCTTCCTCGAGGTGTATTCTGACAAAAAACTTCCTTGTTAAATCTGAGAATATTAGAAAGCATTAAATTTTACATACGGCTCCTCGTCCCAGGGACACAAACACAAATCTCCATCGCATGAACTACATCTGCGGGGTAACGGTAGAGACATGCTTAAATCGCTGAAAAAAACAAAATATTTATTTATGCATGCATTTAAATTAAAAAATATTCAAAGTATGTGCTATTATTTTCCAAAGATATGTATATGAAAACTGCTTACTCCTGATCCAGATCAAACGAAAGCGTTGTCATTTGATTTTCGAACACAAGTACACAACAACAAAACTTTAGGCTGAAATTAATTCAACTGATATTCAACGGTCATAAGTAAGCCGCTCTCAGCCCCCTCCATATAGCTGGTATAGATAGCATTCTCAGCATTCATTCGTTGTTGAACCCACTCCTTCGTTGGTAAAAAATAGTGAAATATCGTCAAAAACTAAAATACCTATAATACATCGCATCTATTTAGATCAGACTTAAATTACTATTCAAAAAACTTTGTATCGCTATAAAATGTTCTTTACTGGAAATATTCTTTTTTATTCTAAATTTTAATTATTTTCTATGTTTCTGCATTATGAGGTAATATATCTGTGTTTTATATGATACCTATCTATCCATCTCTGATTTTTTCGAGTGGAGTTATCCATATAATTGATCTCGTTTTGATGTAGCACTTCATTTTGATGTTTAAAAGACACTGTTTTATTTAATCCGGTGGTAATGTCATTATGTTTAATTTCTTTGTAGTAGGATTTCATCACTTTAGATTCCGTTTGACAAAATTAAACATTTTCCATCGCAAATTCTAGAAAATTGTTGTACTTTTATCATAATTTCTATAATGTTTAAATAATTAAAAGTGTTTTTCGCGGCTACAATCGTTATTAATAATTTATAAAAATCACTAGATAGATGATCACAAAAATAATGAATCGCTGATAAAAGTAAAAGTATGCATGTGATTTTCTCGAAATCTGTTAATCCTAGTAAAAAGTTTTAAACACGAAGTTGCTTCTTACCTTAGAAAAATTTATATTTCTACACTTATTAAAATTTGCCTTTGCATTAACCCATTTTGTTAACAAATATAGTGGATAAGAATGTAAAAATAAAACCAATTCAACGTCACGTTTTTGGTTTATGCAAGTTAATGGAAAGAATAATTCTCTTATTTTAATAGTAAATTGTACAATACCTAGACATGAAAATGTAAAATGTAGAAATAATATCACGTGTAATGATGTATTTTTATGAGTAATATTTGTGGTGAATGACATCATCTTCAGTTTCCTATAAGATCCTGATACTTGCTTTTTAACCCCGAGGGGATAATCTAAAATATTATGAGATATTCATACAATACATTATTCTAACAAATAAAGTCAAGCAAACAGTGTCGGTGAGTTGTAAATAATGTGAGTGGCTCCCTCCAACGGTATTTGCAGCAAACACTTTATAGAAGTCTCGACTAAGTAAATAATACTAAATGTGTTTTAGTTTCTGAGATATCTGAGCTAAATATTTTATCCCATAAACGTTCGGATGTGAGCTTTATAGTTACTAAATATCTGAAACCCTTATTTCTGTAGAAATTAGAGTAAATTCTCATTCAGTTTAGTAGCTTTCTTAATTTTCTCTTACATCTAAAATACCTAGTATTTATTAAGATATTTGTAAAGAAATAATAATTATTAAATATTTTAAAGCATAATTTTTTTTAAACAAGAAGTGTTGTAACCGGATGAAAAAAAATTGAGTGCCTAGTCGTGATATATCTTTTTAATTATTGTATGTACATTAAGGAAAATGCATTTAAAACTCGGTTTATGGGTACCTGCAATAGCATACTAAATTTGTATAGACCACCGTGTAAAAGATCTGTATCTCAAGTTATCTATTGTTTAAACGCTTCATTGCATAGTATAATAAAGTTATATTAATCTCAACTTTTATTAATCATTTGAGATTTTATTGTTACTAAGTTTCATTTAATTAATAATAAATTTATGCTGTAATAAAATAAAAGTTTTATCAAAATAAAATAAGTTTTATTTACTCAAGTGTTATTGAGATAATATAGTAACTGATAAATTGCGAGAAGAATAATCCATTGTTCTATTTATAGCTAGTTTTTCTAATGACAACGTATTCATTATCTTGAATGAAGGAGCCTTTGTTTATGTTATATGATTACACAACTGTGCTTTGATATTTTATCTACGGTGTTATATTTTATTGTCTTGATAATTTTATAAAGGAATGTTATTATAATAAATTGCGTAATATTTACGGTATATGGATTATGAATGCATACATATAAATAGGACAGTCACCGTTGAAGTGGGTAGGAATGGGGGGGGGGGGGGGGTACAGGTGTTGGTGGCATGAGTTTGCACTTTCTTTCATTACTATCGAACTGTGACTTGACAATACTTCTTTCATTATTGTGATAAATAGCAATATAGATAAGTAAGACACCTCCACACTTTTTTCATTATCATATATTCATATCAATTCTTTACAAATAATATCCGCTTGCAAGTGCAGCACATTATTTCCTTACTTAATTTTTTCAAAATAGTACACCTAATAATGCCTAAATCTCGAAACAACATTCACATATATGAAATTTTATTTCCCTCGAGTTAATGGCATTGGATTTCAATGAAATTTTGGAAATGAACCTGACGATGCCTACTGTATTAGCGAAATCGGTTAAATCATGTATAGCTTCAATATTTCAACTTTATGACGTCAGATCGATCTAAAATTTTACGTGGGTATTGTTGATATTGAATACAATCGTTTGCCGTAATATGTCAAAAGGGCCTTACCTTAAACTTTAACCGTTTTTAATGAAACAAAAACTAAAATTCATTAAAAAAATTACCCTACATAATAACTAGAGGTAAATTTTCTGTACATCCATAAATAATAAAGTTATTAAGAATCCAATTAATATGATGCAATATTGCGCAATATTTCGAAATATGTTGAAATGTGACGCAATGTGATGTAATATTTGAAATATGGTGCAATATGATGCAACATTGCGTGATATTATGCAATATGGTGCAATATTTTGAAATGTCTTGAAATGGGATAGAGGTGGTGTAATATTTGAAGTATGGTGCAATATATTGAAATATCTCGAAATATGATAATAGTGATGTAATATTTGAAGTATGGTGCAATGTGATGCAATATTGCGTAATATTATGCAAGATGATGTAACATGGTGCAATATTTTGAAATATCTTGAAATAGGATAATGGGGATGTAATATTTGAAGTATGGTGTAATGTGATGTAATATTGCGTAATATTATGCAAGATGATGTAATGTGGTGTAATATTTTGAAATATCTTGAAATAGGATAATGGGGAAATAGGATAATAGTGATGTAATATTTGAAGTATCGTGCAATGTGATGCAATATTGCGTAATATTATGCAATACGATGTAACATGGTGTAATATTTTGAAATATCTTGAAATAGGATAATGGTTATGTAATATTTGAAGTATGTTGCAATGTGATGCAATATTGCGTAATATTATGCAAGATGATGTACCATGATGCAATACTTTGAAATATCTTGAAATAGGATAATTGTGATGTAATATTTGAAGTGTGGTGCAATGTGATGCAATATTGCGTAATATTATGCAAGATGATGTAACGTGGTGCAAAATTTTGAAATATCTTGAAATAGGATAATGGTGGTGTAATATTTAATGTATGGTGTAATGTGATGCAATATTGCGTAATATTATGCAATACGATGTAACATGGTGTAATATCTTGAAATAGGATAATGGTGATGTAATTTTTGAAGTATGGTGCAATATGATGCAATATTGCGTAATATTATGCAATACGATGTAACATGGCGCAATATTTTGAAATATCTTGAAATAGGATAAAGATGGTGTAATATTTGAAGTATGGTGCAATGTGATGCAATATTGTGTAATATTATGCGAGATGATGTAACATGGTGTAATATCTTGAAATGGGATAACGGTGTTTTAATATTTGAAGTATGGTGCAATATGATGCAATATTGCGTAATATTAGTCTATGATGTAAGTATCATGGTGCAATATTTTGAAATATCTTGAAATAGGATAAAGGTGGTGTAATATTTGAAGTATGGTGCAATGTGACGCAACATTGCGTAATATTATACAATACGATGTAACATGGTCCAATATTTTGAAATATATTGAAATAGGATAATGGTGATGTAATATTTGAAGTATCTTGCAATGTGATGAAATATTGCGTAATATTATGCAAGATGTTGTAACATGGTGCAATATATTGAAATATCTTCAAATGAGATAAAGGGAGTGTAATATTTGAAGTATGGTGCAATGTGACGCAACATTGCGTAATATTATGCAATACGATGTAACATGGTCCAATATTTTCAAATATCTTGAAATAGGATAACGGTGGTGTAATATTAGAAGTATGGTGCAATGTGATGCAATATTGCGTAATATTATGGAAGATGATGTAACGTGGTGCAATATTTTGAAATATCTTGAAATAGGATAACGGTGGTGTAATATTAGAAGTATGGTGCGATGTGATGCAATATTATGCAATATGATGTAACATGGTGCAATATATTGAGATATCTTGAAATGGGATAAAGGGGAAGTAATATTTGAAGTATGGTGCAATGTGATGCAATATTGCGTAATATTATGCAAGATGATGTAATATGGTGCAATATTTTGAAATACCTTGAAATGGGACAATGGTGATGTAATATTTGAAATATGGTGCAATATTTTGAAATATCTTGAAATAGGATAAAGATGGTGTAATATTTGAAGTATGGTGCAATGTGATGCAACATTGCGTAATATTATGCAATACGATGTAACATGCTGCAATATATTGAAATTTCTTGAAATGGGATAAAGGGGATGTAATATTTGAAGTATGGTGCAACGTGATGCAATATTGCGTAATATTACGCAACATGATGTAACATGGTGCAATATTTTGAAATACCTTGAAATAGGACAATGGTGATGTAATATTTGAAATATGGTGTAATGTGATGCAATATTGCGTAATATTATGCAAGATGATGTAACATGGTGCAATATTTTGAAATATCTTGAAATAGGATAATGGTGATGTAATATTTGAAGTATGGTGCAATGTGATGCAACATTGCGTAATATTATGCAAGATGATGTAACATGGTGCAATATTTTGAAATGCCTTGAAATAGGATAATGGTGATGTAATATTTGAAGTATCGTGCAATGTGATGCAATATTGCGTAATATTATGCAATACGATGTAACATGGTGTAATATTTTGAAATATCTTGAAATAGGATAATGGTGATGTAATATTTGAAGTATGTTGCAATGTGATGCAATATTGCGTAATATTATGTAAGATGATGTAACATGATGCAATACTTTGAAATAGGATAATGGTGATGTAATATTTGAAGTGTGGTGCAATGTGATGCAATATTGCGTCATATTATGCAAGATGATGTAACGTGGTGCAAAATTTTGAAATAGGATAATGGTGGTGTAATATTTAATGTATGGTGTAATGTGATGCAATATTGCGTAATATTATGCAATACGATGTAACATGGTGTAATATCTTGAAATAGGATGATGGTGATGTAATTTTTGAAATATGGTGCAATGTGATGCAATATTGTGTAATATTATGCAATACGATGTAGCAGGGTGTAATATTTTGAAATATCTTGAAATATGATAATGGTGATGTAAAATATGAAGTATGGTGCAATGTGATGCAATATTGCATAATATTATGCAAGATGATGTAACATGGTGCAATATTTTGTAATATCTTGAAATATGACACAAGGTGAAGGCGGAAGGATGACACTCCTCTCAATGGGTGATGGTGGGATAGATTTTCATGTATTCCTTTAATACACTTTTAATATGATACACATCCATACACAGACAGATAAAGTATTTGGAACAGTGGTAAAATATGTACTGCCCAACCTATGACATTTCCGATTACCCCTTCCATGGTGATGAGGAGGGAAGGGGGTTCAGAATTATGGTGGGGATGTGAGGTGGGAGGTTTGAATTATGGTGGGATAGATTTTCATGTATTCCTTTAATACACTATTACATCTGATACACATCCATACAGACGGACATAATGATAAAGTAGTAAAATATGTACTGCCTAACTTATGACATTTCCGATAAGGTGATGAGGTGGAGAGGGGATTCTGAATGGCGGTAGGGATGGGAGGTGGGGGTTTTAATTATGGTGGGGGGGGGTATGAGAAAGTGGAAGGGGGATTGAAAAGTGGAGGGGGTGGGGCGTGGCTTAGAGAAAAGTGGAGGGGGGTTCTGAAAGAATGGAGGGGATTGGGTGGGGCTTGGGGAAAAATGGAGGGGGGTTATGGAAGAGTGGAGGGGATGGGGCGTGGCTTATGAAAAATGGAGGGGGGTTCTGAGAAATTGGTGGGGGGATTGGGAGAAAAGTAGTGGGGGGGATCGAAAAGTGGTGGGGAGATTGGGCGGGGCTTGGGAAAAATGGAGGGGGGTTCTGAAAGAGTGGAGGGGCTTGGGCGGGGCTTGGGGAAAAATGGAGGGGGGGATTGAAAAGTGGTGGGGGGATTGAAAAGTGGTGGGGGGATTGTCACAGAACTGTCATTTCTTTACTACTTATGTCAGCTGTGAAACCGCTTCAACGACTAGGCAGGTTCCTTAAATTGTCAAATTAATTGATTTCACAAATGATAGCGGTACCTTTTGATACCAATGATGCAGTGTGTGATGGTTTTACTTTTTATTTTTAGCCAAGGACAGACGGAAGAAGATACTCTGCATGATATGGTGATATATGATGTGATCATAGACGACATGCTCGTAGACAATGTAGAATTGGGTTTTGATTGGATTTGCATACCAACCAATATTTTACAAATCACTTTGTTTTCCAAATTTTTGTGGCGATTCTTTAAAAATATTTCATTTTCATTTACTACACCCTCTAATCAAGTCAACTATCACCCCTTATAGAAAAACATTAAATAGTATTCATCAGCCGAAAAAGAAAAAAAAATCACAATTTTTACACTGTGGTCATTTTGGTCGACATGTTGGATATTATAAAAATAATTTAAAAAATTTAAATTTTATGACCGCCATTTTGTTAGAGAGATAGGTTTCAGGTGGTTCCCTTTCTTAAATGTTGACAATGGGTCTGGACAGGATGCATGGCAAATTTGGTGTTTTCTGCAAAAAGTGCAGTTTTTTTTGCTTACTCGACCGACTGTAGAAGAGGGAAACTGAATTTTTGCCCAAAATTAGCTTCAGCACATCAAAAAACTTCAGAAAAGTTAGATTAGAACCTTAGGACAACACTTTTTTTGCCCCTTTTAGGGGATATAAGGGGTGGTATTAGTATTTTTTTTGTCCAAAATTGGCTTCAACGCGTCAAATACTTCAGAAAAGTTACATGAGAATCTTAGGACAAAATCTTTTTTTGCCCTTTTTAGGGGATGAAAGAGGTTGGTAGACAAAAACTAATGCGGTAGATTTTTTTTAATATCAGCATCAGTTTCAGAATGTCAAAAAACATAGGATAAGATAGTTCTGATCAAAAGAACATTCCCTTTTTTTGTCGGCCTGTGATATTTGACTATTTTTACACTATATAAAGGATTATATTGCCCCACTCTTCTCCCCCGGCAAACCCGCCAATTGACACACTCTTTTGAGAATTTTTACATTGCTTATATGTCTGCAATGTACTACAGAGCAATGTTTCTAATGTTTTTTCGCTGCTTTGTGAGTAAAAATATTTTTAGCGAATTTTGAAAGTGCACTACTTTTGTTAATGTTGATTCATTACTATTTTTATTTCAGTAGACAAGTTTTCAATTTTTAATGAAGATAAATTCCAACCAGGGTCAAATAATAATAGTTATGTAATTTAAATTGAAAACCGGGCCATTTAAATCCTCTCATTTTAAAATTTCTCGACAAGGCCCATGGAACCTTAATATAATTTCGAAGATAACCCGTAATTTATGTTTGGACCATTAATTCCTCTAAAAAAAGATACACCGATTAGTTTAATAGTTCCTCGAGGTTTTATTTCACGTTATACAAGCATGCATCATGTATCGTCTCTTCGTCTGCCTTTTATACTACATTGAGTCACGAACTCGTGCGTTTGAACCTGAGGTCGTAAAGTAATTTCTCACTTTAGTATTCCAGTTTCTTTTGGCATTTGCATTTAACTTGATTATGACTGCGGGCGCTGAATCAGTTCTTGGCTCTTTTTAGGTATTTTAATTCGAGTGGGAACCGTGTCCGAACAAAAAATCGCTTTTAACACATTATAGGAAAATTTAAGTACTTTCACAAACTTTAAATTCTCTTTGAATTGAAGATATTATTTATATCAGTGAAGAACACATAAATTTCCACAACCAATCAATTTAAAACACTAATCGACTGGTTGTAGAAATTCATGCGTTTTTAATTATCATAAATAAGTAATATATATCTTCACATTCAAAACGAAAAACAAGGGTTTCTAATTTTAAATAAAAATTTGGTACCAAAATAATTTCCTCTTAATCACAACGTCGTTGCGGGTATTATATTAAATTAATAAATCAAATATTTGCCTCAATAAAATGTTATTTTATTAATACATCAAAAATATGATAACTGTCATTTTCTATCAAGTATTATGTAAGGGGTGGCTCAAACATTCACCTGGATTTAACTTTTCTTCCGTATCTTTTCTTGTACGATTCATTAATCTTGCAGTCTTCACAACAACCTAGCTCTGGGACAGGGGGTACCCTCCCTTTTAAGCGACTGCCCTCTCCACTACATTTGGAAGAATTATGCTTTTTTTTCATAATTTTTGGTGCGTAAAACAATGTTTATGGTAATAGTGAAAACAAGTAAAATACGTTAAAAAAAGTAAAAAGCGTTCGAAAATAGCAGAGATGTATAAACGAAACTTTCCATTTGAAAGTTCTCGGATCGAAATTTTGATAAAAATGAAAGTTTTCAATAAAATATTTAAATATTTGAAAGTTTCCAAAATTCCGGGAAAGTTTCCTTTGGGAACTTTCGATATATACAAATATTTTACTGAAAACTTTCATTTTTATCAAAATTTCGTTCCTGAAACTTTCATATGGAAAGTTTCCTTTACCCATCTTTGAAAAATAGTACACCGTGTATCTAGTAGTAAAAACAATACATTCCCGGACAGCGATGTGAATTGATGGCAGAGTCCTTAAGCCGAGGCCAACAAGTATTGAAGTCCTGGAATGTGCTTTTACGACGAGGTACACATACTAATTTTTTTCTGAAATCGCAATCAATATTATTATAAATATATAAAAATAAAAAAATACATATTTAAATTTATATAAAAAACAGTCCGGGAAAGTTACTTTCCCGACTTATGCCGGGAAAATAACTTTTTTCTGAAATTGATCGGCAATGTCTACATTTTCGGCGCGACTTTAGATCTAAAAATGCACAATTCCAGTATTTTAGTCCACGCAGACAAGCCAACTCACATTAAAATTGCATTTATTAGTAAGCAGTTAGATTGTAATGAAGAAATGTTATGCATTAATACAAATTACTTAATTTATAATAATATTGATTGTGATTTCAGAAAAAATAGTATGTGTACGTACTTTGGTGTGAAAGTGTAGAAGAACGCACTACCGGGCGTCAAAATGACGCGACACCAATTTATTTCTCAGGGGGCGCCAGTCGCGTATTACCCCGTTTTTCTACCTCCCAGGCGGATTCGAGATAAGATGCACTTCGATAGCCGGATAATGGACCAAGGCTGCACTACCACAGATCGATAATGGCGCTCTCTCTGGGCCTGAATTCCCTCGTTAGGGGTTTCCTGAATTTTTGCTTAAAAAAATCCCAACCGAAGAATTTCTCTGCGGAGAGTTTAATTTTTGTACGCGGTATCCACGTTTTTATCGGTTAATAACGGACTCTACCCCTTAGGGATTTCTCAAAAAACGCATAAAAAAATCCCTATCGAACCTCCGTAAGGCAACCAGAAGGTCGAGTGTTAATGTGAGTTAACTCGACACATCCGGTTTTCGATACGAAAGTTTCAGGGATTATAGACTATCAACAGGTCTCAAGATCAATTAAGAAACAATAGTTCAAAGAATCCGTTTATTTAACAGAATTGGTTATACAAAATCCTCAAGATAAGAATCGTGCCTTCCCCAATCAAGGTAATGGCTTTCAGACCATACAAGCGAGAGCGCTTACGCTAACGGTCGATGAGGTAGAAAAGATTCATGCATAACTTCTCAGAATCAAAATGCGAGCTTTTTAGAGACTATTTGTAATTCATAATTAAGGCTGACTGATTTTAACTTAAAAAAGTTTTACTAAATGAATTTAGTTTCGCTAGAGACTACTTAGCTTTAAAGTTCTTGTATCGTGGCGGTTCACGTACTCAAACACATTCGTGAGGACTTATAACTGCATAAGTTTAACAGCGTTCGATCAGTCCACGATTTACTTGCTCCTATGCAGTTGTTCAATATTATCGATATGGCAGCAACCCACCTTCGAGCGACTTTTAGGCAAAATTGAATTTTTGATTTTTTATGCACAAGGCGTTTTCCTCTGTAACTTTGTCATTTGGAAAGCCCTGCTATTGGCTTTCCTACCATTGCTTTGTCTGGACCAAATTGCGGGCCACTGAGTCAATCCAAACTCTTTCTATGCGAGAAACCGGCCTTGTGCATGTGCATTGATTTTTATCAATTTTTGCTTATCGGCACTACGCCGGCTTTGTCAAAATCTTCTATTTTGCCTTTTGCTAAAATTTTATGCTCATACTTTAGAATTGGGCTTTCAATGACCTCACATCAAAGGTCAATGTCTTTGGTGGAGGAATAAAAAATAAAAAAATTTCAAGCCAAATTTCAACGCAGTTTTGAAAAATTAATCTGCGGGTGAAATTTTGTCGTACTTTTGATAAATCGAACGTAGTTTTGAAAAATTAGTGTGCGGGTGAAATTTTGGCGTACTTTTGATAAATCGATTCTCAAGCCAAATTTCGACGCCCTTTCAAAAATATTATTTTTTGAAGTCCAATTTGTGGTACCTTTGAAAAAGTATATTATTCATAAATCTTTGTCATTATATACTTTTGCTCTCATATCCTGAACCAAAAACATATTTTCCTAAGTGAAAATTCGGTGTTTCTTCGACTTTTCACCTGATCATTTCCAACGTCTTATAGAACCCAAAACGGTCCTTATGGACTGATCTGTGCCCCTGCAGACTCTTAAAAATGTCTTTAAATGAAATTTTTGCCTAAGTCGAATTTTGATTCTGTCTTCAACTTAGGACGGTTTTGGAGAGTTCTACAACAAAAGCACATTCCCGGACTTTGATGCTTGTTGGCCTCGGCTAGCGCCTCGTCGTCCGGGAATGTATTGCTTTCACACCTAAATACACAATATACTATTCTAGTTTGTTCTCTGATAGTTGCTTAGCAACGAACCAAAATACTAGAATAGCGTATTTTGGAATCTGAAATTACGCCGAGAAAGTAGACATCTTTCGTTTCACAATCTTCGCTTTAGAAACGTCAAATTATGAATTTGTTTTGACGTTTAAGTTAATTTTGAAATTTATTTATATAAATATGGAAATTAAGCAGTCATAGAAAAATATTGTATGAGACACATGCATAAAGTACCATTTTTTCTCTAGGATTGCCGCACTCAGCTACGGCTGGTGCGTCAAACTTCGCATTCGTAAAAAAAGTACCACTTTATGCACTTTGTTGCATAAATTACTAATTTTCTACTCCCATGCTCTAATTCGTTTAATAGACATTAATGAGATGATATTGAAAAATGATTTAACCATAATGCATAATATACTATTTCGTATTCTTTCATCAAATTACAATCCAAAACTGATAACACTCCCGAATTTAATTTTATCCGAATTAATTTTATTCACATGAATAATTGTTTCAATCCCATCAAACCAAAGATGCGGGTCTTATTTCCAGAACATTGACAAAGTTAATGATTTCGAATGGTTAAATCGTTTTTCAATATAATTAATAACTTCCGAGTTGGAACTTACGGTGTCGACATTTTTAAACGTATTCGTTTTTTCAGAAGTAATAGTTTTAGATTCCATTTGTTGGACGTACTTCTCAAGTTGCTCTAATTTCCTGTTATTTTCGTCGATTTTGTTAATTTATTTTTCACATAGACCTTCAAGATTGTTACCCTTATTTAATAAATGTTTATTGTCAACTTCAAACATTTTTTCAGCGTTTTCTTTAATTTCTTATAATAAATCATGGGAATCAAAATCACTCACATTTTTTAACCCTCGATTTTTTCTCGTATTAATTCTTCTAGCTTGAGTTTTACTTCGGAAAATGTACCTTCAGAATTT
This sequence comes from Rutpela maculata, assembly GCA_936432065.2. Lineage (NCBI taxonomy): Eukaryota > Metazoa > Arthropoda > Insecta > Coleoptera > Cerambycidae > Rutpela > Rutpela maculata. The sequence continues at coordinate 247,184,819 of OW386286.2, read as the reverse complement.
GTTTTATAATACTGTAGAAAACTAACAACTTGGTCCTTTTGAACTGATCAATACATTTAACCATTTTTATGGGTATTGTATTAAATTGTTTTCATTCTCTATTATTAACGGGTTAGCTCAAGCATTCACCACATCGTAATATATATTTTCTGATCCATGCATTATTAGTTGGCCCGCCTTTGCTGTATGGCACGTTCGACAGCATTACATCATCTGTCGCGGTTGCCGGTTGGGTGTACGGCCTTACCAAATTTTCATCCCATCAGTTTCTTTAAAATTTTTATTTTATGCCTCATTTATATTAACGTTCTGTCAAAGTTTAGCTATTAGCTACTCTACCACTTAAAAACAGGACGGCGAAATGAGATACGGCCACCCATCCAAGTGTCGGACTCGCCTGACGTGCCTTGACTTGGAGGTCCCTCTCTCTACTGAAACCGGTACCGTACCTCGCCTCATAATATAGCCATTTCCACCTGGTTTTCCCTTAATCATTCGTTCTATATTGTCCTCTCTCATGTTGATATTGCCAAAAAATGATAAGATCTAGAAGGATACGACGCTAGCGAAAATCACTACGTCATTAGATATGGCCGAATGCACATGCTGATGACATAAATTGTTGATCAACGGTAAATTTCGTCATGTAAGCACGTTATTTTGCGAAGCCTAACGTTTTATATAATAAATAATATAAATAATATGTGTAATTTGGCATCTTGATGTAAGATACATCCCAGAGCTCACCTGAGAAATTACACGACTAAATTGGTGAGGTCAATGTTATCTTTATCTAATATATAGACCTTGTGTTTAAGTAATTAAATATTCAAAACTTACAACCTATGTAGTGTTATTTATGGATTTTAATTTGCTTGGCTGGGTATTGCAAGCCTTAATAGCGTTATAATATGGGCTTTTTTCATAAAAACTGTGGTGATGAACTGGCCCATGCCTTGTCATTACTCGATATATGTATATCGGTATTTCTTCTAAACTCAGTTGGATTTTGTTTAACGAACAAGACTAATTTGTATATACCTATACAGAAAAAGGATGGTAAGTATTTCCTATTGTTTAAAGAAAGGTTTACAAGAATCTCTGTAAGAGGCATTCATCATGCATCTAATTATGCGTTTTTGGTTAATAAATACTTTCTGCCAATATAGGGAGCAACCCCAGAATATTATCGCATATTCTAAAATACATTGCACATATGAAAAATAAAATATTCTTAGGCTGTCTATTGAAAGCTGGCTTCTCATAATCATAAAACGTATTAGATAACAGGACGAATTTAATCTTGATATGAATGTATTAGTATAAGATTCCCAGTTTAACTTACTACCAAACGTTATGCCAAAAAATTTCACATTATCCGTTTGTTTAATTGAAGAGCCATTTAATTAGACGTACAACAAATAATCAAGGTCAGTATTTGGAGAAAACATAACAAGGGTAGTTTTACTTCCATTTAGGTTCAAGCTATTCGAGCCACAATACTTAGTCATACTTGAAGATATTATAGTAAGTTTACTCGCACAAGCCACTACGGATTCTTCAGCTATCATAGGCACGGTATCTCAATCGGTTAAGGCGTATTGAGTGGCGAATACGCTGATCGACTCGCTACCGCGCTCTGGGTTCGACCCCCAGCCCCGGTATTGACGGGGTGTGGATGTATGTCTGCGTTTTTCCGAATGTGTAACCGACTTCCGGACAGCCTTGGCTTTGGATTTGGGGGTTGTCTACTATCTGTGGTGTGTTTATGTTTATGTTTAATTATCATCAGCAGACTGATTAAAGTATATACAGTGTGTCCCAGGATAGATGTAACAAGAGTTGTAATGGACCAAAAATTTTGGAATTTTGGAATGGTATTTGGGGATTGAGTCCTGCTTGTTGTAAAAAGTATACCAAAAATGACTTGATTTGGTGTTCTACAGGGTGTTTTATAAGCAAAGTTGTAAAAATCACCATTAATAAAGTACCTTTATTTTTTTAAATATGAAAAAATTCCACTAAGGAAAGTTATTTAGAATGCAATTTTATACCTCTATACTAAATTTCAGGAATATAAAATTATTTTTTTGAAACTTCCCATTTTTTGCGAATTAAGTGTTGAATTCATATTTAAAGTTTTGTAGGAGCAAATGTTAATCATCTCAAAAAGTAGGCTATTGGTAAATAAAAAATTGAATATACGAGATGTAAGAAGGTATAATGTTAATCGAACTAATTGTAAAACAAGAAACAATTACTAACAGAAGATTATTGAGGTTTAAAAATAATAAAAAGTAATAAATGTCAAAAACATAACAGATTCACAAACAAATTAATTATTGACCAATACAAAACAATGTTTGCAATTTTTTTATTATTCGACGTAGCTACCACCCACATCCACACACATTTCGATCCCTCGCCTGAAGTCCTTAAAACTGTTTCGAATATGATCTAACGGTATGGAGTTTACGGCATTTGTAATTCTCTGCTTCAATACTGCTATATTGTTAGGAAGTGGTTCAGCATAAACCAACTGCTTGAGGCGGCCCCATAAAAAGAAATCCAATATTGATAGATCTGGGGATCTCGCCGGCCACTTGATCGGTCCATTCCTGGCAATACAATTTTCTCCAAAATTTAAATTCAACCACCGATTAACCATTTCTGTGGAGTGGCCAGGGCAACCATCATGTTGAAAATGAACTAAAGGCATATCTTAAAATATTTAAATGTTCTTCAGAAAATCTTTCAAGAAGCTGTAAATAAGTGTGCTGGTTTAACCCTGCCTCAATGAAATAAGGTCCAATAACTCCAACGTGATAAGAAACGGCACACCACACATTCACTTTTTTATAATATTGTCTTCTACATTGAATTCTAAAATTTGGATTTTCAGAAGCCCAAAACCGACAATTCTGAGATGAAACAACACCATTGGTTGTGAATGTGGATTCATTTGAGAAAATAATGAAATGATGAAAAAATCTCTCTTCCATGATTTTTTCCCAATGGTCAAACAAAAATCCAACCTACAGTCGTCATCTCCCTCTTCAAGCGTATGTTTATAATTTGCTTTATATGCCCTAATTTTCTTTGCTTTGTAAATTCTGTGGAGTTCAGACTTGCTAATATTAATAAGATCTGATCTCTCTCTTAGTGGCATCCTAGGATTTTCTATAACAGAGGCATGAGCTATAATAGCCCCAATATTGTCTTCATCATATGCTTTTATTTTTCTTTTCATGTTAAGAACACTACCAGTAGCCAGAAACTTTTTAATTATTCTCATAGCCTGAGTACGTGACAAAGCAGTGTTTGGAAATTTCAAAATAAATTGGCTTACCACTTCTCTTAGCGAGTTCTCACCGCCAATTCCGTAGCATTGCACAATATAATTTTTTTCACGCACTGTCAGATATGTCAATAATAAATGGTAAATGTGTATCCACTGCTTTTCTCATGGCCTACTTTTAGCTTCTACATAACTTTAAATATTAATTCACCAAAAATAATTTCTATTCAGTTTTAATTGAATGGTTCAAAATAAAATACTAGTTTATTGAAAAAATGGGAGAAAAAATAATTTTATATTCCTGAAATTTGGTACAGAGGTATAAAATTGCATTCTAAATAACTTTTCTTAGTGGAATTTTTTCATATTTTGAAAAATAAAGGTACTTTATTAGAGGTGATTTTTACAACTTTGCTTATAAAACACCCTGTAGAACACCAAATCAAGTCATTTTTGGTATACTTAAGTATCACAACAAGCAGGACTCAATCCCCAAATATCATTCCAAAATTCCAAAATTTTTGGTCGATTGCACCTCTTGTTACATCTATCCTGGGACACACTGTATATTGATATGATCTTTTAAGTCGTTTGTATACGGAATAAAAAATATATGTGCCAAAAAATGTAAATATCAATAAACAGACAAATTTAACTGCTTTACGGAACAGAAAATCTAAAGAAATTAAGATTTTGAAAAAATTTTGAGAGCACCCGATGATGACAACCTCGATGACAACTTTTGTTGATGAAGTAAGAGTACACCAATAAAATCTTTAAATCTTTGCTAAAGAAATTAATATTTTTTGCTTATTATGGAAGTGTCAAGAGCTTATGGAGGAAGCAGCTCACTATATTGCATAAAGAGATCGTAAATGTTCAGCTGGGCTATACAAATGTCAATTCACCAGACACCAAGACAAATTGTTTGAGAGAATTTGTGATCACAGCATGAAAAATTGAAAACTTAACACTTGATAGAAATTATTTGAAAATGTCTCATTTTTTCTATGACTATTGAAAGGGACGCTACCCAAAGCACCCCGTAGGTGTTAATAGCTTTGAGATTTTATCTAAAAATATAACTAGATTTCTTACACTACCAGATATTGAACAATTTAGAGGAAACTGCTTCCGAAGATTTTTTTTTGACTTCATTCTTTGCAGATACACATGAAAATTAACCACTTTTGTTGAGAATATGTGGAAGATTCATTTTTCATGAGAAATAATAATGCTAGGCAAAAACAAAATACTCACCGTTCTCTAAAGAACAACATAGCAGCGTCGCCATCAGTTTTAAATTTATATAATTGTAATGAATGTATTATAAATATTTATAATAATGTCAAGTTTTCTACTATTGTAGTTGTTAATGTTTCCATGCAATTTTATATTTATTTTCATTGAAAAAAAAAATACTCGGTGAAATAATGATCCTATTATTAATTAATCTCATAACAAGCTAAAAACGTACTTTTCGTCGGTTTACTAAACTTTTTATATAATTGTTACACATTTTATACGACACTCTTCGCAGTTTCTTGTAAATAATGTTAGTTTTAGATATTTTTAATTTTATAGTATGAACTTAGTTGGTGAAAATAAAGTAAAAATTAAAAAAAAAAACTATACCATACCCCATTTGGGTTTCGAACCTGGGTCCTTGGATTCCGAGTCAAAAGCGTAAGAACTACCTAACACTTAAAAAATGTAAAAAATGTATATTTTTACAAAAACTTAAAAATCAAAAAAAAATCTCAAATTTAAATCATTAATAACATTTTTATTTACTGATCAATTTTGTTCAAAAAGGGGTTCTTCCCCTAGCTAACACAAACTTAGTGTCCAAATTTCAGTACAATCGGATTTTTCTTTCTCGAGTTATCGTGCTTACAAGAAACGTGACGGACGGACGGACGGACGGGACCGATGGACAGACGGACATTTTGGAAGTTGTTCAGAATTCGTTCACTAACACAATGATACGAACATTTTTTGTCTGCGAGCGATATTTACGGTTTTAGATCCGATCAAATGCCGATCAAATGCGATATACTCTTCGTTTTCGTATTTGCGAAGAGTATAATAATGATATAATAATTAAGGGCAGGCGATGCATGACAAAACGTATGTCCTAAACTGATAGCTTCTACTTCTGCTCATAGCATAATCATAATTGTCATACAAAATTCTTAAGGAAAAATTAAAGAAGAGTTGGTTAACACCATACCACTTGCCTCATGGCATTTTGCCTGTACCTTATTATCTAATATTAATTTGAAGTTGGTGCAAAAATATTTAATTTCAAAAATACGTTTTACACCGATAGCAAGTTGATATTAGGCAATGAGGTACGGTTCCTTACTAATAGGTACATAGATGTTAGTAAAACAGTGAAATTTTGTTTCTTACTTTTTAGAGATATTTTTGAAGATATTTTGAAGGTGGTTCGATTTAAAATAATTTCAACCTTTTTAGCAGCCTCTATTATTTATTTAACTTCTACGTAGTGAAGGAAACTGTTGTGAAATTCTCTTTATGTTGAGGAATGTTACCAGGAAAATAATACTCTGTTGATTGTGAATTAATTGAAATTACCGGCGACTCCGCCAAATCTTTGAATATGGAAAATACACTCCACTATTCGTATTAAGAGACACACTGATACAAGTGACACGACAGAAAGCAAAATTGTTTCTGATTGATCCGCATCGACCGTGTCCCGCGATGCACTCAAGAAGCTCGGGTTCACTTGGGGAAGACGTTCAGAGTTATACACAGTAGAAATCACACCATTGCGAATGTGAATAAACACGATATTATTATTAATATTTCCGGGAAACCACACCGCTGTGAATGCAAACACAATATTATTATTAATATTTCGGGGAAATTACACTGCTGCAAACGCGAACACATCGCGATATTAGTATTTCGTGGGATCCGGCGGGGGCCCTAAAAATCTGGGGCCCTCGTGTCCTAGCTACGCTTCTGGAGAATGTAAAATACAATTGTACAATACCAGTGTATTGTACGTATTTTATGTATGGTATAAAATGTGTTAATACCATCGGTATAAAATTATCTGTCAAACAGAGGACCCGCCCTTTTATTTGAGGATACGCGCTTGATCATATCTACAAAACTGCAGAAGAGGATTAATGGAAAACAAGTTTTTTATTTAAAAATTGTCAAATTTCTGTTTTTGTATTTCACAGCGTAGAATAAATGTTAATTTTATATCTGTCTTTTAAATATTCTCGCCAATATTTAAATAAAATACCATTTTCTAGATGGTATTATACAAAGGTATTATGCACCAAAAAATAAAATGCCGTATTTTTATATACCTAAGTATCAATCATTGAGAGGACTATCTACACGACGCCCGACGCCACTGGAATTGAAGACACAGCGCTTGGTGTATTCTCTTGATGGCTGAACACTAATTAATTATTCATATGTTATTTTATCTTAAAGCTGCGGCAACAGCGGAAAAATGTAACCCTTGAAATTACTATCCCTAAGCTAGATCAGTTACAGAGGATTAATTTCAACATATTAATGTAACTGTCAGAAATAATAAATGACTAGATACCTATCGTTAACATAATCCAGAGAAGGAATGAGCTGACCTTTATAGAGAAACTATGCGTAGCTTACTTATCTACAGTGGTATATATTAAAAATCAAGTAAGAATTTTGGCGGATTTTCATTGTTTTTCATACCAAGTCTTAAGAGTATCTCACTGTTTAGCTCAGTTGGGGACACTTTTGAAGTGTTGTGTTTTTGTCGTAAAAAGTTAGTTGACGATTCTTATAGAAAAAAATGCGCTGACAAAAAAGTCTAATACAATTTTTTCCCTAAACTGAGCGGAACATTGTTATAAGCAATGTTTAATTGTTTATAATAATATAGACGAAAAATGGTAAGATCTACATAAAAAACCTTAGTTAAAAAATGAAAGTGTTTTTAATACGCGTCATTTGAGACATACCTTTTATCTTGAACTGATCATTTGTTACAAACAAATTAAGGTTCTTAATTAACAATTTTTTGTTTCTAATATTAAGCGCTATTTTTAAATTCTATTTCGTGAAAATTGTAGTATATCGTTCATATAATTCACCGTTTTTTAAATTTTGATATCTTAAATATTTAGCTATTGTTTAAACAATCAAGGTAATTTGTTCATCAACTAATAGCTCGTTCTTAATTGAATTTTTGGACATCAGACCTCGTGCAATCGATAAATATTGATATTACCTACCATTTTTTATATGATCCGGGGCAAAAAGTTTTTATTTGTTTATTTAAACGTTTAAAAAAAACAACCTTATAAACAAATGAAATATCTTCGCCGTGGAACATCGTATGGAAATGAGGTTTTCGGCATTCGATAGAGTTAAAAAAAAGGAAAAACTTGAACCCAAGTAGACTTGGATACAAAAACAGGAACCTGAAATATCGTCAATTTTCTCTTTTTTTCGTTTTGGTCTGCCATTTTTTTTATTTAAAACTAATACATTCCTATTTGGTTTTTGAAAAATTATAAATATTTATACCCGGTTTTGGCAATAAATACATATTTCAAGCAAATCACAAACACGGCGGCTAACGCTACCTGATTTGATGTGGGGCTGGGTTCGTGGATCCAGTTTTTATATGAGTTAGAGAGAAAACTAATAGTTTCACAGGTATTTGCCCAGCTAGTTTGTTTCGTGATCAAAAAGGGAGTAAAAATATAGATCTTAATAAAAAGAGCGCCATCCTCAGTAAAATTGATAATAAACTCCCCCCATTAATCACAGAACCGACTGTTGTGGAAAAACCTGATAATAAGACAGACACAAACAAATAAAGTAAAAAGATGTAAATTTTAAGATAAAATGTATCATTTATTAAATATCCTTTAAAATTTTGAACTTCGGTGAATTACAAGAAAAATAAACTAATTCTAAAAACAAAAAACAAAATTATAAATAGATGGTCACAAGGTCTGAATGATCATTGTTAGTAATATTTATTTAAACATAACGAGATTATCAAAGATATTATTGGTAAACACACCGAATATCTTATAAAAACCTGAGAAATAAGCAATAAATCATATATCAAAAATCAAAGTTCAAAAGTTAATACAAAACTTACGAAAGTATATAGGTTGCAATTTCTGAATAGTTGATAAAAGTGGTCAAATTCACTGAATACTTGCGATAGTTGATCGTAGCACAAGAAAAACTAAATTAATATGCACATACCTCACGACCTGATGATGATCGAGGATGAATCCTGGTGAGGCTTCTCAGCTCCTACCAATTGTCTCATATAAAGCAGGAAACTGCATGCGATGGTGGCATGGCACGTATCTACTACTCTGGAACAGTTTTGCTAAGCGCTAGTTGGACTTGAATTACTCCAATGTGAATTTACCCAAATTGAACTGGACTAAACTGTACTCGAGCTTGACTCAAAATTAACTGACTTCGATTAGATTATAGCTTCATAAATCTTGGATCGCAAGTTAACTTGACTATTACTGACTTAACATTTAGTATTTAAGGTTCCAAACTAGTTACAATTTATTTGGACCCTAAATGTAGGTTGTTACAATTTTTATTTAGAAATTCTAAATGGATTTCCATTAATGAATTAAGTACATCAATAGCAATTTAATTCAATAGAAAAAGAAGATTTCGATGGCAAAATTCTGCGTTAGGAAAGAAAAAAACACTTATTAGCACATGTTTGTAAGATAAAGGTTATCATATGAAATAAATTAAATTAGTTTGCACAATTGAAAAATATGGCTTTTAATTGCAAAACTTCGGGTTGAGGAATGGATTAAATAAATTTAATTACCTTAATCTTGTTGGATGCACTACGTAATTTCAAATAAGTATAAAAGTGACGTGGTATGTGTCTTATTAATGCTACTGTAGAGTTGGAACTGATTTCTAGCCTACGTGGCTGACAAGAAATAACCTCTAACCCTATCCTAAATACTGCGCAAAAGTGCCATATTAATTTAAATCAGAAAGGAAACCGAGCATTTACTATATAGGCAACTCATAATACTATATTATCCACAAATTGTACTAAGTCGATTTACTAACACGACTTTATGTAAATTGATGTTCCTTTTTGCGTTAATATGAAAAACAATCATCTTTTCTTACAGGTCTGCACAGCTATTATCAAATAATTACCTGTCTTTGCATTATTAATTTAAAGATTGTAAATATAATGTACAGTGTGTACCAAAATAAAGAGTGTTATTAGATTTTAATTAAATAATCGGTATCTACGGAAGCGGCTGGAACCTCCCCACCCAGTGGATCTTTGAAGCCGGAAAGAGCACTAAAAAATATGAACGATCTCATTTAATTCATTCATTGCTGATCCAGATGATCCAGATGATCCTTCAGTACTAATTGTAACTGTGTTACTAGTCTAGCAAAATTTGTTGACTACCTAGTCTTTCCTTTCAATTTTTTAGCAGTATACGGTGGCTATGGTCGAAGGGTTAACTGTTATGAGTTTTATGGAAAATACTACATAAATTAAAAAATGAAGGACTGAAGTACTGTGAACAAGTTGAAATATGTAAAAAGGTGTACACAACTTCTTCCAGTGCCTATGATATAGCTATAGATTGAACTATACAATCCATTGTACCTAATTTGTGCAAGAACTTTTTGTTATCATGTCTTATTACGTTATAGAATATATCTAACATGTACTTTATTTTTTTTCATGTCGGTTAATTGGTAACTATTTCTTGAATTTTATTAAATATATTCACTTTATCACTTTTTTATTATAAATTTTATTTATCAGTGCTATTATCGTTAGCAGTAAATTGATATAGTCGATTATGTTGAACTTCCATATACATGCATCTAACTGAAAGTAAAAAAGATGGATAGCCGCGATTAAAAGTTCGTTCGTTTTTACATCTCGACCTATAAATCAACATTCACAAAGGTTACCAACCCAAATATTTTTGACAGATGGCAAAATACATTTTCCCCTAACAATAATACCAATAATATTTTTTTGGATGCTGTCATGTGTGCATATATATAACGAATCCATTTAAATTTTTTTAACGGAAACCAAATCGAAAAGGTGCAAGTGTGATATATCGTTGAAATTGGAATTTTTACTGCTTTTCAATGGTTCGATTACAAATTGTAAGTAATCATAAAATACGCAACTTGTTGTGCCAAAACGGCACTAAACATAATCCGATCTGAACCAAAACCTTTTCAGATCTTCTGGAGTACCAAGGAAACCCTCATGCAAAGTTTCATCCAAATCCGTTTAGTAGTTTCGCCGCTATCGTGCTAACATACATACACACATACACACATGCACACACACATACACACAGACATTTTTCAAAAATCATTTTTTTGGGATCCTGGGACCTCAAGACGTAAAGATTTGATGTTATCTCAATTTTTCGATTTTGGACCAAATGTAGTAACCTCCCACAATTTTATTGTGGGGAGGTTAAAATGCATTTTAATCTAAGCGGAACGCTACAAAACCTTTTAAAGACAAACAACAAGTTACTGTAACTATAATTCAAATAATGCATACGTTTTGAGCAATTTAAAAAGTTCCCTGTCGATCGTCGCGGGACGATCGATCACGTATAACTGCGGTGACGCTTGTGCAGTACTTGGTCTCAAACGACGCGTTTTAAAAATATCTCCTTTTTTAATCAAGGTTTTTTTATCTAGGACTTGTCGTTTTTCACTAGATTATTATAATAATTATTACAATAAATTAAGCATTGTTTATAACAATGTTCTGGTCAGTCTAGGGAAAAATTGTATTGGACTTTTTTTCAGCGCATTTTTTCCTGTAAGAAAAATCAATTAACTTTTTTACGACAGAAATACAAGAAAAATTGTCGATTTTGATTTTTCCGCCACTCAGCTAATTTCACAGGTATAGAATTTCCTCGTTATTTAATTGCCATGTAATATTTATAGTTTCAAAATGCCTTCATACCTTGATAAAACCGCTACATCAACTTGACGGACATGAGTACCTGAAAAAGGATATAATTAAAGATATTCTCACCATTATATTCATATTATTTACTATTCTCTGCGTACCCTAGATTAAAATGAGAGATTAGAAGATTAATTAATAAATAACAAAACGTTATACAAGTCAAATAATGAAAATTAATTTAAGATACATATTTGCAACGCCGATAAATTATTGTTACATGATATATCTCTTGTCATGGACAGATAGAAGTGTTAAAATTAATTAGTTATTGAATTTTGTAAAATTGAAATGTGTTAAGACTGTGGTTGGCAACATACACGATGCTTGGAAAACAACGGACGATAATAACAAAGAAGATACGTTTTCTTTGTTCTTAGAATATAAATAGTATTATATATTTACATTTAATATATTCAAATAATATTAAAGAGTAAATCAAACGAAAACATCGTTGACAGGTGTATAGAGACTACTTTTCTCACAGTTTCTGCAGCTATTCAAGGTTTTTCCACATTTACACATATCTTGCTTCATTATGTAATGGGATGACTTTGTAGATCTCACCACACTAGTCAAAGGACATGACACTATTTATTTTATTACGGGCGCCAGCCGCGCTCCCCCCTTTGACTCTAAGTGGTTAATTTCCACTCCCAGTTGGAGTCATTAAGTTATGAAACATGATCTAGAACCGGGGTCCTGTAATAGACGAGAAAGATATAAGTTCGTACTTACCGAGGATTGCTAAGTGCTTTCACTCCAAGATTTGTATTTATCACTTTTGGATCACTCATTTAGTGTTCCTCCCTTCAGCTTCCGTGATCTGAAAAGTAATCATTCAATCAAGTAAATGCAAAAGTTCAAATAACCAGGCAATAAAATTTATAATTTTAAACGCAGTAAAAACCATCAACTGTACCGGTTTAGGTCTCTCGCTGGGATCTTAAGCACACACTACTTTAAAGCTTCTGGACTTTAAAACTACCTAATCAAATTCTACATCTATCTAAAACCAAAACAGTAAGGCCTGGTACTTTCATCTCCAGTTAAGTCTATTCTCCAAATAATTTCCTTGGATACAATTGTGTCAATAATTGTTTAGATGGGATCTATCTATAGAATAGACTTAACTGTAGATGAAAGTACCGGGCCTAAGAGACACATTCTTACTATTATTTAATAATCTCACATTATAAATTGATGAGCAGAGAACCTCTCCAAGCTGTCAAGTTGGCGACCCAATCCAAACTGAGGTATTCTCTCTTTCCCCGTGCGGTGGCTCTACAAGGGTCGAATTCTTTTCGAACGTTCTAGTGATACAGGGTCGGACTGGGCATATTTTACGACGGAAAATAAACAAAACGTAATAAATTTAGTAAATTTAGCGAATATTTTCTAGAGGTCAAAAATGAACTATTACAACTGGCACAAAAAGATTCACAACTTGTGTATGAAATCGCTTTGACTTGGGACTGACGGGTATGATATAAAAATATTTTACTAAAATTTTAGTGAACTTGTGGCTAGTTTTATAAATCCAATAGTGATTATATCATTCACAAGAACTTGTCATTTGAAAAATGCGTTTTACGGCAGTATATGTTACATAAGGTGTTCATGCTCCCTTGCGGCAACGTACTGACGACATGTAACTTAATAAAGGTTCCAAGCGACCTTTATGTAACGCCCGCAGTAATTTTTTATGTGCCAATAGGCTTTTCCCCTCGTTTTCGTTAAAAGAAAGTCAAAATTCGGCGCACGTTCGAATTTTCCACTTTTGGTACTCCACGTCTCTGCGAACGTGTAAAAGTTTTTTATGGTAAATTTCAACAACCTCGCTTACTTGAATTTATTTTGGAATTCTGTACCATCAGTTATGATTGTCAAACGTTCTTGTATTTGCTTTCGACACGTTTTTAGCTTCAGCGAAAAGGTGCACGTGAATAACTGATGATCTCAACCACAGTCAGTATCAGGTAATATTTTATGGAGTTTTATTGAAGATTTCCACCTGGTTCCTAGCATAACGTAACATATAAACATATAAAACACACCGCACACCCTAGATAATTCTGAAATCCAAAGCCAAGGCTGCCCAGAAGGAGGCTACACATTTGAAAAATTGAAGACTCACCACCCATTACCCATCGACATTGCTAGTGTCGGAGATGGTAATCGAACTCAGTATACGATAGACAGCGCAACAAAGCGTATTCGCCACTAACACGGTTTAACTTGCTGCGCTATTATGCCATACGATATATAGTCAATCTGATTCCGAAATCTGTCTCCAGTTGACAGCCAAGCGTAGAGGGGCTATGGGTTTTGTTGGAATACAGTATTAACTCAATAATCGATCTCCAATGAATTTTGAAGGGTTCTCAGATAAAACCGATATTATTAATGATCACTAGTTTTAACTAGCACTTGGACTGCTCCTGTGGACGATAGTTTAACTAAGTGTTTATTTTCAGTGCATATACCACACGCAACACTTAAATATTGTCGATAACCACTCAAACGATACAAACGACACATATTTTCTACGCGTTTTTCGTCAAGCAGTTCGATAAATGAAGATACTTAAATCTAAACTGACCTAACACAACAATCTATTTATGTCTAAATTATGACACGGTTCATTAAAAAACACGTTTTCCATAATATAACATATGAATCATAGGTCTCCTAAATCCATTTATAATGGAACAGCTGGTTCGTCCAACATAACTTTACATTATAACTCTTAAGTATTCGTTTTCGTTTACTCAAATTTTATCCTCTGAATGTATTAAAAATTTCAGAAATGCGTTCTTAGAGTTGATCAATTGGAGAATTTAATGATAGATGATGAGACGAACCTCTGACCAATGTAATCCTGATCATTTTAGGGCGCGTGATGTGAATCCTAAGCCTTCAGGATATCTCATACCATTAGTCCCCAGAAAGAACAGTCTCCTGTCTTGTACAAAATTGTAAAAACTCAACTGACGTCTACCAACTGTCTGGCACATATTCTGCATCAACCAATAGTTTACTACCAATCTTAAGACTATAGTTTTAAAAAAACGATGCCTCGCAGAGTTGTTCTTTTGGTATCCCTGTATGATTATAAATAATTTAGTTGTTTAATTGTTTGTTTATTGCTTGCAATTTCAAGTATTCGCTACTAAATCTGTATCATTTACTGAATTGCTCACATCCAGTGGAAGTATAGTAACGACAAAAAAATTTTTGAAAATTTTTATTGTTCAAATAGGCTTATAATGTCATGAAACGTCGAAATTTTTAGTTTGAGCGGAAAAAGTTTCTGTCTGTCGTCAGTCTGTCTGTAACTTTTTTTGTGCGCACGATTACTCTGGAACCGTTTAAGATACTGACTTGAAATTTGGTACACTTATGTACCTTAATGGGACCTGGAACTAGACTATATTTTCATTTTATTCCGTCGAAGGGTTGGGGGGTAAATTGGGGGTAAATAGGTAAATCAAGCAAATAAGAGTCCACAAAATTGTAGTATATACAAGAGAAGCTAAGGTCTCAAAATTTTTTTTTTGCATTCCCCCCCCCCATTATTAAAGGGGATGAAAAAAACTGTGATTTAGTGTGTGGAAGAACCAAAAACCTCAAAATATTTTTTTCCATCCACCCCCACTACCACTCCCCTATCACCACCCCCACAACTACCGATGTGGGGTATCGTCTTATAAGTTTTTGGGGGTAGATGAGTTCAAATATTATGTTATTAAAGTTCCATAAACAATTATTTCCACATACAAATTTTTTTCGTTGTGAGAGACTTAGATAGAAAATCTTGATGTGGAAGTAGTGATTCCTTGGGCAGCGGTTTTCAAGATTAGTGCAGATTGTTACCATGTAAGGTCAAAGAATGCATTATTTATTATTTAGTGTTTTTCTTTTAATATTTGAAATATTTCAAATAATACGCCGTCACACGAAAAATCGAAACAGTTACTCTTGGGTGTGAAGGGATCCTATTTTTATGTCCAAAAGCACTCCTATTCCCTTTATACGGAACTATTCTTTGCTAGATGTGGGCTCCATTTTCGATTAGCGTCCCAGCGCTCAGTTTTGCTGACAGAAGTTATTTTCAACCGACGTCAAAATTTTTTAGAAGGATGAGGTGTCTCAATTCGACCCATATGTACATTTTATTGTTTTTTTTTTGTGTTCAGTCATTACTATGATATGGCTTAAGCAATTTCTATGAAAATATGGCGAATACGCTAGCTAGTGTTAAAAAATTGAAATGTCGGAATTGCAGTAAAATTAAGTATATTCACCGAATCTAGTATCAATAGTAAATAATATCACTTAGATCTGTACAATAGGAGTTATTGATAAAAAAACCATGTACAGCCAATACTCTGTGCATTATTATGAAAGTAAAGACGTACTTGTACACTGGGTTTATCATAAAACAACCTCCCCCCCCCCTTGTTTAAGCCCCCTTTAGAGGGTGGGAAAATATTTTTTTTCCACACAACAGATGCCTGGAATACAATATGGTATATCACACCTTTTGCTCCCCTTCTTAGTAAGTTTTGTAGTGATTTTTTCACCCCCATACAAAACCTGAAGAGAGTGGAAAAGAGTTTTATAATATGTATGGTATATACTCGTGTATATATAACTTTTTATCCATTTGGAGGCTTAGACTTTTCGCTGCCTGCATTTTTTTCCTAATGAGATTCTGTTTTATAGAAATATAATTTTCTCACCCCCTGAAAGGGGGTTGAAAAAATGACGGGTTATTTTGTGGTAACTGTTGTTCATAGCGTATCTATACTATTGGCTGTATACATTTTTTCGGCCAACATGTCCTGTTGTGTAGTAAAAAACGATTTTCTCACGCCCTGAACCGAGGGTAGTTTATGGTAAGGTTAATATACACAATATCTTTTAGTTGACTTTGAAGCCTAGTATTGAGTACAAACCGCATTTGGGATATAAATTTGTTGTGTTGTTGTGCCAATTGCGTTTAATCACAGAATTTTTTTATAATTTTGCGATTGGCAAGTGGAGCTACAAAAAAAAAATGAGATCTGTTAGAGCAAAACAGACTTCAAATTATGACTCAGTGCATCAAAAAACCTGAAGCACATACTCTAATCAATATAAATTAAAAAAAAAATGTAGACCTGTCTTATTTTTTCGTTTAACTCACTCTAAACGAAACAATAAATTGGTCTGAAATTTTGTTATCATTATATACTTGTTAACAGAATATGTTAATATGAAGGTCGAATTTTAATAAGTGTGGCAAATATTAATTTTTTATAAGGCTATAGCTGTGGCTAAGGATAAAGTGTGAAAATTTGAAGGGGTAAGTAGCAAGCGAGAAACTTTTTCATTATTTAAGTATACTGAGAAAAAACGGAGATAAAGGATGGAGGTAACTTTTTTATTTGAAATTTTTTTCTTTTATTAACAGTTTTCAATGAGGTTTTCGCTTATTATCAGAGTAGATGCCATTTATATTCATTATTATCATCCTTGTAGTTTAATTATCGTAAGCAATTATTTAATAAAACTCACAATAAATGCACTAGCGTCGTTTTAAATCAATTTGCAAAACTAGGGTCAACCAACTTGGTTTTACAACTCTGGTTTTACCAACTATTTTTCTATCTACGTAAACATATTTGCAGATGTTTGGGATAATTTTTGTCATTATACCCTACATAATTTGGTATTCAGCGGACAGAAGAAATTATTATGACATATAGCATTCTAATGTCCACAAAGATGATTACGTAACGTTCATAAAAGATGAAGTAAAAGAGTTTCGTGGACAACGAAATTAAATTGCGGGCCATAATTTATAACTATGTTTTTGAAACGGGACTGAATTATATAATAGTGATATTTTTAAGGTTCGTTACTCTATCTGGACATTAACATAAATACGAAACATTGTTCTAAATTTGTACGGAATTTATATCCGCCATGCTGTTGTTTTTTTCTCCTTACATCAGTTTCGGATCGCCTACAAAATAATTCGCTGTTTATTTACTATGTAAATTGTATTGATTTGAATCAATTATTTGTTTGTGTTGCA
The DNA here is from genome assembly GCA_936432065.2 of Rutpela maculata. Taxonomy (NCBI): domain Eukaryota; kingdom Metazoa; phylum Arthropoda; class Insecta; order Coleoptera; family Cerambycidae; genus Rutpela; species Rutpela maculata. Next base: position 247,167,404 of record OW386286.2, on the reverse strand, counting down.
ATCGAAGGCCATATAGTAGTGAATACTACATAGGTGGTGTTGCGAAATTATTAAATAACTAAATTAAATTTAACACTTCCAAGTAACAATTATAGAATGAAATTGTTGCTGTAGGTACCGCCTTATCAGGGACACAAAATTGCATATTTTAAAATTAAATTTAAATACCTTATAAATTGATTCATTTTTGCAGTACTCTAAATTGAATGAGGAAGTATTACGCACTGTTTAATTCAATATTACTTAATCGTCTGTGATGTATTGTTTCTCATCGTCTCAGGTATCGAAATACGTTCTAATTGCCTTTAAAACGCAATCATGTAGTCCAAGCATATTAACTAAACCCACGAGGTATCTCGATCATTTATAGCCCAGAAATTTTAGCTTTTGATTCGGAATTAATTATCGTAAAGCTGAAAATTTGCAGGATTGTACTTTTGGTCTAGGACAATAGTACGAAAAAGTCCCCGACTCTCCCACGTCGCACAGTGGGGCAAATAGCTCATTTTTTGGACAAACGATAATTCCCAAGCCTGGAATTAATGAAACTTAAATATGTATTTTTTAAACTATTCGTTATAGAATTTCCTTTAATTCTATCGAGCCCGAATTTTGAAATTTAAAAATTAAAGATGGCTAATCCAATATCGCGGACATAAATTTTGAAAGTAAATTAAAATTTTATCAAAAGATTGTTTAAAATTATAAAAAATTGTTACTCGGGGGTTTTTTTTAGTTTCTAATCCCATTTCTGATCCCCGAATTTTGCGATTCAAAGAACCAAGATAGCGAATCCAATATGGCGGCCATAATATTTTTTTAAATGAAATGTACACGCAAAAACTGTTAAAAATTGTTACTTAGGACTTTTAAGGGTTTCTGATCGAGAATCTGAAATCTAAATTACGTAATATCGTAATCCAAAATGGCGAATCCAATATGACGGCCATAATATTTTTTTAATTGACATGTAAATGCGCAAATTGTTAAAAATTGTTACTTAGGGATTTTAGAGATTGCTGATTATGAATCTGAAGTCCAAATTACGTAATATCGAAATCCAAGATGGCGGATCCAATATGGTGTCCGTAAGTTAAAAAAGAATGACAAATCAAGAAGGAAACTGTTAAAATTTGTTTTTCGGGGGTTTCACAGTTTGCTAATCTTGTTTAGGATATTAAAATTTCGATATTTTGCAAACTAGAAAATTAAATTCAATGTGGCTGCATACATTTTTTAAAAATTATGATGTACATGCGAAAATAGTTAAAAATTGTTACTTGCAGGTTTTTGCGATTGCTGACTACGCATTCGTAATTTCGAATTCTAAGATGGCAGATTCGAATATACTATCTTATAAAAAAATGAGATAACCAATAAAAAATGTTGACATCTTTAAACCTAAGTTTTAATAATTTGCGTATGTACATTTCATTTAAAAAAATATTATGGCCGCCATATTGGATCCGCCATATTGAATCCGCCATTTTGGATTACGATATTACATAATTTAGACTTCGTATTCATGGTCAGAAACCCTTAAAAGCTCTAAGTAATAATTTTTATCAATTTGCGCATGTACATCTCATTCAAAAAAAATATTATGGCTGCCATATTGGATCCGACATCTTGGATTTCGATATTACGTAATTTGGACTTCAGATTCATGATCAGTAATCTCTAAAACCCCTAAATAACAATTTTTAACAATTTGCGCATTTACATGTCAATTAAAAAAATATTATGGCCGCCATATTGGATTCGTCATTTTGGATTACGATATTACGTAATTTAGATTTCAGATTCTCGATCAGAAACCCTTAAAAGTCCTAAGTAACAATTTTTAATAGTTTGTGCAAGTACATTTCATTTAAAAAAATATTATGGCCGCCATATTGGATCCGCTATCTTGGTTTTTGAATCGCAAAATTCGGGGATCAGAAATGAGATTAGAAATCAAAAAAAAAAAAACCCAAGTAACAATTTTTTATAATTTTAAACAATCTTTTGATAAAATTTTAATTTACTTTCAAAATTTATGTCCGCGATATTGGATTAACTATCTTTAATTTTGCAATTTCAAAATTCGGGCTCGATAGAATTAAAGGCAATTTTATCACGAATAGTTTAAAAAAAAAATTTAAGTTTCATTAATTCCAGGCTTGGGAATTATCGTTTGTACAAAAAATGACTTATTTGCCCCACTGTGCGTCGGCTTCCCTGTTTTTGCGGAGCAATAAGGACCTAAGAAATTGCAGAGCTGGCAGTAAACTGCAGCAGAAAGGTTGTTACTGGTCCGATTTGATTATAAAAGCTTCGGAGAAGCATATCCGTTCGTATTTCATATGTTCCACACACTCCAAGAACTGACACAGCTACTGAACTAAGAAGGCATAGCTCGCCGTGCGCCTGCTTGATTGTTTAGACTAGACGTGATCGACGAACGAAGTTATGAACGCACTTAACTGTCCGAGTGTCGCCGCGGCGTCACTCGGAGTGGAGTAGCTCCGTAACGGATGACGCTACAGAGAAGGTAGACATATGAATGGAAAGGCCAAAATATGAAGAGAAATGATTATTTGGGTACGTTTTCCCCTCAGAGTCTTCATTTATCCGCAATGGCGCCATTTTCGAATTTTTGAAATTTTGACAGCACTAGAACGGAAAATTATGAACAAAATATGCATGGAACATCTGAAATATGAACGGCCGATACTTTTATGGTCATCTCGACTCAAATCGGACCAGTAACAACCTTTCTGCTGCACTTTATAGCCAGCTCGGCAATTTATGTGACTAGGCCCTTGTTGCTCCGAAAAAACAGGGAAGCCGATGGAGGAGAATAGGGGACTTTTTGGTACGTATTATCCCGGACTAAAACTACAATCCTGCAAATTTTTAGCTTTACAACAATTGATTCCTGGTTGAAACGACATATAGACTAAAACTCCTGTTCTATTAAGATGTAATTAAAAATATGGAAATCTTCTGTGACCTACAAAAACACGTCATGGCATAACAGATTTTTTTAGATCTTTTTACTTCCCAAAATGGGTTTAGAGCAGGACGCTCAGGTATAGACACTATTAAAAATGCCATGGATAAGTGAATAGAAAGGGGAAGAACAGTCCATATGGAGTTGGTAGATCTCCACAAGGCATACGACACCATGCCATTAAATAAAATAATGGCCTTGTATGTAAAAAAGCAAAATCTCCAGAGCCTATATTCACGCGATGAAGAAACTTATGTTGCTTAATACATTTTAAAAAACATGTTTTTTACATTGCTATAGTTTTTGGAAAATGCCTGTAAATAGTTTTGCATTATAATTTAAGGTTTTTTTATGTACACATTTATTTAATTTATGTCGAATACGTTTTTAACATTGCTATTTGTACACATTGTACAGGGTGATGACTTGAACATTAGAACCCCATTTAACTTCGTTATTTTTGAAATAATGTAAAAAAAGTTCAAAAACACAAGTTAGAGACAATTATACATATGTTCTTCAAAAATCATGTCAGAAAAAGCGATTGAAAGCCGCGTTGCGGTGACATGAACTTGGCTTGGATTTTTTATAATGAAACATCCTGTATAAATATATAGCGTACAAATAAAAAAGTTCAAAATCAAAAGTTATCGAAAATTACATGTACATGTATTTACTTTTTCTGCCGCTCACAGCGTCAGAAAAAGTACTTTTACCTCCGTTGTTAATGGCAATGCACAGCCGTCTAAAAAGTCAAACTTTAATGTCATGAAATGAGTTAAGAAATCTGACGTTTGAAGAAAAAGTTACTTTTTTTAATGCTTTTTACTTTTTTCACTGTTACCCTAAACGTATGTTTTACGCACTAAAAATAATGAAAAAAGTACAGACGTAAAAAAATATTATATTTATTTCACATCACGTGACCTATGCAGGAAACCATTTTTGTGACTTTTTAGGAGATACAAACGGTAGTCAAAATATAGTGAAAAACCCTGTACATCACGATCGGTGTAAATAGAATTTTATATAATATGTATAATATATGCTTGTTGTTGGCTGATAACTTGCTGCGTGTGTTTGTTTGTTTTTTACTAGTACAAATAACTTACTGAACACCGAGTTTACAGAGGTTTCATTAATAGCGTTCGTAATTTGTGAGGCGAAACAGTAAATGAACATTCATTCATAGCCAATAAATGAAAAGTTTGCAATCAATAGACGCGGCTTCCTTATCAGGTGTTTCAATATATTTGAATAACATCTACCTACGTATATTCAATTCAAATGTCCTAGGTATTAGTTGCAGGTTATAGATAACAAATTCAACGGATTAAAATCAAAATCTAGTTCCAGATCTCGTTAAAATATATATGTGTACCAAATTTCAAGCCAATATCTTAAATGGTTCCAGAGTAATCGTGCGCACAAAAAAGTTACAGACAGACCGACAGACAGGAATATTTTTTTGCTCAAACTTAAAATGTCGACGTTTTATGACATTCTAAGCCTTTTTGAACAATAAAAATTTTCATTTTTTTTTTTCATAACTATACATCCACTGGACGTAGAAGTAAAATACAAGTGTACCTGTAGAATCTTTTAAAGAAAATAATACATGTTGAAATAACAAAAAACAGAAGATAACAAAAAATAATAAAAAAAATTGCCAGTAACGTAATTAGAAGAAATTAGGTTTTATTTCAGTCATACGTTTTTAACACCTGTTTCATTCTAGAAATATAGGCCAGTACAAATAAACAGTATCTCATGTAATCACTTGCATTTACTTTCCCGTACCAAATTTTTTGGTTTAATACCATCTTACTCAGCTTTGTGGGAATATAATAATATTTGTGAGTACTTTTAAGGCCTCCTAATTTGTTTAAACAATTATATATATTTTTTTTAATTTCGAGGACGGTATTACTTGACATTTTGCCATTTATGTAGGGAAAACGGTAATAGATACGATAAAAATGCATCAGACTTATTTTTTTTCTTCAAAAAAGTTCACGAAAGCATATTTTTTACCTATTATGGTTTACGAGTTACATGCTCCCGAGCGCAAGGTGAAAATGTTCGTTTTTCGCACTACTCCCCAACAAACGGCCCGGGTGTGCGCACTTAATTATCAATAAAAAAAAAATGAAGGAAGTCTTTGAATAATTTTTAAAAATTCGTAGAGCTTCTAAATCGCATGCCTAATTTTTTGGCAAAGTTTAGATCGATTTAGAATTTTGTCGATAATAAACAAATAAACCAAGTAAAGCACAACGCAGCTGCGAGGGGGGTACAAACCCAGAAAAACGTTATGTAAGAAAAGCAACAATAGCCTGATTAGTGATATAGGAAGCATCAAAGAATGGGAATGGCATACTCCCAGGAGCTTTTGAATGGACAACCAGAAAATATAACTGAAAACGGAAATGAAAATCCAGAACATATACAACCGGGGCATCAAAACGCAATGATTCAACCTCCTTCATTGGAAGACTAGAGACAGCTACAAAACAAATGAAAAGGAATAAAATACTATGATGTGATGACATCCCGTTTGAACTAACTAGGAGGTGAAGGACTGTTAGAATACTTACAGAAGCTTATACTGACAATGTGGACAGAAAAGGAAATACCCAGCGATTGGAAAAGAGCCCAATATACAAAAATAGTAACAAGCTAGAAAGCAGAAATTACAGAGAAACTCATTGCTATGTACACATCCGCACATATATACTGAACCAAAAACTGAATTCTCGGAAAACTTAATAGGTAAAAATCAAGCCGGATTTAGACAAGGAAGAAGCACTAACGGCCAACTGCTTGCGGTTAAATAAGCCATGGGATGTTTTATACACCAGATATTTGTGGATTTTTTCCAAGCATATGACTGTATTAAAAGGGAGACACTGTACAGAATTCTAACTACCAAAGAAATTGATTAATTTAATCAGGGCAGTAAAGACGGATACAAAGAATACAAAATCAGTTGACGAATTTTTTCGTGGTAAAGCGGGAACTGGAACAGGGTGACAGGCTGCCCCCATTCTCTTTAACATATGGCTAGAATATGTTATCAGAAAATTGATAATACAATTACAAATACAAATACCTTAATAAGTAAATCGATACAGATGACATACATATCATATTCAGTGTGTGAAGATACCTAAACAGACTCAAATATAAGCCTAATATAGTAGGCCTATCAATATCAACAAAACACATAATTACTCAAACAAGAAGAATGCAAACATACGGAACACTACAATAGAAGAGGATGACATAAACGTGGTCGAGCATTTTAGATATCTAGGTGTAACTCTCTCTAAAAATGATAGTGAAGACGCAGAAATAAGGAAAAGAATTACCCTAGGAAACATGGCATATTTTCCCATGGCACCCATTTTCCTATAAAAAGACGTCCACGGTACCAACATGCGAATATATGCAACAATAATACGACGAATTATAATCTATGGCTGTGAGACCATAATACAAAAAACAGCAAATACAAGCGGTGATTTATAAAATACAAAGACCACGCTATGTCGTGAGGATGGGTAACCATGGAATTCCAAGAAAAATCTCAATAGGAAAATGCAAGAAATCAGCAGAGTATGGAGGAGAGTAGTGACAGAAAGAATAAGATGGAAGGCTAAACTGGAGGAGATCGAGGCTCGAAGTCGGGTTCTAGTATCATAGTAGAGAAGTGTAAAACTTGTATCACCCTTTATTTTTTAACTTCCCATTTAAATATTAGATTTCCCATGCAACTTGATAATTGCTGTTTTTGGTCGCTTTATACGATGGCGTCCTGTGTTTTTCTTAAATACGCAATTTTCAGCGCAAAAAACATAAAAATGGCACCAAAAAATATTTTCTTTGCATATCAGGAGGGATTTACTTCTTGACCTGATGAGAATTTTTACCAAAGAAATGCTGATTTATTTGATCCTCTCCATATGATGGAAACTTACTCTGAATTTCCTCAATTTTTAATCATTCAAATAAAATATCCTTATTTATATTGAACGCCATGTAGTTACTGATGATAGCATCTTAGAGAGATTTAAGTTGTTTGCAGTGGGTATTCATGATAAACTTGTTGCTATTTTAATTGCAGTTAAGTCTGTTGATATATGATGGTAAAGAGAAATCATTTGATATTCGAGTTTTACATAATTAACATTTTTCAACTAAGAAATGTTTTTCCTTATATAGATGAGACGTTGTATAATATGTAAATCGTTAAGATATTATACCCTCTAAAGTGAGATCGGCAGGATAGGCTACGGCAGACAATTTCAAAAGAGTTCGTGGAAGTAGAATATTTCTGTAATAGGAAAATGTTAACCACACCTTAATAATACCCGATACATAAGGATTTAATTTATTGAAGCATGGCTGTGTCGAGATTCAGACACTATTTTAATTATAGAGTGGGATATTTTCTAGGATCTTCTAACACAGGCTTTCAGATGAGTTATGTTAGTCTTTGAAAGGAGCTATAAACCCTAAAATTCTTTCTTTATTATTTTAATTATAATTGGATTTCGATCCAAGTTATTGCTTGTTATAGCAGTGAAAGGGCTGTATCAAAAATGAATTTACAAATTTGGACTGGCTTTACTTTCGCGTCTATAGATAAAGAAAGTATTGACGTCGTGCAAATGGGCAAATTTAAAATAGACATTTTGAAACCCGAAAATAGCTAATATATCCGAATTGGCATGCTGACTCTGTTTGTTTGTTTTTCTCGAACACGGTTCAATATGTGAATCTGAAATTTTAAAGATAAGATCAGGAATATCTAATACAGGGCTCTCTTGAATAATAGTGGAATTAGTGCACCAGGAGCGGCTCTAGGGAGGGTCTAAAAATATGAAAATCAAATAGCAAATTGTTCAAATTGTATCTTTTCATTCATCAAGACGGCTCCTGGTGTGGTTCAAAAACATATTTTTTAGTCGAAAAATATTTCGAATACGTAAAGATTATTTAGGGTGGAAAATCGAGAAGCATAGTTTTCGTCAGACCATCGGGGAAGAAACTCCAGGGGAGGACCCAAAACAACTTTTCATCGAATTAAAATAATTTTCAAGGAAAAATTGTTTAATATGGGTAATTGTATCGAAAAGATCCCTTGCAAATTTCTCGTTGCAGCAGAAGACGCTAAACTGTCATACATCGGACAAGAGCCATTCTGTAGGTTAGCAAAATATCAATCAACTGAGGAGGTAAGAAAATGGGAGGATGAAAAAAATTGTCCCACTGGAGTTTAACTCCAGGTCAAAGACAAAGTAAAAAACTTCGGAAAACATTCGCAAAAAAGAACCGGAGTTACTCGATCTCAGCAAACCAGAATTAGGGCTAATACCAAGCTTCACAGGAAAATCCCCATTGAGGATACCATCTCAAAAAAACCGCTGCCCAAGGAATCACTACTTCCACATCCAGATTCTCTATCCAAGTCAATCACATCGAAAAAACTTTGTATGTGGAAATAATTGTTTATGGAACTTTAATAATATAATATTTGAGATCCTCTACCCCAAAAACACATAAAACGATACCCCACATCGGTATTGGGGTGGGGGTAGTGATAGTGGGGTAGTAGTGGGGGTGGATGAATTAAAAAAATATTTTGAGGCTTCTGGTTCTTGTACATACACTAAATCACATTTTTTTTTCATCCCCTTTAATAACGAGGTGGGGGTTGCTAATGCCAAAAATTTTTTTGAGACCTTAGCTTCTCTTGTATATAGTGAATACCAATTTTATGGACTCTTACCTGCTAAACTGCATTTACACCAAATTTACCCCGATTTATCCCCCAACCCTTCGACGGAACAAGATGAAAATATAATCTAGTTCCAGATCTCGTTAAAGTACATATGTGTACCAAATTTCAAGTCAATATCTTAAACGGTTCCAGAGTAAACGTGCGCACAAAAAAAAGTTACAGACAGACAGACCGACAGATCGACAGACAGACAGAAATTTTTTTTCGCTCAAACTTAGAATCTCGACGTTTCATGACATTTTAAGCCTAAGTATTTGAACAATAAAAATTTTTAAAATTTTTTTTGTCGTTACTTCCACTGGATGTGGAAGTAATCTATTAAAAAAATATATCGCGTTTTTATAAAGTATAGCCGCCAATTTTGAATTTTCCAGTTTTCACATCAAAGTCGTAATCAGCCCTAAAAAATTTTGAAAAAGCAGTTTGCGAAAAATTTTTTCAAAATTCGATTACCTTCCCCCCCCCCCCCCCCCCTGTTTAAAATTATTGTTTTTGTCATATGCATTTTACTTTTCATAAAAATACAGCAACACGTTCTGAAGTTTATGAAAATATTTTCATTACTAACTGAGATACAACGAATTGAAATTTTGTGATTTGTTAAATTGTAAATCACAAAATTTCAATTCGTTGTATCTCAGTTAGTAATGAAAATATTTTCATAAACTTCAAAACGTGTTGCTGTATTTTTATGAAAAGTAAAATGCATATGACAAAAAAAATAATTTTAAACAGGGGGGGGGGTAATCGAATTTTGAAAAAATTTTTCGCAAACTGCTCTTTCAAAATTTTTTAGGGGTCGTTAGAGAAGTGCTTCTCGAGATGTTATTTCCCATATTTCGTATGGGTCCCATGCGCCACAGACGAGAAAAAAATTATTGAAATTTCTAGATCCGCGCTTGTCCGGCCCTGACTAACCACTCATAGAATTCTCATCCAGGTAAAATTATTTTCAAATGAGTCTCATTTCATATTATTTCAGCTGCTGGATCAATGAAAATCGAGCATGCGATCAACAATATTTTTCAGCAACAAGTTCACTTTTGTTATATTTCCAACACTGGGATCATATTGTTTAAAATGTCAACCAGCAATACATCTTAAATAAATAATATGTATTAAACGCACTGACTTTCTCGTTCAAGTGTCTTTCTGTATAGCTCATTATATGTAGTACTAAAAACGCACCTTTAGAGTACATTTCGTGATCATTATTTTCCGCCGGTGTTTTAGTCTCATTATTTTCTAAAAAATATGTTGTAACGACTTGTGGCTTTGCGTGTAAATAAAATTATTTTAAAATAAATACTTCTTTACGACTTCACGACTTTACTCTATTTAGTAACTCACCGTTATGGCGTCTCGGAGATGGATGTTTTGATTAATTTATTATCATTCGCAGAAACACTGTTCAGTGAATTTTTAATTTGATAGAAATTCAGTTACTGAACTGTAGGTATCCACCTGAAAATGTTTGACAGTTTTTAATATTTTGCGTTGTCCGTGAAAATAAATATTTGATGTGGTCAACATTTAACTCTTTTTTATCAATGTGTAATGTAACAAACTGCATTTCATCTAAATCAATGACAATATGTGACGGCGTACATTCCATCATAAATTGAAAATGAAGGAAATAAATATTTCAATAATTTTATAACTCGTTAACCCTTTAAGGACGGTTGCCGTATATTAACGGCTTTCCTGACTTTGTCCCACCGCCGTCTGCCGTATATATACGTTCAAGGTTATTTTTGCTCACGGGACGGCCGCCGTTTAAATGCACTTAACTTTAAAAATTGCATCCTCGAGGAACGGTTGCCGTAGCTAAACGGCTCATTCAAACTTCTTCACCAGACGAATGCCTTATAAAAACGGCACTTATGCGCGACCAGATGCCGTACATAAACGGCGCATGTATTTTCGGAATGTTGAATAAAACTTTGTTTACTTTGTGTTTGTTTTTGACAATTAATAAAAGTAATATAATAAATGAAACTTATAAAATGCCATTTACTACATGGTACTAAATGCATTCGCACTTACAAAAATGACGCCGTATATATACGGCAACCGTCCCTACGTCACTCAAAATGGAGCCGTCTGGTATTTAGATTGGTAAAATAAGGAGCCATACTTAAAGGGTTAAAAAAAACATTAATCGTAGGTAAATATCTTTCTCTATCATTTTTATTTTTAGAGAAGATCTCATAACGATTTCTAAATACTTAATAAATAATTTGATGAAACTGAAAACTTCTTTGAATAATCGAAATATTATTTTCGGAATTTCATGGATTTATTTAAATTCTCTCCTACAAATATTCAGCCTTTTTGCTTCTCCAACTCTTGGATTTCAAGTCGTTTGTCTGTTTTTCAACAGATTTAGTGACCATTTTGCATTTACATAGTTCTCTCAATATTTCATTTGCATTTTGCATGAAAATATTGTCACAACGTACATAAAATTTCGTGTTCAGTCTAAAGCTTAGTGGCGTTTTTCTCGTATTGCCAAGTTGGTAGCAGTGGACTAGACTTCGGTTGTGTGAGAGACAATACGGCTAATCGCTCTCCTCTACTGAGTTGGAGTCTCAGCTGCGGCAGGTGGCAATGTCGCAGAAAATGGCTGTTGTGCTGTGTGTGTGTTCTGGTTGAGTGATGAATAGCTATAGCTAAACGCCAGGAAGTTAATGTCAATAAGGCGGTAAAAAACATATTTCGACGGTTAGATATAATGCTCTGAAATATATATTAATAAAATATACAGGGTGTTTCATTACCCAGCTAACAATTTAGGTGTTATTCGACATCGATTCGATGTCGAAATGGTGACGCCACCAATTTCGATACGTGAAATAGGACATAAATTCGACGTCGAATCAACCTAAATGGTGTTTTTGACACGTCGATTCGACGTGGAAAACAAGCTGAATAGGTGTTATTGGATCTATTAGGTTAGGTTGTCGCTCGGGTTGTCGTTATGTCGAAAATACATTAAATCTACGTACCTAGCAGGTTACTTATTTGCTACCTTTCATACTCGCTTTAAAACTGCTTCGCTTTAAAACTGCTTCGTCAAAAAGGTAAAACTATATACCTATATAATGGTTGATAATAATAACTACTTATTAACTACTTATGAGTCATATTTTTATCCTTGATTATTGTTTAATTTGCACTGTATATACGCGAGAATTTATTAGGGAATGATTTTTTCTGTTGAAATTAGGCATTATACCTTGAAATATTACTAAGCCCTTTAAAAATACCTATTATTATAAAGAAAAAAAATAATAATTATAACTATATAAAATTTTTATTTTCAATTTTTGACTTGGTATTCTATTTTTTCAAACTTATAATAATTCAATAATTCTCAATATGTTCAATGAATACTTATGAATTTAGTTATTTCCAAAAACAAAAATTTTAATTTTCATGGCGAGTTTTCGGCGTTCCGTATTTTCGAATAAATATGGCTACTTCCTTGCAATGTTACTTAATAGGTGTAAGAACTTAATTTCCACCAATATTTTTGACTTCATCTTTGGAGATTAGTGAAAAACAAGCTATTTTTGCCATCTATTAGGTAATAAGTGTCTAATATTACCAATATTTGTTCACATAATTGTAATTATTTCGCCTAATTACGTTATGTTATACCAATTGGTCCCCTGTTTTAATGTATCTACTTAACACTTAATATGTCGTTAATTCTACGTAAATCACTAAATTCACCTATTGGGGGTTATTCTACAACCTAACAAGTCTCGTTTTGGTGGCTATTTCATACATAATAGGTGATTTCACCTATTAGATCTTACATGAACCAACAGGTTACTTTATTCGATTGTTAGTGTTTATTTGTGCTCAGACTATTCCCTTAGGGCCGGTACTTTCATCTTCAGTTAAATCTATTCGATAGCTGAACAAACTGAACTCGATCAGTAAGCAGCCAATAGAGATCGAGGATTTCAAAAATTCCTCGATTTGATTGGCTGTTTAGTGATTGAATCAGTTCGTTCAACACGAAAGAAACCAGCTTTTTACGTGGAAAATAGATTTCTATACATCAAAGTATAAAGTTATATTTATTTTATAAACCCATTGGCATGCATGTAACATAATGTATATAGTGTTCATACAAATTGGATATTTCGGAAAATACAAACTGTTTTAAAAAGTGCTTTGATAATTCAGTTGATTTATCGATGAAACCAGTGCCGGTTCTAAGGCAGGAGGCAGGGCGAACGGGGCGATCGCCCCGGACGCCATAATACAAGGGGCGCCGAAGGTGTCAAAAAATTTAACAATGAATCAACTTGAAACCAAAATTATTACTTGTTCAGAGTAATTTTTTTCTAATTTTAACTAGTTTGCTTATTTATCCGAACTGTGATTTACAAAATGTATGTCTTGTTTAGAGCATAAAATAATGCGTTTGTGCCGACGAGCCGCGGCGCGGCGCGGCGGCATAAAAACGTAGATGTAGATGGATCTTCAATATCCGAACAAGAAGATTAAGCATGTGGATTTTCTGCAGTTTGTTCTATCAAGGTTTCACGGATAACTTTTATGGCTTGTGTACAAGAGACGTTAACAGAATAATTATTGCTGCAGTTCTCCACTGTATTTCATTTGTACTTCTTATGTTCTTAGCTTGGCGATAAAAATCGGTCACTTTTCTTTTACTCATAGTGTTTTAAAGTTATTACGGAGAAAGCGAAATGAACTAAATGAATAATGACGGCAAGTTCTTAATACTATACGCTATTTCCTGCGCGTCACTTATCTTGGTAAAATTCGACAAAATAAGTAAGTAATAATTTTGACCAATAGGTGCAAATAACTTATTGGTTGAATAATAAAGTCATTTCGACTTTCTGGTGGAAATATAAGTATTTTTAGGGTCCTTATTAGGTGTCCAAGAAGCTTTCTTCAAGGCATACCATCACCTATTTAGTCATTTCAATGCACTTCACTAATATCTCCTATTAGGGTATATTGATAACGTCAACAAAATTACTTAATAAGTTATTCAACGAACATATTACTTATTAAGTCACAAATATCCAATTTGGTAATGTAAATAATACATTACCAAATTGTTTCAAATAGGTCACTTTTTACCTACTCCTCCCTATTGAGTGAAAATAGTTACTAAAATATTTGTCATAACCTATTAAGGCATTAATTTCACTAATAATTTACCTGCACCTAATAAGGAACACAGCGACTTAACCAATTAAACTTTAAAATTACCTAATTTCGACCTTTTTTTGGTCGAATTTCCTTTAGCTGAAGTCGTCGACACCTAAATTGTTAGCTGGGTAATAATTGGACATACGCTAACTGGAGAATCCTTAGTTCCAAAATATGAAGATTTAACCTGGAACCTTTAGATAAAATGAGCCTCCTTACTGAGATACAGGGTGTCAAAATTGTAATTTTTTTTTCTTCTTTTTTGCAATATCTCAACTACCTCTTGGCCGATCTTCTCCCAATTTGGTAAGGAAACATTTTTCAAGCTAAGAAGCAATTATTTACATATTGCATCATGCTAGCCCGTGGAGGGCGCCTCATGAGCTATACCTGATGATGAATATTTTTTCTGTTTTTTTTTTCACGAAACGTAGTTACACTTTTGACTAGAAAATCTCATGCAGGAGTCATTTCTACGTAAAAAAAGGTACACTTGATAGAACTTGATAATTCCAACCGTTTTCGAGAAAACTGCCTCCTTTAAAAACAAATCTGAAAAGGAAAAATTGTATTTATTGAAAAGTGTGCTTTGGTGACGTCTTAGTTCTGCCATTTACGTATAATTTCATTAGTTTGACATTTTGACAGAACTAAGGCGTCACTAAGGCACACTTTTCAATAAATACAATTTTTTCCCTTTTCAAATTGGGTTTGTTTTCAAAGAATTTTTGAGATCTATGCGGCACTTTTCTCGGAAATGGTTTGGAATTATCAAGTTCTATCAAGTGTACCTTTTTTATGTAGAAATGACTCCTGCATGAGATTTTTTAATCAAAAGTGCCACTACGTTTCGTAAAAAAAAAGAAAAAATATTCATCATCGGGTATAGCTCATGAGGTGTTCTCCACGGGCTAGCGTGATGTAATACATAAATTATTGTTTATTAGCTTAAAGAATGTATCCTTACCAAATTGGGAGAAGATCGGTCAAGAGAGATATTGCAAAAAAAAAGAAAAAAGAATTACAACTTTGACACCCTGTATCTCAGTAAGAAAGCTCATTTTATCAAGGGTTTCAGGTTAAATCTTCATATTTTGGACTAAGGATTCGCCAGTTAGCGTATGTCCAGTTATTAATGAAACACACTGGATAAATAAATAGTGATAGGAAATAACTTCCATAATATTTCTGTTCAATAACAAAACATAAAAAAACCGCTACCCAAGGAATCACTACTTCCACATCCAGATTCTCTATCCAAGTCACTCACAACGAAAAAAAATTTGTGAAAATAATTGTTCATGGAACTTTAATAATATAATATTTGAAATCCTCTATCCCAAAAACCCATAAAACGATACCCCACATCGGTAGCGGGGTGGGGGGGGTGGTGATAGGAGGGTGGTAGTGGGGGTGGATGAAGTAAAAAAATATTTTGAGGTTTCTGGTTCCTGTACATAGGTACACTAAATCACAATTTTTTTTCATCCCCTTTAATAAGGGGGTGGGGGGTGGTAATAGGGGTGGCTAATGCCAAAATTTTTTTTGAGACCTTAGCTTCTCTTGTATATACTAAATACCCATTTTATGGACTCTTACCTGCTTGATTGACCTATTTACCCCAAATTTACCCCAATTTACCCCCCAAACCTTCGACGGAACAAGATGAAAATATAATCTAGTTCTAGATCTCGTTAAAGTACATATGTGTACCAAATTTCAAGTCAATATCTTAAACGGTTCCAGAGTAAACGTGCGCACAAAAAAAAGTTACAGACAGACCGACAGACAGTCTGTCTGTAACTTTTTTTTGTGCGCACGTTTACTCTGGAACCGTTTAAGATATTGACTTGAAATATGACCGACAGACAGACAGAAATTTTTTTTTCGCTCAAACTTAAAATCTCGACGTTTCATGACATTTTAAGCCTATTTGGACAATAAAAATTTTTTAAAATTTTTTTGTCGTTACTATACTTCCACTGGACGTGGAAGTAATAGAAGACAGATTTTAACATTTAGGTATATGATTAATAACATTTTTATTCAATGATAGATTTTATCAAAAACCAATAGGATTTTTCCTCCAGCTAACAGTGACTTACTTTCCACATTTCAATACCATTGAACTTTTCATTCTTTAATTATCGTGGTTACAAGAAACGTGGTAGACGGGTAAACATTTCGAAAGTTATTCAAAATTCGAAAACTAGTACCATATAAACATAAACACACCACATATAGTATATAGTATATGAACGGGTATAGTCGTATATGCATATAATCGGGGAGCCCACCCTAGCTGTACGTGCACTAGGGTGGAGTGAAAAAAAAAAATTATTTTCAAAAAGCTTGGCTGTGCAAAAGTTGCCACTTAGCATACGTAATTACATCATAATTTATTTTTTTAATTTTATTTATCTTTTAAGCTGCCGCAAGGGTCATAATTTTTTTAAATTTTCGTGAATGATGCCATTTTTGAAAATTTTGAAAAACTGGTAGTTTTTTCAAATTTAATTATACTTGGAATTTTTCTGTTCCTATGCAATACTTTGATAGGAGTTACCAATTTCCAGATAAATGATTCCAAAATTAAGAAAACATGGAGATTCATATATCGGTAAATCATTTAGAGGAAATAACTTTGACAATTATCGTAAGGCATATAATATACCTTTATATTATTAACATAACCAAAAATAAAGTAAACTGAAAAAAAAAAATAATAATATTATAATTTGCAGACATTTATCTCGAAAACGGTAACAATAGGTTATGAACAGATTAGGAATTAAAGTGTTGTATTATGCTGGCTCATTCCAAGAGAACGGACCTCAAAAATGTTAAAAGATAATGTTACTTGTTCCCAAATATACCAAATATATCCGAACATTTCAATATTTGAGGAGCAGCTGGAATATTGATGATAAATTAGTCGCATCATTAGAGGAGTTTACATGTGTCATATATGGATCAAAAAAATGCGCTAGGGTGGACGAGCTTCGCCATATTGCCATTAGACAGAAATATGGTGATAGATTTGTCTTTGTCAATTGACACTAAAGTTGATTTTGCTTCGATTCCACTATCAAGAGCTTGTCTTATCGAGCATATTAAAAAGAGTGTTTATCAAACGCGTACTTGGCGATTAGCCGACGAAGGTATTCGCCATATTCTAAAGCCTTGGAATGATTATGGATGGCAAGAAAATGGAGAACCTTTTGGTGTTCAACAGACAAAATACTGCCTCAATCGCTTACTGAAATTCTTCAGGAGGTGATTCCAAATCAAATCATAATAAACGAAAGTGCGGATGATAACGATATCATAAATGAAGCAATAGAGGAAGAAGACTTGGAAGAAATATTCGATGTATCGGGAGACAGCGATAGTGAATCTCAAAGCGAATGACGTTTTATATTGAATTTTATATTTTACTTTAAGAGCTGAATCATTTATTTGGAAAGTGGTAGCTCCTATCCAAATATTGTATAGAAACAAAATTGTAGAAAATTGTATGCACTTTGTTTTTTATGCAGAAAGTTTTTCGCCATCTTTTTTAGTTTCTATGTTAAATGGCAGAAACAATATTTACAATTTTCTTTTATAAACATGGACGCCATTTTGAAAGTACAGCCAGTTTTTTTGGGGGACATGTCTAAAATTGTTCCTTAAGCTTTAATCTTTATGAAAAACATTGTCCCCAAGGATCGGGGGGGGGGGGGGGGGGGGTGCACGTTGGGGTGGCCTCCTGTAGTAATAGTGAAAGTCCAATTTGACTCAGGGGCATATTTCACTATGTTTATCTAGCTTTACTCTTTGTTTATTTACCAGCCATTTTTAACTGTTTTAGATGTGCCGATCAAATGCAATATACTTTTCGTTTTCGTATTTGCGATGTCGTCTCATCAAGAAATTAAAATTGCATAATGAAATCTTGTTTTTGAAGAAATCTAAAAAGAATATTTTGATTTTTTTTATTATTTGCTGAAAATCTAAAAAATTTCAACAGGTTAATTAGCAGCCTCAATACAATAGACCAGGAACCCGCCGACCACTAATTTTGTGTCATAGGTTTACTCCCAAAATGTGTGAATTTTTGTTAATTTGTGGCAGTAGCACAGAAATGTCCATGCCAGCTCTTTTTTTTGGTACAGGGGCGTACGGCAGGCTCCCAAATGTGTAAGAAATATGATTTGTAAAAGTAAAACAAATAGCCACGAATAAATCATAGGTTTACGCATGGGGGTTGGAGGAATTTCTTAATTTACCCCCAAAAATTGTGAATCCATTCATTTTGGGTGGTACAAGGAGGCTACGCTCGCCCAAATTTGAAAAAAAGTCAGGTGAAAAAAATGATAAGTTTATGAACAATCAGGAACTTGGTAAGTATGAACCTCCTGAGTGCGAAAAGACATTCGCCATCTTTAAAAAGTGGTGTGAACGTCTTGCCTTTAAATTAAGAAATCTCTCCAACCCCCATGCGCAAATCTATGACTTATTTGTGGCTTTTTTTTTATTTTTACAAGTCATATTTCTTACACATTTGGGGGCCTGCCGTACGCCCCTGCACAAAAAAAAAGAGCTGGCATGGACATTTCTGTGCTCTACTACCCCAAATTAACAAAAATTCACATATTTTGGGAGTAAATCTATGACACACAATTAGTGGTCGGCGGGCTCATAGTATATAAGTTGTCGATTTAAATTCAAATTAGCCTGGACATACAAGAGCGGCTGAAAATTTCGAAGATAAGCATCCTCATTTTTCACCTCACGACACCATATAATAAATGTCCGGTGTAAAACATTACCTACTTATTTTATTCTTCGAGAAAAACGACGTTATGCCTGTTAGCCATCGGTAATATAAATTCATTGTGTATTAAAGTAATGGGTAATAAAATTCCAATAAACTTTGAATAGGTTTTATTTATTAAAAAAATGTCGCCCATAAAATGATCAACTGGCTAAAATTATTAGAGGTTTTATCCCTGAAATTAACAGGTATAATAAAACGGGAAGAATTACAAGTGTGCGTAGTGGTTTTTAAGTGCTAATTGCACAGCGTGCTTTTATTTATAAATTACTACCTACGAGGCGTATCCATATCGCTAAATATAGTGTGATATATGACCAACAGTGGTTTTTACCTACAGTCGAATATGAAGAACGTTTAATGGCCCTTCGAGCTGAAGAGTATTATTAATACTACGATTTATTAACATTTTTTATTGTGATTTATAATACAACTATTTAAAAAATGTCTTCCATATTGTGAGTCATTCGAGCTGAGTTTGATTTGTATGGGCGTTAAAAATAACTAATGAATTAAAATTTTACTACAAGTAGTAAGTAATCCGGACTTCCATCCACGTCCTTACTTCCTGCCCGAGTCTTATGTACTTGAGGCACAAACACTTCGGCATTGGTTTTCCGGTGCCGGAGGAAATAAGGAATGCCCCTATAGGAAGGGTTTTGGCCTTTGGGTTAGAATCCGGCCTGGATGGGGGAATTCAATAAATTCGTAGCGGTAGCACAATGGGCCACAAGGCCTGAGTGCAGCGACTCTCAGTCGCCCCGCTAAAAGAAGAAGAAGAAGAAGAAGAATCCGGGCGCGAAACCCGGATTTTTGCTGAAGTCAAATTTTTCATATTGAATTCTTCTCTTTTAAAATATGTATAATGCCATTATAAGCTGCATGCATGATGACAAATTGCCATCATGGTTAAAAATTATTACATGAATATATATTTGTTATACGCTTTGAGAAAGGAAACAGATTCGGTTTCCGAAACGTCAGCAAAATACGTTATTTTTATATTTTTGTTCTTATTCATTATTTGTCAAAAAACACACTCTAACTGCTCCTTTCACGTAAAAGTCACAGGCGTAGAGGTTATTTTCCAGTAAAATACTGGATAATTGTATTATTTTGTAAATTTCACGGACAAAATATATGTGGCAAAGCATTCCAATAAGAAACAGGAAAATCAAATGTTGAGAAAAAAGTTAAATACAATTATTTTATTTATATTATTATAAATTGATATTTTTATGTTATAACGATTTGAAAATTGTGATTCTAGCTCGAGAAAATAGGTGTCTCTAAACGATTTTTGATGAATAACTCGAAAAGTATTACATTTAGCGAAAAAGAAAGGTGTAAACTGACAACGAATTTTTTTTTTGTTTTTTTCATTTCTGTAGGATTGATGGTTTCAGAAATATGAAAGTTTAAAAAATGGTGTCCCTTCATTTATAAGACGAAGAATTTAGTTTAAATGTTAAATATCCCAGGAACTATGGAAACTATAGCACTTATCTCAAAAATGCTGAGGACCAAAATTAAAGATTATTAATTAAGCTTTCCATGTTTTTTTCTACATGTGGCATAAAAACAAAGAAAATATAATCGAAATAATGTGTATCTTTATATTTTTTAAATAAAAATGTCGCCATGTTATTGTAATTAATCAGTAATACCAAAAAAATCAAATACTGTTTTTCCTTAAAATTAAACATTACCTAGCTGCTCAACTTCTTTGTCCGTTTAGCACTTGTAGAAAAAATTCCATCCGCCATACCAAAGCCGCCATTTTAATTTTTTCAATTTTAACTACAGATTTGTAATTATCGACTTGCGTACTTGTACTACGTTTCAAAAATAAATCGGCAAGTGTCGCAACCATGTAGAAACTGAAGAAAATATCTTTTACTATAAACATCACCCATATTAAATTATCATTAATATGACATCTTTTGTACGTTTCACATGTTTTTCACCTCTGGATACTGATGTACTGCACTTATTACACAAACATTTCTAGGTGCATACTTAAAATTTCTTAATTCGGAGGTGTCTGCGTGAACAGCTTGTAGGTACCAGTATTTTTAGTGGCAATAGTATGTACCTAGGTAGTACGTATATACATTGAAACAAAAACATATTTCATTTATTAAGAACTAAATAAATTTTTGCATCGTTATTATGTCATGCACCATGCCCTTTACAATGTACAAGTAAATTGTCTATTTCAATTTTTATTTGATTTTTATGTTTGCACATAAGATATCGCGACCAGCTAAGCTTAAGTCATTTACATTTTATTTACATCTTGTGGTTATTATCATATGAGGTCAGGACATTTCATTCTGGCGCCTTAATGTGGGATTAACTTTTTTTATTTCCCATTATTACAGTGATTGGTACATGGTATATTATTTACTGTAATGTAGATTATTGTTTATGGCTTATTTGCGGCGGCATTTTTCTATAGTGAGTTGTACAAACTTGGTTTAATTTTATAGCCGGTATAGCATTATCTGTTAAACAATTTCTATAATATCTGTAGTTAGTTTATGTTATAAAAACATACACTAGAGTGCTAAAACTTCAAAAGACACTCCAAGTACGCACTACTTCATTTAACTCTTCTTGTTCTTCTTATTCTTCTTATTCACAACACCCTGGCAAATTTTTTGTGATCTTTGCCTTACTCTAGTTGACTTTCCTTTACTGTATAGCGCGTCTGGCAGCACCACGGCCTCTTAGGCAACCACGAAAGTTTTTCTTCTGGGCAATTGATATCATCAGACTAATGCTTTGAAAGGCGTCTTCTTTATCGCCTATCATTTTGTTTTCCCTGCTGGTTTCCTCAGGAGTACCTCAGGGATCAATACTGGGGCCGTTGTTGTTTATCATCTATGCTTCGGATATTGGGCGTCAACTTAATTTATGTAAGTATCATAAATATGCTGATGATACTTAAGTATATATAAATTTCACCAAAAGTGAGGCTCATCAAGCAAACATAAGCATTAATAATGATCTAGAAAGACTTCATGCATACTCCCTAAGAAGCAGCCTTAAAAGTCTACTGTTATTTACTTTGGCACTGATTCTAATTGGGCAGCTGCTAATTTAAATATAAACATCAATGGTGAAAAACTACCTACAACTAATGCTGGTAAAAGTCTGGAACTCGTCCTAGATAATCAATTAAGATTTCGTGAATATGCTAATAAGCTCGTTCAAAATTGCCTTAGCTTTATCTATTTCAAATTACGCTGATATCATTTATGGCGCATGTCTTTAGAACCGTTAGTAGAATACAGAAAATCCAAAATAATTGTATTAGATTAATTTTTAATCTTACTAGACGCGATGTAACTTACAAAATTAATGAACTTGGATGGCTCAATATGCACAATCGACGTCAACTCCTTTATGCTGTTTTTTACATAAAATGTTTACCGCTCGCTGCCCTGGTTATCTAATAAAAAAAATTAAATCTCCGATTACCCTGTCATAACATTAATATTAGACACTTTCATCAACTTTCTATCCCTAAACAGAACTACTTTTTTTAAACGATCATTTTGTTATTGTGCAACTAAACTTTATAACAGTATACCATTGCAAATTAAATCATGTAACCCTCACAGATTTAAAACGTAGAGATTTGTTCACTAAACAACTGGAGTCATAAAATTTTAAATTTACTTTTCTAACTTTTAATAATTTAATGTACTCGATTTTCAAACTATTTATTTTTTCTATTGCACTAATATTTATTACTTATTTATATACCTACAGAAGCTACTTCTGATACCAACTGTAAATCATGTATTTTGCATGTGACTGCTTATAACTTATTTTGTATTATGTATATTACCACTCGGTTAAGTAGAACAGGGCAACCTGGACTTCGCCGAGTATAAAATAAAGTCATTTATTATTATTATTATTATTATTTTTCCTTCTCAGGTGTTCCTGGTTTGTCTGCTGTAATCGGGTACATGGTACCAATATCACAACAGTGACTAGTCACTCCCAAGGGATGATCCCACGATACCAGCTGTATGGAGAATTACTGCTTTTTGCATTCTCGGGTATATGGTGGGGTCAATACCAATTTTTGTAGCTATGTTTTTAGGTTTTTAGGTATTACTCCGAGCGCAGATAGTATTACAGGGACTATGGTGAACTTCCTCATATTCCACATATCCAAAATTTCGTTTTTTAAGTCACTGTAGTGCGATATTTTTTCCGTGATATTTCTTGTATTCGGGATCGAGATGTCAATGATCAATGTTTCCATTCGTTGTTTGCCTATGACGGCTATATTTGGGCGATTGTGTAGAACCGTGACGTCCGTTAGGTTGTTATTATTATTATCATGACGATATATTAAAACACTTTACTTTGTTTCTATCACTAATTTATTATAACTTGAACGTTACTGCAGTTTCGATACTTAACGTACCATTATCAAACGTATGATTCAAATGAATGAATTTACCAAGGGATGACCGGTATTTATATACGATACAATCTGAATTATGTAGATGAAATTAAATGAACGGATTTACAAAGGGAAGTAAGGAATTTACCTAAATTGTCACTAAACATTACCAAGAATTATATGCAAATTAGTTTTCAAATTAAATACATTGAAACAGGATAGATTGGTATAGGTCTACCTGGTCATTCAGAAGATTATTGTCGGTACTTTTGTTGGATTTAATAATTTCTATTGCCTCTAATAAATTTAATTTAAAACATTTCTCTTTCACGTGTAATATATTTAGATTGTTTATATTCGGAAATGTATGACTTGTCTCTAAAAAATGGTTTGCAAAAGTTGAATCTGTTTTTTGAAGTCTAAAAGAGCGTAAGTGTTCTTTGGACCTGATTTCAAATGAACGACCAGTTTGACCTATATAGGAGGCATTACAATCCGGGCACATTAGTTTATAAACTCCAGATTTTTTAAGTTGGTTGGTTTCATCTTTGGCGTTATATAATATATTTGTAAGTTTAGATGGTGACTTGAAGCTAACTTTTAAATTATGTGATGACAGAATATTTTCAATTTTTTCCGAAATGCTGCCATAATACGTTAGGGATACATATTTATCATTACTGTGATCTTTAATATGTGGATATATACTAGAGCAAGCTAATTTAAATTGTTTTTTGTTAATTAGATTTTCTATTGTTCTTCCTTGAAAACCATTATTCAGTGCTATTGTTTTTATGGTGTCTAATTCAATTTCTAAATGTTCCTTTGAAAGGGGGAGTGATAAAGCTCTATGTATCATGGAGTTACATGCTGCTAGTTTATGTGATGTGGGGCTGAGTGAAGAATTTGAAATAGTTGTGTCTGTAAATGTTGGTTTTCTATAGATTCTATCTACATTTACAGACACAACTATTTCAAATTCTTCACTCAGCCCCACATCACATAAACTAGCAGCATATAACTCCATGATACATAGAGCTTTATCACTCCCCCTTTCAAAGGAACATTTAGAAATTGAATTAGACACCATAAAAACAATAGCACTGAATAATGGTTTTCAAGGAAGAACAATAGAAAATCTAATTAACAAAAAACAATTTAAATTAGCTTGCTCTAGTATATATCCACATATTAAAGATCACAGTAATGATAAATATGTATCCATAACGTATTATGGCAGCATTTCGGAAAAAATTGAAAATATTCTGTCATCACATAATTTAAAAGTTAGCTTCAAGTCACCATCTAAACTTACAAATATATTATATAACGCCAAAGATGAAACCAACCAACTTAAAAAATCTGGAGTTTATAAACTAGTGTGCCCGGATTGTAATGCCTCCATATAGGTCAAACTGGTCGTTCATTTGAAATCAGGTACAAAGAACACTTACGCTCTTTTAGACTTCAAAAAACAGATTCAACTTTTGCAAACCATTTTTTAGAGACAAGTCATACATTTCCGAATATAAACAATCTAAATATATTACACGTGAAAGAGAAATGTTTTAAATTAAATTTATTAGAGGCAATAGAAATTATTAAATCCAACAAAAGTACCGACAATAATCTTCTGAATGACCAGGTAGACCTATACCAATCTATCCTGTTTCAATGTATTTAATTTGAAAACTAATTTGCATATAATTCTTGGTAATGTTTAGTGACAATTTAGGTAAATTCCTTACTTCCCTTTGTAAATCCGTTCATTTAATTTCATCTACATAATTCAGATTGTATCGTATATAAATACCGGTCATCCCTTGGTAAGTTCATTTCATTTGAATCATACGTTTGATAATGGTACGTTAAGTATCGAAACTGCAGTAACGTTCAAGTTATAATAAATTAGTGATAGAAACAAAGTAAAGTGTTTTAATATATCGTCATGATTGACTGTCACAAAGTAACGGCTTCCACCACAGAATCTTATTATTATCATTATTATTATTATTACTAACTGTCCTATATTATCCCCTCTCCGATTGATTTGGCCCAAAAATAAATGTATACGGAAGAACACGATGCTGGGAAGTTGTTTTTTGGGGTGTGCATTAAGAAATGCACTTCAAGAGAAGAACTAAATTGTGGATGAGAGGGGCTCCATATCTCGAAAGTATCAACGAGCCATCTGCCTACCTCCCTAATAGTCCATATCCAACTAGAGCGTTAGTAAGCCTTATGTTTCCATCACGCCAAATTTTGCTCAACTGGCAGTTGTTGATTTTGCTATATGTATTCTCAGTTGAATTTTGTACTCGTAGTTACCGGTATTGTCAATAAGAGCTCCAAGGTATCCTACTTTGTTTACAACCTCACACTTATCAATCCCTAACAAATTGGAATGATTTTCATCTGCTCGGTTTAAATTCATAATTTCCTTAATTTGTTGTATTTTATACGTAAATTGTATTTCGAGCTTATTGTTTGAATACTGTCGAGCATTTATCTGAGTTCATCATTACTTACTACAACTTAGGTGGTATCATCTGCAAATCTCAATTTTGACATAGTTCTGCCTATAGCTGCCCACCCTGCCAGTCCCCAGCACATACCGTATTTCATGTTTACTATAAATATTAATGAAAATGATTGTAACTTTAGTGTTTGTTCTCTACTGCCGCTCACTTTAACAAAATCCACCTGCTAGGAGATATTGCTAAGATTAGATGACGCTGAAGTCTAGATTAGAGAACATACATCACTATTTTGCTGATAGTATGGTACTGATGTCAGCAATCTGTAGTTGTTGAAATAAAAATAGGAGATCGAAGTAAATCGTCAGTACCGGCATAAGTGATATGAGGAACTCACAGTTCAGCACATCGCTAGAAAAATACATCTCTGTCTTTCAGGCATAAATACACGCAATACTAGATTGCGCAGCACAAAACAAAAGGAGAGCCTATAAAAATAGGCAGATCAATATTCCAACAGACAGCCAGGCGGCTCTAGGGGCACTGTCAAACCCCAAAGTGACGTCCAAGCTGGTATGAAAATGCCAAGAAAAACTAAGAGCCCTAGTGGACCACAATAAGATAACCCTTCGGTGGGTGCCGGGACACGCAAGATTCGAAGGCAATGAAAAATCTGACGAGCTAGCAAGAAAAGGATCGTCAGCTCCATATATTGGCTCAGAACCGGCCCTGGGAGTGCCTAAAACCACAGTACCACATCAACATGGAAAAACTTTTATCAAAGGACCTTCCCAGAACAAGACTGAAGAACTGCTGTCACTAAGCAGGAATCAGTTCTGCATAATCACTGGCTTCCTAACAGGGCACTGTGGCCTGAAAGGACACCTACACAAAATGGGATTGTTCAACGGGGACCTAAGATGCAGACAATGCGATAGGGCAACGGAGACGTCCTACCACAACCTGTGCGACTGTGAGGCTCTGGAGCACAGAGGACAGGTGGATAACCAAAACTGAGTCCAGAAGAATATGAAACCAAACCAGCGATGGGATTGTACAAGCTAGTGCAAGGGACCAGAGTACTGGATTGGTTATCAAAAAGCAAATGGGAGAATATCACAATAAGCTCAAGAGGCTGCAATGATTCCGGAAACTAAAGTTAGACGGCTCGCGAACAAAAAAAAGCTGTGGTACATCTCCAAAAACTTTTCGATAATTCCGACTTTTGCGACTCCCCGCTTGAGACAAATATGTTGTTGAAATCCCATTCCCTATTTACTTTTGGAATATCCTTGAGCAGTAGCAACCCGTCGGTAGTTATATACTTCTAAATACTAAAAAAATGTTTTAGATTAATTAAAACATGCTTTAGGAAGCAGAGGTGATCAGAAGCCTGTTGGAAATTAGTGCAGTTTTCTAGGTACATAAAAATTGCCCTCAATATACACGGGTCGCCCACTGCTTCGTGATGCAAATTCTTAAGACAGTTATAAACTACATGTTTTTCGTTATATATAAACATAGCAGTACTTTTCTTTCAATAACAAACAAGTTAAATCATGATAATTATTAATATTCATTAAAAGTATCACTTATTTGTTATTATAAATATATTACTAGGCTATAAACTATGCATCAGGTATTTATCTTCGTAATATTCGTCATTAAATGCGATTAAGAAAGTGTTACTTAACACATTTTAGCGCCTTATTTGCTACATCTGTAATTTATATATTTTCTTTCGCTTGATTATTAACACGGACGTAGAATTATTATAAATAATAATACGACAATTTTGCATTTAAGGCGTGCAATTGAAGTGTGCAGTTATCATCTTCCGTCATTACAAATTATAGACCTGACAATTATATGCTGATTTAATTTTATTTATTTGAAACACTCATTTATGCGCAGCTTAATAGATAATACGGTTCACTGCAAAATTATACATAACTGCAGAAATTGGAGTGAGTTAAGTTGCCTCCCACTTATTTTTTTGAACTTTTTCTCAAAATATTGCGTCCGTTACGAGCTTCTTTGTGTCCCAAAATAATTACATAGGCACACAAAATAAAAAAGTTGTCTTTTTCTGGTATTCCATTGGGTAACCCGTATGTATTGCGACGTTCTGGACACGAATCAGGTGACCGTTTAGCCCCATTGGCCACCATTTTTTTGTAAATCGCAAAAATAACCTAAAAAAAACTCATAATTTAGGTTATTTTCGCGATTTACTAAAAATTTCTAGGTAGCGGACCTAAACGAATACCTGATTCGTATTCATCATGTCGAAATACACCCAATGGAGTCCCAGAAACAGATCACTTATCACTTTTTTTTGTGTCTGTGTAATATATTTGAATACGGATTTTCTAGAAAATGGCGGAGGATCCGGTGATATTCATAGACACAGACACACACAAAAAAAATGTCTGCTTCTGGGACTGTATTTTGACATGATAAATACGAATCACGTATCCGTTTAGCTCCGTTACCCACCAATTTTTAGTGAATCGCGAAAATAATCTAAATTATGAGTTTTTTTAGCTAAACGGACGTATTCAGCACGTCGAAATACATATGGAGCACCAGAAAAATACCACTTTTTTATTTTGTGTGCCTATGTTAGCTAACGCCCTATAGACCAGTGCCAAACCGGTTTCCAAAGGCCAAAAGTCTGAAAAATTCTTAGTATATGGATGGTGAGAAAATTTAGGATTAATGGTATATAATTGGGAAAAAATCGATTGGACCGCAACAGATAACCGGTAGTGGGGTGGGGGTATGAAAAGGTGTGTATTTAGTGGTAAAACGTGGTTTTTTACAATTTCTGGCAAAAGTAGACCTCCTATCGAAAAAAGTTTAATATAAAATTTGTAGATAATTGAGAGATCTGCAACTTTTATTTGAACCATTTTTTTACATAACCTCAAAAATATTGAGAAAAACGCGAAACGAAACGAAAAACCAATTTTTTGTTTTTTTATTTCTATCTTCCACAAAAATAATTTAATTTGGATGAAATTCGGTGAAAATATACATTGTTATGCATCAAAAAAGCTGTAATTTTTTTGAGGCGTAATATTCATTTTTTGAATTTTTTGCGAATTTAATTTGAAAAAAAGGCCTAATTTTCAATCAAAGTTTTGATTTTTGAAAATTTCAGGACGGTATTTTTTTCGTTAAAACCTCTACTTTAAGATGGTGTAAAAAAATCATTCTGTTGCTGTGGAAAAACATTGTCAAAAATTGAAAAAACCAAAAAAAACAATTTTTTCAAGATCGATGATTTTTCCGTAAATGTCACTAATTCTTCATTGTTCATTTAAATGAAGTGTTTTAAGTGGTGCAAAACGGTAACTTCAATGTAATACGTAATAAAGGAACTTTAATTAACCGTTTAAGGCTCGGATTGCTCAAAACCTAAATGTTTAAACAATAATTTTACCTAAGAAATTGCTAAAAATGACCATTTATAGGCAAGAAAAAAACTTTTTTATGCTTTATGGGCACACATAGATTGAAAAAATTTTATTGATATACATCCGTCAACTAATATCGCTACGTACAGCAATATAGTGAAATCTTCCAATAAAAAACCAACCTCCAATCATTCTATATTAATAAAACCTCGCAATACCAATCAAGCCCCAGCTGATGTATTAACTGAAATAAGGACAGCAGTAAATCCCGCTGAGTTATCAATTGCCGTTAATAAAATTAAAACGACTAATTCTGGAGTTTTAATTAATTGTGACAACCCGGAATCACTAAAGAAGCTTAAGGAAAATTTAGAAAACAAAATAGGGGAAAATTGTGAATTATCTACATCAAAAATTTTTAACCCAAAAGTAATAATCTTCGGTACAGAAAAACTTCAAAATCCAATAAATAATGAAAATTTGGTTTCTGAAATAACAAGGCACAATAATATTTCCACCGATCATCCTGATTTCGAATTCAAAATAGTACGAAAAATCGACCATGAAAATTCGACAGACATAATTGCTGCAGTTGACGCCAAAACTAGAATATCGTTGCTGAACAAGGAATATATTTATGTTGGATGGTACCGCTGCAAAGTACATGATTCTTACCACGTGAAGCGTTGCTTTAGTTGCTGTAATTTTGGCCATATATCAAAAGACTGCCCTAGTAGAATTCCAGTGTGTATCAATTGCGCCGATGGACATGAGAAAAACCTGTGTACATCTAATGTACAAAAATGTGCATTTTGTATCAAGTCTAACAAGCAATATAAAACGAATTACAGCTTCCACCACTCTGCAAATGATCCCAAATGTCCATGCTACGTCTCCAAATTAAATTTAATAAGATCTAGAACTCTGGCTAATCTAAGCTGCCAATCCGAATAGCAATCAGCAATGAAAATCAATAAACTAGACTACAACATATTACACATCTGTCATGTCAATATTAGATCTTTAAACTCCTGTTTTGACGACTTCTCTGCCCTTGTTATTGAGCAACAATTTGACATCATAGCGATAAGCGAAACATGGCTAGCTCCTAATGACCCATCAGAAAATTTTGTTATACCCGAGTACACTTTGTTGCGGCAAGATCGTTCTAGAAGAGGGGGAGGCGTATGTTGTTATGTACATAAAAATATCAAACACAGTTTAATAATTACAGATTACATTGAAGACGATTGTCATTTCGAACAGTTATGGATTTCTATTACCCTTAATAACAGAAAGCTAGCCCTTGGAGTAGGATATCGTCCTCCTTTATGTAACATTACATATTTAAACAACTTAGAGGAAGTTCTTAGCAACATTTCTGGCGTAGTCGATGATATTATCTTTGTTGGAGATTTAAATATTGACTTTTACAAAAAAGATACAACTCAATACAAATATATTAGTAATATATTGAAATGCTTCAACCTTGTGCAACACGTTAATGAACCTACTCGTGTAAGTGACACTAGTTCAACACTTATCGATATAATCTGTACAAATACAAAAGATAGAGTTATAGAATGTAGCACACTTGATATGCTCAACATGTCCGATCACAGATTAACTTACTGTAAATTAGATTATAATATTGCAAAAAATTTACCTCGAAAGGTAACCTATAGAGATTATCGCTTTTTTAATCTAAATGAATTTGCAAAAGATGCCTCTTCCGTGAACTGGAATTACCTAAACACATTAACTCATATCGATGACAAAGTGGAGTTTCTTAATAAAGCTATTATAACTCTATTTGATATACATGCACCATACAGGACCGTTACCTTCAAACACCCACCAAGGCCCTACATCACTGACACCATTAAACAAATTATCCGGCTTAAAGATCGTGCATATAATAAATATAAAAAAACGAAATTAGAAAATCACTTACAGACTTTCAAGGATCTCAAAAATTATCTATCTCTGGCAATCAAAAATGAAAAGAAAGCGTATATTACCCATCAAATAAATTTAAACAGAAACAATCCGAAAAAACTGTGGAAAGACTTTGCAAACTGGAATGTACATAGTAAACCCCGTAATGAAATTTTCCCTGATATCAACAACGCTAATGAGATAAACCAATTCTTTACAAATATACCAGCCGGATCCATAAATAATGACACTTTAGATTTTTACCGAAACAATATCGCCAGTTCTTCATCAACTGAAATGGAACTTCCTGTAGTTTTGGTGGAGGAAGTAGAACAAACTCTCAAAGAGATTAAATCATTCGCCTTCGGCTCTGATAATATCAATTTGGAAATGCTACGCCATGTTTTTCCATACTGTAAGAATGCCATAACACATATTATAAATACATCATTTGAACATTCTACTATTCCTTCCATTTGGAAAAAATCGATAATAACCCCTCTTCCTAAAGTTTCATTAGCCACCGAACTTAAAGATCTTAGACCAATAAGTGTTCTGCCACCTTTATCAAAACTTCTAGAGAAAATAATGAGTAGAAGAATCACTGATCATATCATGAGCAACGACGTACTTCCTCCTACACAATCTGGATTTAGAAAGCACCACAGCACTACAACAGCGCTAATGAAAATCACCAATGATCTTATAGGAAATATTGACAAATCACAAACCACATTCTTAGTGCTCTTAGATTACAGCAAAGCGTTTGACGTAATCAACCATGATCTTCTTATCGCCAAACTCCATTATAATAATATACATCCCACAGTGTTAAAATGGTTTGCTAGTTATCTATCTGATCGTACCCAAATGGTGAAAACTAATGATATCCTTTCTCTTGACTTGCCTATTACAAAAGGCGTACCTCAAGGAAGCATTCTCGGTCCGCTTCTATTTATAATATACACCAGCGATCTGTCAAAAGTGTTATCTTCCTTGTGTACTATGCATCTATATGCTGACGATGCGCAGCTTCAAATAGCAAGTGATCCACGAAATCCTGATCAATCAATTGCAGTGTTAAATGAAAACTTAAAGCAGGTATCTGAATATTCCATGAACCATGGTATGGTGATTAATCCAACCAAAACAGTAGCTCTGTGCATCGGAAATAAAGTGCTGTGTGCCAAAACTAAACAAAATGTGACTCATGACATTTTTTTGGATAACAACTGCATTAATTTAAGTGATGCTGCCAAAAATTTAGGACTTATCATTGATCAAAACATGAATTTTGAAAAGCAAGTGATAAACAAATGTAGCATAGCATATTCTAAAATTAAATATATTTATAAATATAAGTACATTCTGCCCTGTGATATAAAATGGAGATTAGTGAATAGCTTAATATTAAGTCATTTTGATTATGCCAGTAGTGTATACTTTCACTTTCTTAGCAAAAACTTTCAGAATAAAATTCAAGTTGTGCAAAACTGCTGCTTTAGATTCTCTTATAACATAGATAAAAAGGACCATATAACACCACATTATGTCGATAAAAATATTTTAAAAATAGAAAACAGATTTACTTTCCTGTACGGTACGCTCCTTTATAATATTGTTACCAATAATACACCCCAATACTTATCTGCCTTTCTTGAACGCAGATCTAATACTCATAATGTGAACTTAAGATATATCGATAATTATACCATTCCAAAACATAATACAAGTAAATTTGAGGGTTGCTTTTCTTATCTTGCACCTAAATTGTTAAACAAGCATCTTAGTATATTTATGTCCACAAGTTCTATATTTCAATTTAAAAATAAACTCAGGAAAGAACTACTAGACCAGCAGAAAAACATGTTAGCATAATTTACTTTTATATCATTTGTTTATAGTAACTATAAGGTTAAATACAAGAATTCTATTACCTGTATTTTCACTCGGGGGAAGTTGCAATAACGACACTTTCGATACTTCCTCCCATTTGATTTGTATATGTATTTATATATGTATATGTCAAATAAAGATTGTTTATTATTATTATTATTATTATTATTATTATATTTCAAAATATTCAAAGTTGAAAAATTGAATTATGGCGGGGCAGTTTTACTACTACGTGCTCTCGAATGCGCGCGCACTTTTTTTTCGTTCTTTTCTTCCAGCTCGCTTGTAACCCACCTGACCTTGCCTTTTCACGCGTTCACAACTGGCACGTCATTGTTTACACCGTTATTCCTCCTAATTTTCAATAGTAACTTCTGTGTTTCTCCTCATATAATTTGCTTTATATGATATGAAAAATTATTTGGAGTATGAGCTTGCTCCATTTCCATTGTCAATTTTACAGAAAATAGCCTCAGAAAAAATGTGAAATCGCATGTTTACGATGAATTTACGAGCATTGATGCATTGCCGATCTCCAGTAATACTGTACACGTTGTTGATGGTGGATTTCTGCTACACAAATTAGTTTGACAAAAGAATGATACGATTGATGAAATCGTTAATAAGTGTTTGGATTACGTACAGAGCCACTACGCAGCAAACAGTTACGTTGTATTTGATGTAACAATTGTAATATCATTACGGGCTAATCAAAATTTATCAAAGCTCACAGAAATTTTTTATCGGAGAGATGTAGACAAACAAACAGTAGGATTGAAACTAATAGCGTCTATTTATAAATGTAAGAAAAAGGATATGTCACCGAATGAATTGAAGTTTGAAATATATCAAACCGCTACGGTAAGGACTTCATTTAATTTAGAAAAACTACCACCAACTGAGGGAGCAGCTGAACAACACTGCTACAGGGCTTATTTTCAAATTCAAACTTGGCTTGGTAACAAACTTACAGCTACGGATTGCTCTATTCTATTCTCGAATTGTCACGGGGCTGAAAATTGTTCTAACTCTGAAATACAACCATTAGAAGAAATCAGCGATTCGGAGATGTGTGACGAAACAAATGTTCCAAATAATATTGAAAATAAAGATCTAGATGAATTTGAGGACCTTGACGAAGTCGAAGACCTTATCGAAGTTCCTGAAGAAACCGAACAATGTGTTGAGTCTGATGATGTAGAGCAGCTTCCCAGAAAAATGAGATTATTATAAATTTTGATTATGTATTTCTACTTTATTAATTGATTTAATGTAACATACGTAATAAACTTATTTTTAATATGAGAGTGCCCATAAAGCATAAAAAAGTTTTTTTCTTGCCTAAAAATGATCATTTTTAGCAATTTCTTAGGTAAAATTATTGTTTAAACATTTCGGTTTTCAGGAGTCCGAACCTTAAACGGTTAATTAAAGTTTCCTTATTACGTATAACATTGAAATTACCGTTTTGCACAACTTACAATACTTCATTTAAATGAACAATGGAGAATTAGTGACATTTACGGTAAAATCGATCTTGAAAAAGTGTTTTTTTGGTTTTTTCCATTTTTGACAGTTTTCCATAGTAAGAGTGTGATTCTCTTTCACCATCTTAAAGTAGAAAAAAATACCGTCCTGAAATTTTCAAAAATCAAAACTTTGTTAATCAACTTTTTTTATTGAAAATTAGGCCTTTTTTCAAATTAAATTCACAAAAAAATCAAAAAATGAATATTACGCCTCAAAAAAATTACAGCTTTTTTGATGCATAACAATTTACATTTTCACCGAATTTCATCAAAATTAAATTATTTTTGTGGAAGATAAAAATAAAAAAACAAAAAATTGGTTTTTCGTTCCGTTTCGCGTTCTTCTCAAAATTTTTGAGGTTATGTAAAAAAATTGTTCAAATAAAATTTGTAGATCTCTCAATTATCTACAACTTTTACAATAAACTTTTTTCGATAGGAGGTCTACTTTTGTCAGAAATCGCAGAAAACCAAGTTAACGCTTTTCTGGTCACGTATACTAATAACTCAGCCAATCTGAATTGAGCAAGAAATTACTTGAATGTAGAACTTACATCAGATTAAGACAACGACTAACTTCTAGTTGCACCAGCTTAATCATACTCCGCCCCCACTGCTTCCAGCCGTCCCCAGTTTTGGTAAATAACTCATTAAAGATTAGTGTGCGAGCGTTAATTTAAAGTAGTAAGTAGGGCTAGCTTTTCTGTATCAAATTATAATAACAAAAAAATGTTTGAAGACATGAAAATATGCCCCCCTCACCTTACTATCCCGGCCCCAGAATATGCCCTAGCTTTTTTACTGGGGACGTAAAAGGGCACTTGCATTCTTTATAATTTGAAACTGTTCTCGCATTTCTTTGTTAATGTGGCCAAAAAAGCGTTAACTTAGCTAACTAAACTAAACAAAAAAGCTGTAAGTTGAGAAGGAGCATAGAGTTGTTTTGTTTCGTCCGGTTATAAAATATCTTTTTCATTCAATGAAATATTTATAATAAGATATAAACTACGTCTTTTTCGCTTTCGTATTTATTGTATTTCTTAGATTTTTACAGCAACGAAAAAGTTGGTACTCACAGCTAATATTTTAATTGCATAATGGTTTCACCTTTTATTAAACGTTTCTTTGATATATGAAACAATCTATTAAATATTTATCAAGTGAATTATTGAAATGTCAACGTCCTTTTTTCCAGGCTACTCTACAACCGACTATTATCCAACCCAGGATGGCGCAACTAGAAACTCTGGAAGCCAAAGTGAGTATCTATATATATCCGTAAAATATATTAAAAATCATAGCAAATAATGGCAGGTAAGTATGTATTTAAAATTTGTCTCTCGAGAGAAGCAGTCTCCAGTAATAGAGCCCACAGTTTGTCCCATTACATATTGTCAAAAGTCTCACGGTAGTCTACGAAACAAAAGTACAAGCACGTAATATTATTCTTGCCTTCTCAATAAGTTGTCGCAATAGTATATTACATACCGAAGTGGAAATGTTTCATTGTTGTCGAGAGATGAGACTAATTCTCGAGTAGTGATGGGACTATCCGGATGAAAATTGTAGAAGTATCCGATTATTGAAATACTCGGAACATTCCGATTATTAGAAAATCATCCGAATACTATCATCCGGATAATTTTTATTGCTCACTACTCAGCCAGCGACCGATGCTTCGTGAGGACAATACCTAACATGACATTCCGATATCGAGTTCGGAATAAGCCGAGATTCCGATTATTTACCACTTGTCAGTTTCCGAAATCGTTGCTCGTTCGATTCACAATAATAGATAGACAAGGGCAAACAACAAACAATATATCTTATATATGCATACTTTGCATACATATAAGTAGATATTAAAATGATTAAATTACTTTTTTTCTTACATGTGTTATCGATGACTAGGAGCATGTTTTTTTATTTGTGTTTTTATTATTAGTTATATACCTGGTGATATTTTACTTTCATAAACATTTATCCTATAAATCAATCACTAAGAAATTAACATATTTATTTTTCAAAATATTTTATTTAGAACGCTTCTCGGTGAGAATAGAGAATTAGTGTCCGGAATCTTATAATCGGATGATATTCCAATTATGGAAATTGGAAACCATCCGAACACTGATTTTATTCCGATTCTAAAATCATCCGATTATGTACATTGCACATCGCTAAGAATTAGTATCCGGAATCTAAATAATCGGATGATATTCCGATTATTGAAATCATCCGAGCACTGATATTCCGATTCTTAGATTCATCCGATTATTCCCATCACTATTCTCGAGACAGCAATGACATTTTCCAGCAAGGTTAATACAGTGCGTGTAATTGCCCATTAGGTATGTACATTCACGTAGCGCGAGAGATATGACAACACAGCAGAGCAAACTCACCCGTCCGCGAAGATCTCAGCTCTCAGTTATTTCATTTCAGCCAGCTGGTACACGCGATGTTGTAATTCTTACTCCCTATACCTAGCCCGCCACTACACACAGTGTATACTATTTTATTCACAATCATCTCCCTTAAAGAACAAGAACTCAAACAAATCGTTTACTAAATTTTTAAATAGCATTTTATGTTTTTTTAAGCAGGCAATGAACAAAAAATTATTATATCAGACGACAAATGTCAAAGTAGCGTCGCGTCGTTTGTGTTTGTCCCTTGCCTCTATTTATGGAAAATGGAGGGTAATAATACCGATAGTGAAATGGGATGTACTCCGTCTGAACAAACAAATTGGCAAATGTTTAGTTTCCAACTTGAAAACTGGTAAGAAAGTGGCTACTTCCAACCAGAAATTTTACATTTCATTTCAATTGTCAAATGAAGTGGAAATGTCATACTTTCCAACTTTTGACCTGTAAGACAATTTGATTATTTGTGTATGATTGTGAATAAAAGTATTTACTCTCTAGAACCGCGTGTGATTAGATCCTATAACAAAACCTGCTTGCTCGGGAGGTATTTGCCAATGCAGATAATGTTGAAGTCTTGATTGAAGGATACACAGCATTATTTTACTGCCGTGTGATATTGGTAAGTAATCCGTAATTATCATAAACACGCGCCAATATTCATTGACTTTGAACGTAGCCTAGGATGATCAGGGGTCGAGCTAATGCTCTACTCTCTAATGCCCAATGCGTCGCTATAGACCTGGACCTGTCTTGTAAGGGGTGGGCCTGTTTTTTCGTCAACCCCACTCGAAATGTGAGCGGTGTGGGTGATGTCGGCAGACCTCCCCTGGTCGTGGCTGATGGGCCCTGCCGACTTACCTGCTTCCTCTGGTGATCTTCTTTCTTCAGCGTATGTCATCTGTTGCGAACGGAGGCGACTGTTGCCGCCCTCTGGGTTTATGTGGGTGGGATTGACTGCCGGTTGCCTGGATTGTCGGAGTAGAAGGATGAATTGTGTAACTCTGGGAGCGCGCGGCCTAAAAGCTTCTTATATCATATAGTTGGTACAAGACAGGATCACGAGCATTGAGCTGGTAGTAGCTCGATTGTGTTTGTCTCCTGTGTTTGTTCGTTTCGAATTAGTGTATACTTAGCCATTACCTAGAATCTGAGGCCTCTTGTGCCGCTGAGAATCAGCTGAGTCGTAGTCAGTTACCTGTCCAGCGCAGCGGATTCTCATGCACATCTGGACGGGCGTAGAATTTCTTCGCTCTTTCCTGAATGGTTTCAGTTAATGAGGTATATTCCAGGTCCCTGAAGACATCGGTGATTCATGGTGCGTCCACGGCGCACCTTAGTACATTGTTCTGCACGGCTTGGATCATATTGAGGTAGGTGGTCGCTAGTCCCAGGCTATGAAGGCGTAAGTCACTTGAGATCCGATGAGTGTCCTGATCAACTTTAATTTGTTCCTCGGGTTAAGCTAGCTCTGTCTACCTACCGTTGGGTAAATTATTGATCCTTTTCGTGCTTTATCTCCACGACAAGCTTCGGTCCACGATCACGCCAAGGTACCAGGCGATATCGTGTCATTGGATTTACTCTCCATTCGTGTTTACGTGTCCTGTGGGTATTTCCTTCCTCACTTGCCTATCACTGACATCTGCCGTTCCGTTTTTATATAGTGGTCCGAAAATTGAGGTCCTCCAATCGTCGGGCCAGATTTCGGTCTCCCATATCTTTTTTCATATTCGGTGAAGTATTCTAATTTCATCATCATCAACTAACTTAAGACTCGACCCCAGCTGCTTTGTCAGTTTTTAATTTTTGTATTGCTGTCTCCACTTGTGATTTCTACTGTTTCGTGTTCGCAGTCATCTTCTAGATCGTATCGGTGTGAGCGAATA
Source organism: Rutpela maculata (assembly GCA_936432065.2). Classification (NCBI taxonomy): domain Eukaryota; kingdom Metazoa; phylum Arthropoda; class Insecta; order Coleoptera; family Cerambycidae; genus Rutpela; species Rutpela maculata. Next base: position 247,128,573 of record OW386286.2, on the reverse strand, counting down.
ATTTCAAATAATTTAGTAGGTCGTGACAAATCCGCTTATCACATCACGACAGCTGACTTCGGATGCTCGTCATTTTTTATATAATCACGGCAGTAATTCGTTTTGAGCTGTTTTGTTACCTTTTAAAAAGAATATAACGCAATTTTGATAATTCTGTAACGAATTTTATCCACTTAACTTCTTAACACTATTCACTGCGCATTAGTGAAAATTGTGAAATATCTGCACAAATTAACTTGAAATACCCAGTTACCATCCTGCAACACTTGAACTTCTTACGGTCTAGATAGATTCAATACATTTGGTCCGAGTGTCCCGTGAATAGCTCTTTCGTACTGGTTCCTTTTAGTATCTTACGAGTACTAACACCGGGTTTTTCTTCAACCTCATTAAGAATTACATCCTCTTGAGAAACTATCAGTGCTTCTGAACGTCCCAGAAATTTTTATGTGGATCTATTTCCAAAAGTATTTGTTAAGCACACCTGATAACCTTTGATTCAGGATAAAGACGTACAGGAAGGCATTAGGTTGACGAAAATACCAGGAGTAGCATTACCGTTAGCTAGGTTAATTTTTTTCAGATAGAAAAAAAAGAATCATCTGTTTATTTGCATTTTATATCCATTATTTTTTTTTTGTTTTGTTTAGACTGACTAATGAACTAAAATTCAGGTGATTTTTTTATGAAAATATTCTTTGTATTGCCATTTTAAAGAGCGATTTGCGGGATTTGTGCATTTTTTGTTTTATTCGTGATTAATTTCATGATTTATTTTATTTGCCTTTCCCAAGATATTACAAAGAAACATTGTTGCTATCAGTAAACATGTAATATGTAATATAATATTCCTTTGACATATACACTTGCAGTTTTGCGATATTAGAAATTCTTCCTGCAATTTAAGTTTATCTTTTCCGCTTCTCTGTTGACTTGCGAATCGTTACATATGAATAAATTAGTGTTTTGTCTATCAGTTAACTTCGTTTATTGCCGTATTGTAATTAAAAATTTATTTTAGTTCAATTACATGTATAATATTCATATAACTTAAACCGTTCTTGTATAAAACCCTAGTTTGTAATTTTTTTCTGAACCTTTATTTCCTCCTATAAAATGGTCAAAAATTTAGGTCCCGTGTTATTAGGCAACTGGTTTTAAAAACTAGTTCTGTCAATGAAATAATCTTTTATTACACGTGGTCCTCACGAAAATAACATGAATTGAAACCAGCACAGTAAAATATTCACCCTCTTTTACACCTTCTGAATAGCGCTTTTGTAAAAATAATAACATAAACTAACAAGTCATTTAAATTAGAACAGCCCCTCTCGACTGAAGGGTAACTCTAACAGTTGTACAGAAGTAAGTGCACATAAATTTTCGATGAGAGTGGTCCTTATCAAAATATTGTATTTGAAAGGATATTTATGTCCTACGTACTTGAAATTTATTACGGCTGTTAGTTCTCAATATTTAAGACTTGGTTAATATAATATATATTTCACATTTTGAGAGAACTTTTAATTATGTAATGTAATGTAATGCAATGCTTTATTTTCCTTTCGACATATATTAGTACGTCGGGTACATGGCTAAAAAATAGAGATGCCGCAAGACAAGACAAGACTAAGCAATTTTGTTTTGGTCTCGAGATAGTCTTGGCATAACTAGTCTTGTCTTGGTCTTGTCTTGGTACAGTATTGAGTTTTGACATTTAATTCTTAATTCAGAAACAAGGTCATATAAACTATAAAATAATTCATATAACTATAAAATAATATAACCTGTCGGAGTGGGTAAACAAAAAAAAAAAAACAATTTTTGTGTAACAAGACCGATTTATTTAAATTGCAATTGAAAAGAACTGAATTATTTTAAATCAATGTAAAAATGCGAAATAAACTTTTTTCAACAGTCAGTATTATTCATTCAATAATAGTTAATACTCCCGTATGCTTAAATATTTTAATACAGTCCTTCAACTTTTAGTAAATTCTACATTGATTTGCCCATTAAAAAATACATTGTTTAAAAATAAAAATTTTAAAAATTATTATCGAAAAACAAAACTCAAGAGTCTTGGTCTTGAAAGGTCATATCTAGTCTTGGTCTCGAAATTTCAGAGATGGTCTTGTCTTGGTCTTGTCTTGAAATTCAAGACAAGACCGAGACTAGTCTCGGTCTTATGGCATCTCTACTAAAAATGCCAAAAAGCTGCACTTTTTGATTGGAATGTGCAATTTTATGTGGTCATAGTTGATGTCAAAAGGTAACTTTTCAGATAGGGAGCCTCTTGAAAATCCGAGCAGAACACCAAAACGGCGGCCATTTTTAATTGCCATTAATGCAATTAGCCGCACTATTTTTTTTTGTATCTCAGCTCCTAATGGTCCGATTTCGATTTTCTTTTTTTGTTTGAAAGCTCTTGGGAAGAGAACGCTTTTTTGTCCCTATACATCCCCTATATCTACACCTTGAGGGTTCTGCAAAATTTTGAAAAAAACAAATCTTTTTTACTTTTCACGGACTTTTGGAGGATAGCGTGATACGGAATTCAAAAACAGAATTTTGAATAATGCTGAGAGGTTCTATGCAAACAAAATACACATTTCTTGGAATACTTGCTCAAAAACTTGTCTGAAGAAATGTGTGAGAGATAAGAGAGCCGTTGGCCTTCGTCGCCAAGTAGGATAAGGAAACTCCTTCAATCCTCCCTTAGTTCGTCTAGGTCAGAACTTGAACCCAATAAAGTTGTTTCATCTGCATACAAGAGACAGTTGATACCGTTAAAGGTAGTCTTTATATCGTTAATATAGATCAGGAACAGTACAGGGCTTAAAAGAAATCACTGTGGTACTCAATCCTTAACTGTCAATTTATTGGATACATCCTGACCGATACGGACTATCCGTTTACGGCCATCAAGATAAGACTCAAGTAATTTAAAACTGATTGCTTAAATTGTAATTGGGCAGTTTTAATAGCATGATCTTGTGGGATACGCAGTCAAACGCTTTATTAACATCGCAAAATATTGATGCCGAATAAAATCCAATTTCAAAGCAGTTTACAGTAATTTATGTGAACTTGATTATAGTATCCGTAGTGTGCAGCTTATTCCTAAATCCATATTCCATACTGAGAGTTGTTTAACAATTCATGTTTCTCAAGATAATTTACAATTTGTAATTTTAAGACTTTTTCGAAAATTTTTGACAATATAGGTAGCAAGGAAATAAGTCGATAGTTTGATTCATCATAGATAAAGCCTATATTAATGAGTTTATTTAAAGGTATTACTATTGTATTACCATTTGAAACAAAAATGTTTGCCAAAATCTCTGGCGGACCCCCTCTACGGGCTCTTCCAAAGCCAACGGACACCTGTGCTTAATAATTGATGAACGGAGGGGAGAAATTTGAAAAAAAATTGCCAAAATCTCTGGCGGGCCCCTCGGAAGCCCAGGCCCCTAAACTCAGTACCTTATAGACCCCCCATACGGGGGGCCTGGTTAGTTGTTGGTAGTTGACTGACAGTGTCTGCAGAGACATTGACAAAGAAATTATTAAAATTAGTATTATTTAATGTTGTTATTGGAAAGGTTTTATCAATTCCCAGATAGTTCTTGATGTATTACTTCAGTTTTTTTTTATGATATTATCATTTGCAGCAATTTTTGTGGTTTTTGGAGCATATTTATATCGTAATCCGAAAGTGTTTCTCGTTTTTCTATTTTCAGGTGTATTCAGGTGTGTGTATTTTATACATATCATTTAGGAAATGAAGTTGCTCTCTCATTTATCTCAATTCTGTTCTAAATTAGTTAACTTGATGAGTGTTACGGTCACTGCAAGATATTCGTTTTTCTGGAAAAGCAATATCGTAGGCTTGAGTAAGAGTATTTGTAAACATTTCAAAATTTTGGTCAATGTTCAAATTTCCACTGTCAATAATCTCCCAAGAACTTTTTTCTATTATACTACAAAATGTTTGAGTTCCTTTTTGAGTGATAGGCCTAAATGTTTTATGTGTTTTATCATTAGTTCTATTCAATATTGATATTTTTATCAGTTGGCCTAAGTGGCCGTGTATTTAAATTATAAAGAATTGTATTGCGTAAATCATGTAGTCTACAATCATCCTTACAAGGTACAAGAACAGATATATCACAGGCATATATCAAATATAAACATAAACATACCACATATAGTAGACAACCTCCAAACCCAAGGCTGTCCAGAAGGAAGTTACATATTTGGAAAAACGCAGACATACATCCATACCCGGTATCGTCAGTACCGGGGCTGGGGCTCGAACACAGAGCGCGATAGACAGTTGGTCAGTATATTCTCCACTCAATTCTTCTTAACTGACTGAGCTACCGTGCTGTGATTAAGTTTGTATTTGTGGGTATGAATTTTCTGCATCATTAATATGAAGAATGGAAAGAATGGGTCCTATAACGGAGCCCTGAGGTACACTCCTATTCGAATATTCTTGATTTCTGACTTCGAAAAGTTTTTAGATCTGTTAGTAATGTAAGTTAGATAAACATATTGAGACTGGTTATTGAAGTAACAGTTTTTTCAGTATAAAACTGCACCTTCCATACCGTATTTATTTAGTTTGGATATAAGCAAATTATGATCATATAATTTATTTTAATTGAAATTTCTACTACGTGAAAATCGAAACGGTTCAATTGATTAGGAATTTATATAAACAGTGCGTGTTGTATAGAAGGTATATAGTCCAGGGAAATGAGTAAAAAAAGTACCATGTTCGGGACTGTGACTCATCCAGGCAGAGACCACGATTTTTAGGTAGTATAGGTGTCAATAAATGAAACCTATATAAAATCTGCGGTCGATTTTCTGCATATGTTTATTTACAGCCATTTTAATGCAAAAAAATGGGAAAACCGTGTTTTTTCACACTTTTTCACCTGCCAGTAAAAAGTAAACTATCTTACAGATAAATCAAATGAATCACCTTGTAGGAAATTAAAAAAGCTTTAAAATGGCGGTTGTTAAATGTCGATATAGTTAATTGTTGCTAAGATAATTGCAAAATGCGGAATTTTATTCAATAAACAATATCTTGTGTAAAAAACAATCTACTGTTTTGTCCTTGCGTAAATAGTTGACTCTCATAGTGCTTAATATCTGGTAAAAATTTCAAATTGATTCGTCAAATAGTTTTTGCAAAATTGCATTAATTTATCCCAGAGACCTTTTTTTTGCAACCCCACCACGTCCAGAGAAATCAAAATACAATGATTCTACGGCCTCCACCTGAAAGGGAACGACTTGATTTACCAAAATGCTTTGTTAGATATCGAAAAAATTAATTTTCAGACCTGCAAAATGACGTTGCAAAAGAACTCAGATTTTTACCTTATAAACAAATAGGATAATTTTTTAACAATTGATTGCAGAGCATCGGTTTTTCGATATTTGAAAAGCTGATATTTTTACACGAATTTTGAAAAAAAAAAAAGAAGGTCCTAGGTAAATTTGGGGCAAAGTTAGCAATTTTTTTTCAAAAATTGATAGCTCCTTTGTTTATAATAATTAAGAAACGTAACAAGCGCCATTTTAAAGGGGAAGAGTTCAACTTTTAGTGTAAAAAATTTGAAAATGATTGTGAAATTAATTGTAATGACGACGATGATGATATTGAGAATATTAATTTAATGTTAGATAACTTTGATCATTCTAATGTTGATGATAATGAGCCGATCCTAAAAAAAAAAACGAGTTGATTGATTTTACCTTATTAGAATGTGTATAGGTATATTATTAAGTAAATTTATATGTGAATCGACAAATATTCTGTATTATTATAAATTACAGCGTTATTTATATCGAACTATGTGTTTCTTTTCACACTTTACAGATTCTATTGTTTATAACTTAATATAACAGTAATTTATATATTTAATTGTACACAAACCTTTCCTATAATTTTCAATAAGAATAATACAAAAATTTTGATAATGTAAAAAATATTTTTTTATAAAATGTTTAAACAAATTACAGGTAATTATTACTCTCTTATTATTTTGAAGCAGATGAGAAAGTTTCTACTGTATCATACAAACCATTATACATGACAAACGCTGTCACTACATGTACATTCATACGCGTGTTGTATACTTCTACGAAGGAAGTAATGGTTTGTTTTATTATTTATTAATAATTAATAATACGCAAATTAATAAGAGCACTTTTCATAAATTGTATGGTAATTTTGCATTTGAAAAATATCTTAAAAATGTAAATTATATCGAATAGAGTGTTTTTATTTTATAAATGAAAAATTCAATTGTTTATAACAATAAGATATATATTTACGTTTCTACAACTTTCAACAAGAACAAAACAAAAAATTTTGATATTTTGCAAAAAAAAATTTTTTTTTAAATTTTTAAACAAATTACATTGTTAATATTAATGTTAATAGTTTAACAGATTGAATATTATTAACGTACGCAAAAAGGTACCCCAAATTGAAAAAAGAAACATCAAAATCGGTTAACAAACACCAAAGTTATGATTTATGTGGTCAGTTTGAAGATGCTGTTTCAATTTTTGCATGCGCGGATTTGAGGGTTCCCCCTCCACAACCTCCGAGCTAAGTTGATTCGAGCCTCATTTTAGAAGCTTTGCCAACAGTTTTGAGAAAGTGCAATTATTTTCAAATTTTTTACACTAAAAGTTGAACTCTTCCCCTTTAAAATGGCGTTTGTTACATTTCTTAATTATTATAAACAAAGGAGCTATGAATTTTTGAAAAAAAATTGCTAACTTTGCCCCAAATTGACCTAGGACCTTCTTTTTTTTTCAAAATTCGTGTAAAAATACCAGCTTTTCAAATATCGAAAAACCGATGCTCTACAATCAATTGTTAAAAAATTATTCTATTTGTTTATAAGGTAAAAATCTGAGTTCTTTTGCAACGTCATTTTGCAGGTCTGAAAATTAATTTTTTCGATATCTAACAAAGTATTTTGGTAAATCAAGTCTTTCCCTTTCAGGTGGAGGCCGTAGAATCATTGTATTTTGATTTCTCTGGACGTGGTGGGGTTGCAAAAAAAAGGTCTCTGGGATAAATTAATGCAATTTTGCAAAAACTATTTGACGAATCGATTTGAAATTTTTACCAGATATTAAGCACTATGAGAGTCAACTATTTACGCAAGGACAAAACAGTAGATTGTTTTTTACACAAGATATTGTTTATTGAATAAAATTCCGCATTTTGCAATTATCTTAGCAACAATTAACTATATCGACATTTAACAACCGCTATTTTAAAGCTTTTTTAATTTCCTACAAGGTGATTCATTTGATTTATCTGTAAGATAGTTTACTTTTTACTGGCAGGTGGAAAAGTGTGAAAAAACACGTTTTTTCCATTTTTTTGCATTAAAATGGCTGTAAATAAACATATTCAGAAAATCGACCGCAGATTTTATATAGGTTTCATTTATTGACACCTATACTACCTAAAAATCGCGGTCTCTGCCTGGATGAGTCACAGTCCCGGGCAAAACCTCATTTCCCTGGATTAATACCGATATTACTACTAATAGAAGCAGCTGTTGCGAGAGGCTAGCGCGCAGCAAGTAGACCGAATAAGCCATTTTTACCTATCTCCTGTTTTCCTCTCAACCACCAGACCTATCTTAAATCTCCTTGACCTCCTAATGAAAGTCAGTCAAGGAAGCTTATCCCTTTCCTTAGAAATGCCTTTGTACTAAGGATTTCATGTGTCCTCGATTCCCAATAACGTTAGTCTCCTAAGTTTATAGTGGCTGATCGGGACTTCGAATTTGGTATATCCATCCCTAGAATGTACTTTCTAGCGCACATACTCTAGAATATTTTAATGGAATATTCCTGGGGGATTTCTTGAAGATGAATCCAGGAATATTCATTTGGAAGATATATATTCCTGGAATATTCAGGGTTAATTTGGATGTATATACTCTTCTGAGTAGATTTGGAGAATATTCCTTGCCTCTTTAGTGCTATCTGGGTAGTAATTAGGCTAACCTTGATTTGTTCGATCGATTTTAACGAAGCTTTGAGATTAGCTAACTTAACCGTGAATATTTATTCGGGAGAAATTATCATTATTAATACCTACATAGGTATTATGCCAGGAATTTGTAAGGTGTCAAAACAATAGCACGTGTAACAATGGGTAGCAGACATTCTTTTGACCCGTGACCTCTTGAGTATATCCACAAGTTCCTCAGAACCATTGTTCAGCTCAATTTGTACCGCATTCTTCAACAGTATTGATCCGAAACCAATTTTCAGTTAACAATGGGAGTAATCTGCTTGTTTCATAATTAGTTATGTGCTACAAAATGTGTTAAATATTTTACGGCTGTAATAAATAATAGTAATGAAGATGTTAAAGTAGTGTGTTTACGTTCATGATTTGTTTTACATTTAATGCGATTCTAAGAAAAATTATTATATGAACATTGTGCACAACTTTACTTATAGAAGGAAAAATACACAATATATTTTACTTATCTCAAAAGTTAATGTTCAAAATGCCCTTCTAAATTCACGACTTATGATGTTTGGATCACCTTATGCGATTAGAGGCAATCAGATTTTTTTCACCAGCGTAATACTTTGTCGAACTCCTTGCACTTTGTACTTTAACTACGTCTGTTAACATAGAAGTAAGAAGATGGCGCTGCAGGCAAATGCGGAATCATACGCAGGCACAGTTATTAGTTAGATAGATATTCCGCTGTTCTCGTCTACATCAACACCAGTTTATGTACTCGTGCTTTCTGCCGTCCTAAGGAAAAGTGCCCTATCTACAAAAATTGTATCTTTCAAATTTTCATATTTTCATTCCTGTGAGCACGTGTTCTAAACTTTTTCTTAGATAAAATGTCTGATATGCAGTAAGCAGAGTTTGAAAAATATTTTTTTTTGTCCAAAAAGCACATAATAGTACATTTACAGTTTGTAACGTCTTAATTGCATTATGCCAGAATGCTAGGTAGAGCTTTTAAGGTGGACAATTTTGCAGAGCGTTTTCCCGCAGTTAACTTGGATGAATTTGGAAAATAGACTTGTACAGTTCTATTCATCGTTGCCGTGTTGAAGACTATTTAAGCACAGTTGTCCACAGGATTACGCACAGATAATTCAGCATTTCAGCCTTTCTGCAACAACAAGCTGATCCACATTTGCAGGATGTAAAATGAAATAGTCTTTGAAATGGGATCTTCTAGTGTAGTAATCGGTAAGAGTCAATTTTTTTCTTCCACCAGCTCCATTTTTTGAATGAGTTAGTGTTGCGCTACTACTGCCGTATTTGATGGTACGATCTTAGAATGCTGTTTGATGGCAGTCTTTGTTAGTGGAAGCGATGCTAACTGGAGTTTACTCTCAGTAATTGATGTCGCATAGCAGTAATATCAATAATTTAAAAATTCTTCAGGGCTTCGTTGCGAATCGAAGGAGGATAAATTTTCTGCATGGACTATCTAATCTGAATGATATCTTGCACGTTCTTGTGTTTTCGAGAAACTCAAAATCTTAATTTTGTCTTGTCCAAACAATTTCGATGCTGTTACAGTCACTAAAAGAATATAAGAATGTCGATCTACAATTGAATGAAAAGACTTTTTTCGCGACTGGTTGCAGCATTTTTTAACGTAAACTCTGATTTTATGTGGCGCGAAAACGCAGCCGGTCGCCAAAAAAGTATTTTAATTCAATTGTAGATCGCCAACTACCCCCAACCTCTTGCGACTGTCTAAGAAACTCTGTTTTTTTAACCGTCTAACTGAATTTTATCGCTACATAGAAATTACATTCGTTTATCTTATGATGTAAATTTAGGGTAAATATTTAAAAACCACGAGGTACCTTTGAGGTTAGGATACGGCAACCCCATGCTTTTTAGAGTTCCTATCATATTATTAGTAGATCTGAAAATACAAGTAAAGCAAGCAACAAATCTTTGCTTATATTTAAACATTTTCCTCGTGCTGTGTTCGAAAATGTTTATTGTGTGCTTATATTGCCTCTTCCGGCAACTGGCCAATCGGAAGCAATGCCGATTTGATAACTTCTGCTACATGGACCAGAATTGCATATATTGTTACTGGGATGTAAAACAAGCTGTAGAGTTTTGCGTACACTTGTGCTATTTCTTTAGCTTTGTAGCCAATATTTTCTCAGTAAGGCAAATGCATCTATTTTGGTAAAAATATCAATTTTCAATTCCTTAGAAAAAATAGTTTTTCTGAAATCGATCGGGAATGTCTACATTTTCGGCGCGATTTTAGAGCGAAAAATGCACAATTCCAGTATTTTAGTCCGTTGCTAAGAAACTATCAGAAAACAGACCGGAAAAGATCAGTTGCCAAGCAACAATCAACAAAACCGTATGGGAATGTTACTTTTTCTGAAATCGATCGGCAATGTCTACATTTTCGGCGTGATTTCAGATCGAAAAATGCACAATTCCAGTGTTTTAGTCCGTTGCTAAGAAACTATCAGAAAACAGACCGGAAAAGATCCGTTGCCAAGCAACGATCAACAAAACCGTACGGGAATGTTACTTTCCCGGCCTAGGCCGGGAAAGTAACATTCCCGTACGGTTTTTTATGTATATTTTAGACATTAAATAAATACACGCAGACAAACCAACTCACATTAAAATTGCATTTATTAGTAAGCAGTTAGATTGTAATGAAGAAATGTTATGTATTAATACAAATTCCTTAATTTATAATACTATTAATTGTGATTTCAGAAAAAATAGTATGTGTATTTCGGTGTGAAAGCACATTCCCGGACTTCGATGCTTGTTGGCCTCGGCTAGCGCCTCGGCCAACAATTTGCATCGTCGTCCGGGAATGTATTGCTTTCACACCTAAATACACAATATACTATTCCCGGCCTAGGCCGGGAAAGTAACATTCCCGTTCACACCTAAATACACAATATATTAATGTGTACTTCGGTGTGAAAGCACATTCCCGGACTTCGATGCTTGCATCGTCGTCCGGGAATGTATTGCTTTTACACTTAAATATACAATATACTATTAAACGAATTGTACTTCGAAAAAAAGTCATTCTTTATTTTCTATTTAAATACACTTTTTCTACAGCGTCATCTATACTTTCAAATTTCATAGGCCAAGAATTTTCATTGAAAAATCACCAAAAATAATAAATATCAAATAATTTATAAATTGGAAACGAATTTTTTTTCGAAAAAAGTAATTCTTCATTTTCTATTTAAAATCACTTTTCCTATCACCTATTGTTATTTATGGTTCTAAATTCGGCAATCCCTAATACACACATAATTTACAGGGCTGGTGCTTCAAAATGTTTGGTAATTTTTCAATGAAAATTCTTAGCCTATGAAATTTGAAAGTATAGATGACACTGAGTTGTAGAAGAAGTGAATTTAAAAAGAAAATGGAGAATGACTTTTTTTCAAAATACAATTCGTTTAAAAGTTATTAATCAATTATTCAATATTTGAAAAATATAATTTTAGGGGGCCGTAATTCGAAAACAATATATCAAAATGCCTTTAAATTTTGGATATAGGGGATCTAAAGCATGTTGATCAATAGTATTACATTAGTCTTTCAACAAAAAACAGCAGGCCTGCCTTACACACACACAGGCCGATGTGCCTGCAAGGAGGTGACGTCATGTCTACCTTGGGAACGTTTCTTAGTATCGCTGCGCGCGAAATATTTATAAATAAAAAAATTTCTAATTTTGGTACTAGGGGCTCTAATGTATGGTTTTAAATAATATTAACGTATATTATTTTTTTTGTGGAAATGCCCATTAGTTAAAATTTGTTACTGAGTTGCCATAGATCATCCTGTATATCATTATTCAAAAACTATTCAGCAGACATGTAAACGCATCGAAAGTAAAATGCTTGAGCCTTCGGGTACAGAAATAATTTCCAACGGTATTTTTATCTCGGACGTGAGAAACAAGGACTTTTAAATAGAGACTAAATCACCTACGGCGCACCATTCCTTTCTTTTTTCTACATAGGAGATAAAATTAAAAATAACCCACCCACACTATCTGCAAAGAACATAATGCGAAGAATACCCATCTGGTCAAAGTGGGCAAGGCACAGTAAAATACAATATGCCTGCGTTTATAAATCTTACTTAAGACTTACAGGATTTTTATGGAGACCACAGACGCTTATCCTGCTTTGGATCAGAATGGATTGCTTGCAATTTATTGTCCGCAGGATAATAAATAGTTGCCTTTTTTCAGAAAACATTTTAAAAAACTCAAAACCAATCCGTATTATGCTTTGGATAGCGAGATGTCATGAGTATATTAGCGTTCGGTTGTTATGTACAAAAAGCAGTTCCCGATATCATCAGTATAAGTTTTAAAACTCAATTTACACCTGGAGATTTACGCGCTGCATATAGTGAATACCAATGGAAAAATATTCAGACATGTAGTATGCTTTAACGTACTAGGATTAGTTCAACAATAATAGGCAAACTGACCAAGGAAGGTAAAGCCCCTCCCAGGGCTAGAATATTAAAATAGTTTTTTTCTATGTCGCTGTTTTTCGAGTAAAATTTTGAGATGGGGACATTTTTTTTTAAATTCACCCCCCCCCCCCCCCCGGCTTATCAGTTTTGAGGGGAATTTTTTCCCCCTGCTCATCTATTTTTCACGTTACCCCCCCTACAAAAGAAATTTATTTACGCCCTTGAAACTGACATTTGTTTGCTGCTTGGAGCTCGACTACAGTTTCTCATAGTCATTATGGAAAATTATACTTTCACAAACTTTATGCAACACAAGATAAATATATGAATGGTTTAGATAGAATATCGCGAGGCATTTGAGCTATTGTTAGATTATAGTGATATCTTACGGTACCTGTACCACTTATACCCACATTTAGGAGACAAGATTTCTAGGGTAGTTTCCCATGCTGTCTCCTCTTCTACATCTCACTCATTATCTGTTGGATTCTGCCAGACCTACCAGTCAAAAACTGGGACATAAAATTTAGTTCTATATGGATGACCTCAGATAATTTTCGGATAGTCTGAGTTGTAAAATGCTTTGAAAGACCTCCAAGGGTTCAGATTTCAATTAGAGCAAAAGTCGGGTAGGAGACCAAAGCCTCAGTCGATCACCTCAAGTGAGGAGAATGCGGGAATTTCTCTAGAGATGCCGGAGAGACCTGCATACCTAGGTGGACAACTTCACATCCAGCGTACAATATCTACAAGTAGACACACACTAACTCCAATAATTTCGTCTTCTGAACATTCGGGGATGAACGATTCAATTCAATGGGCTTGTTATCGATAACTTTTTTTAGTTATTTTTTTATGGTATTCATTAGAATTGGATCATCAAGATAAGCTGTTAAAATTTCAGCTTCATAAGTATATCCAATCCTCAGATATTCAATGTTAAAAATTGGGTTTCGGTACCAAGCGCTTGGCCGAATCGTGACGTCATTTTGCATAAACAAAAATTGAAAAAGTACATTTCTTTCTGCCATAACTTCTTTGTTTTTTTATGCTATAGAAATAGAAAAAAAACCAGTTGAAAGCCTAATTAATAGTCTTTCATTTTTGTTCTTACCGCTGTTGACATAAGTGCCATAGTTTCTGAGATATTTTAACATTTAAACTAAATACTTCGTCTTATAGAGGTTCGGACGCCATCTTTATACTTCCAGACCTCCGAAACCAGTAACTCTACAGAAATTAGAAAAAAACAAAATTCATCCTCAATTTAGTAACTTTCTTATTTGTCTCTAGCATGTTTTCGCTCAATGTAATACTTTTAGAATATCATTTTGAAATACCTTTTTTTAAGCTAAAATTCCAGTTTTCAAGTCGTTTTAACTTAAAGACTATCGATTTTTACGAAAAGTTGCATAGAATCTTTTCTTCTTAAAATTCTATTTTATTCCGCCTCCAGTGTTTTTAATTATTAAATCTCGACTGTCGCCTGATCAGCATCTACAAAGTGACGTCACGCGAACCTCCGCCCCGTTTTCGCGCGGTCCAACTTTGGTAATTTATTTAAGGGCTTAAACGCCGAAACAAAAACCTACAAATTTGGAAATTGCCTAAAAAAGTGTTCTACTTTCGATTTCTAAAATAAAAAAATGCTGAACGGGCCTATTCAAAAAGACGTTATTACAAATTAAACATTACAACAGAGTTTCTCTAGCCCGAAGCCAGCCAGATATTCACGACACACAACCCCGGGGCAATTAAAAGGCTGGACGGGGCCAAATGAATAAATATGATGAGACAATAAATGTTTTGGTTGCCGTTGCCGCCACAGGAAAGACGAAAAATGAAAAACCTGCTTATAATAATTCACTAGGGGGGAATTTTCCCGAATAGCTGACCACAACTCATAATATTCATAGTAATCAAGCTTCGGTATGGCAGAATAAAGTTGATTTTTAAGTTGTTATACAGTTTAGTCAATTTCTTCGGAAAATCACGTTCTTTACAAATAAGCAAATGTACTCCTGCACTGTCGATTTAATAAATTATTATTAGCTTAATGTCCAGCACGCAGAGCATAGAACTGTAAACAATACAGCCGTGACAACTAACAACTGACACCTCGTCCGTTCTTGAGGCAGATTTCCGCAGCCGTCGTATATTCAGAGTTAAAGTGGCAACACGAGTGACGTGAATTCAAACCAATAACAAATATTTTGTAAAACAATTGGAGTGCGCATAGCGTGAAGGTGCTCGTCCATGGACATTAAATATCTCCGTTGGCGAATGGCATAACAATTTACTAGCATCGAAATTAATAATACACTGAAACGTGCACTCAATGCTTTAGATACAAGACACCACTGAAACATGTATTTACGGAAAGAGAAATTTGCGTGCACTATTCTGTCCTTGTCTGACAAGATCTGATTGGTTGAAAGAAACATCTGATTGGTTCAACCGTCTGTACACAGGCCGAAAAAAAGGATGGAATTGTGCACGCAAATTTCTCTCTCTGAGTCGCTTTCTCTAGTCGATTACAGCTTCCAGTTTGTTATTAATTTCGATGGCCTTCTGGCATCCACAGGCTACGCGGCACTAGATTTTACACCTGTAAAAAAACTATTTGAGTAGAAGATCTTAGATCATTCGTTCCTCGTATGTAACATTTAAGTTCCAATGAATTTTTTACTTGATGGTTCGCAGCCACATAAATTAACCTATCTAGTAGTACAGTCGAATTGTAATTTGAAAATACATAACCACGATTTTATTGTTTTAAGTTGATGATCCACAACAAGCCCTTATAGTTTGCCAACTGATGTCATACCCTTTAGGGTGGGGGGTCGTAAAGTTGAAAGTCGGTTTTTCGCCTTTAAATAGAAGGCTAATAATCTGAGAGTAAAGTTCAAATGGGAAAGTCATAAGTATTAAAAAACCTCGAACGTTAAGATAGCTTTAATAGGCAGGAGTAAATTTAAAAAAACCGAAATATTGAAAAATATTTTAATTTCAGCAATATTTTAGAGAAATTTTTGAAATTTTACTAAGGTATGTGCTATATAGGAGGGAACATCTGATACAAATTTCTGATCGATATCTGCATTCTTTTTTCATATATTCAATTTTTTTTCAAAAAAATGGTCTTCGCAAAATTAGACCATGTGCCAGACCTCTTAAAGTCATTATAATTTGGAGGGACTGAATGAAACTTTTACCACCTGTTTCTGGGCTCCTGTGGAGCAAAAAAATCGAGGGGGTCCATCATGGGGAGGTAGCTTTCAAATATGGCGGCCATTCAAAATGGCGGCCCGACTGCGAATCTTTAAATTCAATTATCTCGAGATCAGGTGGAGCAATCTTGAATTTCCTTTTTTCTAAATGTAGGTTAATGAATTGACTACATTTTTGTTCGTAATGTTTACCGCCAAAAAACCAGTATTTATCGGTCAAAATTCGAAAAAAAGACGTGTGGCACTCGGGGACTGCCGCGGTAAAGCTATTGCATAGCATTTTGTATCAACTTATGCAATTATCATTTTATTTATTTATTTTATTCATGCAGTATTGCTTTTTCTTTGATATTAATTCAAGTTACACTTTTTGAGCGTGGTGACCGATAAGAAAACAAATTTTTCTATTATTAAATAATGACTTTCTTCATTAATAATAAATGCACTTTGTTCATTCATATTCAAAACACTTTATACACAAATTTTACAAGTACAGCTATTCACTGTTGTACATAAATACCTATACACCTATATACTTTCTCATAAACAGCTGCTTATGTATTCGTCCGATTTCGGAGCAGCTCGTCTCGATTCGTGCGAGTTTCGTAGAGTCGTACAATACGTCTAATCGCACGCACACAACGCCGTGTCGAAGACTGCTGAACTGAAACGACGTTAGACGATGCACGGCCTTCAAGCCACACCTCCTTGCCCGTCGGAGTGGGGAGCGTGAGGTTTTTTCGTTACGGAATTTCTGGATTCGGTCCCCGCGCTCAAGGCCCGCGATAGAAGCTATGCAATAGCTTAAAAACTAAAAATTGGGTTTTTGAAATTTACGTTCTGCTGCTTATTGGACTAATGGTTGGGTATATCGAGAACGTGTTCTGAATAAGAGTTTTAGAGCAACATCTTACCTTTCAAACGCAAAAAAGAAATTGAAGATCGGATCAATAGAACCTGACATTTCGAGATTCAAAGTGGACGGGGCGGGGTTGAGCATTAATACTGTATTTTAAAATAATAGTGTTTATTTATCTGTCCTTATAATTTTGTAATCGAGCAATGTCGTCCTTTTGGATGAAATATATAGACCTAGTGGAGCAACTTCTCGCTTTTCTTCGGAATAATCGGGAAGGAAATTGGTTTCTGTTCTTAGCTGCCGTTGAAAAAATGGTGCCTTGGTGTTTTGCACTGGATAGGGTGAACTACTCACGCTATCTATCATACCACTTCATTGAATTAAAACTGGAAAAGGATGCCCCTTTTGTTCACCAATACTTCGTAGATGGAGGTTTTTCAGTACAACTAAGAAGCAAAAACCCTTTTTCTAGAATTCCAGTAGACCAAGCCATCGAAGGCACCCAAACTGTTGGAGGTACTAAGGGTTTCAGTCTAAAAAAGTAGGCTGTAGCACGGTACTCTGTTAATGCTGAGCACAGAGCTTCTGCAGTAGGAAACCTCCGCAGCGTCCTATCATCCAGCGAAACAAATCACTGCCATCCTGACCTCCGAAGCCCACGGATAATTAGAGATGAGTAAGATGTGACACGTTTCACAGAACTTCTAGCCTTTGATCCTAATCCTTCAGATATTGTACATTTATCTACTGGTATATGTGTTGATGAATCAACAGCTTCTGATCTCATTAATTTGGAAAACAAGGGGAAAATAGCGTATCAAGATTTCACGTTTCGCCTAGCCAAAGGAGAAGGGTTTCATAATCCTATTAAGAAAGTGGGTCTCAAGATAAGTAGACCAAAGACGAGCAAAACGACCAAGGTTGGAAACAAAGAAGTAATCCTCCGATGCGACCGAAATCTATTCAGCAAAATGATTTATATCGCAGAAAATAAAAAACTTGACATGAAGGAAGTGTTCAAATATCCTCTGGCGCCATTTCCATGAACTCTGGAAAATGTTGATGAGTCTTTGAAGAAAACCTGCAAATCAGTGTTTGCCCATCACTTATAAAAATACATCACCCCTGCCAGTGAATTTTCGTAACAGTTGGTGAAATCTGCTTCAGGATCACATCCACGACCGGCTACATTAAAGACGGTCGTGTCACATCTACTGGGAGCGAAACTGTTCCTGAGCTGTTCTGCACTCAAGTAGAAGCTGATTCCCGAATGATGCTGCATGTAAGGAACGCGGCTGCATCATATGAATCAGTTCTTTGCTTTTCAAACGATACGGATGTATTAGTTTGGACCGTAGGTTTATGCAAAACCATAAAAAGCAAAAACTTATGTATTGTGAAGAGAAACAAAAGTGTTTTAACAGTTATTCAAGTTTCCCAGATAGTATCTGCCTTAGGCGAACAACTTGTTACAGCTCACATCGGGTATTATTGCTGGTCTGGCTGTGACGCAGTCAGCGCTTTTACTGGCCAGGGAAAACTTAAAGGATTTAAGCTTTTGTGCAAAAAGGAGCAAAGATTTATTGAAGTGTTCAGCAAGTTAGGCAGAGATTGGGTGCTGTCTAATGATGTTGATGACACCATAGAGGAATTCGTGAGACAGCACAGTAATCGTGCCAACTACCAGGCCAGAATTTGGCTCAGAAGCCTGGAAATCAGACCAATAATTCCGGACCCCTTTGCTCATGGGTGGGAAAAGAACATTTCTGGTAACTTATGCGTCAAGTGGATGGAAGGCTTGCCAGCACCGGAGTGCGTACTTTCCTTTTTGCGGTGCCACTGTAAGAGGAACTGTGTATCAGAAACTTGCTCGTGCTTAACAACTCAAATCCAACGCACCGAGCGCTGTGGCAAGGGACGTACCAAAGGAACAATAGATGAGGAAGAGTACAATTACAATAGCTGCAATAGTGACTCTAGTGAAAAAGAATAAATTCAAGTTTATTAATAATATTAATAAGGCATTTTTATTTCTCTTAGTTGTTCACATATCCCTCTGTTGCTTTCAAATTTGGCTCGCCGTCACGTCTCGCCTCACGGTGCTCAAAGCACCGAGCGCTTTGTCAATGCGCTCAACCCCGCCCCGTCTGCTTTGAATCTCGATATCTCGGGTTGTGTTCATCCGATCTTCAATTTCTTTTTTGCATTTTAAAGGTGAGATGTTTCTCTAAAATTCATTTTCAGAACATATTCTCAATATACCCAACCGTTACTCAAAAAAACAGCAAAACGCAAATTTAAAAAAACCTTATTTTTAGTTTTTTCGAGTTTTGGCCCATAAATATTGTTTCTTCGGAAATAAACATTAGGAACAAAACTGTAGTCCGTTCATTCACCTACATTTAAAATAAAAGAAATTCAAGATTGCTCCATCCGATCTCGAGATAATTGAATTTAAAAATTCATAGTCGGGCCGCCATTTTGAACGGCCGCCATATTTGAAAGCTACCTCCCCATGATGGACCCCCCCGAATTTTTTGCTCCATATGACCCCAGAAACCCGTGGTAAAGGTTTCATTCAGTCCCGCCAAATTATAATGACTGATAGGTCTGGCACATGGCTAAATGGCTATAAGTACTTCACTTTCTGTCAGATTTTGCTATGAGAAGAAAAATTCTATTCTTCGATAGTTGCTCAATTTTTACAATTTTTTTCTATATGATCATCATTCAGAAAAATGTGGTGAAAATTTAATTTGAAAAAATAGAAAATTTTTTTGCATAAAAAAAATCCAATTAAAGTTAAATATCTTTTGAATGGAATGCAGTGTCGAAAAATCATGTGTATCATTTTGAAGTGCTGTTTCTTTAGTTCACCCCCCAAAAAAAAAGATTACTCTATGATAATTGGTTTTCGAAGAATATGAATAAGCAGTGTGCGCGAGCATAGCGATGCGCGGATTGGGCAGTCATAAAATGCGTTCAGGCATAATAATTGAGACAAAATATTAGCAACCTAGTTTATATTTTTTATATTTTTAAAATTTGATGGCAGTTGTAATTATATACACAATAATTTAAGAATAATTATTTTTATTTCCTATAGAATTTTTTAAAATTAAATTAATTTCATTCACTCGTCAAATAAATCGCTTACATATATATAATAATAGTAATTCAGTAATGACATGAAAGAGCGAAGTTCAGCTTAGTACAGCACAGACGCTGTAAAAGCTGTTCTTCAACAAGGTAACAAATTTTAAAAATAGAAATATACGTAACAATATACATACTATTTCTATATGTATATATTTATACACACTTATTTAAACAACAAATATACACACGCAATTTTCTTTCTTTTTTCCTTTCGCAAGGTGGCAACACTTTATGATAGACAAATACGTTAGACATTTTTGGGAAAAGAAGAAACAGAGAGAGACTTAACTGCAGTTTATGAGTATATATTGTAGAAATATTTTGAGAAAACGAACTCAATTATCGCGGTTTATGAACCGGCGGTGTAAGAGCAGAGCTGTTACGAGTACTAAAATAAAGTAATCGTAAAATTCTAAGTACGAGTACTCAAAAATCTTACTCGAGAGCATTTACTCATAAGTGCTGTGGAAATTATAAATCTACGAATACGGATAATACTCGTAAAAGCACGAGTAATAAGTACTGGTAGATTTAATTTATTAAAACAACTGTGTTATTAATAAGTAAATATACGTTATTTTTTAATGTTTATTTAAAATAGCATTTGTATGTTATAAACACTATTAAATAAAATAGCCTAGTATACACTCAAAGAAATAGTATGGGTAAATTCAACAAAAAAAATGGTTAACTAACAATATCGTCAATTTTGTTAAACTAAACTACATTGATGGTATTTTTAAACAAGAGGTGATTGTTATTTTAATTAATAAACAGTTGTCGTACAACAAAACAAACATTAACTTAAAAAATAGATGAATAAGACTATTAGTTTTTTTCGTCTGACTATTATTTTGTTGAATTCTGTCAAATTAAACTAGATAATAGTATAGTTTACTTTTAACTATTATCGAATTGTAATTCTAACCCAGTATTAGTTCGGTGTATTATTGTACTTGGTAGACAAACCAATATTATTGTCGTCTTCTAGAAGTTCTAATAGAATTACCATAAAATTTGCTTGCTTACCACGTAGTCTATTACAGAAATTATTCCCAGATGACGCCACATACAAATCACTGACAATCAGAGCCGTTCCTAAGCACTGTGCTTAGTGCTTGTCTAAGCACTCTAAGCACTTTTGTGCTCGGGAGCACTGTGCTTAAGAGCACTTCATAAAATCGGTGCTTAGTGCTCAGGGTATCGAGCACTTTGCGAAAGAGCTTAGTGCTTAGTAATCCCGCAAAGTGCTCGGGAGCACTAAAAAAAGGCTTGCAAGCACTTTAGTGCTCGGGAGCACTCGAAAAGGCTCGTAAGCACTTTTTTTAGCGCTCGCGAGCACTAAAATGCTTGCGAGCACTCTAAAAAGCTCCCGAGCACTTTATGACTCGTGAATACTTTAAAATTTTTGCAAACAAAGAATTATTTCTGCATGAAATTTGTGAATTCACACCCAATTTAGAAAAAAATTTTTAGACTAAAGAGAATTCATTTTATGACGAAGAAAAAATATATAATTATTTACATCAAAATTAGATTTACATCAGATCTCGTGCGATAATAATAATTCTTAAGAAAATGTTTTATAATAAATTGTTTTCATTCATTACTTTTTTCAAAATAGTCTCAAACATTTTTTTCTAAATTAGGTGTGCAAGTCAATGATGGTTTTCTGTTTCATTTTTGCTCGAAAACGGCTGGGATTATCAAATTCATCCATACATCATTATCAGTCATCATATTGTTACATTTTACATTACAAGCAAAATAAGCATACTTACCAAATTCACGTAAAGATGATACCATTATCATTTATCATATTATTAACTATATTCTGTTCTAGTCAGAAGTACAAATGGTGTACCCTCCTACCCTCTATCTAAAAGCATGATGTGAGATGTGATAATGATAAATTGTCTCTTTCATTAAAAAATAGTTCTCCAACGATGTGAGAATCAGAATAGTATGCAGTATTACAGTGTGTCCTAACACCTAACTATACTTGCCATCTTTGTTACTTTGCATTTTTAGAGAAAAAGGCACTCTTCATAAAATGTTTTGCTTACTCTGAAAAGCTATAGCCAGAATTTTGAAATAACGTACAGGATGGTTAACAAATAAGGAAACGTGAATTTGTGCCAAAAGTAAAGCATAAGTATTTTGAGAGGAGATTGTTACAGGAAAAAGTTGTTTCTAATGTCAAAAAAAGGTTAGATATGAAATTTTAACGTCGTATCTCAAAGGTAGTATTTTTGCCAAAATTATGATTAAAATAATTTTTTAAAAACCGCTGCCTAAGGAATCACTACTTCCACATCCAGACTTCCGTCTTACAACGAAAATACTATATTCGCACTCCACTATGTGGAAATAATTGTTTATGGAACTTTAATAGTATAATATTTGAAATCGTATACTCCAAAAACCCATAAAATGATATGCCACATCGGTAGTGGTGGTGGGAGTGAATGAAGTGAAGAAAATTCTTGATGACTTTGATTCTTGTACATACACTAAATCAGAATATTTTTCGCCAACTTTCATAATAGGGTGGGGGTGGTATAGGGGTGGCTAATGCTAAAAATTTTTTTCAGACCATAGCTCCTCTTATATTTACTAAATACCAATTTCATGGACTCTAACCTGCTTGATTTACCTACTCGCCCCCATTTATCCCAATTTACCCCCAAATCTTCAACGGAATAAGATCAAAATATAATCTAGTTCCAGATCTCCTTAAAATACATACGTGTGCCAAATTTTGAGTCAATATCTTAAACGGTTCCAGAATAATCGTGAGCACCAAAAAGTTACAAGACCAACAGACAGACCGATACGACAGGCAGAAATTTTTTTGTTCAAACTTAAAATATTGACGTTTCATGACATTCTAAGCCTATTTGAACATTGAAAATTTTCAAACATTTTTTCGCATCAGTATTCTTCCACTGTTCATCCAATTTACTCGAGAAAATCCACTGTGCATTCATACTACTTGAAGTAACCCATTGCGCATTCATTTTACTCGTGAAAATCCATTGCGCATCCATACTACTTGAGACAACCTACTGCGCATCGATAGTACTCAAGAAAAGCCTCTGCGCATCCAAAATACTCGAGGAAACCTACTGCGCATCCATACTACTTCAAGTAACCCAGTGCGCATCCATTTGAGTCGAGGAAACCGAAGAAAATAATAGATCTATAAACACCGTGCAGGTTGCATGGTATTCTAATTTGAAATCGTAGAAGCTAGACACACACGCGATGACGCGTCTCTGACGCATCTCCTCATATATTCTTGAAACATTGATGTCAATTTAGCAACCTACTAGCGGGTACGCTGATGTTCGTTTATTCATAGGACTCAAATTATAATGCAGTGTTTATAAATCTTAAAATTCCACACCTAGAATTCCATTTTAAAAATGAATTAAAGAAATATAAAAAATAAAAAAAATATATAATATTTCTGTTCTATAGATGTTTTGTTATCATGTTATTATACACTTTGGTTCAATATAATTATTTTAATCATAATTTTAACAAAAATATCAACTTTGAGATACGACGCCGACGTTTTAATTTCACATCTGAACTTTCATTGGAACTAGAAACAACTTTTTCCTGTAACATATTTCCTCTAAAAAATCTCTCAATTTTTTTCTAGGTTGTTTTTGTTGACCTTTTTTTTTATAAATAACACATACATTCAATGAAATTCTAGCCTCAATCAATAGATACTCCATTATTTAAATTTTTAAAAAGTGCTTAGTGCTTAGTGCTCCTGAATTTAAAGCACTTTTTCAGAGTGCTTAGTAATTGCGAGCACTCTACTATTAACAATGCTTAGTGCTCGAAAAAATAAAGCACTTTTTTGATTGCTCGCGAGCACATTTTAGCAGTGCTCGCCCAGCTCTGCTGACAATAATCAATCATGCATTATCTTATACTCTTATGAATTTATAGAAAATTAATAACATGATTGCAATGTTCAAATTCTCTCAGGGATCATCGATATATTTGGATGGATCTTATAAACGATCTCTAATCTTTAGTTTGGGTGGTCTGAAAAAAAACATCATCATCATACAATAAAGTGTAGATCAACCTAAAAATTAGTTGGTAAACAAAAAACAAAGTCGTTGTACTATTTAATTGTAGACCAAATTGAAAATAGTTAGTGAACATAAAAAAATGTCATTGTACTATTTAATTTGTTACAAGAAGATATGATTATTAAACTACTATTTATTTACGAAAACAAATAAAGTTGTATGACTATTCTTTTCTGACTGATTTAACTATGAAACTAGATAGGAGCGATTTCATATGCTCTTTTTGATTGAATTTACCTATCATTTTCTTTGAGTGTAGTATCAAATTAACAGTTTTAATACTCAATTGTTTAGATTTAAAAAACAATTCTTTGGTAGGTACATTTTAATACCAATATCAGAAAAAATTAAATAGATGTCCTAAATTTTTATAAAATGTAATAACATAGTAAAAGAAAAATAATACGACTTACAGGTAATTTTTTAAAACTACTAGCTTCTCAAAGTTATCATCTGATAGGGCATGTCTCCTAGGACTATTGACTATCGTAGCAAACGAAAATAATCTTTCTACTGCTGCAGATGATGGCAATGGTGTATTATACTTTATAAACATTTTCTTCATTGTTGGATAATCGTCCAACATATTTAGATTGGACCTAGGGTCACTAATATATTGCAGATATTCTAATTCTGCTTTATTTTTAATCAAATTGGCTGTTTTAGAAAAACTGGACTCGGAGAAATTTGTTCCGGGAATAGTGTCAGACTCACTGAAGTCAAAAAATGCATGTGAAGCTTCAACAGAATCATCGTTAGTAGATGCATTATCTACTGCTCGAACATCGATACATTTTTTTGCGTTATTTATTACTAATTTCTCAATTGATGACATATTCATGTTTTTATCACATGTTTTACTGATAATATTAAACCATCGTAATTTAAATAGAGGATGAATTACGGAAGCTATTATAACAACATTTATCTTGGAGAACAAATAAGCTACGCTACACTAAATGTTGTGGTAGTAGGGAGTCCCCACTCTCCTACTCGTAAATGTTATATTACTGTTTTCACGAGTATTTCATACGATTATTTTTTAATTTGTTGTAAGTAAGAGTAATAAGTATTTTAAATAAAAAGTACTTATGAGTAAAAAATTACGAGTATTCTTTTTACTCGTGAATAAAATACGAGTAAAGTACTCGAGTACTTGCCCAGCTCTGTGTAAGAGTATCCTTGTGTCTAATATTTATGTTGACTACATCAGTCCGAAATACAATTTTTCTGAATAGTTAGCTAGGATTATGAAACAGTATTATTTTACGGTATAATGTAGCGCAATGTAGCTTACGCTTATTTTTCATGTTTACCACTTGGCCTCTGGTAATTTGTGACCGACTGGCTCAGATTTTAAAAATATAAAAAATGTAAACTAAATAGCTAATATTTTGTCTCAATTATTATGCCTGAACGCATTTTATGACTGTCCTATCCACGTACCGCTACGCTCTCGCACACTGCTTCTCCATATTTTTGGAAAACCAATTATCATAGAGTAATGTTTTTTTTTTGAGGTGAACTAAAGAAATAGCACTTCAAAATGGTACACATGATGTTTCGACACTGCATTCTATTCAAAAGATATTTAACTTTAATTGGATTTTTTTATGCAAAAAAATTTTCTATTTTTTCAAACTAAATTTTCACCACATTTTTCTGAATGATGACCATATAGAAAAAAATTGTAAAAATTGAACAACTCTCGAAACATAGAATTTTTCTTCTCATAGCAAAATCTGACAAAAAGTGAAATACCAGATGTTCTCTCCTATATAGCACATTCTTTAGTAAAATTTCAGAAATATCTCTAAAATATTGATGAAATTAAATTTTCTTTTCAAAATTTCGGTTTTTTGAATTTACTCCTAACCTATTAAAGCTATCTTAACGCCCGAGAGCTCATTTATAGGTTTTTTAAATACCTATGACTTTCCCATTTGAACTTTCCTCTCAGATTATTAGCCTTCTATTTAAACGCGAAAAACCGACTTTTCAACTTTACGACCCCCACCCTCCTTATCCGGTATGAGATCAGTTGGCAAACTATAAGGGCTTGTTGTGGATGTCCAGCCCTTCAACTTAAAACAATAAAATCGTGGTTATGTATTTTCGCCACATTTTAATACTATTCGTGATAATTCGACCGGACTATAGAGTATCTAGGCCGTTAATATTGTAGATTATATTCTTTTTAGATGGCCAGTATAGAAGTGTCCCTTTCGAGTACCCCTAGGAGGAAGAAGAACGGAAGCTTAAGCGGAATAAGCCTTGGTTCGTCGATTCGTTCAATCCCCAAGGAATTAGCTGCCAAAGAATTAGAGAGTCTAAGAAATGCCTTACGAGATAAAGAAAATATCATACAAAGTTTAAAAGGCCAGCTGACGGTACCTGGTCTAAGACTAAATGCTATAAAGAATTGTTCTAGCAATAACAATAATATTACTACTAACAACAGAGAATTAACCGAAGTCGAAAAGAAACAGGCTGAGGACAGACTGAGCAGGTTGAAGACAGATGTGGACAATAAAAGATTAACTATAAAAAATCTCAAGATGGCGCTGGAAAGACTTGACATAACAGAGTAAGTAAATTAGATGGAAAATTTTTAGTTTAAATTTTAACGATAGATAGCAAACAGTCAATGTCATGGGCTGATTAACTGTATTTTAGTCTGGAATCTGGCATCTCAAAAGTCTCTTTTAAAATATTAAACCCTCTAGGTACTTGAAGATATCATTTTGGAAAAATATATACATTGTCTGGAGTGACCTTGCGCATCTAAATATAGAGGGAAGCATTCTCGCCGTGGTTGCAAAAAAACTTAAAAGAAAAATTCCGAACATTTTGTTTCGTTGTTTTCTGCTATCGTTTTGTGTTTATAAGGGTACGTCTCCATAATATATTGGGATTGTAAAACATTTACGATACGTTCTTATTATGCTTACTACTTATACCTAAATATTATTATTTGTCATCATGGCCAAAAAATAGAAAATATTGATGAGATACAGAAAATAACGTGTAACTAAATGAATTTAAAGCCGGAGCATGACGAGTCGGCCCCCAAATGGCAACCTATATCGAAACTTATTTTTTAATATCGACTTGATGTATGAACGCGATTTATATGTGTTTTGCCGCCGTACTCCGCTTTGACCTTGAGATATGGAAAAAAAATGAGCGCATGCATGACTATCGTTCAAAGAGACATATCTCAAAAACTAATTGAGCTAGAGAGGTAAAACCAACGGGAGGTTTCAGGTAACCTTATTGAGTATATTCTGTATTTTTTTTGAATTTTTAGAATAATTACGCACATCATTAAAAAATAAATAAAAAATATAATAATTAATATTTCCGTGTTCTCTGTGACTTACAATCACTGAAATAATATATGTTGTAATACTTTATATGCACTATTACTCATAAAAGTTGTGTTAGAAAAAAGTTGGTGCAACACTTCGAAAAAAAAAAATAAAATTCGACGCGCACTACATCATATAAGGATACAGACTTGACATGGGACACACATAAATATTTTATGAATTGGAATTATTGTTAGAAGATAAATTGAATGAAAGTATAAATAATTGTCACGCAAATATCTATTTCATAATTATCAAGAGCACTTCTTATCACTTCTTATCAAATTATCTAGAGCACTTCTCAACCGATTGGGATTTTTTTTTAAATACTCGTTATTTAATTTCAAAAAAACGTAAGAGAGCCGATTTTTTAATTATGCTAACCAAAATTATTGACCTTAACCAAAATGTCCATTTTTTATTTAAATCTTAAAAAGAAAATTTTTTTTCTCTAAACCAATTTACATAAATCTTGTTACTCGGGGAGTTTTTGAGGTCGCTGATTACGAATCTGATATCCAAATTATCATAAACCAACCTACAAGATGACGGATTTTTGAAAAGGAATTAAATAATTGATGCCAATTAAGGTAAGGTAATCTAGTAAAGCGAGTAACTATTTATATCCCGTATGCATTACAACATGTTTTACAATGTTGGATTTTCCTAAATATGAAATTAATTAATTGTATGACAGCCAGTCAAAACATAAGATTTGTTGCTATACTACGCCTTAGTGTCTAAGCAGATAATCAACTCCACAAGGCATGTATGACATTGTACATCATCCAAAACTCGAAGCGGAAAACTGTACAGTGCTATTCGAAAATAATCTTATGTTTTGCAATAAAGCAGTGAAAATAATGTTTTTATTAAAAATTGCTTCATTCTTTTTCGGATATTTCATATCATAGAAGTTGCATCTACCTGCAGTAGTTTTAAAAATTCCTCAATGTTGAAATTTAAACTGCTCTTTTCGGATACATTTTGTTTAAACAGTTTCTTTATCAATTGTTGTCAACAATTTCGAGGATATTTGGCAGCACCTGAATCTAGAAAGAAAAAACCTTTCTATTGGTTTGAAATTCATTAAGATGTGTTGTAAAATAAGCCTGTAAAAGCGGTGTTGGGATCAATTTTCAGTAACACAACGATTTTTAGAAAAACATTTTTTTGTATAAACACTACTAAAAGTAGGCTTTTTAACGTTTGCTAACTATGTTAAAAATGTCATTTTGTAACACCACCGTTAAAATGAGTTACTTTTAACATTAGTGTCAAAAGTAAATTTAACATTACCTTGATTGTCTAACATAATGATACAATTGTAATTTTTGACAGACAAACACAAACACAAAATTTTAAAATTTTGCAATAATACCCAGGTATTGTGTTTTAGTAGTGCCCATACAAATATAGTGTATGATTATATGTGTTAAAAGTGATTTTATTTTGTCGTGAGGTTGCTTCATCCGCTTCACTCATTCCGCAAACTTCCCCACTCACAAAATAAAATATCACTTTTAACACTCATATCATAAATAACTATTTTCTTCGACTGCCTTCGAAAATGACAAATAAGTACAGTAACCATGACTCGAAACTATCTTTTTTCACGCGATGTGTACAAAAATCCAAAAAACAGTACCTCCGTGTTTTTCTTGTCAAAAATAGAACTGACACCTATTTGTATTTTTTGAAGTAGGCTAGCCTATTCAGGTTTATAGCAACAGACTTATTTAACAACTAAACATCAGCTTTGAAGTCTTTAAACCACATCACTTGTGAAGAAGATTATTAAACATGGTTGGTCTTTACTTATGAAATTGTTTGTTTTCCTTGCAGTCGTAGAAAAAATATTGTAAACAACACGACAGACTTAATAATATCCTGATGATGTCAACTTGGTAGATGAAACGCTCATTAAATAATAGTACTCGACTGTAGTATTTTTCTTTCCATGAAATTTATTTTTAAAGGAAGATCAAAGGACCATCTCTAAAAGTGTATGATATAACATGGTTTATTCGAAATGTAACATTATGCTTATTGAAATACATGTCGATGTAAAGAAAAATTGCTTTAGCTACTTTTACCGACTAGCATACTTTGTTTTTAGTAATATTGATGTTCGAATACAACAGGCGGAATTAGAATATCAATTAGGAAGAGAGGAGCTGAATTTACTGACACTTCTAGAAGAGACCAGGGCTCTTCAGCTGTGCATAGAAGAATCAAATAAAAATTCTTGCGAATCTCATACATTGTACAGGTAAACTAATAATTATAATTATAATTCAGTTACTAAAGAAATAGTTCTTGTGTGTTTGAATTGACATATTGTATTTTCACGCAACTATCACTCAAGTTCGTTTCTTTGATAACTAGTTCAAAGATATGATTTGTCTGCGTAAAAATTCCAGCAAACTAAAGAACAATGTTAAATGAGTGCCGTTTTTTGCCCCTAGAGACTATCCCAAAAAAATCCATTAAAGTCTATAGATTTTGAGCCACTGAACTCGGTTATCCTATTTAGAAATATTAAAAACTTCGGGAACATTATGAAATTCAAGTTGCTAGTTTTCTGATTTAAATGACGTCAAAAACGTAATGTCACCAGATTTTTTAATGCCTAATGGTGATTTGACAGATAGTTGACAGCTGCCAAATATCAGGATCGTCAGTTTGACATCAGATTTACATGAATTCACAAGATTGTTTTCATTTTCTTAATACTTAATGATGGTTTGACAGCCAGTTGACAGCTGCCAAGTGTCAAAAATGTCAATTTGACTTTAGATTTGATTCTACTGATCTTAAAAACTTAAAGACGGAGATTAGATCTTTATAATAATCCACTGCCTTTAGGATTTTTCTTCAGACCAATTCATACAAAAGCAAATGTTGGTTTTCCAGGTAGGTTCGGGTGTCCTTAATAAGGTCTCAAAAGTCCCCGAAGTGGGAGTGTAAGGATAAAATTTGGCAACGCTGTAAAGGGTTAAAATCGTGCTCGGAAACAAATTTTTCGAGATATCTCGGTTTTCATTGCCTCTACGACAAAAATACATTAGGCCAAAAAGAAAGCTAAATTCTCTATAAAAAAGATAGAGGGTCTTTTTTTGGTATACGCAATAGTTTTCTTGAAAATCTTGCATTGAATTTGAACTTATGGGATATTATGGATAATTTAAGTACTCTATTCCACACCACCCTTGAGGTTGAGTACTAGGTGCGTTTTTTATGTGGTTTCCCCGGTAGGCCTAATCCACGACTGTCACACTTATTAAAATGTTGTCAAATTAATAATTTCCTTCTTGTCCGTTTTCTCCTTCTATAAATTCATCGATTCGTTCGAGGAAATCCGAGTCAATCTGAGAACTTCTATTTCTGACGAGTTTTCAATCGGTTCAGCATTCAAGCAAGATTCTCCATGGCAGTTGCCGCAAACTGGTGAGCAATTAAGTCCCAACCTCCCACAGCCACACAATGGTCCACAACCTTTCATCCAGTTGCAGAAAATCATCTTCAGAAGGCAATCAGGCGCAGGAAGTTGGGATGTTGTTTTTGGCCACTATATGGTATCTTTCAACATCCATCCCCACTCTTTAGGATTCAATACATTACCCAACCATTTCTGTACTTCAAAATAAACACGAAATAGATGCTGTTGAGCTGCATCATGAGTGGGTGGTAATGAATTCAATTTCACTGGTTTGCTTTTGCTCACAGCTTTAATAAAGCAAGAATACCGATAGTTATCGATGGAAACTTCTTTAACTGGAGCGTTATAGATTGCGAGGAAAAATTTTATCCTATTCGAAGTAACTATGTCAGGAGAAGTACCAGTCTTGCTGAAAACTTCAGCTACAAGTTTCAAGTCCTGCCGTTTTTTCATCACTTTTAAAACTGCAGTCTTGCCTTTATTAAACAGAGCAGATGTAGTGTCACACCCAGAGAATGCGTGCAGAAACAATATGTGATCTCGAATATCTTTATGGTGATCAAATCTTCGTGAAAAATAAATTTTTCGTTGGACCTTCCCTCTGCCTGGTTTGAGGAGAAAAATTTCTTTATTAATAGGTGTAAGAGTAGTTAAAATTATAAGAAGATCCACATCTGCCCCAACCACAACCGTAATATTTTTACATGATTCCTCAAGCGCTGTTTCGACTATCAAAATGTCAGCATCATCTTCAGAATGTCTAACAATATAATTATTTGCCTTAAACTTTTCTGTCAACATCGAAATCAATCTGGTTTTATTTTTATTATTGGAAAGGAGCTTCTCTTGGCTTACAGTTGCAACCATCTGCTCATCAAAGTAAATGTCAACAGATGAAGCTTTTGAGGACTGGCGAAGCTGCTCCATAGCCTTCACACTGTTGCTAATATTTTCATAACCATCAAAAACAATAATAGAGTTCGAGTCAAAATGATTTTGCATATAATTAACATATGCTTGGCAATTATCACCGTAGGTTTCATGTTGATGCCATATAACTCGGTGCAAGAGAAATCCTCCATCAACGATATAAGTGGCATTTTGGAGATCTGGTTCAGATTCAGATGGCTGGAAATTGTCATAGAAAGCTGACTTGTTCGTCTTGCGCATACCAACTTCGTCAAAGAGTGACACCGGATACGGAGCTAATTCATACTCCAAGTAGGTGCGAAGCTCTTCATTTGTTCTCTTCATGACAGTAATCCTTTGAAACAACAAAAATTTTTTTTTTTCGATTTTACGTATGACTTACTGGAATTTTTCAAGAAAACTATTGCATATACGAAAAAAAGACCCATCTTTTTTATAGAGAATTTCCATAGCTTTCTTTTTGGCCTAATGTATTTTTGTCGTAGAGGCAATAAAAACCGAGATATCTCGAAAAATTCGTTTCCGAGCACGATATTAGCCCTTTACAGCGTTGCCAAATTTTATCCTTACACTCCAACTTCGAGGACTTTTGAGACCTTATTGAGGACACCAGAATCTACCTGGAAAACCAACATTTGCTTTTGTATGAATTGGTCTGAAGATGCGGCTCATTTTTCACTAAATGCAGTGGATTATAAATATACTTTAAAAAAATGTCTAACTCAAAAAAAAAATCGTTTTCTTTTTAAACTAGCAGTTTAAATTTGAATTTCATAATGTTCCCGAAGTTTTTAACATTTTTAAATAGGATAACCAAGTTCAGTGGCTCAAAATCTATAGAATTTAATGGGTTTTTGAGGTTGGTTCTCTGGGGGGCAAAAAACGACACTTTTTTAACATTGCTCTTTTTATGTATGAACCTTTACTTCACCACTTTAAACAAAATGTCAAAAGTCTCCTTCAGTGTGACCGCTGCTAAAATTTTTAGAGAGTCAAGGCCAGAAAGAAACTTTCGAAAAACTGATTTATGAATAAATCCAATAAATCTATTATACAATAATTTACCTTGCTGGACATTTTTGCACAGATTGGCCATATTTTTTTATTTTCTCTGGAATAAGTCGTTGTATATAAGAATTGAACATGTATTTATGTTTCAGCTGCGTCGAGGGAAGCGAATATGTGATACTACGGGCAATCGAAGTAAATTATGACCCAAAGAGTCCAAAATTCGGCGCTGGCCAAAAGGATTCTATGCCCGGTCTTTGGGTAGACTGGGCTTTAGAAGAGACAGGCCTGTGCAAGGGAGATAGGTAGGTAAATAATTTTTTTTGTAATTTGACATGGGTGCATCCAGTGAAGTTGCGGGTGAATAAACAGTATGATCAGTAGGCTTTCTATAATTACTTCCACCTCCAGTGGAAGCATTGTAACGCAAAAAAAATTGAAAATTTTTATTGTTCAAATAGACTTAGAATGTCATGAAATGGGAGATTTTAAATTTGAGCGAAAAGATAATTTCTGTCTGTCGGTCTGTAACTTTTTTGTGCGCACGATTACTCTGGAACCGTTTAAGATATTGAAATTTTGGACACTTATGTATTTTAACGAGGTCTGGAATTAGATTATATTTTGATCTTATTCCGTTGAAGGGTTGGGAGGTGAATTGGGGCAAATAGGTAAATCAAGCAAGTCCATACAACTGGTATTCAATATATAAAGAGAAGCTAAGGTTTCAAAAAATTTTTGGAATTAGCCATTCCCATTACCTCCGCCATCATTTTTAAAGGGGGTGAAAAAGAGTAAAATTGTGATTTAGTGTGTGTACAAGAACCAAAGACCTCAAAAAATTGTTTCTGCTTCATGCACCCCACTACCACCCACCAATTTCTAGTTTGGCTTACTTAATCAAACTTTTCAATCAATTCTTTTACAGAATAAAATTATTAAAATATACTCTGATTATTCATTCGATTACGTTTTTGGTTTAGCTATTCTTATTTCTCACAGTTTTAACAAATGTATTTACCTATCTCCTGACTGAGGCTCACACTGAAAAGTATCAAGAGATACATTTTATTAAGCTGGCTTCATAACTGAGATATATTACAACTTCTACCGAACTGTCAACATTGTATGGTGTTACATTTTCCTTTAAAATTTTTCTGATCAACATCCACCATACCGGTTCTATGGGTTTTAAATCTGGACTTTAAGTAGGTCAGTCAAGGACATTAACATTACGTTCCCGGAACTATACGACCCGAGACTTCTGCACTACTTAGTTATCTTGCTGAAAAATATAATCATGGGGCAAATAGCGTAACAAAAGGAAGCGTAATAATTTTTAAGATTCTGACATGTGCCTCACTGTTAAATCTTTCGTTAATATGCCAGAGAACTCCATGTTCATGTACATAATGTCCACATCCACAGATTAACAGGAAAACGTAGTCTATTAGTAAAAACCGCTGCCCAAGGAATCACTACTTCCACATCCAGGTTTCTATCCATGTCACTCACAACGAAAAAATTTTGTATGTGGAAATAATTGTTTATGGAACTTTAATAATATAATATTTGAAATCCTCTACCCCAAAAACTTATAAAACGATACCCTACATCGGTAGTGGGGTTGGGGTGGTGATAGGGGGTGGTACTGGGGGTAGATGAAGTAGAAAAATATTCTGAGGTTTCTGGTTCTTGTGCACATACTAAATCACATTTTTTTTCATCCCCTTTAATAATGAGGTAGGGGTGGTAATGGAGGTGGCTATTGCCAAAAATTTTTTTGAGACCTCAGTTTCTCTTGCATATACTAAATACCAATTTTATGGACTCTTACCTGCTTGATTTACCTACTTACCCCAAATTTACCCCAATTTACCACGCAACCCTTCGACGGAACAAGATGAAAATATAATTTAGTTCCAGATCTCGTTAAAGTACATATGTGTACCAAATTTCAAGTCAATATCTTAAACGGTTCCAGAGTAAACGTGCGCACAAAAAGTTACAGACAAACCGACAGACAATTTTTTTTTTCGCTCAAACTTAAAATCTCGACGTTTCGTGACATTCTAAGCCTATTTGAACAATAAAAATTTTTAAAATTTTCTTTGTCGTTACTATACTTCCACTGAATGTGGAAGTAATTGACATAATTCCCCTCAAACTATATATTTAGAGGAGGATAAACATGAATCTTACCACCATTTGAAGATTGAAAAACCTGTCAGTGAAGATGACACGGTTCCACTATAAGCAGTGGGTTCCAAAACCAACCCCATTCTTGATTCTTTGTTGTCGTTAATTAATCTGTTCCTTGGTTCAATGGCACATAAATTCAGATTTACCTCTCGACGCGACGTCCCGTAAGACGGGATACTGGAAAATTTATTGCTGCAATAGCATCAAGTACTGTTGAAAATGGATTAGCTCTTAAATTATTAACTAAAGTTAAATCCTGCTCAGCAGTTGACTTTGTTGGACGCCTCGTAGAATTTTTCCAATTCTCCCATGGATTCTTCATTTTCTTAACATGCTTGAAACTGATTTTTTCTAGATTATTCAGCTTATTATTTCATTAATATGAGGCATAATTTCTATCTATATGTTTTCGACTATAATGATAGTCATTTCAATTTTTAATTATCTGTACATAGTGTTTGGTAGAACGTAGAGGGTCTCTTGACATCTGTATGTCCAAACATACCTATATGAAAAATGCCACGGTTTTTTTTATAATGCCGAATGCCGATATTTTACTTTTTCAAAATCTCCAATTTTCAATATTTATGTACTAAGTTTAAGTTTTAATATTCTGAAAGGTTTTTTTTTTCTTTATCCAAAATAAATAAACTTCCAAAAGAAAAATAATTTAAAAGTTTCTGTTGATTAGTAAAAAATAAAAAATACATTTATAGGAAAAAATTCTGACGATAACTTAGGATGTCTAATTTCAAAGCCTTATAGCTAGCCCTGTCAATGAACGTTCAAAAAGCAAACATTATAACTTTTTTCCTGTCATGCGAATTTCTTCTCTCGACCTTTTTCTTCGTACTCAAAAACCCATTTGAAAAAAAAAATGTAAAAGGTTTTTCCCCTTCCACAAGTTTGTTTATTTGAAAAAAAAAATAAAAAAATAATCAGTCAAATACTAGAGGTAATAGCGTAAAAATTCCATTTTAGTTTTTCAAAATCACACGACAGGGCAAAAAAGTTATGACTTTCCTTTCCCTACCTCCCCCTCCCCTAATTTGTCCATCACCCGGCTCCATTAATTCTTATATATTTCATCTATCTCAAAAAAATCTGATCCCCCTAACTTTTTTTTTGTGAAAAAATTAAGGAATTACTTTTTTGTACATTAGTGGTACCGCAAAAAAACACGTATTTTCGACAAAAAAAATTCACGAAAAATCACCGTCCGCTTCCGCGAGATTTTCAATTTTTAATCTAACTTTCTTTTCGTCAAGTCAATAATAACAAAGTTATCGTGGAAAAACGTGTTTTTGCGAATTTTAAATGCGAATTCCTCCCTCACTCCGTGCGATTAAGCTGAACTAACTTGATAACATGATAAAAAATATCCCATGTAACTGAATTGTCAAAAAAAAAATAATAATAATAAAAAAATAAATAAAATAAAAAAAAATCCTTATTCAGCAACAATCATGTTAAAATGTTTTAATGACCTGCAAAAAATCAACCGAATGCTGATTATTTAACAATTTAGGGGGGGGGGTATAAATAGGGGAGGTGTGTGCGGGAAAGCTTCGTTTGGGGTGAAATCGATTCAATATTGATAAATAATAAAAACCTGTTTTTCAGTTTTTTTTTTGTTCAAAAATAAATCAGGCCGAAAACCGACCTTATAGACCCTAACCCTTTATAGTCTAAGAGCTAGTGAACATTTTTCTTTCATTACTCGAAGTAGGCTAAAAATTTCCTAAAGACAGCAAGGGGGTGTAAGAACACCAAGTCGTAAAATAGTAGAAATTTTCATTATTGCAAGTTGGTTGAAACTTCGTATTTTGCTTGAATTAAGGTATATGAATAACCATACAAATTGTCAGACAAAAATTTCAGGCAGCAGGGGCTGTAAGAACACCTCAAACATGTATTTTTTTACATGAAATTTATATTATTTGCTCCTGACTGACAATTGAATATGTTATTCTAGATACCTTTTTGACCGTGTAATTTAATTGTCAGACAAAAATTCGTGGCAGCACGCCCTGTAAATACGTTGCATATTTTTCCTCTCGGCCGGCCGCCAGTGTCCGCAAGCGCGCCGTATATTTCAAAAAGAGATTTCGATTTATATGGCGCAATGATTTTGTTTTTTTTTTTTATATTTTAAACAAAAAAAATATTTTAAACAAAAAATAAAAGATTAAAAAGTATTGATATCACGCTTAATTTTGCGATTAAACAATTATCTTTTTAACTATTTCATTTATTAAAAAAATGCATATGAGCATTTACGTTGGCAATTTAATTTTCTATAAAAGATATTCAATGACTTTTTTTGTTTTCTCACTTGATTCTCGAGATGTAAGCTGAAGTATAAAAAAAAAACGATTTAATTTTTTCGGACTGAAATATTATAATGGATCAATCAATGCGCAAAATCTTCTAAACTATATATTTTATTGAAAAAATGCTCACAATCTTTAAAATTTCGACTACTATTTTACGATTTTGAGGTGTTCTTACACCCCCTGCTGCCTGAAATTTTTGTCTGACAATTTGTATGGTTATTCATATACCTTAATTCAAGCAAAATACGAAGTTTCAACCAATTTGCAATAATGAAAATTTCGACTACTATTTTACGACTTTGGGGTGTTCTTACACCCCCTGCTGCCTGAAATTTTTGTCTGACAATTGAAATTTTTGTCTGACAATTTGTATGGTTATTCATACTCTTTAATTCAAGCAAAACACGAAGTTTCAACTAACTTGCAATAATGAAATTTTCGTCTATTTTACGACTTTGGAGTGTTCTTACATCCCCTGCTGCCTGAAATTTTTGTCTGACAATTGAAATTTTTGTCTGACAATTTGTATGGTTATTCATACTCTTTAATTCAAGCAAAGCACGAAGTTTCAACTAACTTGCAATAATGAAATTTTCGTCTATTTTACGACTTTGGGGTGTTCTTACACCCCCTGCTGCCTGAAATTTTTGTCTGGCAATTTATATGGTTATTCATATACCTTAATTCAAGCAAAATACGAAGTTTTAACCAACTTGCAATAATGAAAATTTCGACTACCATTTTACGACGTGTTCTTAAACCCCCTGCTGCCTGAAATTTTTGTCTGACAATTTGTATGGTTATTCATACACCTTAATTCAAGCAAAATACGAAATTTCAACCAACTTGCAATAATAAAAATTTCGACTACTATTTTACGACTTTAGGATGTTCTTAAACCCCCTACTGCCTGAAATTTTTGTCTGACAATTTGTATGGTTATTCATACACACTAATTCAAGCAAAATACGAAGTTTCAACTAACTTGCAATAATGAAAATTTCGAATATTTTACGACTTTGGGGTGTTCTTACACCCCTGCTGCCTGAAATATTTGTCTGACAATTTGTATGGTTATTCATATACCTTAATTCAAGCAAAATACGAAGTTTCAACCAACTTGCAATAATGAAAATTTCGATTACTATTTTACGACTTGGGGTGTTCTTACACCCCCTTCTGCCAGCCAAGTCAAAACGTTCGAGATGGCAACTCATTACCCCCATGGCAACCTTTTGGCAAATTTTTAGCCTATTTCAAGTAATGACGCGAAATGTGCACTAGCTCTTAGTCTATTATGAGACTTTGAAATTCGACATCTGAAGTTATCGTTATTTTTTTCTTATAAATGTATTTTTTATTTTTTCTAACCAATAGAAACATTTAAATTATTTGTCTTTTGGAAGTTTATTTCGGATAAAGAAGAAAACATTTCAGAATATTAAAACTTAAATTTAATAGTGCGTAATAATTACGTAAATGTTGAAAAATGAAACTTTTTAAAAAGTAAAAAGTTTGCATTATAAAAAAACAATGGCATTTCTTCATATAGATACGTTTGGTTATATAGATGCCGGGTGACCTCCGCGCCTCTATGTTCAGGGTCGGCATCGCTCCAACAAACACCCTGTATACTGTGTTAAAAAACTATTAAACTCGCGGTCCGCGAAAACCCCTGGCGGAACTGATTATTTATCTTTATAATCATAATACATTTTACTACTAGATTATTTCCTTAGGCAACGGAACTTTCAAATAATTAGTTCAAGCCATTTCTGAATTATTTTGAAAAAACTAAAAAATAAAATGAAACTTTGTAGTATCTCAGTAACGAATCGTCACCGGACCATTAATATGTTAATAAGAACTTTTCGCTGATTGATAATGAATCTGCACCAGTATTTAAGCTTTTGGTTTTTGAAGCACTCTGTATACGGGGCAACACTTGATCATTGTCCCACAGACAAAAAAACCAAATTTTGATGTTGTACTAGAGGTGTTCTCAACCATTTACCATAACATATATTTTTTGGTTAGAATGACATGAAAGTTATCAGATAGTTAATTCAAGCACTTGCTAATAGTTGGTCAGTTTTCGAATAAATAAAAGCTTTCAATATAAAGGAAGAAGAAGACAAGAATAAGAAGGAGAATAATTAATCTCTACCCTTACACAATAGAACAAGTACTCTTTTCTTTCAATTCCCAGGCATCAACTGATATCTAGGACATGCAGTTCCTAACAAAAGAACCTTATATTCGCCTACGTGTAATGATGTATCAGTCTTGTTCATAAATAACAAATTATTACGTAAACTATTTATTAGACATCTTAATTGCAAAGAAATTTTCTCACGTACGCACTTAGCACTAATTAAATTATAGCTTTACTCGTGGGTTTAAAAACAAAATAGGTTGCTTCACAGTTTTCTAGTAAGATGCTTAATGTGCTGCAAGAATCAGCAAACCTGTTACGGTGTTATATATTGTTATTTTAATTATTATCGTACCGACAAATACAAATCCAGCAAGTGAGTTCTGACTGACTCACATTCCCACATTTGGTAGTTTTAATTTATAACTGAAGAGGGTCGCAATTACCCATCGTCTAATTAGCAAGAAGCAAGAAGGTATTGTGCATGTTGCAACATTTATTACACCGAAACCGAACAATTGAATTGATCTTTTACAGTGATACTAAACATTTAAGATGTTTCATTTCACAAGTTCACATTATCGTTTTAATATAACTTCTATTGATAAGTATCCATTGTTACTTCATTATAACAGAAAGTCTGGACCCGGTAGTGCAGTGGGCTAAAGCATAATCACAATCACAATTTCCAACTGTGACACTGACAATGTTGATGAGTATTGAATGTTGTCTGCGTTTCTTCAAATGAGTAACCCCTTCTAGACAGGCTTCGAATTTGGGGGTTGTCTAATGTGATCTGTGTTAATAGTAAATATTTCCAGCGAAGATTCTGATTTACTGCAATGCGAACAAATATTTATTTATGGCATTCCTAGTTTGACAATATTTTTGAAATCAATGCCCATATTGATAGACAAATTTAGCTAATACTGGGAATTAACCTGAGACTATTACGTCAAAGGAACGGTTGGAGGATGTTTCTTGACAAACAATATGTAGTAGGTGGTATCTAGGTATTAAATCAGGATTGTAATGTTCAGTTATTTGCATTAACTACCAAGGACAAGGCTGCTTAAGTTAGGAAATCAAGGACGATTAGATTGATGAACCTAAACGAAGAATAATTTATGAATTAAAGTTTTCTCTATAATGAACAAACATTTTTAACATTATCTTTAGCAACATAATTGGTGGAGTAGGCTTACTGGAGAAACCACTTAAAGAAAACAGTAGATATCTTTACCTGGTGGTGCGGAAATGAATCTATAATGCCAAATGCACAGAGGTTCGAAAAAAAATCGTAAAGATTTGTACAATTGCTTGTAATAACAAGTTTAGAGCACTGATTTCAATAGAGAATTTTGAGTTACAATTTCAAATTTGTACATTTTCAACGAAAAACAAGTCTTTTTATATTACACAGGCACACAGAAGAAAAAAGAGTCAAAACCCATGTATTTTTGAACGCTGAAACCGAATATGACAATAAAAAAAAGGTTTTAATTATTCAATTTTCCCCTAGCGCCCCCACTACAACCCTCCTGGGGGATTGAAATTCCACTTGTTCTAAAAATTTGAAAAGCAAGTTTTTTGGTGCGCTGAAACCGAATATGATCATAAAAACTGATTTGAACCACCCAGTCACATCCTAGCACCCCCTACAAGCCCCAGGGGGGTTAAATTCCACTTGTTCTAAACATTTAAATAGTATGTTCATTTTTAGGTTTTTTGGTGCGCTGAAACCGAATGTGATCATAAAAAATGTAAGGGGGTGTTAGGGGGTGGTTAAAATCATTAGTTATCGCCATATTCGGTTTCACCACACCAAAATACTTAAAAATATTCATACATTTTCAACTTTTATAAGAAGTGAAATTTTAAACCCCCTCAGGGGTTGTAAGGGGGTGCTAGGGGTTGATTAGGTGGTTGAAATCAGTTTTTATCATCATATTCAGTTTCAGCGCACCAACATACCTGCTTTTCAAATGTTTAGAACAAGTGGAATTTCAATCCCCCAGGAAGGTTGTAAGGGGTGCTAGGGGAAAATTGGCTAATTAAAGGCTTTTTTTATTGTCATACTCGGTTTCAGCGTCCCAGAATACATGGGGATGAGGGTTTCGACTTTTTTTCTTTTGTGTGTCTGAGTTATTTATAGATAAGAAGCGCGAGAAACGAATTCTCGCGCACACACATTTCTTCTTCACCCGTCATAGCGCGAAAAAGATAACTTTACAGCAAACGTACATAGTACCTTATTTAGACAGAATTTCATTTACTACAAGTTCATGTGATGTTAAATTTTCTGTCTGATTCACTATCTACAACATAATTGCAAGAAAATCGTCAAGGTGTCTGATTCACGGTGTTTTTTGAAATTTAAAGAATGAAGCTTGCCCAGAGTTAACTCAACGGATATTTGATTCTTAGGTAATCACAAGTATCCAAATCAAATATGAACAAACGACTAACGTTTAATTGACATGCAACTGTACGGACAGTTTATTCTATGTCCAGGAGTCTGTACCCGCCAGAAAGAGCAGACTCAACATTAATTGTAAGGCTGACCGGTTTTATACGAAGTCAACATGGTGCAGCACGTCGGTCATGATAATGAAAACCTAAAAGTTCGAGAACATATGTTTATACGTCTCATCTCAGATGTCTCACTATACAACTCCTTAAGAGGCCTCTTCGTATGTTATCACGGCATATTCCCACTAGTGGAGTACATCCCAAAAATTTTACCAATGCAAACTTGGTGATTGTCCGTTTTCAAACAACATTATTCAAATTAACGCGCATAATACACCTTTTCGTATAAAACACAAAATTGCCATATCAGACGTCACGTCGCCCATCTCTTGGCAACCTATTTAGCCACTTCTTCTACACCACTATAAAATCTATCAAACCAATTTTCCATGTGTAACTAGAGTCTATCCTCTTTTTCGTTGTGCTTGTTTCTTTTTTCAGCATTTTCTTTTCCAGATCATATATTTTGTAAATAGCATAATCTTTTGAAACTATAAATTTTAAATCATAAATTGTGCGGTCTGGCATAGCCGCTCGCTCACGAACGGATTTTTAATAGTGATTTTTCTGTGGAACTCAGTCATATTTATCGTTAATATTTATTTGTTTGTGCCTTTCGCTCTTTTATTTGAATTATTTTTACGTTTAATTTTGACTAATATTCATGTTGCACCTTTGACCAGGAGATATTAAATTGTTTCTCAGTTCTTTTCTAGCTTTGCCCAGCTTCACCCGTCCGATCTTCAATTTGCACGACAATTCGCGCCATAGATGCTTGTCTGGCTCCAGGCGCATATTTGTGAGGAATACACAATATTATAAATGTTTCAATTAAAATTCACTAATCTAGTTTTGGCGATTGATTGATTGGAAATAATATATAATTTATAATCTAGTTCACTCAAAAAGTGTAATTTGACTGACTAAAGATTGTATGGACGCAGGAATTATGTTAAGAAAAGTGAAATTCAGAGAAAAAAGATAAAGTTATACGAATCACTTGAGAAAATGGTCATTAAATAAACTAGCATTTGGCAAAAATGTTATCAAACTAGGCAGATCTTTAGGTTTTGTTTCAGATATAATTTACTATCAGTTTTTACACCGTCAATTTTACATCTTTTATTCATACCACCTGTATTTTTTATTTAATGGGTCAAACATTTAAGTTTTAGAGATAGCAAGCACTTGATGAAATTCCTCATCGATTCTTGCAACCTCAAGCCATTTTTCAAACATAAAGAAACAGTTAATTTACACATACTTCCTGAAATTCCATTACTTAAGCGTAATCTGAATGTTAAATCTAAATGTCTCTCTTAAAACAAAATACCGGTCTTCCAATTGAAATAATATTTTTTTATAGCAGGCAAGTCCGCGGTTCAACACAGGTGTGTACCGGATATACGGGTGGAAGGTTACGATTGTTGCCTTCATTACTTTTATCTATTATTCTCATTGTTAGTACGATGCGCTTCCGGTTATGTCTCGCCCTTCTGGTTTTAAAACGTCGTGTCAGCAGCCAGAGACTGATCAACGGGAATATTGACGGTATTACTTATTTACCCTGTTGCAAATAAATATTATTATTGAATAATAATTTAGGTCTACTTAAAAATATTGCTCATACAAGGTGTCCTATCGTTAACTTTAGGTGGGTTTTGCAAAAATATGAATGAAAGTTCCTATAGATATGGATTCGGAAATGCTTCCTAAAGAAGCAAGGGCCCTTTGAAAGGTGTGATCCTAGAATAGATTTTTGTTTAATATTTCAGGAACCTTTTGTGTTACAGCTATGAGATTCGGTACTTTATAATATGTCAATAAGGGCTCTTATTATTTCATGGCATTGATGATGACTAGAAAGGAGAGCGCTCCCTTTATAATTCAACTTTTTTTTTAACATTGATACAGGAATGCGGGCTGCTTCAAGGGCGTTGCTATGGGGGGATGCCCCCCCAATAGCGTGGTCGAGTTGGGAAATTTAAGTTTCGAGTTGGGAGAATTCGGGAAAAATTTCATCCCCACCCGCTCATCAATTTTCATTTCGGCGAAATTTTTTTTTGAGGGGTTGAGAAAATTCCTGTAATAAGAGTTGGGAATTATTACTCCCCCCCTCCTTCAAAAAAAAACCTAGCGACACCCCTGGGCTCCTTGACCAAATATACGTCAAAAGGTTCTCTTTGTTAAACACCACCGTAGGCCCAACGACCACCCCTTTTATGGATCCCTTTATGTTTTTATATATAAACGGGTCTGGGGAGTGATTTATCGACAGGTTATAATTGAAATAACGTGGAAGGGGGTAATAGAGAAAGTGAAATTGAGACAGGAGGCCTGGGGGTTGATTAAACCCTCCCGAGGGGTGGAAAATCATTTTTTTTTCAAATGATTCTGTTCAAATGCGTATCCCCCATTTTTGGGGCCGATGATCACGGGAAAAATATTAATTTTTAGCTCCAAACCCTCCTCATCCCTCAAACGGTCAGAAATCACCCCTCACTCACCAGAAAGCATACTATCCAGGATTTACAGGTTTTTCGACACATAATCGTTATTCCTGTGCATATCCCTTAATTTTTCATGGAAGAGAAGGTGGTAGCTTCAACCCTGCCAAGGGGTGTAAAATTCATTAATTACACCTTGGATCGTCAATACGCCCTCCCCCGTTTTCGCAGACGCTGATCACGATAAAAATATTCACTTTCAACTCCGACTCTCCTCTCTCTCTAATGGACGGAAACTTATCCTCATCTACCAGTTACCGCTGGGGCGATGATTGTGAAGGTTATTGCGTAGGGTATAATGCTTTCGTCATCGGGGAGTAATGAATAATAAATTTTGTCGTCAATGGCAATGTTGTTTATTCAAAGAATTACATGAAAATATTTTTATGACAAAATAAATTATTTGCTTACAATAAATTGTAGCATGCATATTGCTGCTTCATAAATTATAACATAATTTATCTCAAGCGTGAATGACCGCGGTAGTTTCAATTATTCTTTTTTAAATTTACTTCATAAAACAAACACAAAGGTATGAAACCAGAGTTACGTCTAAGCTGTACTCAAG
Source organism: Rutpela maculata (assembly GCA_936432065.2). Lineage (NCBI taxonomy): Eukaryota > Metazoa > Arthropoda > Insecta > Coleoptera > Cerambycidae > Rutpela > Rutpela maculata. The sequence continues at coordinate 247,083,603 of OW386286.2, read as the reverse complement.
GTAGCTGGGTATTCTAACTTAGCTTTAAGAGTGGAAAGGGTAAAGAGACGACACGATTTACATACTACAAAAAAGGGAAGTCAGAACGAAATATTTCTCCGTTACAAGAAGCTTAGAACTTGGAAATTGTCCGCTAAATTTTTGAATAGTGATGTGTCTTCATTAAGTTTCTTTTTACGACTTCAACATCGAAAGGGTTGATGGTCCCTCTTCTTTAACATGAAGCAGGCCTAATTGTTTTTCACCGGTTTAATCCGTAAGTAATTTATAAAGAAATAATTTTTTTTGTAATTTAGATTTGGCAACGGCCATTTTGCAGCAAGTCACACTTCATTTCTTTCCAGGGTTCTAAAGTTAGACGCAAATCTTCGAAAGTTAGATGCAAATCCTATAAAGTTAGATGCAAATCTTCTAATTTTGGATGCACATCGTAGATATGCATTTATTTTAATTTGGGTTGGAAACTTTAATTTTTTTTAACCATCCAATGGGGTTGTCTTTCTTCTCCTCTACGTAATTAGAAGATGGAATGTACATATTAGTCTAGGACAACTTTTTACGGAGATCGCGACGATAGTATGGTAGAATAGATGTGATTTGTCCTTATGGAATTTCTGGAAGCGTCGAACATGGTACTGGGAACTTCTTGACTTAATCAGCGATTACGTCAATGTGGGTTGGATTTCACCATCATCATCCTCACGTGGAGTCACTACTTTAATTCACTGAGAATTCCAGATAAGTGTCGCAAATAAAATTTTTATCTGATTTTTTTATATATATCTCATATTTTTATGCTTTAATATTTTTAGAATTCTTTGAAGTATCAAATTGCAAATGTTTTTTTTTAAGACTATTTCCATTTTCAATTTTGTCTTTAATATGTTTTCAACGAACAGTTAGTATTTTCAATTATTATTAAGATGTAAATTATCGGCGTAACGTCTAATTAAAAACAAATATATAAAAAGTTCTGTAAAGACTTTGTGATCACAATTTCTACGAAACGCTTATATTTAAATAATTAATTTTTGATTTTTAAACACCATATTGTCGGTTCATGTTTTAGACAATATTTTAAATAATATCTACATAACATATTATCGTCCATTCGTTTTCTCTTTTGTATATAAATTTGTTTAACTTTTAAGGCCTCAGTTTAGTCGTTTTCTAACAAAAACACATCCAGTTTGATTGGTTTATAATAAAATCAATTTTATAATCACATTGTCCACTTATTTCAGGTATTTTGAAACAAACTATTTTGATACAAACCATTTTCATAATATCTTTAGGATTATTAATTTACACTTTTTTTAGTCAACAATTTATATTTTCTTTATAATTTGATTAGTTTATCTTTCTTGTAATCAAACTTCAGTTTTAGTGTACATTACAAATATAGAAAGATTGGCGCCCCGCCCCTCTGGGAAAATTATCTTTATATAAGTCAAATTAACATCTCTTTAAGAAAAATTATAAAAACATCTGTCATATATTAATTACAATCTATCAAACACGTAAAACCATTTGTAAAGTGTTTTCTGACCCATGACTCATCTGCCGAGTCTCTGAGCTACTAGGGTAGTAACATTTTTTTCTCTAAATAAATAAGGTTCAGTCTAAATCTCGAACACGTTACAAAAAAATAATTAATTTATTAAACAGCGAGGAAATAATGTTATAAAATTTAAAAAAACCTAGGTCGTTTACAAATAGCATAACAATCCTCATATTCCTCAAAATGTACATCGCACGCGATCTCTTCTTCTTCTTCATCCACCATTTCAGTGAGTGAATCTAAATCGGAATCGCTTAAACCAATTTCAGGGATTAAATTAAAATAAAAATCATCATTATCGTCATCGTCATCTGCTCTCTCTTCTGTACATACATCTTTATCATCTGGTGTATAATTTTCACACATTTCGCCTTTGCAGAAACTTTACAGAAAACAGTACATGTTAACCCTAATTTTAAACAACTGCATCGATTTGAACAGCTGTTCTTACAAGTACAGTGGTAATCTTGATAAAAAAAATCTGGCATCACTTTGGTTTCTGAAAACTTTGGCTCAATGAATCATTTTAAAAAAAATTATTTTCCACCCTCGGGAGGATTTGATTTTAGTACTGTAAAATCAAAGGTTTAATCAACCTGCTATCTGGATTCCACTTACTCTATAACCCTCTTCCTTGTTATTTCAAGTATAACCCGTCGATAAATCACTCCCCAGACCCGTTTATATATGAAATAAAGGGACCCATAAAAGGGGTGGTTTTTGGCCGTTTCAGGAGGTTGCGACGGTCAAAAACTTCTCCCACCACTTGCATCGTGTTCAGCATCCTCGAAAACGGGGGGGGGGGTGATCTCGTCTTTGCACGAAATATTTACAAAAAAGTCGTCTTGTAAGGCTTCATTACATAGACTATAGTTCAAGTGTACAAAGAAAGCGTTTTAATTCTGAAAAATCTCGGGAATGGAGGACAGATTAGATTATGAAGTCTGGCCAAATGACCCTGCAACTGCTATTTTAAACTAGTTAAAAAAACTGTTGATGCTACAGTATTAAAGGACCTTTTTATACATACAGTATGTCTCACTTTTCATGACTCCCATATCACAGCTCCCTTATTAACAATTCGATTTTTTTTAAATTTGGGTGGAAGGACACTATCGCACATCAGGCAATAGTATCACAGTAAAATATTTAAAAATTCACCAGTGGCGTTCGTTGTTGTAAAGAAAAGTATTTTTTTCAAAGAAAGATATTATCCTTTTTTTTTTACAAAAATACTAACACACTGTTATTGATCAGCATGCTTCAGAACTCTCATATCCAAAATTTAACAATATTTTGACGTATGGTTTTTGAATTACGGCCCCCTTAAAATTGTATTTTTTAAACATGAAATAATCAATAACTTGGAAACGAATTGCTTTTCGAAAAAAGTCATTTATCATTTTCTTTTTAAATTTACTTTCTCTATCAGTCTATGTCATCGATATTTTCCGAATAATTTACAGAGGTACTGGCCCATAATTATTGGTAATTTATCACTGAAAATTCTTGGTTTGCAAAATTTGAAAGTATAAATAACATTAGGTGCTAGAATCAGTGAATTTAAAGCGAAAATGAGGAATGACTTTTTTTTAAACAATTCATTTCCAAGTTATTAGTTAAATGTTTAAAAACCCCAATTTTAAGGGGGTCGTAATTCGAAAACCATACATCAAAATATTGTTAAATATTGGATATGGGGGTTCAAAAGCATGCTGATCAATAATATTGCCCCAGTAAACACACTAACGTGAATAACACGTGGGAAATTATCCCAGAAACAACGTTTAATCAACGCAAAAATGTCGTCGGTTTCAACTGTAATTTCAACGTTTCACGTTAATCAAACGTAAATTAACGTTGAAAAAACGTGTAGTTGAATATTGAACCAATTATTACACGTGTAAAAATCAACAAAAATCAACCTACTAACGTATTTTCAACCAAATTACGTTAGACATACGTTAAATACACGTGTGTGTGTTTACTGGGGCGTCAGTATTTTTGTAAAAAAATATATCTTTTTTTGGAAAATTATGTTCATTTTTCTTCATAACGACGAACTCCACTGGTGGATTTTTAAATGTTTTACGGTGACACAATCTCCTGAAGGATCTCTTCGTCAGTATTAGCTAGAAGAGTAGTTGTTTTGATTGGTTCTCCAATAATGAGTGTTTTAAAGTATTTACCTAACTAGTACCCGTGATCAGATTAGGGCAACAATATACAGAAAGTAGGTAATTTCGTAGTAAATTAAAATGTGTGTAAGTTGTGATTTGCTTAATAGCTAAATAATTTTCTCTAACAGAGTTACGTGATAATTAAATATTTATCTTCCTTGTATTGTTGTGGTATACTTTTAAAATTAACAAGTTAACAACTTGTGCTATTTACTACAGCCATTGTTATAAATTTTTAAGGTAAAACAGACATTAATTTTATAAATTATTTGGGAGAAACAATTTGTAAGAATAGAATTGTAAGGCTGGATTCAATTGTGTTCGTTTGCTCCTTTTCGGTTTCCCCATGGTCTCTTAACAATGCCGCGCAAAACGCAGGTAATTAGGGAGTCTTGTGTGAACATGCATTATACAATTATTTTTTTATTCATTATAAGACATTTGAAGTGTAAGGATTAAAAAAGACCTAGTGAGTACTTAGTATACTCTGAATGGTTATGGTAAATGGATGTTCACGTAATGCCAGAGACAATATGTCTCTGATAATACGAAAACTTATCAGTCGGGGTCAACTCCATGGTCTTAACGTTGGTGTAGTAGAATTTCTAAAGAAACAGGTCATGTAACGATTTTGAAAAAAATTTAAAACATGACAATTCATTGGACTGATAGTACACGGAAATTAGCAAAAATAGAAGAAAAAAATTATAATAAACTGATATTTTCTGAATCGATACTTTTATCAACTATCGATTCAGAAAATATCAGCTTATTATAATTTTTTTCTTCTATTTTTGCTAATTTCCGTGTACTATCAGTCAAATCGAGATATTTCAAAAAAGAGATGTTGCCGCTGGCAACGATCTGGCAGATAAGTATACTGGAGACTATGTCGAGAAACAAACGGAAATTGAATTTTTTTGCAAAAAACTAGTTTTCTCGAAATCGAGCTAGGAAGCACAATAACTGTCCAGGATATTGATCAATTTCGATGAGACTTGGTGGGATCAAAGGTACACGGCCACAAATGAAGCCCATTGCTGGCGGCCCGAATGCGTTGACCGCAAGTATTTTTTCCAAGGCCGAGTATGATTTTCCAAAGAAATTGATAACTCCCGAACCGAAGGTCCGATTTTGATTTTCAAAAATGGCGAATCTTCAAATCTTAGATAACTTGATTTTTTCCTAATAAAAATCGAAAATTAAGTATTCCGTTGATCAATCTCTATAACCAGTATAAGGCACGGACCTTTTTGGACAAAAAATCTGAAATACAGTTTTTTCGAAAAATTAAAAATAAACGAGTTATTTACAAAGATGCATGACCACCATATAACCGATGCCCTTTCTGTATTTCAAAATGTAGTTAACCTTTACTTTAGTCAATGCAAAAAGAAAAATAAAACATGTCAAAAGGTACTGAGTCATCCTTCTGCTGAAAAGGTACTGAATCATCCCAGCAGGGATAAAAAGCATATCAAAATGTAGTTTTTTTTTTTAGCGGCACCCACTCATAGGTCATAGGCAGGTCAAAACAACCTCTCTCTCTCTAGCGTGTTTATGAATAAGGTGGTTAGGATTGTGTTGGATCATTTGAAATATTATCAGGCTGCGTTATGTTTGATTAAGTACTGTATTCAATATAATCAGACTTTCATTTTTGTTTAACCCTACAGTTTACGATTTAATAACATAAAAAGTAATAGAAATATCGATACATAACACACAACCTTTTTTGTAGAGAATTTTGTGACAAACCTTTTCCTATACTTATGTTTTTTCCCTAAGATAAAGCGTTCAAACCAGTGCGGTGTCCCTAAAGGGGGTGAGATAGGGTGAAGCTTACCTCTTGGGGGTGGGAACTTTTTTGATATGTATTCTTACTCACACAAGCTAACTATTATAGACATTTCAGCTTATTATAATTTTTTTCTTCTATTCCACAAAAATTTGCCTAATTTTCGTGTACTATGAAGCAACAATTTTTCTCAAATTCTGATACAGCACTTTAATATGTTAAAAAAACTTCACTTTATCGAAACAGTATTAAGAGTTGACAAAACCCAGAATTATTGTATATTTGTTGTTAGATATAGCAAACAGAATCATGTTTATTAAAAAATAAAGTTCTCATCCAATGAACGGTAATCCTCAAAATTAAGTAACGTTTGCTCCAAATCTTTCTAATACACTTTTATGTGGTGCCCTTGTACTCCAGTCAAATAGAGATTGGAGGGAAAAACTGATGAAGTTTGGAAATTTGGCAGATATGTTCATTAAGGCCCACTGTCAATCATACTAAAAGTTCTCAACTCTATCTGCTGCGCTCACACCGCCATCATGGAAAAATGGCGCTCCATTTCAGTTTTTTGCTTATATTTCTCTAACCATTAGCTACATCGAAATTATGTTTATATAAAAAATAAATTTTTGAAAAAAATTGATCAGTAAATAAAAAGATTGTGAAATGTTTTGTGAAAAAAATATACGTGAAGAGTGTTGCAACAACATTGATAAGATTCTATAAAAACAAAGTACCGCATAGTATACTGACCAACGTTTAGTCAAGATGGTATCATCGGGAGATCATTAAAATTGCAAGTATGGCACTTAAACCTACAATTTTATCAAAGATTACAATACTCTTCACATGTATATTTTTCATAAAATGTTTCATAATCTTCTTCGATTTTTTCAAAAACTTCTTCCTCTGGCTAACACTAATTTATTGTCCAAATTTCAATAAAATCGGACTTTTCTTTTTAAGTTATTTAGTTTAAAGGAAACATGACGAACGGAGAGGCAGGCGGACAGACGAACGAACTGACAGAAAGACGGACCCTATTCGGAATTCCATGACATCACAATGGATTAATCAAAATAAAATAATATTGAAATTTTGATTAAAATAATGTCCAACTTCGAAAATATCATTTTAATGTTTGAAAATTGTACTATGACAATTTTGTTTGAAATTAAATGCTAGCTGCCAGGTAGTTGTCAAGCAATTTGCAGTGTTTTTAAAAGAGATTATTTTTAATATTTTTAAAATTTCAATTTTTGAATTTTTTTGTTTTGAAAATATTTTGGACGGTAAACAGCTATGTACCCGGCCGCGGGCAGAAGAGGGGCAACGCAACAATGAATCATTTATAGCTGTTGAAAGACTAGAATGTGTATCATATTACTTAAGTATTACTAATATGATTTGTTAAAAATATATGAGTAGTCAGAAATAAACCATGGAACTGTTTAGAGCGTTTTCATTGATAATAAGTTTCATTGTAGTGATTTAATTGTATGTGTTGTTGTTTGGCCTGTCCTGTCAAAAATCGGGGAGTGGGGTGAATAATTTTATAGGACTTGAGTTTTTTGGACAATTCTGAAGTTTCATTAACAAAATTTTCTGATAAAAAAATGTCTAATATGATATCTTGATTTTTTCTGCATATTTATTATATAATAGGGTGGTTTTCCTCTATCTAGGGGTTGCTTAACCACCTTAGAGTAGAAAATCCTTTGCGATATACCAAAAATCTATATTTAAATACAATACGATTGCGCATTAACTGCGTTAACTGAGTAACTTGCGTTTGCGTATTAACTACATTTTGCATGTATTTATTATTACCACAAATCAGGGATGATTTACCCTATTTTAGGGTTGTTTATTCGCTAAATGTTCAAAATTTTGAGGGCACGTGGGCTCTTCTGACGTCGGATTCGACTTGAACTCAACAAGTTCAAAACCCCTAAAAATATAATTTCAGAATCTAAATTACGTATTTTTTCAACTTTTTATTCCTACACCCCTTTCAACCACTGTTTTACTCTATTTTCAACCTAAGAATAAATTCTAGGCTTTTGGAATGTCGGAATGTGAAATCAGCAACCTCAAAAACCCCTAGAAATATACTTTTGGAATGAAAATTACGTATTTTGTCAAATTTTCATTTTTCACCTCCTTCAATACCTATTTTAATTGATTTTCACTTTAAGAATCAATTTGTGGCTTTTGGCATGTTGAAATTTAAAATTAGCAACCTCAAAAATCCCTAGAAATTAACTTTTAGAATGAAAATCACGCATTTCGTCAAATTTTCATTTTTACACCCCTTGTAATCCCTATTTTACTCGATTTTCAATCAAGAATCAATTTTTGGCTTTTGGCTTGTTGAAATTTGAAATCAGCAACCTCAAAAACCCTAGGATTGTATATTAGGAGTACATTTTGCATGTACTTATTGTCACCGTTCATTTATCACTTTGTTTCCATAACTACAACTTGTTTAATTTTTATAGATTAATTGAAGTAAATGGCAAGATTGTCGTAACGAAAAACCGTGATGATCTCACAAGACTTTTAGCGGCTGCCCCAGATCCTGCTCAACTAGTGGTATTAAGAAAAATGTCTCAAAACAAATGTGTAATACCCTTTAACGATTCCTCAAAAGAGGTGGCGGCCCTTCGTTCAGAATTGGAGATAATTAAGGACAGAGCAGAAGAAGCACAGAGAACCAAAGAGGGGTTACGATCGGATAACATTAGACTGACACATCGAATATCATATCTGGAGGAGCAAGTAAGTGAATCATTTGCAAACATTACTGTCAATGAAAAACATTCCCTAAATTAGTATTGGCCTCAATTAATAAATGTGAGGCTGTATGGCTGTAACAAGGCACTGATCCCACTTTAATTTAAATATAGGCCAAAATAGTGTTCCAGTGATAAACAAGAAAAATAAATAAAATTTTTAATCTCTGTGTCATGATTGTTATACAGGGTGTAATCAGTTTCATGTCATTAAAAAACTGGTAATGGGGACCGACTAGACAAACAAAAAACCTTAATGACTTTTTTCCCTAGGGGCACTTTGAAAAAAACTGACCCAGGTCAACAATTTAAATATTAGGGTAGGAAACATTTGAGAACCACTGCCTTTGTGGGTCAATGGACGCGTACTAGGTATAATTCTACAACTTTTAAATTGTCATAAAAAAGTGCAAATATTACCGACCGACTCGTCGCTGGCCGGTGGTTCAAAGCAAAGAACGGCGGTACCTTTGATGAGCGCCTCAACCGAACCAATTATAAAATCTTTTTACAGAACTGCAAGCAATTCATAGGCGTAGAAGGGGTTTAAACATAGCATTTCTTTACATGTGTGTTTTTTTAATTTAGAACAAAATATTGGAGCTTTTATTGTTGTTTATAATTTATCAGATTTAAATGTGATTTATTAACATTTGTAACCTAAATGAGTGTTCTGGGTTAAGCTTAAAAAACGAGTAATTATTTCATGACATTGGGAAATAAAGAGTTAGACGTCTGAGATAGATAACAGAAAATAATTATGTGTATTTTAAGTTAGGAAAAAATCTGATTTATTTAACGAATTGCCAATCAGGTATCGAAAACTAAAATATTCAATAAATCTAGAACTTACCAATAAATTATTTTTGATTTACATAAATTGTTCGAAATGGCCTCCGTCTGCATCAATACACTCTTCGGCACGTCGAACTAAGGACATACGCACTCCGTTCAACACCTATGGTAAATTAGGATAATTTTTTATGATTTCTATGCACATTAAACTACGTTGCTGCAATTATTCCGAAGTGTTAATTGGATCACGGTAAACCAGAGATTTAAGATGGTCCCAAAAGTAAAAATCCATCGGATTTAAGTCGGGTGACCTAGCAGGCCATGGTACTGGTCCGCCACGCCCAATCCATCGTTGAGGAAACTCCGTGTTTAAAAAATTTCGAACAGCCAGACTAAAATGAACTGGCGCGCCATCATGCATATACCACATTCTTCTACGCCTTGCCAAAGGTACATCTTCCAACAAATTTGGCAATGTTTGTTGTAAAAAGTTTAAGTATACATCTCACCATTTAATCACCATTTAATCTAGCAGGTAATTCTATAGGTCCAATTATTTCATTCCCGCAAATTCCTGCCGACAAATTAACGCTGAACCGTCATTGAAAATGCGCCCTTCTTATTACAAGTGGGTTTTCGTCTGCCCAATAGTTCATATTTTTAAAATTAGACACTCCACTCCTGGTAAAACACGACTCATCGGAGAAACAGAGAAAGGTTAAAAAACCCTCATTTGCCGCGTGTTTTCCCAAAATCCACTTACAAAATTCCATTCGCCCTGCATAATATTGAGGTTCTAGAGCTTGCACACGTTGATAGTGATAAGGGTGTAAGTTCATATCTCTTAAAGTCCTCCACACCACACGTTGATAGTGATGGGGGTGTAAGTTCATATCTCTTAAAGTCCTCCACACCATAAAATGGGATACTCCCACACGGTTCGCGATATCACGGGTGCTTAAAGTTGGATCCTCTTCTACGAGTTCCAAAACTTGAACCTCTGCTTCAATTACCCTGTCTTCGCGTTGTGGACCTCTTTCTCCTCCATGTCCATCGAGACGACCTGTTTCCCGAAGACGCTGAGCAATACTTACAAATGTACGTGCACAAGGATGACTTCGATTAGGGAATTTTAAACGATAAAGCTGTTCCGCAGCTGCTGCATTTCCACGACATTCTCCATACATCAAGTGCATATCCGTGAGCTCTGGGTAAGTGTAATCTCCCATAGCGTTCAAAATCTGCGTTTTAAAATACCACACTAAACTATCAACTAACGTTGTCAATAAAGAGAATAAAAATAAAAACTTGGTCTAAAATCCAAAAAGTAACACAACAAGAACGAACAAGTAGTGTCTGTACATAATCAAGAACTTAACGACTTGAACGGTAAGTCAACAAAGTAAATCTTAACTGTAAATACGTGGCCTAAAATCCAAAAAGAACGAAAACAACGAACGGGTTCGACGTGTGTACTTAACAAAGTGTCCATAGAAACTAAAATATTGCACAAGAGGGAGTATGGTTTTCTTCAGATCTACTAAGCACAAAACGCTGACGTCTTTCACTTTTACCGCAACGCTAAAGACCTTAAGGGGTCTACAGAGGATCCAGCCAACCAGCCAACCGTCCTTCTCGGTACACTTTGAAAATTGCCATAACAACTCTCAAAAAAGTGAACTGGTCTGCTGGAATTCCAGGTCCTCAAAACGTACCGACAATCGAGCAGACCAGGTCAATCCAGTAGACCAGCTTACTTTTACGAGTTCGCATGGCAATCTTCAAAGTGTACCGGGAAGGTCGGTTGGTCTGCTCTCTGCTGCTGGGTCGTGTGTAGATCCCTTTACCTTAAGCCTACTTTTAAAAAGTGTGATTATCAACTTGTATCCTCGGCCGACGCGCAGTCTCTAACAAAGGAGCGCGATACTTTGAAAAAGCCGTATTGGCGTATTTAATGGTTAGAGGCGCCGACATACACGAAAATAAAAGCCTATCCCAACATTCCAGCAGTTCTCAAACAATTTTACTGAAAATTTCCGAAATTTTTTTTATTTATTTTTTTTCTAAAACTATGGGTTTTAGACCCCATGTTATATAAGGTTTTTTTGTTCATTTAGTCGTTCCCCACCACCAGTTTTTTTTAATGACATGAAAATGATTACACCCTGTATAAATTTTTAGAATTTTACATAAAATGATTCATTAACTCAGAGAATATAAAGTCATTTTGCCGTAATTTTTTGGTAGGTTACATTATTTTGAGGAGTGACGTAAAATTTACATAAAAATCACTTCAGAACATCACAGAGATCAAAGAGTGAGATGACATTTTGTGAGGTGTGATTGATTACATTTGGTGACCAGATGTATTTAGTGACCATATATTTTGGATTAATTGATATAAATTTGTATATAAGAAATAAAATATTTCAATTCAGTGCAAAATGACTTAAACTTTAAGGATTCTAGAGAATGGTCCCCATTTTCTGATGTTACGCGCAAAGTAGATGGATGGACTAGTAGGTGTAATAATACACTGTTTTTTTACCATCTCAGCAGTGGCGGCTTGTGATATTTTGTGCAAAGGAGGCTTGATATTTAAAAGACAATTCACTTGTAATATGATTACAATTTGTAAATTTCCTCACCACCTGTGGATATGCTGCTAGAGGAGGCTCAGCCTCCCCTGCCTCCTCTGACGAGCCGCCACTGCATCTCAGGCCGACTACAGAATACTGATCTTATTATAGCCGTTATAAATTTTCAAAGCAATTAGATCACCATCTGGTATTTTCAGAAAAAAAATTGCAAATAAAATTATTTAGTGTTTGTAAATTCATTATTACAATATCAGATAAAGAGGAACTGCTTATTGTTAATAATTTATATGGGCCCCATCTAGAAATAACTTCTATAATAAACTAAGGGGTAAAATCATGAAATCATTTTACATAACAAATGACGTAATAAATACGTCAAATTAACGTAAGAAACTAACGCGGAAATTTTGTCAATATGGTAATATTACAGAGATGGCATTTATTCATAGAATGTCGAACAACGTTTGCAATCGACCATTATTAGGGTTGGTTTACCATTATGTAAAAATGACGACAATATGACCTTAGTCCGTTATCTAGGAAATAAAAAAAATATTACGATGATAAGTTTACAGTGTTATTAAAACATTTACTCTTCTAACACGAATTGCACACATTATTTTTTCTGTAGGAAAAACCTAGAATATTTTCTATAAATTTCAATGTAATAAATGTGTTTCAGTTTTACTTTTCTTTAACTGTGCCAACAGCAATTTGGAAAAAGTGATAATTTTCACACTAAAATCTATTTAAATAATCCTACTTTTCTCAACGGTCTGGTCATAAATGTAAACAATGGCTGTTTTTCGCAGACGCAGAAAGCCAAAAACACACTTTTACAATTTTCTTTACAACCGTTCAAAATTTTAAAAATATTAGATATTTATTAAATTATATAGTCAAATAGCATTACAACATTGATCAATTGTCTAGCACTGGTGGAAAAAATTATTTCGAAACTAAAATGGCAATAGAAAAATGGACTTTTCAAAACGATTGTAAAAAACGACATATTTCTAAAATTCTGTTATACAGGATGTTTGGAGCATAAGTACAAATATTTTGCATGGTAATATGTTGGCCTAGAAGAAACAAAAACGTATTTTAAAATGTTTCCTTACTCCAATAGTTTTGCTCAAAAATATTTTCTAAAAAATGCAATACTTTCAGACTAGCTAGTATCTATAAATTGACTAGGTCAGTAACGACTGCAGAACCAAACCAACTTCAAGGAGTATTACCGCCATCTCTTTAAGAGATATTTCATGTGTTTTCGGCCTGTTTAGCCATAGACTATGCCGTCGCTTACTGTTGTAAATGTGTTTGCTTTGTTCGATTTTAAGATAAATATAGTTAAAACTAAATATGATGAAGGTAAATTCATTGTTATTGAAATTACATTAATATTATTAATTTAATTACTCATAATGAATGTTAAACAAATTTACATTATAATATATAAATATAAGACAATGATAATTTTTATTCTCATAATTAAAATACATCACTTGCAGTTATACAGAATTTGGTAATATGGGTATCATATAGAGTGGCAATACCAAGAAGTGAATGCGATATTCTTGTATCTTCATTGCTTTATTTATGTTTGTTTATTAATTTATTGTCTGCCCTGAACGCATTGAATATTTCTTAATAATTTCAAATAACAAAATAGATTTGAGTGAGGGAAAGAAATTATAAGAACTTTTTACCTCTTTTGGGTCAACATATCGTGTAAAATGTTTATAAGTATACTTCAGATACATGCATACCCTTTTTAACAACCAGTCACTTCGACTTTTGAAAGGTAAGAAATAACTGTAATTATTATGCTGAAAACAAAAGATATGCTAAATAATTTAATTACCTAACCAGAAGTTGTCACCACCAGGTAACAGAAATAATTTCTAAAACTACTTCATTCTTTGAAAATATGACCTAGATTTTCATTAAAGTCTACTAGTGCCATGCCATAGTCATAAATTGGTTGATTAAAGTAGTGATTCTTGAAAGCCTACTTGCCCAAAATCTCTTTTTCTGTACGGGCCTAATAACAATTTACAAAGCATTTCCAATTACTCTAATAATGATAATATTAATAATTCCTTGCTTATGAAGTGCCTATTTAAGAAATACCATAAACCAGTCACATTGGTTAAAAATTTGAAATTTAAACCCTATTCATTTTTGTATTTATTCCATTAAAATTTATAGAAACCTTCTTTGTCAGCGCAAAATTATTATAACTGAATATTTTCCAGGTCTCGGAATTGCTTAGCCGCAAATCACCAGACGACATAAGGATAGTGACACCTACTCCAGTAATATCTACCGTGAAGTCCAACCAGAACATCACTAACATAAACATCACCTCTCAAACTTCTCCCAGTAACATGTCTTCTACAAATCCTGACCTTCAAGTCTTCCAAAAGGGCTCTCAAATTACCACCCTGGTGTCGAACAACTCTTTAGAATCAAAAGAACATGCCCCCTTGCCAGTCAGATCGAAAAGTAGTCTTTCCAACGTTTCCAGCACTCATATACCTGCCCCATCTCAAGGTAGCGAGTATAACTGCCATAAGAACCAGTACAGCAGGCACAAGCATCGACCATCAAGAAATGGATTACAGTCCTCGTTAAGTAGCCAGACTTTGGATCACTCGGAAAAAATTACATACAGGAAGCACAATTACCACCATCACCACCACCATAGGGAGAAAGATTACAGTTCAGAGACGAATTCGACCGTGGAGCAGATGACGAGATACAATAAAAAGAAACAAGAGAATCATAGGTATTCGGCAGACTTTGCTAAGACAAACTCTGACAAGGAATACGCGAACGATATTATGGACCAGAGTTACAAAAAAGCGACGAAAATTGTTCACGAATTAACCAGGAACAACAGAGACCCCACCCTGTATGAGAAGCATCGTCAGAAATGTTTAACGGCTTCTGAGAAGTACAATACGGACATCCTGAAACATTATAATGCTAGAAAGTCGACGTCAGTCCTTGATTTTCGTTCTGAAATACATCTAGGCCCTAAGTATTCGGATTCCAAAAGCGTTGGGGACTTGGATGCAATAGAAACTATCAGAAGTACGGATCGGATGTATAAGAAAATCCAGGATTCCAGAAGCGTTAAATCATTGGATTTTGACAGTGACTGTAATTCAACGAGTATGAGCTGCAGAGGCAGTGAACAGTCGAAAAATGTCGACTATACTTCGGAGCCTAGCAGTGACAATAACAGAAAGCTCTCCTGTTACCAGGGCTATTACGACAACAATGTTAAACCTAGGCCGACACCTCCTAAAAAACCTCTTAGGCTCTCTCTCCATAAGACTCACAGTTTGCAGTCTGTAGAGACGAATTCTGATAGCCAATGTAAAGGTGATAGGAAGAACCTGAAAAGAACTTACAAAGGAGAAATACCAGTTATCAATTATAAATCGTTCGAACAAAACGGTGACGTGAACGGGCAGCAACACATGAAGTGGAACTATAGAAAGGCGTTGGAAAATAATTTGGAGAATGGTAGCTGGTGTTAGTAATAGTTTAAGAGGGAGATTTGTACAAAGATTTATATAATGTTGTGTGTAAGAAATGTCGATGCTTTAAACTTAAGTATTATTTAAATTGACTGATAATAAAATTATTTTTATTTGATTTTGTGCGTTATTTTCGTAAACTATTTTGTGTAGGTAATCAATTTTAAAACCTACAATAGCCCACACAGCCCAATCTGATTTCTGAATTAATCACTGCTTATATGTTTGGAAGATTTAAAATTATTCCTAAAATAATTTTTAAATATTCCAGATATTACAAGAATATTATTTTTTATGCAAATGGTTTATAACAGTTATACATTTTCTAGAATTATCCTTTACGCATATTCAAGTACCCCAGGAATATTTTAAGAATGCAATATGTTTTCCCCAATGTTAGGAAGATGTTAGATTATATCTCCCCCTTTTCCTGAATATTGTATTATTATGTTTGAATTAATTTCTACTTGATTGTACTTTTGCCTCGTTTAATGCATAAATTCTAATGTAACTCATTTTTGAAATTAGAATTGATGTTCGACAGGAAGAAAGGAACGCTTATTTGTTACAACTGACAATCAAACATTCCTTTGTCAGGCACTCTTTTAAATACGCAATCCCGTGCAACAGTGGATTTTCATTGGCTTATTTCTTAAGAGAAAAATCCAGAAATAGGTATTTTTTCGCGAAATTTGGTACAAACTCATTTTTTCTGAAATCGATCGGCAATGTCTACATTTTCAGGCGATTTTAGATCGAAAAATGCACAATTCCAGTATTTTAGTCCGTTGCTAAGAAACTATCAGAAAACAGACCGGAAAAGATCCGTTGCCAAGCAACGATCAACAAAACCATACGGGAATGTTACTTTCCCGGCCTAGGCCGGGAAAGTAACATTCCCGTACGGTTTTTTATGTATATTTTAGACAGTAAATAAATACACGCAGACAAACCAACTCACATTAAAATTGCATTTATTAGTAAGCAGTTAGACTGTAATGAAGAAATGTTATGCATTAATACAAATTCTTTAATTTATAAAAATATTGATTGTGATTTCAGAAAAAATAGTATGTGTACTTCGGTGTGAAAGCACATTCCCGGACTTCGATGCTTGTTGGCCTTGGCTAGCGCCTCGGCCAACAATTTGCATCGTCGTCCGGGGATGTATTGCTTTCACACCTAAATACACAATATACTATTACCGAATCCAGTGGCGTCCTCAAATTTGAAATAAAAAAATCGCTAATAAGATTACTTCATTTTCCGTCCTGAAAAAGACCGAAGTAGGCAGAGCTTTTATGTTGTATAAAATGTAATGTACTGCAAGAATGCACTTTTCAGATTTCTACGTAAAAAAAACGGACTTAAAATAAACTTTTTATGGGGGTTGTTTCAAGCAAAATGGGACACCTAGATATATGTACAGAAATAAATGCATGAAACGGAAAAGATATAATATCTCAGCTTCTAATTAATGAAGGAACAATTTTTTTTAATTGTTCGTTTTTTAAAGCGCTTAACAGATGACAAAAGTATTTGGCTGGATACATTTTTTCGATACAACAAATGCATTTTACAAGATGCACAAAATGTAGTAACTTTAAAATCATTCATAAATTGGTTTTTATCACCATTGTAATGAGTGTTTAAAAAGCTACAATTTAAGAAAAACAAAGTCATGCGCTCTTTTCACACTATGCGGTTTTGATCGTACGGTAAAAAAACCGTACGGCAGCATTCTTTTAGTGGCGTGAATAAAAGCATGGGACCTTTCACACTATACGGTGACGGCAAAACCCCGGTGCCGTGCCGTGCAGCAGCCGTCGTTTGCCACTGGACTCGACGGCTGCCGTACGGCAGCTTTGACTCAGTGGTCTACACAACTAAATGCGTGCTTTCACATTCAACGGTTTTGAGCCGTACGGCAGCTACATTGTTTTGTTGGATTATTAATTATTAACTTTTGTAAAATAGATGAAATTGATGCGGAAGTTTTGATAACCTTGGTTCAAAGTAGGCCTGTGCTATGGGAGAAAACTCTTAATGTTTATAAAAATCGAATTGCCACAAGAAAGTCTGGAAGTTTGCTTAGAACTGAAACAAGATTTTGATTCGATGGAAGACAAAGATAAAAATGCGTTTGGTAAGTATATTTAATACTTATTAAAAAACGAAAAATCTGAACATGAAATTGTCGTATAATTGTCTTTATTATTACGAATGAAATTAAAATGTTGAGCTTACAACGGAAAAAAACCGTGCAATGTGAAAACAACCATATCACGACAAAAAGCCGTACGGTTTTTACCGTACGATCAAAACCGTATAGTGTAAAAAGAGCGTTATCGCTCTTTTCACACTATACGGTTTTGATCGTACGGTAAAGAACCGTACGGCTTTTTGTCGTGACATTGTTGTTTTCATATTGCACGGTTTTTTGCCGTTGTAAGCTCAACATTTTCATTTCATTTGTAATAATAAGACAATTATACGACAATTTCATGTTCTGATTTTTTGTCTTTTAATAAGTATTAAATATACTTACGAAACATTTTTATTTTGTCTTCAATCGAATCAAAATCTTGTTTCAGTTCTAAGCAAACTTCCAAGCTTTCTTGTGGCAATTCGATCTTTATAAACATTAAAAGTTTTGTCCTATAGCGTAGGCCTACTTTGAACCAAGGTTATCAAAACTTCCGCATCAATTTCATCCATTTCCCAAAAGTTAATAATTAATAATTCAACAAAACAATGCAGCTGCCGTACGGCTCAAAACCGTTGAATGTGAAAGCACGCATTTAGTTATGTAGACCACTGAGTCAAAGGTGCCGTACGGCAGCCGTCGAATCCAGTGGCAAGGGACGGCTGCTGCACGGCACGGCACCGGCGTTTTGCCGTCATCGTATAATGTGAAAGGTCCCATGCTTTTCTTCACTCCACTAAAAGAATGCGGCTGCACGGCTTTTTACCGTACGATCAAAACCGTGTAGTGTGAAAAGAGCGTTAAGGTATGGTCAGACACAGCTACTTTTGCTGTGCAGTTTTAAGGTTGCAGCTGCAAAAGTTTCGTATCGTGTAATCAGTGGCGGTCTGGCCAGGTCGGCGAGTCGGCAAATGGGCCCTTTGCCTTCTGAGAACGTAATGCGCTTATATACATGCGAAGCAAAAACATTCAAATCACTGACGAACTGAGTTTGAATGTTTATTGTAAAATGCCGACCAAACCCTAGACAGGCCGCTACTGCGTGTAATCCTAAAGTAGCGTGCAACGGGCAGTTTCTTCTACTGCAACTACTTCAAGTCTGGAGAAAGATTGCAGTAACGTTCACACACAACACACTGTTTTCGCATCGTGCAACCAGATGCAGTATGCAAGCTACTGTTTCTTAGCATCTCTCCGTGTTGATGTTATAATAAACCTAATAAAATCCAATTTGTGTACAGGGTGGACCTAATTAGATGGGATTTGGGGGTTTTCTCTAAAAGTATGGCAGATAGACAAAAACCAGTATATATGTCCTGAGCTCGATTTTCGATAACAGACAATGGTGCAAACCGCGATTGTCTATCTTTTTCGACTACCGAGCTACAGAGCGTTTTTGGAAAATTGGCATTTTTGGATGACCTTATATCATAATTACCAGAGATGGGTCAAGGAAACTTTCCAAAGGAAAGTTTCCAGGAAATTTTCAGAAGTTTCCGGAACGGAGTTTTGATAAAAATGAAAGTTTCCTTTAAAAATATTTGAATATTCCGAAAGTTTCCAAAATTCCGGGAAAGTTTCCAAAACTCCGGGAAGGTTTCCTAATTTTTCACGAATATTTACAGTTGTTCTCATAAATTTGAAATTGCCGCCACGATGATAACCTCAACGCCAGAAATCCAGTTTTAATTTGTTGATATTCTTTCGAAATTATCAAAAATTAATCGGATGTTTGATGACGTAGAGTTTAATATGGTCACCGCTCGGATTATTACTATTGGCACAGAATTTCTCGAATTTCGTGCTATTGGCTATAATCAAGGATGAGTTGACAGACATATATGTTACGTTTATTTGTTTACCAGCACTAGAGATTGCATTACCGGTTAACCGGTTTTTAGGACAAAAAACACATAACGATAATTACCGGTTATATTAATTTTTTACCGGTTATTTCGGTCAATTCTGAACTTACGATATGTCACGTATTCAACATTTCTATTTATGTCACTGACTAGTATTCACTAAATACAGAGTGACTGTCCCAACACCGAGCACTTTTAACAATAAATAAATAATATTATAAAAAGTAAACTCCAAACACCAAGCCCAAAGAAATACAAGAGAGATATTGACAATATCTTACGACAGAAAATTGAATATTTCACTGCCGCAAATATCCGTGGAATATATTTAGAAGTATGTTATTACCAACTCTTATTAACTTATCGACCCACCAATATCGATTGAGAAAGGGCATTTTCAGCTGGTGGTATTCTATGCACAAATATCAGACGACTAACATATATAGCTTTGAAAAAACTAACCCTTTTAACAGGCTATTTTTAAAAAATATTGTATTTTTAGATTAGGTATTCAGTAAATGCCCTATTTGAGTTTATGTTTATAATTTTTGTTATTTAAGTGGTTATTTTTGTTATTTACAGAATAATTAGTTATTTAAATTTATTTCATTTATATTTTTTCTTTTTGGTAAATTAACTCCTATATAAAAAAGTCAATTTGACAGTCACATTTTGTCACTTTGACAGCGATAAAAAAGGTGCATCGTTTTTTATCACGATAAAAATGCCTGTTCCTCAAAAGCAGAGTATATCTAGTAGTCGCACGTCATTTTAAAATCTGTACTGTTGGCAAAAATGTTTAAGTCTTGTGGAAACTATACTGTACGATATGAGTCGTTTTGAGAAAATTATAATTATTTTTAATTGTTGTTGTTCGTTCACATATTCTGTTGTTAATTTATCTTGCCAAAAATCACTCGAGCTTTTCTTTTATGGATAAATTTCTTTTTAACTCAAAATTTTGCCAATCAGTAATTTTGCTCGAAAAACTGACATTTGACAAAATCGCTCGACCTCCGGTCTCGCGATTTTTTCATGTCAGTTTTTCTCATAAAATCACTGATTGGTAAAATATTTCGTTACAAAGAGAAATTTATCCGATAAAAAAAAAGCTCTTGTGATTTTACTGTTGATTAATATATTCTTACTTTATTAACCAATCAAAACGTACATTATCAAAAAAATCCACCGATAGGATTTGTTTAAAGTGAGAAAAACGGCTATAGACGTCTGAAAATAAGGAGTACGCCACTTGGTGGTCTATAGTCAAACTAATTATGGGCTTTTCTGTCATTGTCTCTTTAGTGTACGATGATATCGACAATAAGTAAATGATAAACTGAGATGCTAAGTTATTAAAAATATGATAGCGTTTAAAAGGGTTACAATTTGCTGGAGCCAACCTAGTCGGTATCCTTTGTAGATTGTAGGGACAACTCGTGAAAGTTGAGTTGGCACGGCATGTTCAAAGCATACCCTCTTTGATGTAGACACCTTTAACCAAGCATTGATAGGAAAAAAGCTGGTGCAAATAACCGAGTAGCAATAATATGTCCTAGACAATCACACATTGTAAGTGAAATTTTTGAAATAAGTAAATATATGTAATTCCAGTATATTTAAAAGTAATTATACTATTGCACCATGCACTATTATGTTTTGCCCCTGAATGTTTCTATTTCATATTTTACAAAATACTGTTTCATTTATTTTACTTAAAGAATTAATAAATATCTTTTCAGTTATATTCAATGTACCATTAATTGGATATTTGAATCTGAGACACTTGTTTATAAACATAGAGCAAACGCATTTGTTAAGTTTTGTGTTGAATATGGGTTGTACCACACAAAATAATATGTCCTGCATTTAAAACATATACCCCTTCATACACACACTTAGAATTTTTACATCATTAATGCTTCACAAATGTTCCATACATTGCAATATGCTTAACCTAAATGCCACTCATGTTTCCAGAAAAAAAAGTGATTTAAACTACAACTGTACATAAATTTAAAGAAATATTTAAGTTTATTAATATTTAACTAGCCAGACACCGTTTATGTCGAAGAAACTGTACTTTTCAAGGGAAAAACTAGATAACCTAAAAAAATATGAATTTTGCTGAATAATGCCATTAACATCTTACAAATCACTTACAACAAAATCTTGCAAACCTTTAGGTCATATCTTATTAATGTTATTATTTTTAACGCCAAATATAACAATAAACAGAAAAAAATCACTATAAGTATTCGCCAAATAAACAAACAAAAAGCCTATAATTAGTTCACGAGTTCTCCACTTTGGCGCTGGCATCTTAAATTCAGATGCCTATCGATAAGTGGAAAAAATGTATGTTACTTTTTTCGTAGTAGCCATGTGTCAAACTAAAAGAGTCATTGAAATTATTAAAATCTGACATTTCACGTTTTCATCTTAATTTCTGTACACAAAATAAATAAGAAAAAGTGATTTTGTGATGTTCCACAAGAAAATATTAACGAAGCTATGAATGAAAAGGTCCCAGTTAAAACGAGAAACACTAAAAATTCTATATGGAAACAATTTAAAGCTTTTTGCAAAGAACATTATTTCCTCGAAAAAGGTATGGCTACTATGATGAACTTGCAAATATTTTGACTGACTAGGGTTATAACATGATAAAGAAAATTATTTTTTATTTATTTGCTTTTATCATGATTAGAGAATATTATTTAGGTATTATGCAAATCACAACTTACACACTTTTTATTATGAAAATACCTACTTTCTGTATATTGTTGCCCTAATCTGGGCACGCTAATATACTAGTCAGGTAAATACTTTAAAACACTCATTATTGGAGAATCAATCAAAACAACTACTCTTCTAGCTATTGTCTTATATGAAGAAAATCCTTTATTTGCGTATATATGAAACAAATATTCTTGATTTAAAACATTATTTCTATCTGTGTATTAGTATTAATAATATTGATTGATTATTTTCTTGTTATTATTTTTTTAAGTGTTAAAATTTAAAATTAAATAAACATTTATTTATTATTTTATTTATTTGTTTTACACTTTTACTTCAATGTAACTATATAATATGAGATTCAGATGTTATTTCTGTCTTGCCTTCTACATTTCAATTTCTGCACAAAATAGGAGTTGCATATGACATTTACATAAATTTTTAATTTTATAATCCACATATTTATCACATTATTTAAATTATTTTATTTATATTTAATTATTTAATAATTCAAACAAAACGAATTACTGGGTAACCACCCAATTTGCTCCATATTCTTCATATAGCACAGGGCACATATAGCGAGTGTCATATAATATCAGTTATTTGGTAAAAGTCTGTAAAAGTAATGTAAATAATATATTTATATGCACTTATTTGGTATCAAAATGAAGCTCAGATCATCACGAATCAGATTTCACCATAAAATAAACTCTGAATATTCCCAATGGAAAGTTTCCAGGAAAGCTTCCTGGAAACTTTCGGAGTAATCAAAACTCCGGGAGTTTACCCATTTCTGATAATTACTAAGTGTCGAATCGAAAATCGAGTAACACATTCTTGATGCACTTTTTTGGGTAGAATCCGTTGCTGATAAGAAGAAAATTATGTTTTCGAGATATAGTCATGACGTGTTTTTTTTAAATGCAACACCCTGTAAATTATTTAATTATTCGTTCACAACTTAAATTAGCTATCCAATGATATATCATATGACATTTATTTCTAGAAAAAGTGGTAAATTTTCGAAAAATTTTATATATTTGTGAGGAGGCCATGGAAAACTATTAATAACAACAACATTTCTTATAATATAAAATAATTTTGCCAAAAATAGGAAAAACTAAACTACAATAAATGTTCGAATTGTCTTCCATTGACATCTATGCATATTTATCTCATTTCTAATATTTATTGAGTAGGCTATGGTAAAAAAAAGAAAATCGAAATAATCGTAAATGTCAAAAACTAATTTGTGAGTTAATTGTGAGTGAGCATTGTTAAAAATTGTTCAATTTAGTAATGGTGAAAAATATGATATGATTAAGTGTTGAATGCGGAGAAGATTCGAATTTAGCTTCTGAGCTTTATTTTAATAGGTAAGTTATAGACAGCAAAACTTTGTGCTAAAAGTGCTGCCTAAACAATATTCTCAGATATCCAGAAAAGAGACAGCCAGTCATAAAAATATAAAAAATTTTAAAGAGTTTGGATCATTTGTAAAACCTCGAGCAAAAATATGTAATAAAGCAGGTAGAGAAGCTGTAGAAAATATTAGAAACTGTAAGAGAAAATTCTGATATATCGTTTCGCGAAATACAGGAAAATTAAGAATCCCAAAAACAACTGCGTTGCGTTTGAAGGAACAATTATATGGACTTACGAGGCCCATATAAGCAGTGCCGGAACTTTAATCGGCATAATAACCATCATTGAGCTCATGAAAATCCGCATGTAACTGCTACAGTTAATCGTCAAGGACGATTTGGATTTGGTGTATGGTGTGGTTTTATTGGATACCAAATAATAGGTCCTCATTTCTTTCATGGTAATTTGAATACCGAAAATTTTATTAACATTCTACGACAAGAAATAGAGCCCTTTGTAGACAATATGCCTGTAAGACAATTTCAAAGATTAATTTACCAACACGATGGCGCCCCAGGTCATACGTAAAATGAAACACGAAATTATTTAAATGCTCAATTTAGGAAGGATTGGATAAGTATCTATATATCACTTAGGACTAGTTTATCAATGTCTAGTTAGCTAAAGTTAACTAAATTGATAACCAACAATTAATTTAGCTAACTGGACATTAATAAACAACAAAGTAGTTTAGATATTATTTAATTTTTAGGAAATAATGGTCCTATTTTGTGGCTAACTACATCTCCTGATATAATCTCTGGCAACTTATGTATAGAGAACGTTCTAATAACATAGAAGAATTTGAAAACAAAACATTAGCTGCGTTTCGGACAATAAAAGGAAGAAAGAAAGAAAATTTATTTAACCAAGTTACAAAAAGTTTTTGGCAAGTCAAAAAACATGGAAATATAAACATACAAATACAATAATCAATAAAATTATCATATAATAAACAACAAACAAGAAAAAAGACATTATACAATAAAAGAGCAAAAGAACATAAAAATAGGGTAGCATATATTTTATAAAGTGGGAAATTCAGTGTTAAAATACTCTTCCACTGAGTAAAAACAGAAATTCAAGAAATGCATTTTTAACTTACGTTTGAATATATTAGTGAAGTGAAGGATTTTTATGAAATTTGGTAAATGATTATATAGCTGAAAGTTTAATGAATTTCGTGAAGATTTAACAAGTCTATGTCGAGGTTGTCTAAGCCGTGGGGCGGATCTGGTTAAATAATTATGAAAATCAGAATTGGTGACAAAATTGCCCTGTCATGATTGGAAATCCAACAAATGCTGTAAGGAGAAGGTGTCAAAAATGCATAGATGTCAACGGAAGACAATTCGAACATTTATTGTAGTTTAGTTTTTCCTATTTTTGGCAAAATTATTTTATATTATATAAAGTTAATAGTTTTCCATGGCCACCCGCTTTACAAATATATTAAATTTTTCGGGAGATAAATATGACAGAGATAAATATGACATATGATATATCGTTGGATAGCTAATAGTAGCGTGTGTGAGTCGGAAAAAAAACCGAAAATTGTAAATATTTTGAGACGGAACAAGATTACCTCCCCCCCGTTTTCGAGGATGCTGAACACGATGGCGGTGTCAGAATTTCTCTTTGGGGTTGCGCAACTCCTCAAAACGGCCAAAAACCACCCCCGAGAGGGGTAAAACGCGCTGCTCTCGATTTCCCTGCAGAAAATAACCTTCCCCCCGTTTTCGAGGATGCTGAGCACGATGGTGGTGCTGGATATCGCCTTCGACCTCAACCAACCCCTCCACCGGCCAATACTCGCCCCCGAAAGAGGTGAATTTTTTTTTTTCGTAATATCAGGCAAATTGCATTTCTATCCATTTTCGAGGATGCTGAGCACGATGGTGGTGCTGGATATCGCGTTCGACCCCGACCAACCCCTCCACCGGTCAATACTCGCCCCCGAAACGGGTGAATTTTTTTTACATATATGTATAATATATATGCTACATATACATGTGTATGGGAGCATATTAATACATCCTCGAAAACGGAAATAAATGTGTTTCCCGCTGATATTACAAAAAAAAAAATTGGTTGGGGTCGAAGGCGATATCCAGCACCACCATCGTGCTCAGCATCCTCGAAAACGGGGGGAAGGTTTTTTTCTCCAGGGAAATCGAGTGAAGCGCGTTTTACCTCTCTAGGGGGTGGGTATTGGCCGGTGGAGGGGTTGGTCGGGGTCGAACGCGATATCCAGCACCACCATCGTGCTCAGCATCCTCGAAAACGGATAGAAATGCAATTTGCCTGATATTACGAGAAAAAAAAATTCACCCCTTTCGGGGGCGAGTATTGGCCGGTGGAGGGGTTGGTTGGGGTCGAAGGCGATATCCAGCACCACCATCGTGCTCAGCATCCTCGAAAACGGGGGGAAGGTTATTTTCTGCAGGGAAATCAAGTGAAGCGCGTTTTACCCCTCTCGGGGGTGGTTTTTGGCCGTTTTGAGGGGTTGCGCAACCCCAAAGAGAAATTCTGACACCGCCATCGTGTTCAGCATCCTCGAAAACGGGGGGGGCATGTAATCTTGTTCCGGCTCAAAATATTTACATGTTCGTCCGACTCACACACGCCACTATAATTTAAGTTGTGATCGAATAATGAAATAATTTACAGAGTGTTCCATTTAAAAAAACAGAAGTCATATCTATACCTCGAAAACTGAGGCATGCATAATTTTCTTCTTATTAGCAACGGATTCTATTCAAAAAAGTACCTTAAGAATGCCTTACTCGATTTTCGATTCGATATTTGGTAATTGAGGTATAGCCAATTTTCCAAAAAGTAGTAGTAGTAGCTCAGTAGTCGAAAAAGATAGCCGATCGCGGTTTGCGCCATTGATTGTTTCTTGAAAATCGAGCTCAGGACAGCTATATTTATTTTTTGGCTCCATAATACTGTTTGTTGGTTCCCATGCATAATATTGTACCTTTGGTACCATAATATTGTATTATTGTCATCAGAGCTACATGTGTATGCAAAATTTCAACTCGACTGGACGTCGTATCTCGAAGGGGTTCCATAATATTAATAATAATAATATTTATTAATTTCAGAAAACGGTAGGTACAGTATGTACTTAAGTTTAAGAAATTTCGTCGATATCTTAAATATAAAGGTAAAAAGGTAAAGTACAAACAAAAAACATAACTTTAAAAAGTTTCAAGTCAATACTATCATATAAATAAAAAAATAAAAAGAGAGCAGTGCAATACAAATAAGTAAGAGGTTGTACAACTTACAACCATTAAAAAACCGCTGCCCAAGGAATCACTACTTCCACATCCAGATTCTCTATCCAAGTCACTCACAACGAAAAAACTTTATATGTGAAAATAATTGTTTATGGAACTTTAATAAGATAATATTTGAAATCCTCTACCCCAAAAACCCATAAAACGATACCCCACATCGGTAGTGGGGTGGGGGGTGGTGATGGGGGGTGATAGTGGGGGGTGGATGAAGTAAAAAAAATATTTTGAGGTTTCTGGTTCCTGTACATACACTAAATCACATTTTTTTTATCCCCTTTAATAAGGGGGTGGGGGTGGTAATGGGGGTGGCTAATGTCAAAAATTTTTTTGAGACCTTAGCTTCTCTTGTATATACTAAATACCAATTTTATGGACTCGTACCTGCTTGATTGACCTATTTACCCCAAATTTACCCCAATTTACCCCCCAACCCTTCTACGGAACAAGATGAAAATATAATCTAGTTCTAGATCTCGTTAACGTACATATGTGTACCAAATTTCAAGTCAATATCTTAAACGGTTCCAGAGTAAACGTGCGCACAAAAAAAGTTACAGACAGACAGACCGACAGACAGACAGAAATTTTTTTTCGCTTAAACTTAAAATCTCGACGTTTCATGACATTTTAAGCCTATTTGGACAATAAAAATTTTTAAATTTTTTTTTGTCGTTACTATACTTCCACTGGACGTGGAAGTAAAAGAGACTTTTTTGATACAGGGCAGTATCATGCTTTAGTGGTAACAAATTATCTTTTTTCCTGGTATTGTGGTTATGCTGTGATCTAGTGTTAGAAAATTTAAGTTTGTTTTTATAGACAAAGCAAGTTATTTCATATACATATATAGAGATTAATGTGAGGATTTTTAGAGACCGAAAAGCCTCTCTGCATGATTCATTATAATTTAAGATTAAGGAATATTATTTTGGTATTATGCAAATCACAACTTACACACTTTTTTATTTATTATAAATACCTACTTTCTGTATATTGTTGCCCTAATCTGGGCACGCTAATATACTAGTTAGGTAAATACTTTAAAACACTCATTATTGGAGAACCAATCAAAACAACTACTCTTCTAGCTAATACTGACGAAGTATTGAATTACATGATAGGATTCGTAGCATTTTAAGGCAAAAAAAAATATTGAAAATACTTAAATTATTTATTTATATTTAGTCATTCACACTTTTTTTATTTATTATAAAATTATCTACTTTCTGTATATTGGTACCTAAATCGGGTCACGCTAATATACTACTTAGGAAAACACTTTAAAACACTCATTATTGGAAAATCAATCAAAACAACTACTCTTCTAGCTAATACTGACGAAGTATTGAATTACATGATAGGATTCCTGGCATTTTAAGGCAAAAAAATATATTGAAAATACTTAAATTATTTATTGAAATTCAGTCATTCACAACAATTATTATTGAACCTTACATTCTATTTCAACTCTAGAAAAGTTGTACAAGTTTTTTCGAACTCGTTAGTTCTCATCAGTAGAGTATAGAAACATTTATTCATTATTTACATAATGAGTGTTTTAAAGTATTTACCTAACTAGTATATTAGCGTGCCCAGATTAGGGCAACAATATACAGAAAGTAGGTATTTTCATAATAAATAAAAAAGTGTGTAAGTTGTGATTTGCATAATACCTAAATAATATTCCTTAATCATAATAAAAGCAAATAAATAAAAAATAATTAATTGTAAAAAATAAATCAAGAACAGGTTTGTTTTGATTCGGCCATTCAGAGTCGGTGATTGGAAGAGATTTCCACCAAATCATGGGAAGTGTTGAACTGAACTGTTTTCCAAATAAATATTTTGGAAATGGTTCAGATTCTGTGATTAAGGGCCATGTTCATAGGAGTTAAGTCTGGATTGATAGAATTCAAAAATTGGAAAGCTTTTTGTTTTTGTTGTATGTTTAAACGTTGTCCTTAAAATCTATGATCCATAGGCGTAGGCGTTTTATTTTTATATTTGCGATATATATCATGATATTTATGGTGATATTTATGGTGTGATATTTTCCATAAATATCATGATATATATCATGATATATATCAAATGATATATATCCTCGATCCCTGACAGAAAGTAGATAATTTTATATTAAATAAAAAAAAGTGTGAATGGCTAAATGTAAATAAATAATTTAAGTATTTTCAATATTTTTTTCTTTAAAATGCTACGAATCCTATCATGTAATTCAATACTTTGTCAGTATTAGCTAGAAGAGTAGTTGTTTTGATTGGTTCTCCAATGAGCGTTTTAAAGTATTTACCTAACTAGTATATTAGCGTGCCCAGATTAGGGCAACAATATACAGAAAGTAGGTATTTTCATAATAAATAAAAAAGTGTGTAAGTTGTGATTTGCATAGTACCTAAATAATATTCCTTAATCATAATAAAAGCAAATAAATAAAAAATAATTAATTGTAAAAAACATTATAATTTAGTTTAGTATTACACTATGGTATCATAATATTGTGTTGTCATCAGAACTACACGTGTATGCGAAATTTCAGTTCGATTGGAGGCCGTTAAGGTGGGCGGTGAACGTAATTATCGCAATTTCTCCTACATCCCTGAACTGATTCAAAAAAATTTTTATGGGTTTTTAGAGACAACTTAATAGAATGGTATTAAGCTATTGAAAACTAAAAAAGGAAACATTGTTTTTCTCGTGCGGAAATCAAAAATATATATTTTTTTGTTGATTTCAGTAGTCTGGTATCATTCTATCAAGTTTTCTGTAAAAGCCTATCAAAGAATTTTTTCAATCGGTTCAGGGACGTAGGAAAGATTGTCGAATTACGAAATCATTTTCTTAAGCACGGCACCTCCACCCTTAAGTGGTTAAAAATTGATTTGCAAGAATCCGCCCAAACACACTAACTAACTAACTAACTAACTAACTACAATTACAAAGCAAGTTCAATAAAAGTTTGCTATAATAATAAAATAAATGTGTGATCCAACCTGATGATTGAACTGTGGGTTGCATATCATTCAGATATGTACAAATTTTCCTTTATTTGGCTATCGTCGTCTAGATGGCGACAATTGAGTGTTTGATTCCTTGAATTGTTTTTTGTACATTTAAACGAGTCCACTACGTGACGCCACTAGATACTAGATATTTTATAGATTGATTTCATAGCATATATACACGTCAGGTATTAAAGATATACTTTAATTATGATACATTATTAATGACAACTACCTGTTATACGAACCAAATCATATTCATTTATAAAACAAATACCTAATAACATTTACTAAGATAATCTTATTACCTACTTATATAAACACAATCGGCATAACTAGAAAACGCGGGTTACCTACCAGTGAATAATTCCTTCAAGAATTTTTTTTGTATAATGTAGTGGGGGCTGCCACAATCATTAATTAATGTTTTCCGCAAAAATATCGTTGCCGTGTTAAAAAAATTACGGTACAAATTTTTACCTCCTTTCCTGTTGGTTTTATCCTAAAATAAGGTATTGCCAATATTGTAGAAAGTGAAATAAGCTACAACCTGTATTTAAATTATTTTTCTCTATTGTTAATATCACCAGGGGCGGCCCTTGCAAATTTTTCAGGTGGTGCGAGATCTCATTGTGGCGCGCCCCCCCAAAAAAAATGCAATCGCTTATTCGTGATTAGGCTGTACATAAAGACCGAAGATAACATACATTTTTTACATAAAAAAAAAATTATTTTTATCCAAAAAAATTGTTTGAAGAGCGGGGGGGGGGGGGGGAGGTAAAATTCGAAAGAATTTTGAAGAGCGAGGGGAGAAATCCGAAAAAACATTTTTTTTTAGTTCGAATAAATTTTTGAAGAAAGGGGAGAAATCCCAAAAGAAAAACAGGCATACGTCAAATTTACATCGTAAATTAATTAAAAATTGAAACAAACGAATATAGATCTTTTCACGAAAATGGAAGTTGTAAGGTTAAGTGATATTAAGGTGCTTGAGTTTTATTTTTTACGCAGACGAACTATCATTGCATTTTCGGCGCCCCCCAAGAAGGCGCCCGGTGCGGTCGCACCGCTCGCACCGCCCTAGGGCCGCCCCTGAATATCACAGCCCCACAAAAAAATTGGTCTGTCCAGCGGACCAGACAAGTGCATCCTTATGTATTTGGACCCGTTATTCACCCCAAAAAACACCTCCAAAACAAAAAAAAAAAGTTGTCTGTTCGGCAGACCATACCAGTATATCCTTACCAAATACATAAGGATATACTGGTATGGTCCGCCGGGCGGACCATTTGGAGGGGGGGGGTAGATTAGGGATGAAAACGAGCCAATCTGACAATTCTAACTTCGGATTCAGTTTCAGCGGGTCCAAATATATAAGAATACACTGGTATGGTCCGCCAGACAGACCACTTTTTTGTTTTGCGGGTGTTTTTTGGGGTTATTGAGGTGTGAAATACGAGCAAATTTGACAATTCTGACTTCGAATTCAGATTCTGTTTGTATATCAGCGTATAAGCAGAAGCTATTAGGCGAGGATTGCGAATGAAAAACACATATACCATAAATATAATCTTTTATTTTGCCTTATGAGTTATTCCTGCATACGCATGCGCAAACGATGAACTTGCTGTTCATCGTTCAAGCTTATAGATGGTTAATTTCTGTGAACGGCATGTAACTTCAAAAGCGTAAGGAAACGTCGAACTTGAACGGCAGCATCAAAGTTTATAAATTGAATATAACTTTCTGATTTAGAACAATTTGTAGAGTGTAACTAAAATATTTAATCTCAATATGATTGTTGCAGCGTACAAATAAAATACATTTTTTATTTATGATTTAGTGGCTTAATAAATTCCGTTTGTTTGAATCTTCCTGCCTGTCAGATAAGCATTATGTATAATTACTAATTTAAATGCGAACAAAAGCAGAAAAAATGATTTGAGCGGAAAGTAGCTTTAAAGGATTTACGCTCTGGCAAACTGCATCTTAAAAACTTCTACAATGATATAATGATTTGCATTTCGAGTAACATTAGGCACGCGACTTACCTTTACACAACAGCCCCGTCTAGAAAATAACTCAAGATGTTATCTCCTGTCAAGTCCACACAACGAAGATAATCCAAATGTATATCTCGGTACGTAATATAAATATGAGGATACCATAACAAGTCTCAAGTCTTCTTCAAGGTTTGTGTTTAACTCACTGTAATAGAAATGGCAGTACTTACAATATAGTCGAGTAAAAAAGCGGGAGGCACCCGTGAATAAATTCTAGAAGAATTATTTTTATAAGATATGTTCTTCAGAAAAATATCTTTACCACTACCACCGCCATGTTGGAAATATAGTCAAAATAGTTTTTCTCGATTATCAGATACATCCAGATTTCCTATCCAAATCGCCCACTATCACCCACACCTCATTATTAAAGAAGGTGGTAGTGGGGGTGGCTAATGCCAGAAAAAAAATTGATGCTATTAGTTCTTGTCCACACAAGAAGTACAATTTGGTTCAAACAGGAAACAAAAAGAAAAAGTTATAAGACCGTTACACTTTAAAGTGTGACACACTATATAATAACACGTCAAATGAAAACCTAATTTCCACAATTCGTCAGTTTCGTTCATGCACATATTGTATAGTTTACTATTTTTGAAAATTTATTGGGAGTTATAAAGTTCAACAAAACCAAATATTTACTTGCGGTGGAGTGTACAGGGTGGACCAAATTAGATGGGATTTGTGGTTTTCTCTAAAACTATGGCAGATAGACAAAAGCCAATATAGATGTCATGTAGAGCTCGATTTTCGAAAAACAAACAATTGCGCTAACTGCGATCGTCTATCTTTTTCGAGTACCTACCGAACTACTACTACTGCTTTTTTGAAAATTGGCATTTTTGGATGACCTCTATATCTCAATTACCAAGTATCGAATCGAAAATCTAGTAACACATTCTTAAGGTATTTTTTGAGTAGAATCCGTTGTAGATAAGAAGAAAATTATGCATGCCTCAGTTTTCGAGATATAGACATGACTTGTGTTTTTTAAATGGAACACCCTGTAAATAATTTCATAATTTGATCACAACTTAAATTAGCTATCCAACGATATATCATATTGTGACGTGTCTCCACCCCTAGGGAACCATCCTTGCAAATTCCGTGGGTTCCAAAAATTATAACAAGAGATAACCACTAACACACTTAATTAAATAATTTACTGGATACTTCACAATACTATTATTAACTTAAATGTACTTTACTGACTAAAAATAACAATGTTTATCACTTTGTTTTCACTTTGGAGTCTTAACCTCACTTGTCACTTGTCACTTGTCAATTCAAAAACTTCTTAACTTCCGGCCGAGAATACGGCCTTATATACCCCTAGCGATTGCTTCCTGAATTATTCTAGAAACGGCGCGGCATTATCTAGAAGTCTCTGTTCTCCAATATTCCAGAATGTTTCTACTGTTTCTACTGTCTCACAGATGGCATAACGTACAACATGTATTTTGTGCTGCCTATCCCCAAGGGGTGGATATTTGTAACACTACCCCTCCTTAAGCCTGAACGTCCCGGTCAGGCAATTCAGCCTCTTTCACATACTTCGCCAGTCTATCCAAGTGTACGATCTTCGTCTTGGACTTGTTGCTTCGTTGAATCCGATAGACGACATCATTAATTCGGGTAATAACAGTATACGGTCCATCCCAAGGCGGTTGAAGTTTTGGTGACTTCCCTTTCTTTCGCTGTGGGTTGTACAGCCAAACCAGATCTCCTGCCTTGAATCTCCCTGTACTGGCATTCTGATCATAACGAGCCTTCAATCGGTTACTAGCTTTGGTCATCTGCTCTCGATCATTCTTCGGCTGTTCTCGACTTTCATTTCTGTAGTTGCTCATGGAAAATGGTTCCCCACTGGCAGCACAATTCTTACACTTGCGACACCAGGCCTCCATATCCTAGCGACTATTAACCCAATAGAACCGTTCCCGTGCTCTACTCAATGTCTTGTTTATGCCGAAGTGTCTGCTGGACGTTTCGTTATGCGCTTCCTGGAGTACTTCTGATACACGACACCTGGGAATTACTAGACGCATGGCAACCTGCTTCCCATCTGGGCTTTCCCATGCTCTCCTCAAAAGTCCGTCTACGGCCGCAAGTTAATCCCATTGTGACCATAAAGCCTTCGGCCCCTCCTCTTTGTTGGAAACGTCCTTCCATACTGGACGCGTTCCCCCTTCTTTTGCTCTCAACATGGGTCCGATTTCTACATCGCGCAATTGCTCTTGCCTCAGAGTTTTCTTTGTCCAACTGTCTGGAAGATCGACCTTGACAGTGTTGACTTCAACCATGTTCGGCAATTTTCCCACCTGAGGGTAGCACTTGCAATCTTCCTTGTCTAGTTTTCTGGATAATGCAGGAGTTTTGACTGCCTGCGTTGTCAACAGCCTGGTTTTCTCGCATTGGTCGTTCACTTTTGACAGAATAAATTGTTCGTTCCCAATCCTTAAGACTCGCTTTCCTACGTCAACAATAAATCCATATTGCTCCATGATGTCCAGTCCCAAAATGAAGTCATCCGTGATGACCCTGTGGTCAAACCTTGAATGTCCAATCTGCAAACCCAGGTCTACATCTCCATAAACCGTAGCCCTGTCCCCCGTAGCTGTCAGGACGATCACTTCATTTTGCCTCTTGGTCTTTATGCCTGATATAAATCCTAGCCGTACTATTGATGACGTAGTACCTGTCGATGGTAAATAAACCGTGCGTAAAGTAAAACACTTTACGCACTAGTGCGTGAAGTAAAATAATAAAATAGCAAGGTATTTGATTAAAAATTGCAATATCACCATAGCCAACATAATTTTAAAAGAGGGAAACTAATCACAATCTTAAGAACATAGTTAAATGAAACGTCAATATTTTTAATAATAATTCAAGCATTATTGTTAAACAATACTGAAAATAGGTATATTTTATGATAACCCACACAACACGCTTTGTTTCAGTAATATTTCAGAAATGTCCCAATGTTGCTCAAATTTTACATTTCAGTGTCTATATTTCTGAAATATTTGTGGGATATGAAGTTTGAAATATTTCATTTTGTATGTTGCTGACATATATCTTATAACTTAAAAATGTAATATATATCTGCTAATGTTTCAGATATCTTGCAGAAATAAACTACATTTTTTTTTATATTTGTATACCTACATTAAATTCTTATTTTATTTTATAATGAATTTCTGTATTGTTGAAATGATGAAATTTAATAATTTTTTTTCATTTCCCTAATAGCACACGATGTCCGCCGGACGTCCGTTTTATGTCCATTTAATGTACCACACTGAACGCCAACATATGTGCCACAACGGCCGTCCTCTGGATGACCAATTTATGTACCTACGGCAAGTACACACATTTTAGGTCCTTATAGGGACAGCAGCAGGTCGTCTATTTAATATATAAACAAAAAAACGTTAACAAAATTGGTTTTTCAATTTAACAATGTTTTTGTTTATATTTGACCGTTATTTCTGTAAAATTTGTAGTTTATTTTTTGTAGTAATTTGTAATTTGTCATTAATAATTCAATTTTAAACTTTTTTGGAAATTATTAATGATATTATTTGATACTAAACATTTATTATACATTCAAATGTTTTCTACATTTTATATATATATTAGTCTAAAGGCGCGTTTGCACGCATCCAGTAATTTAGTCGAGTCGTTTAGTAATTTAGTACTTGACCAGTACTCGACCAATGCGGACAGCGCTATCCACTAAGTCACTCGACTGAAACACGCTGTCTGCATTGGTCCAGTACTGGTCGAGTACTAAATTACTCAACGACTCGACTAAATTAGTGGATGCGTGCAAACGCGCCGTAGCTTATTTGTGCAGGTATCGAGTTCTTTTAATAAAACTAGATTAAAACTGCTAGGCAAAATCCAGCCGTTACCTACACCAAACTATATAAGTCTTTAAGTAAATAGTAGTATGTATGTAGTAAGTTAAGTGTCCGAGTGGGTTAAAGAGTTGAATTACACAACCCAAATTTTGTAAGTGCTTTGCCAAGTGTTGTGTTACTTTTAATTAGTTTTAGGTCTCTGCGCAGACAGCAATTTTTAATATTATTATTAGTTTTTAAGTTTGTTTATAACAAACAGGTGAGCTAATTCCCCCACCCCCGTTAACCGTTAAGCCAAACTGGACCTGCCCCGCCCCACCTTATATTCACCACGACACCACGTGCCGTGGTTGTTTGGTTGGCTCCGGGCCAGGATCCGGCAAGGCACATAGTTGTACTAAACTTAAGAATAAAATCTGTTTTGTTGTTGAATTACAAATCATGAGGTCGGCGGTTCGATTCCGTTTTATTTTTTTTTTGTTAAAATAATTGCGAAAAAAATTTTAGTTGTTTTTTTTTTAAGGTAATAATTAATTATAAAACCGATATACGACTGTACTTTTTTCAATTTTGTAAAACGTTGCTAATATACAGTGTGTCCCAGGATAGATGTAACAAGAGGTGTAATGGACCAAAAATTTTGGAATTTCGGAATGGTATTTGGGAATTGAGTCCTGCTTCTTGTAAAACTAAAGTATACCAAAAATGACTTGATTTGGTGTTCTACAGGGTGTTTTATAAGCAAAGTTGTAAAAATCACCACTAATAAAGTACCTTTATTTTTCAAAATATGAAAATATTCCACTAAGAAAAGTTATTTAGAATGCAATTTTATATCTCTATACCAAATTTCAGGAATATAAAATTATTTTTTGAAACTTCCCATTTTTTCAATAAATTAGTATTTTATTTTGAACCATTCAATTAAAACTGCATAAAAATTATTTTTTGTGAATTAATATTTAAAGTTATGTAGAAGCTAAAAGTAGGCTATGAGAAAAGCAGTGGACACACATTTATCATTTATTATTGCCATATCTGTCAAACGGAGTCAATATTATCCTTAATTTCTGTTTCAAATTAACGAACCAAGCATAAAAAATTAAGTGAAAATGATACTCACAGTGCGTGAAAAAAATTATATTGTGCAATGCTACGGAATTGGCGGTGAAAACTCGCTAAGAGAAGTGGTAAGCCAATTTAATTTGAAATTTCCAAACACTGCTTTGTTAGGTACTCAGGCTATGAGAATAATTAAAAAGTTTCTGGCTACTGGTAGTGTTCTTAACATGAAACGAAAAATAAAAGCATATGATGAAGACAATGTTGGGGCTATTATAGCTCATACCTCCGTTATAGAAAATCCTAGGATGCCACTAAGAGAGAGATCAGCTCTTATTAATATTAGCAAGTCTGAACTCCAAAGAATTTACAAGGCAAAGAAAATTAGGGCATATAAAGCAAATTATAAACATACGCTTCAAGAGGGAGATGACGGCCGTAGGTTGGATTTTTGTTTGACCATTGGAGAAAAAATTATGGAAGAGAGATTTTTTCATCATTTCATAATTTTCTCAGATGAATCCACATTCACAACCAATGGCGTTGTTTCATCTCAGAATTGTCGGTTTTGGGCTTCTGAAAATCCAAATTTTAGAATTCGTTGTAGAAGACAATATTATAAAAAAGTGAATGTGTGTTGTGCCGTTTCTTATCACGTTGGAGTTATTGGACCTTATTTCATTGAGGGAAGGTTGAACCAGCACACTTATTTACAGCTTCTTGAAATGTTTTCTGAAGAACATTTAAATATTTTAAGAGATATGCCTTTAGTTCATTTTCAACATGATGGTTGCCCTGGCCACTCCACAGAAATGGTTAATTGGTGGTTGAATTTAAATTTTGGAGAAAATTGGATTGCCAGGAATGGACCGATCAAGTGGCCGGCGAGATCCCCAGACCTATCAATATTGAATTTCTTTTTATGGGGTCGCTAAGCCACTTCCTAACGATGTAGCAGTAATGAAGCAGAGAATTACAAATGTCGTAAACTCCATACCGTTAGATCATATTCGAAACAGTTTTAGGACTTCAGGCGAAGGATCGAAATGTGTGTGGATGTGGGTGGTAGCTACGTCGAATAATAAAAAAATTGTAAACATTGTTTTGTTTGGTCAATAATTAATTTGTTTGTGAATCTGTTATGTTTTTGACATTTACTACTTGTTATAATTTTTAACCCTCATTAATCTTCTGTTACTAATTGTTTCTTGTTTTACAATTAGTTCGATTAACATTATACCTTCTTACATCTCGTATATTCAATTTTTTATTTACCAATAGCCTACTTTTTGAGATGATTAACATTTCCTCCTACACAACTTTAAATATGAATTCAACTTTTAATTCGCAAAAAATGGGAAGTTTCAAAAAAATAATTTTATATTCCTGAAATTTGGTATAGTGGTATAAAATTGCATTCTAAATAACTTTTCTTAGTGGAATTTTTTCATATTTTGAAAAATAAAGGTACTTTATTAGTGGTGATTTTTACAACTTTGCTTATAAAACACCCTGTAGAACACCAAATCAAGTCATTTTTGGTATACTTTGGTTTTACAACAAGCAGGACTCAATTCCCAAATACCATTCCAAAATTCCAAAATTTTTGGTCCATGTTACATCTATCCTGGGACACACTGTATATTTCAGAAATATGACATTGTTATATTACGCAGGGCGGACATCGGCATGTTTAATAGTTCTTTCAGAAATATTCCATAAACGTTTCGAAACATTTCAGAAATATTGTCAATGTTTCAAAGCCATATACCTGAAATATTTCTGAAATCAAGTTTTGCTGTGTGGGAATATGCCCAGTGATAGTATATAAATGGACTACGTAAAATTAAATAACTAGTTTTTGACCTTTAAAAATAAGATGATGATTGTTATGAGCAATTTTTTACTTTTTTACAATTTCCTTGTCGGCTTTTGAGTCGACCTTTTTTTATTTTTCTATTAGTACTGTCGTGAGCAAAAAAAAATATTTTCTAATATAAATCTGTTTCTATTTGAATATGTAATGACAAATAACTGACAATGCCACAAAAATTAAAGTTAGATGTACACAACTAGATTTTAGCAAAAATATGTTATATGACTTGTCCCATTTTTTTTGCGCACAACAGTACCTTATATGCTTTATTTTTTAAGTTCCTATCAAAGTATTCTTTACTTTTAACTTTCCACAAACTTGTTGATAGAAATTTAAAAATTCTAAAATAAATGCACGATATTTGGTCTTATTTGCTATGAAAACTAAGCTACAAACTGTACTGAATGAATATTGCGCAATACTCGCCCTACTCGTAAATACAATATAATTCAACACTCGGTGGGGATGTAAAGCAGTCGGTCTCTTGTCTATTAAATGTTAGGCAAGATGGGGGTAGTTCGTCTCCTGACACTGCGTCGATGATACGCCTTGGTAGCGGAAACCGGCCAACGTTAAATAAATAGAAGAAAAAAAAACATTGTGCAATAAATTTCAAACATACACAATCTTTATCCAATGCGTGCGCAATGTTATTGAGAGTCTAGGGGTGCCTTTACGCAAATCCATTCAGATCCAAACAATTCCCTAATAATTAAGTTACTTTTTTCGTCCAATTCGGGCAAATCTGACAAAGGAACACCCTGAGGGTTTTCCTTGGATACATACAAATTTACGCATGGAGAAAAATTCAATTCGTATTGTTGACAGTAGCCCATAATAATTTTTACAGTAAGGGTTTTCACATATCGATGAATTTGTTTGTACTCTCATAGGGTTCATTTGTCTGATTTGCCTCAATAATAGTTCAATTTCACAATGTATGTCAACAATTTGTCAGTATGACACAAAATTTTACACTTCATTTATACCGATTCTAAATATATTTTATAAATCATGTATCAACAACATTACTTTGCACCCTTCGAAGTAGTTACACACAATACTCCTAAAGATTGCTGGGTATCGTTTTTAGGAAAAGTGTTCAACATTACGACATTAATCAAGGCCCATCAAGATGAAAGATGTGTAAGACCCCTGCTAGCCATGGCAGGAAAGGACATTAGTCACTGGTTCGATGCGAAAACCGGGGATATTCAGCACTACATACATCCTGTGACTGGATGTAAGGTACCTTATTGTCCCCATGGTCCTGTACCTGATGTTTGCGTGGAGGTTCCAGATACAGCTTGGAGGCCGTTGGATAAAATCCCATGGTGGCTTGATGGACAGTAAGTGTTAATATAACCAGAATATTGCATAGGTCGCAAAACGTCTTCACTTTGTGAAATAGAAGATATTTTTTACGAGCTTACGTACTCGCTTGTTTTAGTCTAAGAAATGGCAGTTGATGTCTCTACATTAAAAGAGCGTTTAACGGTGCATTGTTTGCAAGGGGGATCGAACCAGCCATACGTGACTAAATTCGAGATATTCTAGAGAGAGGAGAGAGTGTCCGTCCACAAGTTGGGGTTCTATATTACCTTCCATGACACTTTCTCATAAATGATCTGCTGGTCATCATCTCCTTGTAAGATGGAGGTTCAAGTATATTATTGCACATGAAAATGGTCATATTGTTCATATCGCCTAAAGCCGATTCTGTTTTTTACGTCATAACTGCCTCGGAGTCGGGGTATGGAGTGTAAAATTCGTGGAGTGTATGACGTAATTTGCATGCGCACGATGTGCACTCAGTGTTGTCCACTGGAAAACGTTATTTTAGTTTAAATGTTAAATATCTTGGAAACTATGGTACTTACGTCAAAAATGCTAGGTATTAAAATAATAGCTATTTGTGCAACAAGTGAGGAAAAGTGTTTTTTTTTTCGAGGCCTAGATCAAAAATAAGGAAAAACATTTTTGCTACGTGTAGAACACATAATATTTGTACTGATGTTTGGAACAGTAATTAAACCTAGATATTTTTTAATTTTATGTTTGACACTTACATACTTATTACTTTTTTTGATAATAATTATAAATTAAAAAGTTGGAACAACAAATCTATTTTTGTTATTAGGGAATGTTGAATGAAAGTTCTACTTTTAATACATATCAACACCACATCCAGATACTGAGAGTGATACCGATATGATGATGAAATTGATTATAGTGTTTTAAAATTAGACTTGGAGTCAATTGCAAATGTTGTACCTAATATTGACACTGTTGCTGTGGGGCTTTAAAAAAAAAGAAAACAGCAAAAAGCAAATGGAGGGTCTTATGCAAAATTTTATAGTCTATCGAATGGTTCCAAGATCATTCCTCTAGCTCCTACCGTTTTTGAGAAAAAAAAAATATATATATAGGCAGATACAGGCAGCCCCTTTGGGGGGGGGGGGAGCAGGCATGATATCTCGAGGTGGGTCTATTCGAAAATCTACTTATTTTGACTAGTTCTATTTATGGTTAAAAGGATTTGCTATACTCAAAAGTAGAAATATCAAAACACCTAATTCACTAAGACATAACTCGTTTTTTGATTATAATGACCTTTTAAGTAGGACATTTTTGACGGCTTTGAGATTTTGAAACATCAGTATATATCATCATTAATTCTATATCAAATTCAGCTTGTAACAACGAAACCCCCACAGACTTATTTTTATGCGTATATCTGGGCACCGAGCACTCTACTATGATGCATTTGAAAGACTGTCAGTATTTGAAAAAGACTGTAAACTCTTAATGTGGTGATTTCAATGTAAACAAGTTTAATATTGATCCAAACGATGTTAAGGTTAGACTGGTTGATAATTTTATGGGTTTCTTAGATATAAGGCAATACAGTACAATAACAAACACAAATGATCGACTTTTGGACCTATTTCAAT
The DNA here is from genome assembly GCA_936432065.2 of Rutpela maculata. Classification (NCBI taxonomy): domain Eukaryota; kingdom Metazoa; phylum Arthropoda; class Insecta; order Coleoptera; family Cerambycidae; genus Rutpela; species Rutpela maculata. Next base: position 247,041,927 of record OW386286.2, on the reverse strand, counting down.
TGCACAATTAGCAGAGATCATGTGCCTTTAATACCAGAGGATATACACCATCCTTCTTTAATTATTGATTTTAAATTAAATACATAAGTCGCAAATAATTTTTCGGTCAATAATAAAAATGTAAATTACAATTTTAGAAGAGCTAATTTTATTGAACTCTATGACAAACTTCAGCGAACAGATTGGTCTTGCTTAGAACTCTATAGCAACGTCGACGAAGTATGCGATGCTTTCTTTTTATGCAATTTTAAACAATATTTTTGACGAATGTGTACCAAAATTTAAAAATACTAATCGAAATTTTCCACCATGGTACAATGCTGAAATTAAAAATAATATTCGATGCAAGGAATCGGCACACAAAAACTACAAAAAATATATAAACGATTACTACCTATACCAATTTAAATCTCTTAGGGCCACTATAAAAAAACAAATGAATTCTGCTTACAGAGATTATGTTTCAAACACTGAGAGTGAAAGCGCCCGCGATCCCGCCAAATTTTGGTCTTTTGTTCAATTCAAAAGAGGCAAACTGGAACTGTCACTTACAACGACAAAACAATTGACACGCCTCAAGAGATAGTAGACAGTTTTGCAAACTTCTTTTCGAGTGTATACTCTGATTCTCACCCTACTCATACAGACGATTCCATCTTACATATATCCGAAGCAATAAACATTAACCGTATTACTGAGAATGACATCTTGCAAGCAATTAAAAAGTTAAAGAACAAAATGACCGCTGGTATAGATGGCGTTCCCAGCTTTGTGGTTAGGGACTGTGCTGCTGTGTTTGTAACTCCACTGTATACCATTTTTAACTTGATCCTTACTGCGTCCAAGTTTCCTGATATCTGGAAAATTACTAAAATATGCCCCATACTTAAAACTGGTGATCCATCTTCCATAATTAATTATAGAGCCATCGCCATTTTGTGCAATTTCGCCAAAGTTATAGAAATAATTTTGTATAACAATATTTACAGTACATTCATATTGCATGCTCAGCATGGTTTCATGACGCAAAGATCAACAGTAGCTAATCTTGCATGTATTAAACAGTTCATATCCGAAAGCTTGGACGCAGGAGGACAAGTAGATGTTATATACACAGATATTCAAAAAGCATTTGATCAGATAGATCACTATTTATTATTATCCAAGCTACAAGCCTTCGGATTCTCAGATACCTTGATCTTGCTTTTTACGTCCTACTTGTTTTCTAGGGAACAATTTGTAGAACAAGGTGGTCACAGGTATCGAAATTACTTAGCTACGTCAGGTGTTCCACGGGGCTCAAACCTGGGACCTTTGATGTTTTTAATTTTTATAAATGATATAACGTCAACAATCAATTGCCACCAGCTACTTTTTGCAGATGATCTCAAAATCTATGCAAGTGTAAACAATTATAACGACTGTGCTAATTTACAAACTGAAATCAGTAACGTTTCTGCGTGGTGTTCCAACAATTTCCTTAAGCTAAATATTGCTAAATGCAAGATAATGGCATTTACTCGTAGGCAAAACTCCATAAATAGGCCAGGCATATTAGGATTCTCAGAGGAAAGTTTTGTTATAGTTTTTATTTTCTCACCCTCTATGTTTTTTGGGTCGCTGAATACGAATTTGAAGTTTGCAGGCAAAAATATGGCCCGGAACTTTCTTTTTTGGCACTTTTTGCCCAAATTTTGGCACTTTTCTCAGTTTTTGGCCCATATCTCAGAAAAGAAGCATTTTTTTCGACAAGTCCATTCTATACAAAATTAAAGTAGACAAAATTTCCTACATTTTTCATATATAACGTTTTTTTGGAGACAAACGAATGAAATGCAGTTATTACTAAAGTAGTTATGTACAGTTTATTATAGTCAGTAGTATAATATATACTCATACCATTATAATGATAAATGTTGCGGATGATGAATGTCGCTGCCGTCATAAATTGGACTGCCTTAATCATCTGGAACAAACAGATGTTATTTTATGAATTTATTGATATGGGTCAGCTTGTACATTCATATTAACTACTTCAGACAAGTACATTTATGCTCCAAGTGTGTGATTGTCGTTTTTGGGGAAGGAAATGTTACATACCTTCGTCCTCCTTGTCCACACTTTCTTCGATGGTCTCAACAACCGGGGAGAAGGTGAAGCGCAGTTCGTCCTGTACTTCGACGTCCAATGGTCCGTTTTCAAGGGTATTTGTGAGATCTGTCTCGATTGTCACGTTGATGCATAGATTGTTGCAATCGAGGCCTGCTTTTTTGCAGCTATATTTTTTTGCGCAGGTCTTGACGCATTTGCATGACACCAGACGCCGCAGTTCGGGAGGAACAGGGGCTTGTAGGGAGGTGATCGGTTCCAGGCAATTTGTTGCTCGTTTCTAACCCTAATCTTCGGCATTTTTCTCAACCCCCCAGCCATTGCTGCATCTGGTGATACACCCTAAAACTGTGCTGTGTGGCTACAGCAGCTATTTTTGATGAGATCTTGAAAGCTGCCTTCTTATAATTAATGTACCTCAGACGATTTATCGACGGTTCAGTCCTTCACACGTTGACCAGGAATCTCTCCCCTGCTGCTGCAATGCTTTCTGGAGTTGCCTAAGGGTTTTTGAACACACTTACAATATCGGCAAGGTGGGGTTTTTTGGTGAGAGTTTTCACAAAATTCAATTTCCCTTGGCTGTAAGGTGCTGAAGTCGTATCACACCAACTCATTACGTGAAGAAACATGATGTGTTCTTTAATGGTTTTGTTTTGCAGAGCGTGCACAGGAGAGTAGGTGGTTGGAGGAACGTTTCCATGTCCTGGTTTCAGGAAGAATATGTTTTCTCATTGGCAAAGAGCCGTGAGGATGACCAACAGGTCGATGTCCTCTTAAACCACCACCACAGTCTCAGTACGTTGAGCCAAAGACAGGGCTTCGTTCACAATGACGGTATCGGCATCTTCTGTGGCCTGTCTCCATGTCATTCTTTGAGAGGTAACTTGGCAAATTTTGGAAATTTAGAACTTTATATTCAGCAATCATTACAACCCATATAAAACACGAGTTCATTATAAATCATTTACGATCAACAGTATCATAGCAAGGGCGATTTCCGCGAAAACGGTGAATTTCACTAAATATGGGAATATGGCCCTTTTTTGGCGCGCTCTAGCGGCGGAACAGGTAGTCTTCCAAAAAAACATTATATATGAAAAATGAAGGGAATTTTATCCACTTTAATTTTGTATAGAATGGGTTTGGCGAAAAAATGCTTCCTTTCTGAGATTTGGGCCAAAATCTGAAAAAGTGCCAAAATTTGGGCAAAAAGTGGCAAAGTTCCGGGCCAAATTTTTGCCTGCAAAGTTCAAATTCATCTTCAGTGACCCAAAAAACATAGAGGGTGAGAAAATAAAAACTATAGCAAAACTTTACTCTGAACCCCCATTTTTTCCTAATATGCCTTGCTTAAAAATGTGATTATCATTTTTATCATATTTTTGACTATCAGCTAAGTTTCTCCAACCATATTAATTAAATAACCAAATCAGCTTCTAAGTTACTCGGGTTCTTTGTTAGAAATTGGAGCTGTTTCTCAAATGTTGAAAGCTTAAAATTATTGTATTTTACATATATTCGATCGAAACTAGAATATGCGGCACTCATATGGTTTCCTATATACCAAAACTCCATTCTATTAATTGAATCTATGCAAAGGAAATTTCTTAAGTTTTTGTTTTTCAAATTAAATGGTTTTATCCTCCGCGAGGCACTGACAATGCACTTTTATTTGATATGTTTCAGATAATCCCACTAAGCAAAAGAAGGAACTGCATTGCCCTCTCTTTTGTGTACAATATTGCAAATAATATTATTGACTGTCCATCCCTTGTTAATAAGCTTTATTTTCTGGTTCCTCGCATTGACTCACGTGAAAATTACTGTGTTTATTGTCCTTTTGGCCGAACTAACCTCATGCGCAAGTACAATTTTTAATGCGTGTAATATATTTAATTCTGTATCCGGCGTATGTGACATTAATCATGACAGATTAAATAGGATAATACACTTATATCTCACAAGAAATCCGTAAAAATGGATTATATAATAATAATAATAATAATGTAATGATATATTCCATCATACTATGTTTTTCTTTTCTTTTTTCTTCACACTTTTGTATTTTATTTTCATATTTGTATTGTAGTTTTGTAATCCGTATTATTGTTTTTTTTTTTTAATTCATGTACACTATGTTTCCTGTAATTGGGTATTTATACCTATTGGAAATAAATGTGAATTTATTTATTTTTTATTTATGATTCATCTTTTTTTTTTAATATATTTTTTTTAATATAAAAAAATTATTATTGATCTCGCGCAAGTTTAATTTTCGCGATAACGCAATAAATGCTTATGACTTATATAACAGAGCATTTCTTGACTGATATTACTTGTTCTAGGACGAACCGTTACACTTCTATTGCCAAGGGCGGATCTAGAAATTTCAATAATTTTTTTCTCGTCTGTGGCGCATGGGACCCATACGAAATATGGGAAATAACATCTAGAGAAACACTCCTCTAACGACCCCTAAAAAATTTTGAAAAAGCAGTTTGCGAAAAATTTTTTCAAAATTCGAGTCCCCCTCCCCCCCGAGCCAAGGGACTCCCGTTTAAAATTATTCTTTTTTGTCATATACATTTTACTTTTCATAAAAATGCAACAATAGGTTTTGGAGTTTATAAAAATATTTTTATTACTAACTGAGATACAACGAATTGAAATTTTGTAAATTGTTAAATTGTAAATTACAAAATTTCAGTTCATTGTATTTCAGTTAATAATGAAAATATTTTCATAAACTCCAAAACCTATTGTTGGATTTTGATGAAAAGTAAAATGTATATGACAAAAAGAATAATTTTAAACGGGAGTCCCTTGGCTGGGGGGGGGGCACTCGAATTTTGAAAAAAATTTTCGCAAACTGCTTTTTCAAAATTTCTTAGGGGTCGTTAGAGGAGTGCTTCTCTAAATGTTGTTTCCCATGTTTCGTATGGGTCCCACGCGCCACAGACGAGAAAAAAATTATTGAAATTTCATAATTGTTTTACAGTTCCAATAGACGCCAATTGAATTTAGCATATAAGTGACCATCGAAAATGGTGATAAGTTGTTTTAACCCCCTAACACTGAATTGTTACATGGAGCAATAATTTCTACTTTAACAAATCTGAGCAGATTTACACATAAGCCCCCCCCCCCCCCCCACCTCACTAATAGTTTTAACGTTATTCTTTGCTCGATTGATATAACTGGTCTTCTTATTTTCAGATATCAAATTGGTCTGTTAACAAAAAGAGTACGTCCTTTACGTATTATCAATATGTTATGTCCATTCAACTCAGAAGTTTTACTTAACGTGTGCTGTGAGGACACCTTTGTTAGAATAATGGAGAGATATTATTTATTTAACAGCGATGCGGATAGTTACACATGGAGGTACGTAATAGTATTTTAAACAAGAAGTTTCGAAAACGAATCGTTTCACACGAGTGAGACAAGTTTGGTGGAACGAGCCGAAGGTGTAAAAGGTGTCAGTTCTGTTCTCGACAAACATAGTTTTCGACAGGACTGTGGTGACGATGGTGACAATATTTTCTGAACTACCCTCCAACCACTAAACTAAACCCTAAAACGAAAAAAAACCTCTTTTTCCGATTTTCCGGTGCTAGGCATTTTTTGATCGGAAAGTTTTATTAATGAAAGTTGTTCAGAATTGTCCAAAAACCAATATGCAATATTTCATCAAAATAAAAAAAATTGAAAAATTTTAAAAATTTATAAAATTAAAAATTATAAAAAAGACTCCTAATTACTTGACAACTATCTGACAGCTTGGGTTGAATTTCAAACAAAATTGTCATGAATTTTTTAAACAAAAAAACCTATTTAAACGATATGTTCGGACTTGGGACAATATTTTAAACAAAATTTCAATGTTTTTTAATTTTGATTAAAAGGTATAGCCGGATAAGCATAGTGAAAAATGCCCCTGAGCCAAATTGGACTTTGCATACATGGCTTGTTAGCTCTCTATTAATAAATAATTTCTGCCGAGTTTTAAATCCGTATCCCTACGGTTGGGCCCGTTATAGAGGGAGACGTGATTTTCAGTTTCTATTTAATTTCGCTTTTCCTGTTGCATTGAAAATTCTGAAAAAAATCAGGGTCCATACAGTCTTAAGGGTGCATGTCAGGATTTTTTTTCAGATTTTTTGGCTTAAAATTCGGCTTGCTAAAAATTTTTGAAATTTTGAAAAAAAATTTTTTTTAGAATTTTATCAAGTGACTACCTTCATTTTTTTACAGTAATAACTACTTCATATGCTTGTTGGTTTGTAATTTTTTCAGATTTTTTAATGTGGTGGGCCATGGTGTAAAAAATTAAATTTCGATTTTGAGATGTTTGGGCTCTTAATCTTTATTCTTGAATATATTGTAATTTGTAACATCAAAAAGTTTACTTGGCATTTCTGCAGGTTTTACAATTTTGGAAATATATCGAGCGTGAGATAAATAATAAATTATTGCAGCTATGTGTGAACAGCACCCGACTGTGCGTCTACCATTTGCACACTCACAATAATATCACCTTACTCCTCGAAAACCAACGGAATTCGGCTCATAATCAATAAAATACTTATAAGTTCTGCTGCTAACATGTTGCGACCTCACTTCTACTTTAATTATATCATTATTGTCTGTAACATAAGCCATAATAACTGATACGATCCAGTAAATAAAATTTTCAAGTCGTTCTGTGTCATTTCTGGGAAATCAAGGAGGTATGAGGATTTCAACTGTTGAAATGGAGCCTTTCGCCTAGTTCAATGTTTCGTCTCGATCTCTAAAGTTAAAGTATTCTCCACAATTTGCTGCGATGTCATTTGGAAAAGAATTTCTGCGGAAAGACTGACATCTGAAAGGCGTTTTGTTTTCCAAATCTATTAATTAAAAAAACAAGCTATCCGAATGTATGCACGGATTCTAAGAAGCAATTTGTTATCCAACTGCTGATGAAGTAGTCCGTACTTCTGTCCGATTACACCGTGAATTGCTTCAGCGACCCAGCGAACTTTTGTTACTCAGCGTGAGTTATTGGATTCGGCTGTGGTCAGCTGACTACGTTTGCCTTTAAGAGCAGGCATAAGTACTTTATATTTTCATCCGCATCATTCTGCGTTGGATGAAAAGGTCCGAGCATTTCGACAATGATTTGCACCACGATTTGCACCACAAACGGCTATATTGTCGAAATGCTCGGACCTTTTCACGCAACACAGAATAATGCGGATATCATGAAAATTGTCTTGCAAGATCCGAAAGAGTTGCAAAATCTTCTGAAGGAAGGTGATATTTGTATCGTCGATCGAGGCATTCGCGATGTAAAGGACCATTTGGAACAACGAGGTTATAAAGTACTTATGCCTGCTCTTAAAGGCAAAAGTAGTCAGCTATCCACTGCTGAATCCAATGACTCACGCCGAGTAACAAAGTTTCGCTGGGTCGCTGAAGCAATTCACGGTGTAATTGGACAGAAGTACCAACTACTTCATCAGCAGTTGGATAACAAATTGCTTCCTAGAGTCTGTGCATACTTTCGGATAGCTTGTTTTTTAATTAATAGATTTGGAAAACAAAACGCCTTTCAAATGTTAGTCTTTCCAAAAACATTATTTTCCAAATGACATCGCAGCAAACTGTGAAGAATACTTTAATTTTAGAGATCGACATGGATCGTATCAGTTATTATGGCTTATATTAAAGACAATAATAATATAATTAAAGTAGAAGTGAGGTCGCAACATGTTAGTAGCAGAACTTATAAGTGTTTTATTGATTATGAGCCAAATTCCGTTGATTTCCGAGGAATTAGGCGATATTACTGCGAGTCTGCAAATGGTAGACGTCCAGTCGGGTGCTGTTCTCACATAGCTGCAATAATTTATTATTTATCTCACGCTCGATATATTTCCAAAATTGTAAGACCTGCAGAAATACTAAGTAAACTTCTTGATGTTACAAATTACAATATATTTAAGAATAAAGATTGAGGGCCCAAACATCTCAAAATCGAAATTTAATTTTTTACACCATGGCCCACCACTTTAAAAAATCTGAAAAAATTACAAACCAACAAGCATATGAAGTAGTTATTACTGTAAAAAAATAAAGGTAGTCACTTGATAAAATCCTAAAAAAAATTTTTTTTCAAAATTTCAAAAATTTTTAGCAAGCCCAATTTTAAGCCAAAAAATCTGAAACAAAATCCTGACTTAAGACTGTATGGACCCTGATTTTTTCAAAATTTTCAATGCAACAGGAAAAGCGAAATTAAATAAAAACTGAAAATCACGTCTCCCTCTATAACTGGCCCAACCGAAGAGGTACGGATTTAAAACTCGGCAGAAATTATTTATTAATAGAGAGCTAACAAGCCATGTATGCAAAGTCCAATTTGGCTCAGGGGCATTTTTCACTATGCTTATCCGGCTATACCCTTTTGGATTTAGAGTTTTTGAACAATTCTGAACAACTTTCGTTAATCAAATTTTCCGATGAAAAAATGCCTAGCACCGGAAAATCGGAAGAATGGGTGGTTTTTCCGGTTTAGAGGTAGTGGTTGGAGGGTAGGTCGGAAAATATTGTCACCATCGTGTTCCTCGCCCTCGAAAACAGGGGGGAAGATGTCTTGCAGTCCAGTCGCAGAACTTTTGGGTTTTACCTTTTTCTGGTTTACGTCAAGGGACTCTATCGATATACAATCACAGTCAAGACGCTTCAACGCTCGCCCCAATATGTATAAATAACTTAAATAACTATAATAACTACAACTACAACTCTAACCCTCCAACTTCAACTCCAACTCCACCTCCAACTCCAACTCCAACTCCAACTCCAACTCCAACTCCAACTCCAACTCCAACTCCAACTCCAACTCCAACTCCAACTCCAACTCCAACTCCAACTCCAACTCCAACTCCAACTCCAACTCCAACTCCAACTCCAACTCCAACTCCAACTCCAACTCCAACTCCAACTCCAACTCCAACTCCAACTCCAACTCCAACTCCAACTCCAACTCCAACTCCAACTCCAACTCCAACTCCAACTCCAACTCCAACTCCAACTCCAACTCCAACTCCAACTCCAACTCCAACTCCAACTCCCACTATAACTATAACTATAACTATAACTACAACTCTAACTATAACTATCATAACTTTTTATAATATGTATAAAAAAGTTATCATCTTGCAGATATCTGGACAGACCAGTGGTTATGGAAAAGACTCTTGAAGAAAATGGGATACCTGATGAAAGAGATTTGTTTACGGATTTGGGCCTGCCACAAAATTATTTCATTCCAAGTGTATTTCTTTACTATAATGATGATCTCAAATATTTCGACTTTGATGACTCTGACGACGAAAAAATAGATTATACGAAGTGTATGATAAAGCTATAAACTGGTCTGGCTTTTCCTGCAACTTCTAGATTTTAACTTGACAGTATTCGTAATTATAACGTAATGTAATGGTAATGTAACGCTAGCAAAAGTATTGAGTTTTTCCAAACGAAATAAAAATTGACAAGTACAAATTATATTTACACTTAAAGAATCTTGACTCCACCGTAGAGTGGCTGATTGGGCTCGATAGAGAACGATTGAGACGGATGGTAGGCCTGATAACAGGACGCTGTCCTCTGTACAAACACCTGCATACAATGCAGTTGAAAGATGATCCTACTTGTAGAATGTGTGGAGTGGAGGATGCCATTGTGCACCAATAGGAGTGTCAAGGTATAGGTATTTCGGAAGGTAGTTTCTACAGCCGGAGGAACTACGGGATCTACTCTGGAAAGGGCTGCTCTCCTTCGTGCAGAGCACTGGTCCTTTCTAGGGGATCCTAAATGTCGCGAATGTACAATGGGCCGATAGGGGATCTTCGAATCTGCTCGCGTTTTCTAATAATAAAGAATCTTTAGGGTCATTAGCGTGACATAAAATTGAGGCATATAAATAATAGAATAAAATATGTCACTAATTAGTCCAGTCAACGAATGAGTTGTAGAGGACATAGAGGGGGATAATTTTCCTCTCTAGAAATGTGTTGGAGGTAGTTAGGAGGTAAATATACTAAAAGTTCCCGCCCCTAGCCCTGCCGTTTCAGGGAGGAGGCGGGTGGAAAAGTCCCTTTTTTCGAGTCTTCGCTTATAACTCGAAAACGATGAGTCGTACTGAAAAATTTTTCTATAGAAAATTAAATTATATTAAATTTCCTACAAGACTGTCTATATTCATTTTCTTCCTATGTGTTATATTTTCCGAGATATTCGCCAGCGAAAATTGATAATCAATAAATAAATTAATTAGGTATCTGAAATGTTTCTATCAAAACGGTTTACCGTGGTCTGTTAATAAATCACAGTCACAAAACAATATTTATTGTGTATTGTGTTGTAAAATACTCGACGTATTTACTAACGTAATATTTTATCGAAATCTATACATTTCCTAAAATATACAGTGTGACTCACTTATAACTTTTTTATTTTGTTTCCGATTTGAATAAAATTTTACTCATGTATAGAACAAATTAAGATTTACTTATGACCAGAAAAACATTCGCCTGCTATAAATGCAAAGCCACCTGTGGCACCAAAATATGCGGAAAAATGTTTACTCCACCCACCAAATACAGGAGCTTGGACTGAAAGAAATTCTGTTCCGCATGCTTTTACTGGCTGCTATTCAACATCTGCAACATTCCGGAAGAGTAAACTTGGTTGTATAAAACTTTACATCAGGTGACTTTACATTTGTAGCAGGCGAATGTTTTTATTGTCATAAGTAGATCCTTATTTGTTCTACACTTGAGCAAAATTTGTTTTAAATCGGAAACAAAATAAAAAAGTTATAAGGGTATCTTCATTTTAAGCGAGTCACATTGTATATTTAAGGAAATTTCTAGATTTCGACAAAATATTACGTTAGAAAATTCGTCGAGTGTTGTAACGTAAAGATTGTTTTGTGACTGTGATTTATTAGCAGACCACGATAAACCGTTTTGATAGAAACATTTCAGATATCTAATTAATTTATTTATTAATTATCAATTTTCGCTGGCGAATATCTTGGAAACTATAACACATAGGAAGAAAATGAATATAAACATTCTTATAGGTAATATAATATAATTTTGCATAGAAAAATGTTTCACGTACGATTCATCGTTTTCGAGTTATAAGCGAATAATCGAAAAAAGGGACCTTCACCTCCCTCCCACCCTGAAGCGGCAGGGCTAGGGCCGCGGACTTTTAGTATGTTTACCTCGTAACTACCCCCAACCCATTCCTCAATGTTCTCTACAATCCCCTTTTGGGCATTCATTGATTGGACTAAATATATATGAAGATATTTGGTGTGATTTGAAACACACTCCACCAAAATTGTTGATGTAACAGCTACACGAGGAACTTTCTTACGACTAATGAAAATAATATAATAATAATAACAATATATTTATTTTAGACTGTAGTCGGTACAGGAATGTTACACAGAAACGTTTGAATAATGCACCTAAATTCATGTAGAACTTGTTTTATCCAATTTTTTATTTAGCGATAACGTATATTTTATTTAGCGATAACGTATAGTATTTGTAACACATGCAGTATTAATAATTTATTTAAGTTAATCTTAAACACCTACTTAAAAAATAAATAAATAAATACAACAACAAAATACCTGGTTTTAAATACAAAGAGTAGTAACAACAATATAGTCGATCTTATTTCAAAATATTTTTAAATAAATCCATGTTTTGACGTACGAATATTATCATTTGTTTTTTTTTTTTAGTTTTTAAAACAGTGATCTTGTTTAATAATTTTAGGTAGAACATTAAATAATTTAATACTGGTATAATCTATATATTTTAAAAATTATGTGTTATTTAGTTTTGGAATATTACAGTTTTCATTTACTACTGAACAGGCCCCCCTAAGTTTGCAAGTAGCCGCGCAGGGAAAGAAGAAATATCGTCATTGTTGGACAGAGACAAACAAGCTTTTTAAGCTTCTTAAGCTAGCTAGCTACCTAGATAGTTAATTTTCCACATTTTTTAAAAATATGAAAAAACTTGAGAATAGGCCTTGATAAATGAGTGATTTACGATGAAAAATCCTTGTGTGTCAAAAAATTGTGTGCAAAAATTTGCAATTTTTTTTGCATACGAAATTTGCATTTAAAAATTATGAAAAAAATTTGGTAAATGATCCAACATGTAAGTAACAACTGTGAATTTTTTCGGATTTTTTCGTACAACGGTATCCGAGAAAATTTTAAAAAACAAAAATCAAAATACCCCCCACCACTCCTCCAATATGGCGGGTGCAGGCTTGAAATTTTGGGAAAATTATATTTAGGGTAAGCTCCTTCAAATAGTTGATAACAAACAAAATTTTGTTTGAGAGCAGATTTTGCATGCTTATCCTGCTATGCCTTTTATGAAGCAATGTTCTTAATTTACCTGTGATTTTTTCTATGTGTCTATCCCATCTATATACTGATCGATGCATGGGCGCAGCCAAACCCCCCCCCCCCCCAAGCCGTCTTCCATGAGCCAAAAAATAAAGAAGCAGTACAAAGCAGTATCTAAATTATCCCTTGAAATAAATATTTTATAATTAATGCCAATATTATTTAATAGAGGAATCTACATACACATCTGTTTTCAATCATTTTCTGAAAAATTTTCCTCATCCTCTGGGGAGGCCGGTTCTATTGGCCCCCCTAGATGAATTTTCTGGCTGCGCCACTGGATCGATGTGTAGACTTAAATATTTTATGTACTCTACTGAATCTATTGAGTCTGTACAGTTGCAGTGGATTTTGACATTCATGATATATTAATTTGTCTACGTTGGATTTATTAGTTTTGTTCAGCGAAAAGGTTACAAAGAACAATGTTAAAAAAATGGTTTTTTGGTCCATCAGTGCCATCAGTGGTAAAGTGTAGAAGCCATATTTTTTTTTTACTAATTTTGGGATGCTGAAAACAAATCCGCCACCCGTTTTGGCGAGAAATTTCGGGAACACATTAAAAACCGCTGCCCAAGGAATCACTACTTCCACATCCAGATTTTCTATCCAAGTCACTCACAACGAAAAAATTTTGTATGTGGAAATAATTGTTTATGGAACTTTAATAATATAATATTTGAAATCCTCTACACCAAAAACCCATAAAACGATACCCCACATCGGTAGTCGAGTGGGGGTGGTGATAGGGTTGTAGTGGGGGTGGATAAAATAAAAAAATATTTTGAGGTTTCTAGTTCTTGTACACATACTAAATCACAATTTTTTCATCCCATTTAATAATAGGGTGGGGGTGGTAATGGGGGTGGCTAATTCCAAAGTTTTTTTTTGAGACCTTAGCTTCTCTTGTATGTACTAAATAACAATTATATGAACTCTTACCTGCTTGATTTATCTATTTACCCCAAATTTACCTAAATTTACTCCAATTTACCCCCAAACCCTTCGACGGAACAAGATGAAAATATAATCTAGTTCTAAATCTCGTTAAAGTACATATGTGTACCAAATTTCAAGTCAATATCTCAAACGGTTCCAGAGTAAACGTGCGCACAAAAAAAAGTTACAGACCGACAGACAGACAGAATTTTTTTTTCGCTCAAACTTAAAATCTCTGCATTTCAAGACATTCTAAGCCTATTTGAACAATAAAAATTTAAAAAATTTTTTTTTGACGTTACTATACTTCCACTGGATGTGGAAGTAAAAACAACCCTTATTTGGGTGCCATAAAGTGAAGATTATTATTTTCCCAACCAAAAGTCGTTTAAATAATTAAAGAGTTTTTTAATATAAGAAACAAGTAATATTTTCTGGATAGTGACATGCACAGTGCACACTGTACACCCCAACCCTAAAAGTGTGAGAAATATTCAGGGGTGAGGAATATTCATCTGAATTGACTAAATCATCTTATTATGACAAAAAACATCAAACTGGGCGATTAAGGATTTCTTTTGCAATTAAAACCAATAAAAACTCCATCACGTTAATTGGTGGCGTTGGGTGTAAGAGTATTCAGAAGTAATCATATTATAACCTGATAATAGCCATTTAACGAGGAGTTTTGTTTTTTTTTTTTAATAAATAAAAAACCATACATTAGATATTGCAACTTACACCATTCTTATGGATGGTGAAGGGTGAGAGAAACGAGGGGGAAGGGGGGAGAATTTAGAATTCTTGCTCTTTTACTTCCACATCCAGTGGAAGTATAGTAACGACAAAAAAATTTTTAAAATTTTTTATTGTTCAAATAGGCTTAGAATGTCATGGAACGTCGAGATTTCAAGTTTGAGCGAAAAAAAAATTTCAGTCTGTCGATCTGTCTGTCGGTCTGTCTGTCGGTCTGTCGGTCTGTAACTTTTTTTGTGCGCACGTTTACTCTGGAACCGTTTGAGATATTGACTTGAAATTTGGTACACATGTATTTTAACGAGATCTAGAACTAGATTATATTTTCATATTGTTCCGTCGAAGGGTTGAGGGGTAAATTGGGGTAAATTTGGGGAAAATAGGTAAATCAAGCAGGTAAGAGTCCATAAAATTGGTATTTAGTATATACAAGAAAAGCTAAGGTCTCAAAAAAATGTTGGCATTGGCCACCCCCATTACCACCCCCACCCCATTATTAAAGGGGATGAAAAAAAATGCGATTTAGTGTGTATACAAGAACCAGAAACCTCAAAATATTTTTTTACTTTATCCACCCCCCACTCCCACCCCCTGTCACCACCCCCACCCCACTACCGATGTGGGGTATCGTTTTATGGGTTTTTGGGGTAGAGGATTTCAAATATTATATTATTAAAGTTCCATAAACAATTATTTCCAGATACAAAATTTTTTCGTTGTGTGACTTGGATAGAAAATCCGGATGTGGAAGTAGTGATTCCTTGGGCAGCGGTTTTTTCCACTTACCTAACGAAACTGAGTATTTTGAAAGAATTTCCTGCACTAAAGAATACCTTTTTGCTGCAAGTTCTAATGTTCAATGCCACCCCTCCAAATAAGGGTTGTTTTTTTGGCGCATCCGTGGTAAAGCGTGGAATCCATCTTTTTTAATGTTCAATGCCACCCCTCCAAATAAGGGTTGTTTTTTTGGCGCATCCGTGGTAAAGCGTGGAATCCATCTTTTTTACTAATTTTGGGGCGCTGAATACGAATCTGTCATCCGAATTGGCTAAAAACATCGGGAAGACAGTAAAAAACAACTCTTATTTGGGGTGGAAATTTTATTTAGTCTTCGACTCAGGTCGATTCTGGGAGCTTCTATAACAACACGAGCAAATGAACGAAAATGGAAATTTGAATAAGATCGTTATTTAGGCGAAATTTGCCCTTATTTCGTTTAAACTGAAATCCACAAAAAAATGTATTTTAATTAATTCTGAAATCTAGCCTGTTCTGTAAATTATTTTATAAGAGCTGTATAAAAGTAATTTATTCTTTGCTCCTTTAGAGTGTTGTATTTTTAACTTGATAATTAATTACAAATGATAACTAACTCCTGCTCGGCAAAGTTATACGGAGCATATGGAGTTTAATAACCATACACGTTCGCAATTTGTTTAGCAGAGCATAAAGAAATAAAAAAAAGACAAAACGGAAACCATGTGGAAAATTCAGTGACCCTTTATAATAATATGAATAAGTTTCAGTATGGTACCTATATGCGTCTTTGTCAAATTAAACAATTATGTCATCTGCCAACTCGCAATTTTCAATCAAAAACATCTAAGACGGTAAGTATTTTTTGACAAATTGAGGCGGCTTTTTTTTTTTAACAGCTTTGTTTCGAGGTCAGGAATTACATATAAAACATATGAACACTGCAGAGATACGGAACTATCTTTAATTATGCAAATTAGGTACCAAAATCGGGTTTTTATGCAATAGCTCGTTTTCTATCGATCTTACTAGGGTTTTCAATCCCGGGACGGGATTAAGCTTTCGGCATTATCGGGATTACAAATTCCAAATCCCGGTATTTCCCGGGATCCCGGGGTTACAAATTTTCACGCTCAAAATGATAACATAATCAAATAATAATATAAAATTAAAACTAAGATTTTTTAAATGTGTTTTATTTATTTGAATGAAATAGTAATAGGTAACAAAAACGAACAGTTTAAAATTTATTAAAAAAAAAGGATCATAGAAGAACTAATGTATCTAATGTTTCGTCTCCTAGTCTGGACCGGATCTTTGTACAGAGCCCACCAGCATTAGAAAAGGCCCTCTCCGACTCTACACTTGTGGGAGGTATAATTGTTAAATTCTGATATGCAATTTTTTAATTTTTTTCCTAAAAAAACCCCATTTTCAAATAACGGCTTTTCTTGTTTTACAACTGTTTGTAGGCTTAATGACCCTATCACTGCTTTTTCCTTCAGCTTCATCTGCTTTGAATTTCTTCATTTATTTTATGAGTTTGTGTTTATAGGTTTTTGTGAATTTATTTTTTTACCTTTATTGGTATTATACGAATGTATGATATACGTGATATTTATATTTGCTAAGTTGATATATATTATACTAGCTGACCCAGCAAACATTGTTTTGCCATATAAATTATAAATTTTTGTTCAAAAAATAAAAAGAAAATTTCTGGATAGGGCCACCCTTATCACCTAGGGGTATAAAAAATAGCCTACGATCTATTCTCAGACCTACCAAATATACACCAAAAATTTCATAAAAATCGGTCAAGCCGTTTCGGAGGAGTTCGATAACAAACACTGTGACACGAGATTTTTATATATTAAAAGATTATACAATAACATGAAGCAAACAAATCAGTAAAGCCGCTTATATCAAATTTTGATTGAAAACAACAATATTTCCGAGAATTCCGAGCATACTCCAGTCTTGAAGAATACGCGGGATTGATTTTTGAAATCCCGGGATTTTCTGGACCATAAATTCGTCTGGGATCCCGGGGTCCCGGATTGGCGATACCGGGATTGAAAACCCTAGATCTTACGCTCCAAATGGTGGTATCCAAAGTTAAAGATAATTAAACTCTCTATAAAAAATCGGCAGCTACTGGAAGCGGCTGGAACCTCCCCACCCGGTGAATCTTTGAAGCCGAAAAGAGCACTAAACAATATGAACGATCTCATTTAATTATATTTATTAAGTTGAAATATTTTTTTCGTATTAAATCAGAAAAAAAGTCTTGCGTTCGGTGGGATTTGGACCTAAGAACTTGAGTGTTAAATTTATAGTCTGCACAACATTAATATTTTATTCAATGTTTTTAATACAAATATATGCTTCATCGGATCCTAGCCCGGGGCCAGCCAGACAACCACGGTGAACACCGTCGTGGCGAGTGTGAGGCTGGACGGGGTAGGTCCGGTTTGGCTTGGAGAAAAATAGAAAAGTAGCTCCTGTCTTCTGTAGGCAGGCTTAAAGACTAGGTTAAAATTATAATGTGTCCACATGGACCTAAAATTAATATTAAAATAAACACAATTCTATAAAAACGTTCGTAGGCAAGGGCACTTAATAATTTTGATTATTGATACGGGAAACAACTAAGCGAAAAAACCTGTTCGTTGGTAATGAGATGGATGGCAGGGATGGCCATCTTTGGAAAAAACCATATAACTCTTGGTGAACAGCTTCCCTGCCAGATGCAGGGTAGTGTTCATGGTGGATCGTTTAAGTTTGAGTTGGTATATTTTGTTTTATCTTTTGGCCTCGACCAATTTTTCACTAAATCGGTCGGGGAAGTGATAGCTGTCAAATTTTTGGTTCCAATGTTTCTCTGGGGAATTTGGTTTTTGAGAAATGTTTAGGTTGGTACCAATGTCTTAAATTGTTTTTAGGTTATGTAGTACTATTTTTAGGTTATGTTGCCGGAAGAATTTTCGGCGGGATGCCGGAAATAGCGGAAATAGTTTTTAAAATAGAATGTCACTGTCACTTTTAAAGTTTTATTGGAAAAAACTCACCGAAAGCGTTCCGGTGGGGTTGCTTACACTTGTAGGGCTTGTAAGCGGTTCAGGATGGCCTCTCACACCATCCGTGGGCTTTATAAATGTCGAAAAAACTTGTAATCTCTCGATGCACCTGACACACTAGCAGATAACTTATACCACAAATGGACCCGTAGTATTTTTTCTGAATTTTCCTTTGAGTCTATTTAATAAAATTTGACATTTTTCTGAAAAGTGATATTTTTCCGAAAATTTGACATTTTTCTGAAAGGTGACATTTCTTCGAAATTTTGACGTTTTTTCCAAAATTTGACATTTTCCTGAATTTTTGACATTTTTCTGAAAAGTGACATTTCTCTGAAAATTTGACATTTTTTCGAAAATTTGACATTTTTCTGAAGTGACTACTCCGAAAATTTGACAATTTTCAAACATTTGGCATTTTTCTGAAAGGTGACATTTCTTCGAAAATTTGACGTTTTTTCGAAAATTTGACATTTTTCTGAAAAGTGGCATATTTCTGAAAAGTGACATTTCCCTGAAAATTTAACATTTTTTCGAAAATTTGACATTTTTCTGAAAAGTGACATTTCTCCGAAAATTTGGCATTTTCCTGAAAATTTGACATTTTTTAAAAATCTGACATTTTTCTGAAAAGTGACATTTCTCCGAAAATTTGATATTTCTTGGAAATTAAAAAAAAAATTTCGTGACTCGTCTTGTAGAAATTTTTTTTTGATATCATCATCAGTTCGCCTGTTATAAGAATTTTATGCTTTTACGACGTCATCAGAAGTAAGTGTATTTTTAATTCACTCGTATTCCATTGATTTACAATATTTCCATCTACGTTTCAAACCTTAATTGGATGTTTCCAATAGTTAAGTCGATATCTGCACCAGTTTCTAAGAATTTTTCTTATTTGTGACGTCATGTGACGTAGGTGTATTATTAATTCACTCGTAATCCGTCCGTCTACAATATTTATACCTACGTTTCCAATTTCAGTTCGATATCTTCAACCGTTCCCGAGTTATCAGCCGAAATCACTAAACACCTCTGTCATTATTAGAATATCACCCTGTACATTGCACTGCTCTGAGGACAAAACAAGTGAAATTTTTGTTTTTAAATTTTTTTCGCGGAAACCAAATCGAAAAAGTGCAAGTGTGATGTATCGTTGAAATCGGAATTTTTACTGCTTTTGAATGGTTCAATTACAAATTGTAAGTAGTCATAAAATAAACAACTTGTGCCAAAACGGCACTAAACGTAATCCGATCTCAACCAAAACCTTTTCAGATCTTCTGGAGCACTAAAGAAACCCTCATGCAAAGTTTCATCCAAATCCGTTTAGTAGCTTCGCCGCTATCGTGCTAACATACACACACACACACACACACACACACACACACACACGCCCACACACACACACACACACACACACACACACACACACACACACACACACACACACACACACACACACACACACACACACACACACACACACACACACACACACACACACACACACACACACACACACACACACACACACACACACACACACACACACACACACACACACACACACACACACACACACACACACACACACACACACACACACACACACACACACACACACACACACACACACACACACACACACACACACACACACACACACACACACACACACACACACACACACACACACACACACACACACACACACACACACACACACACACACACACACACACACACACACACACACACACACACACACACACACACACACACACACACACACACACACACACACACACACACACACACACACACACACACACACACACACACACACACACACACACACACACACACACACACACACACACACACACACACACACACACACACACACACACACACACACACACACACACACACACACACACACACACACACACACACACACACACACACACATTTTTCAAAAACAACTTTTTTGGGTTCCTGGGACCTCAAAACGTAAAGATTTGATGTTATCTCAATTTTCGATTTTGGACTAATTGTAGTAACCTCCCACAATTTTATTGTGGGGAGGTTAAAAAGGTTATATATATATATATATTTTTTTCTTCAGACCAATAGTTTCCGAGCAGTAGCTCATCTGACAGCGCAAAATTGACATTTGTCGAGGATCGA
Source organism: Rutpela maculata (assembly GCA_936432065.2). Taxonomy (NCBI): domain Eukaryota; kingdom Metazoa; phylum Arthropoda; class Insecta; order Coleoptera; family Cerambycidae; genus Rutpela; species Rutpela maculata. The sequence continues at coordinate 247,021,599 of OW386286.2, read as the reverse complement.
AGAGTAATGTTATGTTATAGTCCACGGAAATTAGTATTTGACCTGCACAAAATCAGTAAAAATCTGAATTCTTGCACAGACGTTCTTTGAGGTGTCCCAAACCCAAAAATAAAAAATCAATCAATCAAAAATCACAAAAATCCCAAAATGGCTATATTGGAGGTCAAAGTTTTTTGCAAATATCTCGCGTCCTATGCATCGGTTACCCATGAGATCAATGTGACAGTTGTAGAGAATTAAATGATCTACATGTTGTCTTTTTTATTATCCCCCCCATCGAGATATTCAAGGCCAAAATTTCAAAAGCATGGTTTTTCGGGAATATCTCCCGCCAAAAAATCGGTCAGCAATGAAGTTAACATGAAGAGAATTCAATTATCTACAAGATTGGTATTTTGCATTTTTTTCCAAAACCTCTCCCTTTTCGAGATATTCAAGGTAGAAGTTTAAAAAGCGGTTTTCCGCGAATATCTTCCTATGCATTGGACCGCGACGAAGTCTACATACAAGCAATAGAGAACTTAAACCGTTTTTTTAAACTTCGACCTTGAATATCTCGAAAAGGGCGACGTTTTGGAAAAAAAAGCAAAATATCAATCTTGTAGATAATTGAATTCTCTACAACTTTCATGTTAACTTTATTGCTGTTTGATTTCCTTGGCGCGAGATATTTACGAAAAACCATGTTTTTGAAACTTTGACCTTGAATATCTCAAGGAGGGAGGGGGTAAAAAGCAACTTGTAGATAATTTAATTCTCTACAACTTAGACATTGACCTCACGGACACCCGATGCATAGGACGCGAAATATTTGCAAAAAACTTTGACCTGGATAGCCATGTTGGAATTTTTGTGATTTTTGTGGATTTGGGTTTTTGACACCTCAAAGAACTTCTGATTTGATTGATTGATTGATTTACCAGCGTGCGGTAGGCATTGCTGCCACTCCCAAGTTATACAGCTGGGCCTGCTACGTCCACGCTGGGTTGGACTAAGGTCATGCTTGTTGCCAGCAGCAAGAGCCACATGGCGCATGGTAAAGGAATGTGGGATGGGAGGTGTAGGTATTTGTGAGATGCGTTACCGCATTATGTCGTAAGGGAGCGTTTAAGCCCCCTTTTTTTGTATTTTTGGTTCTGGGCTTCTGCCTATTCTGGGTCTTCTTGTGAGATATGTTGCCGCGTTGTGTCGCTGCTATCTGTGCTCCTATTTTTGTACTTCTGTTTCTACAGGTCTTCTTCTTCTTCTGAGACTTCTGATCCCTCCGTTTCTGATTCTGGTAGAGTATATATCGCTCCGATTTCTTTGTGAAATTCATTCTTTTCCCTCGCTTTTCTTTCCCAGTATGTTTGGTCCTTTCCCAGTTTGTTCATGATCCTCTCGATTGTTGTTTTCCACGTGTAACATGGTCTCCCAATTTTAAGTTTGCTGCTATTCAGTGTTAGTGCTTTCTTCAGTAGGTGTGTTGGTTCCCTTCTTTGGACGTGTCCCCAGTACTTCATTGCGTACATTTCTATCCTTTTTGTGATTGTCTTCCCTTCTAGTAGTGTTGATGTTTTATGTGTCCAAATGCGGTTTCATGTTTTCTAGGAAGTTGAGAATTTGTTGCTCTTCTTCTGCGACGATTAGGAGGTCATCGGCGTAAGCTAATACGATTGGGGTTCTCAGTGTTTCCGTGTCTTCGTTAAAATTTGGTGTTTCCCTTATTGTGTTTTGTATCGCTTGGTCCTTGACACCTCAAAGAACTTCTGTGTAAATATTCAGACTTTTACTAATTTTGTCCAGGTTTCCTCCTTTTTTTGGCTAATTTTCCTGCATTATTAATGTTATCTTTGTGTAAACTCATTTACAGTGGCCAGTATAAAAACAATCCAATCCTAGCACGAAAGCAGGACTCACGGATCATACTTGGCTCTGCCAGATGATAGATTATTGCAATTTATCATAGTAATTTTAAGAAAATCATAATTTAATAAGTAGGTATAAATACACAATGCAAAGCTTACTTAATGACTAGTTACGATTTTAACTGCTTTGAGAATTAAACATATGGTAAATACGTTTTTGATTAAAACTTATTTAAATGCGCTATATCGGTGTGTATATCGGTAACTCACAGGTGAAGTTAGCCGAGTGCAGAGCCTCTAGTTTTATAACACAACACAATGCCAGCGCTGCAACTCATTGGAACGAGATATTAATCAATTAGTAATTTGCCTGATGTCTGTTAATTTTTTAACGGCATTGTATAAGAACGCTCATTTATAATAATCGTTATCGTATACGTCATGTTTTGATGCGATGTTATTGCTTCTTTACATACACTGACAGCTAACATATTACATAAAGATAAGGGAATCAAAGTACTCGGCGCAAAAACTAGTACTTATAGCTGACTGTTAAACAGGGGCGGAATTACTGAAAGGTTTAGGCACTTTAAGCGTAAGGCCCCCAAGCGAAACGGGCCCCGAAGGGAGATGCTTTACTATCACATTAGATGGGAATTTTCACATTTTTTTTTCTCGAGGGGAAACCCACACGGGCTGCCCATCCCACTAAATTGGGTCTGAGTGTCAGCCTCTAACTGACTAAAACCCCTCCTCCTAGGGCTCGTCTGTAAAGAATTCTCCAAGGGCACTGCAGCCTCCTGGGTATATTGAGCTCTCCCTATCTTAGTTTACACTGTCCATTTTAATATTTCTGTATCACTCACAAGGTGATACAAGTCTGAAAGTGGACAAATTTTGATGGTTTCCGGGTCTTCTTGTGTTTGCCCGTAGATATTATATCTTCCCCTGTCCAACGCCTCGCAGTCATGTATAATATGTTCTACAGTTTCTAGTGGCACAGTTTGCAAAACTTTCCGATTATATGCAGCTATTTCTTAACGAGAAAATGTCCCGTCAGAAGACCTGTTATGGTTCTCAACTGAATCCTGTTCTTTGTGAGCAGTTCTTTAGTTTTTTTAACATCGTCCATTGATAAGTGTTTTCATATGTCGACTTCCTGGAACATATCTCCAGTAGTGGTTGTATTTACTCTTCTGACTGAGCCTCTTGTGATCCCCAGTGCGGGTTCTGGGCCATTGAATATATCAGCTGCACCTTGTCTAGCAAGTTCGTCAGCTTCTTCGTTGCCCTCTATTCTGGTATGTCCCGGCACCAAGAGTAGTCTTACTCTGTTCCGCTCACCCAGAATTTTGAGTTCTTCGTGGCAGTCCCAAACCAGTCTAGAAGACAACTTGTTAGAGATTAGTGCCTTAAGTGCTGCCTGACTGTCCGATGTAACTGAGATCTGCTGTCTCACATATCGCGTACACACTCGAGTATAGCCAAAATTTCTGTCTTTAATACAGTTGAGTGCTGTCCAAGAGAGAGACCTATACCCGCTCTTGGCCTTTCATCATGTATTCCTGCTCCAGCTCCTGATTCCATTCTGGACCCGTCAGCATACCAGGCCAGGCCTTTGCGTAATGCATCACCAATCATCCATTCCTTCCTATTTCCAATGCTGATAGTGAAAGGCTTGTTGAATGTAATTTTTTGTGTCATGTAGTCCGACCTCATATTCAATAGAGTATCCGCTACAATGTTTATTATCCTCATGTGCCCCGAGTTGCCTCCAGGAGGAGTCGGGTTCTGAACATTTTGTAGCCTGTAAGCTCCCATTCTGGCCTCCCTCCGAATCACAAGACTCAGTGGAGGGAGGTCTAATAGGGTCTCCATGGCTGGTATTGGGATGCTTTTCATTACACCTGTAATTCCCAGGCAGGTCAGCCTCTGCATCCGGCTCACCCTGTTACCTGCTGTGGTTTGAGTGACCTTGGGCGTATGTGATGGTGGGTCTTATTACACTGGTATAGAGCCAGTGCACCATACCAGGCTTAGCCCCCATGTCTTGCCATACAATCGTCTGCAGGTTGCCAATATGACAACAGACTTACGTATTACTCTGTCCAGGTGTTGGTTCCACGTAAGTTTGGAATCTATAATGACTCCAAGGTACTTTACCTCCCCCGACATCTGTAATTGTGTGTCTTGGAGAACTAAAAGACCCAATCCCTCCAGGTTTCTCCTTCTAATAAATGGAACAATGATGGTCTTTTGACGACTGATTTTCAGCCCTTCCTCATCGGGCCATTCTTTCACCATATTCAGGGCTTTTTTAGACGGTCCCTGTCGTCAGTATATTCTTAGGCTTCGAATCTCTCATTTGTGACTTTCTTCAGTAGGCCGTCAACTACAAGGGGCCATAGCAGAAAGAACAGTACACGCCCCTGCGGGCACCTCCCCAGCAACTGACGCGCCTAAGGTTTCATTCATCATTGTGGTGAATACCACCCTGCCTTTGAGCATAGCGTCTACCCACCTGCAACAGGTGTCCTCAACACCTCGCTATCTTCCAGTTCTAATGATTGAGTTTTAATGATTGAGTTCTAATGATTGAGTTAAAGGAGGTGTTGTCGCATCCAGTCCCACCTCGTTGTGTTCCAACGACTTTTCCACCTTCTGAATTGTAGTGCCGTTTCCGTCGACATGCCTGCTCTGTATGCATATTGGCCTTGATGCAGTGGGCTTCTGACCAGTACCTCATCCCTGATATGTCTGTCAAGAATTTTTTCATTGTCTTAAGTTGGAATGACATAAAACTTATTGGTCTTAGGGCTTTGGCTTGATTATGGGAGTTTCTCCCAATCTTTAGTATAAATACCACCCTAACTGGCTTCCAAATTTTTGGGATGTAACCCAGTGCAATTTTCACTTACCTACCTAAATTATTTTTACCTCACCGGGTCGGCAAGGTACATAAAGCGTAGGGCGCTCTAGCTGCTAGATCCGCTCCTGCCCTTAACTATTAATATATTGCAAGTTTATGATCAGAAGATATAAGAAAGTAGCAGAACCTTGTTCGTGATATACACATAAATATAATTGGGTACTAATACAGTCAGTCTGTCATTTGATTCATTTGACCCAGGAATAATTCCTTTCAGAGATTTTTTTCTTTTATAATGTATGATTGCCACCATTATTAATTAAAGTTTTCCATAAAAATATCGATGCTGCTACGGCCGCTATGTTAAAAAAAAATTAGGTATTACCAATATTTTAGGAAATAAAAAAACTTTTATTAAAATAATTTTACTCCAGTGTTAATACTTTTCGGTTTACAGCCGCCAAAAAGGTGAATATCTGCTCCTCACTGCAGATTTGTGCCATTTTCTTCGTCCCCGTTGTTCCTATAAGTAGTAATTCGTTATTATACTCTTCGCAAAAAACAAAGAGTATATTGTATTTGATCGGCACATTTCTAAAATCGTAAATATCGCTCGTAGAGAAAAAATTTTCAGATCATTCCCAATGAGAACACAAACGTTTAAAAGACGTTAAAATTAACGATAACCGAACGTTTAGTAACCATTGTATTACGGCGTTGAATCAACGGACGAATGTCCCGCGGTTCAACGTGTATTTCAAAGTATTTTATAACATTTTTGTAACGTTATATTTAACGTTAATTAACGTTATATGATGACGTTTTTGTAACGTTACATCTATAATATTACTTAACGTTGAAGTTGACCGCTAGTGAACGTTATAGGATGACGTTTTTGTAACGTTATGTATATAATAATACTTAACGTTGAATTTGACCGCTATTTAACGTTTTAACAACGTTAACTAACGATAAAATTCAACGTTAAGTAATATTATAGACATAACGTTACAAAAACGTCATCATATAACGTTAAATATAACGTTACAAAAATGTTATAAAATACTTTGAAATACACGTTGAACCGCGGGACATTCGTCCGTTGACTCAACGCCGTAATACAATGGTTACTAAACGTTCGGTTATCGTTAATTTTAACGTCTTTTAAACGTTTGTGTTCTCATTGGAATCAGTATTAACATTATTATTGATATGATTGGAAAACAACTGAAATAACCACGTTGTATCCCGAGCCACAAAATAATGATCTTTAATCTGATCCCTATAAAATCAGTCCATATAAATCGTTGTTCCCTGAAAGAATTGTGTTTTTTAATTTCTATAAATTCATAAGGGTATAAGCTAAAGCATGACAAATTATTGCCAGTGGTTTGTATGTATCGCCATCTACAAATAACTTCTGCAACAAACTACGTGGTAAGCAGGCAAATTTAATGCATTAAGATAGATGTGTAGAAAAACGTTAAAAAAACGTCAACATCTACCATTTATTTTACTTGTAGATTTAGAACGTCAGTGTATTTTAATAAGTGGAAAGCATCAGTTATTTTAACGTTGTATACGGGGTACCACAGGTTAGTGACTCCCCCTATATTTCCTTTATATTTTAACTTATCCATTTGAAATTTGGCGTGCATAAACTACCTGTAAAAATGGATTTTTCGGCATAAAGAATGGTATAAGATCATTTCCGGTTTACCCGGAAATGACCGCAACTTTCGATTTTTAAATGGAACACCCTGTGTATTTTTACATATTTGGATTCAAGACAACATTCTAAGTATACCCTGAAATTTTCGCGAATTTTTGAGTCGATGTTCAGTTTTTTATGCATTTTAAGACATTCGTCTAGAGTGCTTTGGAATACCAAAATTTGTTCTAAGGCAGGTAAAGTCCAAGCGAAAAATATAATTTTTCCTTTAATTTCATTAGTAACTATTTACGAAGCCTCCAAAATTGAACAAATCACTTTTTCATCGAAAACTTTTTTTTTTCAAATGGGAAGATGGTGGCTCCTAGTGTTCATTAAACCGGAAATGGTCTCATACCGTTTTTTATGTCGAAAAATCCATTTTTACAGGTAGTTTATCCTTTATAGGTAGTCCCCAAATTTCAAATGGATAAGTTAAAAAATAAAGGAAATATAGGGGGGGAGCCACTAACCTGTGGCACTCGGTATAATGTAACTTCAATATATAATAGTTATTAATGATACTAGTTTGATATGAACATTATATAACGAAACGCATGTGAAGTTAACCAGGAGGCGGAGCCGAGTGATTTTATCACACTAGTTTCATTAATTGTCATACACTTCTATCATTCAAAATTTAATACATTCATCTTTAAACTTTAAAATAACATTTAGCTTTAAGATATGGTATATTTGTCATTAATTTCTTACGTCAAAAACACGTAAAAATTTAATCATTAAATAATTAATATGTTAACGTAAAAATTGCATTTGATTTTCACACAAATTTATTTTTGATATAATTTTACAGTCAGTAATAATGCTTGTAATAAGAGTTATTTAATAATTTACTGAATATGTAAAAATAAAATTATATTTTATAGCATGATTCATTAATATCTTTTGTTTAAAACTCGTCTAAACAAAACGTGTTTTCATATGTTATTTTTAACGTTAGTCAGTGAAATTTTACGTAATTAAAACGTTCATAACAAACTTCGGTAAATAATTAGCTTTGAACGTTAAAGTAACGTCCGGTGTTAATGTTGTAGAACTCTCCAAAATCGTCCTAAGTTGAAGACATAATCAAAATTCGACTTAGGCAAAAATTTCATTTAAAGACATTTTCGGGAGTCTGCAGAGGCGCAGATCAGTCCACAAGGACCGTTTTGGGTTCTATAAGGCGTTGGAAATGACCAGGAGAAAATTCGAAGAAACACCGAATTTTCACTTAGGAAAAATGTTTTTGGTTCAGAATATCAGAGTAGAAGTATATAATGACAAAGATTTATGAATAATATACTTTTTCAAAGGTACCATAAATTGGACTTTGAAAAATAATATTTTTGGAAGGGCGTCAAAATTTGGCCCAAGAATCGATTTATCGAAAGTACGCCAAAGTTTCACTTGCATACTAATTTTTCAAAACTGCGTTGAAATTTGGCTTGAAGATCGATTTTTCAAAAGTACGCCAAAATTTCACCCGCAGATTAACTTTTCAAAAGTACCTTGAAATTTGGCTTGAAAATCAATTTTTCAAAAGTACGCCAAAATTTCACCCGCGGATTAACTTTTCAAAAGTACCTTGAAATTTGGCTTGAAAATCGATTTTTCAAAAGTACGCCAAAATTTCACCCGCAGATTATTTTTTCAAAAGTACCTTGAAATTTGGCTCGAAAATCGATTTTTCAAAAGTACGCTAAAATTGGTCTTAAACTGGATTTTTCAAAAGTACCACGAAGTCAGTTTAAAAAGTACCACGAAAATATACTTTAAATTATTTTTTATTTTTTATTCCTCAACCAAAGACATTGACCTTTGAGGTACGATCATTGAAAGCCCAATTCTAAAGTATGAGCATAAAATTTTAACGATGCACTGCATCCAAAAGGCAAAATAGAAGATTTTGTCAAAGCCGGCGTAGTGCCGATAAGCAAAAATTGATAAAAATCAATGCACATGTACAAGGCCGGTTTCTCGCATGGAAAGAGTTTGGATTGACCCAGCGGCTCGCAATTTGGTCGAGCGCGTTGAGTAGTCCAGACAAAGCGATGGTAGAAAAGCCAATAACGGGGCTTTTCAAATGACAAAGTTATAGAGGAAAACGCCTTGTGCATAAAAATCCAAAAATTCAATTTTGCCTAATAGTCGCTCGAAGGTGAGACGCTGCCAAATCGATATTATTAATCGACTGTGATAAGGGTTAGTAAGTCGTGGACTGATCGAACGCCACTCAACTTATGCAGTAATAAGTCCTCTGAATGTGTTTGAGTACGTGAATTTCCACGATACAAGAACTTTAAAGCTAGGTAGTCTCTAGCGAAACTAAATTCATTTAGTAAAACTTTTTTAAGTTAATTTCAGTCAGCCTTAATTATTCATTTACCCAGAGTCTGAAATGATTCTAAAAGCTCGCATTTTGATTCTGAGAAGGTACGTATGAATCTTTTCTACCTAATCGATCGTTAGCGCGAGCGCTCTCGCTTGTATGGTCTGAAAGTCACTACCTTGATTGGGGAAGGCACGATTCTTTCTTGAGAATTTTGTATAACCAATTCTGTTAAATAAACGGATTCTTTGAACTAATGTTTCTTAATTGATCTTGAGGCCTGTTGACGGTCTATAATCCCTGGAACTTTCGTATAGAAAACCGGATGTGTCGAGTTAATTCGCATTAACGTTCGACCTTCTGGTTGTTTTACGGAGGTTCGATAGGGATTTTTTTATGCGTTTTTTGAGAAATATATTCCGTTATTAATGGACCAAAACGCGATTGTCGCGTACCAAAACTAATCCCTCCGCAGAGAAATTCTTCGGTTGGGATTTTTTTTATGCAAAAATTCAGGAAATTAAGAGGTGCCTAAACCCCTAACGAGGGAATTCGGGTCCAGAGAGAGCGTAGTTTCCGATCTGTGGTAGTGCAGCCTTGGTCCCGCTTTTCGGCTACCGAAGTCATCTTATCTCGAACCCGCCTGGGAGGTAGAAGAACGGGGTAATACGCGACTGGCGCCCCCTGAGAAATAAATTGGTGTCGCGTCATTTTGACGCCCGGTAGTGCGTTCTTCTACATGGCGCCCAACGTGGGGCGTTGTTAGTCAGCAGGGCTTTCTGGAAAGGATATGGATGAATCAACGCCTTTCCAGTTTTACGACGAGCCGACATCTGTGATGGACAACGTCTCTAGAGGGTTAGAGAGGCCGTGCGCGGAGGATGTACTGGGTAGTTCGGGGGTTGGCCCGAGTACCACTGAAGGAGTCATACAGCCCTCCTCAGAACAAGTGTTCGCCCAAATGGCAGCAGGTCTTGCCAAAGCTCTAAGCGAAGCCACACACGAGCATAAGTATCGGTCGAAGCATCCAAATGCGGAATTTCATGGCTTCGAACACGAAGACCCTGAAACCTTCATTCATCATATGGAGGAATTTTTCGTCCGAGTACGAATTACGCAGGATAACGACCGTCTGTATAAAATATCAGAACAGCTCAAAGACGATGCTAGGAAATGGTTCGAACAATACCGAACCCTAATTACCACGTATCCTCTATTCCTCGAGCGGTTCAGAAGCCGTTACGATTCAGGTGAAGTACTCACCGAAGCAGTAGCTAATTTATATGGCAAGAAACAAGATGCCGAGGAAAATACGTCAGTATTTATTTCCAGGAAGGTATGCCTCTTCAACAGGATCGATCCGTTTAAGCCGGAGGCGATGAAGGCGGCTACTATCTTCAATCAGTTGAGACCTGATATGAAAATGCTCCTAAAGAGTGCCGTCATACTAGATACAAATACACTAGTGACGATGACCGAACAAATGGCCAAAATCATGGATGAGAATAAAGAATTCGAGATTCTGCAAAATGCAAAGAAAAGCAAAGACCGAGAAGCGTCCACCTCTACCGCTTCAGCTCAAGGGAATCAGCAATCGAGCAGTAACTGGAGAACGGAACCCTCCGCATTAGCGAAGCCGTCCTCCAGTTCCTTTGGTGCATCTAGGACACCATTCAATGGATCTCAAAGAAGAGATAATCCGCCAGCACCAAGGGTGCATTTTGCAAATAATATTTCCTCGCTGCCTAGAGGGGATATACCGAGAAGGGGTACTGGAGACGTAAGGAACTCCCGAGTCCCGTATCGCCCTTGCAGATATTGCCCAACGGAGCAGTGGCATTTTCATGCGGAATGCCCAAACAATCCCTATCGTAATATGAATACGGGAAACCAAGCGGGGGTCAGAGGCGATGGCCCAGGCCGAACTGTACCAGCCCCGCCTACCAGGCCCCAGCAGGCTCGAAGCGACCCTCGGGGAAGCTCCGAAGCAAGAAGTTTAAATTAAAAAACTTCGATGACCTTCCTGACCTTAATTACCTGTTTAAGGATCAAGAAGTCAACCTATCTCCCCACCGATTCACTACATTAGAATCTATCAATCAAACCAACGACGCTTTCCCTCTGCCTCGCATTAAGATTATAATTAATAATCGAGCGGTTAACGCTTTATTGGATACAGGTTCGACAAGGAATATTATCCAACCGAAATTTTTGAACGACATTGATCAACTTACAGCTCCCCAAACTTTTGTTATGGCTTGTGGCGATGGTTTAGTAGAATCCCTCGGGACTACGACCATAAACGTTAATGTACTAGATGTACCCTTTCAGACCACGTTTCAGGTCATTCAAAATTTAAATGAAGAGCTCATTCTGGGAGCCCCGTTTTTATATGCTCACAATGTCGTATTCGATTATCAACGTAAATGTGTCTACGTCGGCACCGAAGAGCGAATAACCGTCTTCTGGAATCAAGCGGCACATCAAGCAAGGAAGCAATGCCGGCTTCCCGAAGAACTGATCATCGGAAACGATAATTTAAAACCTCTATTCGAGGAATTCGCTGAATTGTTCACCGCGGTGCCTACCCAAGCTACCACGGTGACAACGAAACATAAAATAAAAGTTAAAGACGACCGCCCGTTCAATATCAAACCCTACCCCATGTCTCCTTCTAAGAAAAAAGTTATGTACGATCAAATTGAAGAGATGCTGAAAGCCGGGGTCATAGAACCGAGTACCGCTCAGTACAGTTCGCCTCCCATTATAATTGAAAGGCCCGGCAAGAAGCCTCGCTTCTGCATTGATTATCGTCACTTAAATGAAGTAACGGAAGACGAAGCATCCGTCTTACCAAAGATATACGAGAGTATAAAGGATCTAGGAAACGCCAACATATTTACGGTGTTGGACCTCAAGAGCGGATATTGGCAAATCCCTCTTGAGGAGTCGTCAAAAAACTATTCTACGTTTACAACATTAGATGGAGCATCTTACCGATTTAACGTGATGCCTTTCGGATTGAAGACCGCTCCATGTACATTCCAAAAATTTATGGCAAGAGACGTATTGACCGGCTACTTGCATCATTTCTGCAAAGTATATCTCGATGATATTATCATCTACAGTGAAAATATAGAACAGCATGTAAACCATCTGAGAGCCGTCTTTGAACGCCTGCGTTTGCATAATTTAAAGGTGTCACCGGAAAAATGTGTGGTAGCCACGTCAAGCATAACCTATCTCGGGCATCAAATAAATGCCAACACCACTCAACCATTAGAAAAACACATATTACAGATACAAAATTATCCGGCCCCTACGACGAGGCGCCAGCTTCAGAGTTTCCTTGGTTTATGTAATTGGGTACGTGAATATATCCCTAATGTTGCAATAATTACAAAGCCCTTGACCCGACTACTCTCGAAAGACTGGCGCTTCAAGTGGAATCCGGAAGCCCAAGAAGCTTTTATTTTACTAAAAGAAGTATTGAATAAACCTCTAGGACTGCACCGGCCAGATTTCAATAAAATGTTCATACTGCAGACGGACGCATCCTTAATAGGATTATCTGCAGTATTATATCAATTGGGGGATAATGACCAGAAGCACATCGTCTCTTATGCTAGTAATACGTTATCTCCGACGGAGAGAAAATACCATATCAATGAATTGGAATGTTTGAGCGTCGTTAATTATATAAGGAAATACAAAATATATTTGGCAGACCGTCCATTTATAGTCAAAACCGACAATCGAGCTTTACTATGGTTAAATAAGCATAAGGACGAGAAAACGAAATTTACACGTTGGTCATTATTACTTCAGGAATACAGCTTCACAATAGAACATTGTCCCGGCAAGGAAAATATATTGGCAGACTATTTGAGCAGAAATCCTCAAGGCCCGAACGTCGAAGCAGACGACGAAGAGGAGAGAATGTATCCACCAAAATTCTCGTACAAGGAACGAATATCAGTGATTACCACATTGGAATTAAACGATCAGGTCAGAGAAGCGCAATCGCACTCCAGAGATATCCAAGACCAAATCGAACGATGGAATACTCTAGTGAGACAAGCAGATAAAACCGAGGCAGAGGTGAAATTCGTCAATACAAGACAAGTGATAGGCGGCACACTTTGGACGAGAGGCGAAAATGTTATAGAAAAATTATACGTACCAAAACGTATGGTCATGAGAGTAATATCTCATTTTCACGACCGACCGGAAGTAGGTCACCCCGGCCGCGATGAAACTGTTAGAATCATCTCGGGCCGCTATTATTTTAATAATTTGTCGAGACTAGTTAACAAATATTTAAATGAGTGCATTATTTGTAATTCCGTAAAAAGCAGACAGTCACAACCGAAGGCTCCTCTCAGAAGCCATGCTCCATCGCATCCGTTCGAAGTTCTAAGCGTCGATGTAATCGGACCGCTTCAGCGAACCAAAGATGCAGATAACCGATATATATTAATGGTAGAGGATGTATTTAGTAAGTGGGTCGAAGCCAAGGCGTTCACCCAAGTCAGTGGAAAAACAATAGCACAATTTATCGAAGAGGAACTAGTGGCGAGATATGGCGTTCCGAGGGTCATCATTTCCGACCAGGGAGGCCACTTCAATTCCGGCTTTTACGATACGTTCTGTACACGTAACAATATTGAAAGATTCTTCACAGCAGCTTACCACCAACAGGCCAATCCAATAGAAAGGAGGGTGCAAGAAGCTAAGAAGATCTTAAAAACCTTATTATATGGTTCACCCAACGACGAGTGGGATCGACATGTTAGTCAGATGGCATATATCTTGAGAACAAGAAAAAACGCCGCTACGGGGCATACGCCCAGTTTCGTAGTACTCGGCTATGAATTACCGCAGATTGGTGATTGGAATATGTTCGCTTATAGACAAGAGCGTCGTAATCAAGCGGACGTTCCCCGCCTTGAAAGAGTCAAGGAGATTCGTAAAAATCAAACAAATTACCAATGGCGTTACGCGCCCAAAGTGGCGGTAACGCCGGTCGTATATAAAGTGGGAGATATGGTAATGACTAAAAGGATCAGGAAGGATCATACCTTCACACCGTCGTGGAGTGGGCCACACAAGGTTTTAAAGAGATTGTCTAATGAAGTTTACCTCATTCACAAGGGGGTAACTTCGACGAGATTACATGTCGATGCCATCAGGCCGGCACCTAAGGGAGACCCCGATGTTGAATTGGAATTGTCTGAAGAATCAGAAGATAGTCCGGATGAAATTCATCTTAGTGACGACGCTTCCTCATCAGACAATGAGATCGCGCCCAGGTCAGAGCGACGTAGCGATACCACACTAGTTCAAATCAATGTTCCCGCAAGTGCTCAAGATGAGCCGGATGTAATAAGTCGAGATCCCGAAGATGCTCGAGATGAGCCAGATATAGAAGAGTCACCTTTAGATATTTCTGAGGTCGACCACGGCTAATAGCCGTTTTCGCTTTTTTTTTATATTTTTTCTCAAAATTCTAAGTGGCGATTTTGACCTGTATGCGGTCGAATCGAAAATTTAAAGTCTACCCCATGAGCAGACATGGAAAGACGGCGAACCCGACGCAAGAGCGCGATCCGGTAAGCCTAGCTTCTCAAGAGCGAGAGCCGCCAAGTTCGAGTAATGGACGTAGGCATAAGTACGAATCAGTACGAGTTTCGGAAGCTGTTTTTCTTATGCAAGAAGACAACTTCAATTTTAATCATTTTAAGTCAACAAAATTAACGTATACCCCAAATGGAAACTACGAGTTTCAGAAGCCGTTCTTCGCTCAAGAAGACGCTTCAATTTTTTTTTTTTTTATACTTTTTTCACAAGTCGTGATGACCGCACGAGTATCGTAAGCCGATTTAATCTACCTTACGAAGTAGAAACTACGAGACGAGTTTCAGAAGCCGTCCTTCGCTCAAGAAGACGCTTCAATTTTTTTTTTATACTTTTTTCACAAGTCGTGATGACCGCACGAGTATCGTAAGCCGATTTAATCTACCTTACGAAGGAGAAACTACGAGACGAGTTTCAGAAGCCGTTCTTCGCTCAAGAAGACGCTTCAATTTTTTTTTTATACTTTTTTCACAAAGTAGTGATGACCGCACGAGTATCGTAAGCCGATTCAATCTACCTTACGAAGAACCAATTTCTAACCATTATAAGTTAACAAAATTCATGTTAGAAAAATATTTCATTAAAAACAACACATTGTGTTTGTTAGTCGACGCGTTCCAGTCGACGACTTGCTAAAAAGTCAATCTAGTTGCAGAACTGCATTTTCCATGTGCAAAAATGGAAAGATGACCCAGCCTGTCGCAAGGGCGCGGCATGGTGAAGTCTGGAACTCAAAGGCGAGGACCGTCCAAGCTGCGGCATGGAGATATAGACAGCCTCTTCTAGAAAGGACCGAAGTTAAGCAAGAGCGAGACCAGGGCAAAAAAAGCGAGTGCAACGAGTTAGTGAGAGTGGACGCTAATCAAAATTGTGCTACGCTTCGCTTCGCTTCGCACCTCGACGCGGGTGTAATTAAGTTGATAAAAATGTTGTATCAACTTGTCGTATTGTTTAAAAAATGTATTTATTTTAAGTTAGATAGGCGAATCAGCCGTCTGCCCCAATTAAGGCCGTTATTTTTAAAACATCTGTACCATAGGTCAGACCGTCAAATGAAGGCATACAGACATACAAGTGAATATGGAAATTAAAGGCAATCGATGAGTAGAAAAGATTCAACCAAAGGAGGGGAGTGTTGTAGAACTCTCCAAAATCGTCCTAAGTTGAAGACATAATCAAAATTCGACTTAGGCAAAAATTTCATTTAAAGACATTTTCGGGAGTCTGCAGAGGCGCAGATCAGTCCACAAGGACCGTTTTGGGTTCTATAAGGCGTTGGAAATGACCAGGAGAAAATTCGAAGAAACACCGAATTTTCACTTAGGAAAAATGTTTTTGGTTCAGAATATCAGAGTAGAAGTATATAATGACAAAGATTTATGAATAATATACTTTTTCAAAGGTACCATAAATTGGACTTTGAAAAATAATATTTTTGGAAGGGCGTCAAAATTTGGCCCAAGAATCGATTTATCGAAAGTACGCCAAAGTTTCACTTGCATACTAATTTTTCAAAACTGCGTTGAAATTTGGCTTGAAGATCGATTTTTCAAAAGTACGCCAAAATTTCACCCGCAGATTAACTTTTCAAAAGTACCTTGAAATTTGGCTTGAAAATCAATTTTTCAAAAGTACGCCAAAATTTCACCCGCGGATTAACTTTTCAAAAGTACCTTGAAATTTGGCTTGAAAATCGATTTTTCAAAAGTACGCCAAAATTTCACCCGCAGATTATTTTTTCAAAAGTACCTTGAAATTTGGCTCGAAAATCGATTTTTCAAAAGTACGCTAAAATTGGTCTTAAACTGGATTTTTCAAAAGTACCACGAAGTCAGTTTAAAAAGTACCACGAAAATATACTTTAAATTATTTTTTATTTTTTATTCCTCAACCAAAGACATTGACCTTTGAGGTACGATCATTGAAAGCCCAATTCTAAAGTATGAGCATAAAATTTTAACGATGCACTGCATCCAAAAGGCAAAATAGAAGATTTTGTCAAAGCCGGCGTAGTGCCGATAAGCAAAAATTGATAAAAATCAATGCACATGTACAAGGCCGGTTTCTCGCATGGAAAGAGTTTGGATTGACCCAGCGGCTCGCAATTTGGTCGAGCGCGTTGAGTAGTCCAGACAAAGCGATGGTAGAAAAGCCAATAACGGGGCTTTTCAAATGACAAAGTTATAGAGGAAAACGCCTTGTGCATAAAAATCCAAAAATTCAATTTTGCCTAATAGTCGCTCGAAGGTGAGACGCTGCCAAATCGATATTATTAATCGACTGTGATAAGGGTTAGTAAGTCGTGGACTGATCGAACGCCACTCAACTTATGCAGTAATAAGTCCTCTGAATGTGTTTGAGTACGTGAATTTCCACGATACAAGAACTTTAAAGCTAGGTAGTCTCTAGCGAAACTAAATTCATTTAGTAAAACTTTTTTAAGTTAATTTCAGTCAGCCTTAATTATTCATTTACCCAGAGTCTGAAATGATTCTAAAAGCTCGCATTTTGATTCTGAGAAGGTACGTATGAATCTTTTCTACCTAATCGATCGTTAGCGCGAGCGCTCTCGCTTGTATGGTCTGAAAGTCACTACCTTGATTGGGGAAGGCACGATTCTTTCTTGAGAATTTTGTATAACCAATTCTGTTAAATAAACGGATTCTTTGAACTAATGTTTCTTAATTGATCTTGAGGCCTGTTGACGGTCTATAATCCCTGGAACTTTCGTATAGAAAACCGGATGTGTCGAGTTAATTCGCATTAACGTTCGACCTTCTGGTTGTTTTACGGAGGTTCGATAGGGATTTTTTTATGCGTTTTTTGAGAAATATATTCCGTTATTAATGGACCAAAACGCGATTGTCGCGTACCAAAACTAATCCCTCCGCAGAGAAATTCTTCGGTTGGGATTTTTTTTATGCAAAAATTCAGGAAATTAAGAGGTGCCTAAACCCCTAACGAGGGAATTCGGGTCCAGAGAGAGCGTAGTTTCCGATCTGTGGTAGTGCAGCCTTGGTCCCGCTTTTCGGCTACCGAAGTCATCTTATCTCGAACCCGCCTGGGAGGTAGAAGAACGGGGTAATACGCGACTGGCGCCCCCTGAGAAATAAATTGGTGTCGCGTCATTTTGACGCCCGGTAGTGCGTTCTTCTACATTAACACATGGTATATTTATCATTAATTTCTTACATTAAAAATACGTACAAAATTAAATTGTTAAACAACAATATGTTAACGTGAAAATCACATTTGACTTTCACGGGAAATATATTTTTACTGGATTTTTGTCGTTTCCAGAATATCTTAAGTTTAAATCTCGTCTAACCAAAACGTTTCAAATTTGTAACGTTATAATCACCAATACATTTTTACCCAATTAAAACGTTCATAACAAACGTTGAAAACGTTTAACTTTCAACGTTAAAGTAACGTCCATTCTTAATACATGGTATATTTATCATTAATTTCTTACATTAAAAACACGTAAAAAATTAAATTGTTAAACAATAATAGGTTAATGAGAAAATCACGTTTGAATTTCACGGGAAATTTATTTTTAGTGGATTCTTGTCGTTTTTAGAACGTTAAAAATTTACGTTATTTGATAATTCACTGAACAAGTTAAAATAACGTTATGTCTTAAGGAACGATTTATTTTTCGTTAATATCGTACGTTTAAAACTCGTCTTAACAAAACATTTTTCCATACATTATGTATAACCTTATATTCAGTAAAATTTTACGCAACTAAAACGTTTAAAACAAACGTTGATAAATATTTAACTTTGAACGTTATATAACGTTAATTTTTAACACATGTTGTATTATCACTCATTTCGACCACTAAAGACACGTAAAAGATTAAATTGTTAAACATTAATATGTACACGTGAAAATCACGCTTGAATTTCACAGATAATTTATTTTTAGCAAATTTTTTGTCATTTTTAGTACTGTAAAAATACACGTTATTTGATAATTAACTGAATACGTTAAAAAAACGTTAATACTTGAGGTATGATTAATTTCTCGTTAATATCTTACTTTTAAAACTCATCTAAATAAAATGTTTTTCCATATGGTATTTATAACCATATATTCACTAAAATTTTACGTAATTAAAATGTTTAAAAACAAAGTTTGAAAGGCATGTAATTTTGAACTTTACAGTAGCGTTTAACACAACGTTTTAAACGTTTTAATACAAGACGTATTCATCATTCATTTCTAACGTTGAAAACGCGTAAAAAATTAAATTGTTAAACAGTAATATGTTAACGTGAAAATCACGCTGGAATT
The DNA here is from genome assembly GCA_936432065.2 of Rutpela maculata. NCBI lineage: Eukaryota > Metazoa > Arthropoda > Insecta > Coleoptera > Cerambycidae > Rutpela > Rutpela maculata. Next base: position 247,002,901 of record OW386286.2, on the reverse strand, counting down.
TCACAGACAATTTATTTTTGGTCAATTTTTATCGTTTTTGGGACATATATAAAAATATACTTTATTTAATAATTCACTGAATACGTTAAAATAACGTTATGTCTTAAAGTATGATTCATTTTTCGTTAATATCTTACGTTTAAAACTCGTATAAAGAAAACGTTTTTTTATATGTTGTTTATAACCATATATTAAACGTTTAAAACAAACGTTGATAAACACTTAACTTTGAACGTTACAGTAACGTTTATTTTTAACACATGGTGTATTTATCATTCATGTCTAACATTAGAAACACGTAAAAAATTAAATTGTTAAATAGTAATATGTTAACGTGAAAATCACGCTGGAATTTCACAGGCAATTTATTTTTGGTGAATTTTTGTCGTTTTTAGGACGTTAAAAATATACGTTATTTAATAATTCACCGAATACATTAAAATAACGTTTTGTTTTCATTTTTCGTTAATATCTTACGTTTAAAACTCGTATAAAGAAAACGTTTTTTTATATGTTGTATATAACCAAATATTCAGTAAAATTTTACGCAATCAAAACGTTTAAAACAAACGTTGGTAAACACTTAACTCTGAACGTTACAGTAACGTTTATTTTTAACACATAATGTATTTATCATTCATGTCTGACATTAAAAACACGTAAAAAATTAAATTGTTAAATAGTAATATGTTAACGTGAAAATCATGATGGAATTTCACAGACAATTTATTTTTGGAGAATTTTTGTCGTTTTTAGGACGTTAAAAATATACGTTATTTAATAGTTCACTCAATACGTTAAAATAACGTTATGTCTTAAGGCATGATTCATTTTTCGTTAATATCTTACGTTTAAAACTCGTATAAAGAAAACGTTTTTTATATGTTGTTTATAACCATATATTCAGTAAAATTTTACGCAATTAAAACGTTTAAAACAAACGTTGATAAACACTTAACTTTGAACGTTACAGTAACGTTTATTTTTAACTCATGGTGTATTTATCATTCATGTATAACATTAAAAACACGTAAAAAATTTAATTGTTAAATAGTAATATGTTAACGTGAAAATCACGCTGGAATTTCACTGACAATTTATTTTTGGTGAATTTTTGTCGTTTATAGGACGTTAAAGATAAACGTTAACCCAACATATTAGTTTAACGTTTCTTAATAGTAATTTTAACACTTTAGGTTATTTTGTGCTGTTACATTAACGTTTAAAAAACGTTCAGTTGAAAAGTCGTTTAAAAAAAACGTTGTTTTTTTAACCATTAACGTTATTTCAACCAAGGCAACGTTATTTTAACGTTTTTTTAACTATAGTGTTCTCATTGGGTTGTGTTAGTGAACTTTCAAAATGTCCGTCTGTCCGTCTGTCCGTCCGTCACGTTTCTTGTAAGCACGATAACTTAAGAAAGAAAAGTCCGATTGTATTGAAATTTAGAAAGTAAGTTAGTGTTAGCAAGAGGAAGAACCCTATTGTTTTTGAAGAAAATCGATCAGTAAATAAAGAAGTTATTAATTATTTGATTAAAAAAAAAAAATTATCTGAATTTTTGTGGCTTGTACTAAAATGGAAATCTTGCGAGATATTATTTCCATAATAATTTTTTTTTTATTTATGAAGTTTACTAATATTTCATAGAAGTGAAATATGTATGAATGTCGAAAGATATATATCACAATCAATTTTCGTAGCAATAAGTGGTGGCGCAGCGGCTAAAGCTTTGCGTTGCAGTCCTACCATACCAGGCGTTGCCTATCTTCCGGCAGCTCCCCTAGCCACACTTCCTTCTACGATAACTTACCTCTACTCCCTTACTTATTTTACATATTTCCAATCCCTCTCTCTCCCCATTTATGTTTATACAATTTTGTTCTTTTATCTTTTTTGTTGTTTTTGTTCCCTTTTTGTCTCTCGAAATCCCCTCTAGGCCGAAAACTTACCTAAATCCTAATTTTTTAAACCACAATTTTATTTCCACCCTACCTTCCTTGTCGGCGATCAGACCACAAGGTCGTCATTTGTTCGAACGGGTTTTTTCGTTTAGTTGTGTTCCCCGTATCAACAATCAAAATTACGAAGTGCGCTCGACTACGATTTTAGTGTTCTCAGTGTTGTATTTATTTTTAAGCTACTTTTAGGTCCATGTGGACACATAAAAATTGTAATCTAGTTTTTAAGTCTGCACGTGGCAGACAGGAGATTCTACCCCCTCCCCCCCTCGAATTTACTTCCAAGCCGAACCGGACCTACTCCGCCCAGCCTCACACCCAGCTCGGCGATGTTCGCCGTGGTTGTCTGGCTGGCTCCGGGCTAGGATCCGGTGAGGCACATAAATTTATAAAACCGTTAATAAATCGTTTATTGATTGATTATTGATTGCGTTGCAGTCCAAACGTCCCGTGTTCGAATCCCAGAGGTTGGATATTTTTTTTCATACAATTTTTTTCACAACAAAGATGGTATCACAAAATTTAGGATGTCCAAAAACTAACATTATTTACAAGAAAACTGCGAAGAGTATCCTATAGAATGTGTAACAATTATATATAAAAAGCTCAGTAAATTGGCGAAGAGTACGTTTTTAGCTTGTTATCAATATTGTAGATTATAAAATTTACTAAAACCTTTGAGTAAATAATTTTCTTCCACGATCAGTTGTTTAAAAATTACAATAGCTCGAAATATGAAACATTTTCTCGAATTTCGGGAACATGTTTGCATTGTTCCGATGTCATTAATACTCACTATTAATTTTGCACTGTCAATAATAGTGTTATTCTTTTAAAACAATTAATTTTATACAATTTTTACGAGTTCTCACTGATCTGTCGACATAATAATTTTTCGCGATTGCTAATTCTTTACTATTTAGAGCGTCCAGAAATTCACTTAAGATCATTAAGGCTCTCTGGAGATAATTGAACGGGAGTGCTCAATAGGATTAAGATCTGGTGATAAGGCAGAGCAATGTGGACGCATCCAGGGCAACGCTTGGTAGATCATTTATATAAATCGAGAATAGTTTCGGCCCTAACACAGATAACTGAGGAACACCGTATTTTGTTGGCAGAAGATTCGAAATACGACTTTCAATTGTGTTTCTGAAATGATTTTTGGAAAATACATGTGATTTCCTATAACGTTTATTTTTGAACATGTTTACGTAACTCCAAAAATAACGGGGTTAAATGAGGCTTTAGGGTTCGCGGCCCACCCTATAGAAAAAATCCCACTTACATATCAATCTAACTTAAGTGCATAAAGGAAATAAAAAGATAAATTAATTTTTTTTACGAAACTTAAAAAGACATGTTGCCAAGGGTTAGATCGTAAAAAGACCCATGTTTTGTGTATAACCACTCATAACCATCCCCATTTTTGCAAGAAAGACCGGGGGGGGGGGGAGGTGATATGGTTGGACCGCGTTATGCCAGATTAGATAAAGCCATAGGCATTCATCCAAAAAAAGTAAGGTCACATTTTTAAAAAAAATTTTAATTCCTTTCCTTTGATATATTTTCCGCATGTTGTGTAAATCACTCTGTATAGGTATCAACTAAGATGAGTTAGTTATAAAATAAAAGTAAAAGCAGTTATCAAACGTTATTTCTCAAGATAACACCGAACAATCAACTCAGGATATCAAAATGAAAATAAACAACAACAAACCTTTTCGGAAACAATACCTCGATTTTTATGCGAACGGTGATTGGCCTAACTACAGTATCATAAATTCTTAACGACGATTTCACAGTGCATTATGTTCGACATAATAAACATCAGAATGCGTTTACAGATGCTTTTATTTTGTACACTTTACAAAACGTGAACATTTGGCGTTATGTATAGTGTTACATACTCGGAGGGGCGCAGCATTTCGTTCCAGCATTATTTCTATATTTGTGTCTCCAAAGGCCAACTCAGCGCGATAACAGTTATTTATACGGATGTAAATTTAGTTTAAAAAAATTACACGATAACGGTTTAATCAGTAATCAAACCATTATTCTTCGTAGTTAACTAGTTGACAGAACTTAGTGAAAGTGATAATTATAAGTGGTGTAAAAATAGTGTCGTATTTCGTGAGGTGTAGGATTTTAGAAGATAACACGTCTTTTTCTGTAACAAACAAAAAACTGTTGTGTTTTCATCGTTTTATACAACCGAAGAGAATGCCGCTACCACTTTATTTTAATATTCACAGGTAAGATTTTTCTGTGCGATTAATAAATTTGGTAAATGCCAGCAAAATGTGGTACTCATCAACAAAGGTGTATAAATAATTAAAATCTTATTAGTTCTCTAATACTACTCGAAGGTACTCCTTTCATGAAGAAACATTTTTGGCAATGCAAAGTTAAATATCTTCAGGAAAGTTCAATTTCAACATATTATTTTATTTATGTAAACTGTGGTTCAGGGACGTCTTAAGGCATGGCCAAACTGGGCCATGGCCGGGGGCCTCGGGTTCCGAGGGGCCTCGTCGTACATGCCCATTTAAAGGTTATTTCTATTATAATTTAATTACGACACACAGTCCAAAAAACAAAATATACTTATTAAAATAATTCAGAATATAAATGCGAGGCGACAAATACATTTTTATAGAGAGATAATTCATGATTTCGCAATAGGGGTGGATGGGGCAGGGGGGCAAACGGGCAAATGTCCTTCGGGCCGTTGGCTCTGGGGCCGGGCAGGGCCGGTCCGAGGTAAATAGGCATTTGTTCTGGCTGATAAAACACTGTACGGCCAAAAAAATTTAAACGGCAGCTCTGTTCCCTCCTTAGTCCTTACTTAGAACGAAAGAAGTCTTAGATGTAATTTTCATGCTGCTATCTTAAAAACTCGACCACTAACAAAAATGCCAAATGTCATGTATAAAAGTTATTAACCTAATAACCTAATTTTGCATGTTCGTCCCAAATTCTGCAAGTTTGCTTAAGAAAGTTCTGATGTATAAGGGGTCTTCTTTCTTTTTTTTGACCTTTTCTGAAACTTTAGAATTATTTTTTTTTATTTTTTATTTTTTTGATGTTTGGAGATATTTATGTAGACAAAGTATTAGTCATAATTATGATTGATTTTTATTTACTGTTATACTGTTAAAATGTTAAAAAAAAATTTTTTCGCTCTTTATTTGTCAATGTCAATTAATTTTAATAAAGAGTATGGATGTTTAGTGGCGTTTTTAAAAATGTTACCAAGACGGTAGCAGTCTTTAGACTGCTTGAGTGACCGTGGTTGAGTCAGATTACGTGTTAGTACTTTAAACCTTTAAATAATTTTTGCAATTACATGATAAAAAGGAAAATTCGTTTGATGAAACCTATTTTTCGAAGAAAATGTTTTTGCTACTCGAATACCTAACTTTCCTTTACTTCATTTTCGAGGTCTGACATTGAAAAATACAAAATTCTCGCCTGACCCCATCCACCCCCCGTTTCACAACCTTGCAATGTAGAAAACGACCTCTCTAGATTACTCTAGAATAAAATTATACACATTATATAGTTAATAACATATTAGTGATACTATATAAGCTAATTTTTTGATTACAAACAAAATTATAAAAGGGGGGCCTACATTTGCATTTGGGGCCAGGGCCTCAAGAATGCTTAAGACGTCCCTGCTGTGGTTTATAGCATATGAGGAATTTTTTTATAACTTATTTTCCATAATGACAACATTACAATTGTATAGAGATAGTCAAGTTTACAAAGATATACCTTAAAACTAGGTAAAAAAAAAATCACGTACATAATAAAAATACTTTGACAATAAAAACAATTTTAACTTAGTTTTAAAGTCCAGCAAATTTCTAGCTATTTTCCATTCTGTAAGAGGATGATTAAACAATTTTGGACCCATGCAATCTGGAGAAATATATGTTGTCTTGCATATGATATTCGAAAATATTCGTATTTACGTTATGAATATTTTTATTTGCAAAAAATGCAATTAATATTCAATTTCAATTACTGCTCTCCGAACGGTGTGTCATTTAGTAAATAAAAATATATTTGAAGGTTCCGTAATGAAAAATAAAAACGCAACTCTTATAGAATAATTGGTTTGTTCGTCCACTCGTCTATTAGTCCAGTTAAATTGTCACGAATAGAATCAAAATGTGGCGAAAATAGATAACTACGATTTTATTGCTTTAAGTTGATAGGTAGAACATCCAAAAAAAGCCTTTATAGCGTGCCAAGTGATGTCATGGGAAGATAAAGGAGGTGGGGGGTGGTAAAGTTGAAAACATTTTTTTTTGCGTTTAAATAGAGAAAAGTTCAAATGGAAAAGTTATAGGTATTAAAAAAGCCTATAAAATGAGCCCCCGAACGTTAAGATAGCTTTATTAGGTCAGGAGTAAATTAAAAAATAACGGAAATTTTGAAAAAAAAATTAATTTCAGCAAAATTTTAGAAACATTTTTGAAATTTTGCTAAAGTGCGTGTTATATAGCAGGGAATATCTTGTAAAAATTTCAGATCGATATCTGCATTATTTTTCTGTAGATTCAATTTTTTGGGAAAAAAGGGTATTCGAAAAATGGCTATAAGTACTTCACTTTCTGCCAGATTTTCGTGAGCGTAACGGTGCGCAGATTGGGCAGTCATAAAATGCAGGCATAATAGTTGGGACAAAATATTAGCTACTTAGTTTTTATGTTAAATAAATAAATAATTAAATAAATAAATAAATGCCAAATGTCATTTATAAAAATGTATTAACCTAATAACCTAATTTTGCATGTTCGTCCCAAATTCGGCAAAATAAATCGATATTGACAACAATGTTTTTAGATACCACTGACTTTCCATTTTTAGTGATGTTTTTAAAAATGTTACCGAAACGGTAGCAGTCTTGATCCCTTACATACTGTCCTTGTTTATTTTAATTTTTGCAATATATGACGTTTACTTTTTAATAAAATTTTGAATGAAGTACAAACATTTACTTCATAATCCTCTACTAACATAGAAACTGCAAACATAAAACAACAGAACAAATAACACTCCTAATATGGAAGATAAACTAATACTGATTTTTGGTCTGCTATTTTTACGAGCTCCCTTTATTATCAGAAAATAGACCTAGGACTATCAGTTCTATTGGGAAACAAGGAATCACTACTTCCACATCCAGATTCTCTATTCAAGTCACTCACAACGAAAAAAACTTTGTATGTGGAAATAATTGTTCATGGAACTTTAATAATATCATATTTGAAATCCTCTACCCCAAAAACCCATAAAACGATACCCCACATCGGTAGTGGGGTGGAGGTGGTGATAAGGGGGTGGTAGTGGGGGTGGATGAAGTAAAAAATATTTTGAGGTTTCTGGTTCGTGTACATACACTAAATCACAATTTTTTTCATCCTCTTTAAAAAGGGGGTGGGGGTGGCTAATGCCAAAAATTTTTTTAAGATCTTAGCTTCTCTTGTATATATTAAATACCAATTTTATGGACTCTTACCTGCTTGATTTACACATTTACCCCAAATTTACCCCAATTTACCCCCCAACCCTTCGACGGAACAAGATGTAAATATAATCTAGTTCCAGATCTCGTTAAAGTACATACGTGTACCAAATTTCAAGTCAATATCTTAAACGGTTCCAGAGTAAACGTGCGCACAAAAAAAAGTTACAGACAGACCGACAGACAGACCGACCGACAGACAAAAATTTTTTTTTTCGCTCAAACTTAAAATCTCGACGTTTCATGACATTTTAAGCCCATTTGAACAATAAAAATTTTTAAAAATTTTTTGTCGTTACTATACTTCCACTAGATGTGGAAGTAAAAGGACCCTGGTGATACTGGTAAATGTCAGATATTAGCCCTTCTTTGTCTTGCTTGATAATAATAATTTCTTCACTCAATATTTAGTACATCATCAACATCAAATAATATGTAAAATGGTTCCATAGGATTTTCCTATATACTATCTAAGTGTTATACATTTTATCTGCTAAATAAAAGGTTTTAAAAGTGAAATATAACCGTTATTGTTCGTTGAATACAATGGTCAAAAATTTAAATTCTATACACAATTGTGTTCCAGGATGTCAAACAAATTCGGTAGCGCCCGACTACAACTATTACTACTTAAAATTATAGTTGTGTAATATTTTTTCTAAAACTGAATATTACTAGTATTACTAATTCTTAATTTTCAATCGGTCAAGAAACTTAAAATAGAACATGATAAAATATTTTCGATATTATTTTGGATATGATTTCGTAACATTATCATTTACTTTGAATGCCAGATAACATACGCCCTTTTATTTAACTTTAATAAATATTTAATTTCACTAATTAAGTAATAAATTCAATATTAAGAGTAATAAAAATAATTTTCGATTGTAACCAATGAAGCGGAAATTTGGTAAGTAAGCTTGTAATAATACAGTCTGACAATTGTGTATGAGAAGAAGAAGAAAAATAATTTTATTTTTAATTAACAGCTACATGCACCTTTCCTGAACCTGGCCAGGAGCCAACCAAGCAATCACGGCGCGTACCGCCGCAATAAATGTAGGGTTGGGCGGGGCAGATCCGGTTCGGTTAAAACAATAATTGAGGAAACAACTTAAAACTCCTGTCTAAGGTAAAAGACTTAAAATTAACAATTTTGTTTGGGAATAATATACAGAAATGCTTAAAAATAATTAAAAATTACACTATAAATAAATTAGCGTGGCACACGCGCACTGATTAAATTTTGGTTGTTGGCTAGAGAAAAACTAAACGAAAAAACCCGTTCGAGAACTGCACTCAAAGAAATGGTATGGGTAAATTCAACCAAAAAAAAAAAATGGTTAACTAACAATATCGTTAATTTTGTTAAACCAAACTATATTGATGGTATTTTTAAACAAGAGGTGATTGTTATTTTAATTAATAAAAAGTTGTCGTACAACAAAACAAACATTAACTTAAAAAATAGATGAAAAAGACTATTATTTTGTTCGTCTGACTATTATTTTGTTGAATTCTGTCAAATTAAACTAGATAATAGTATATTTTATTACTTCCACGTCCAGTGGAAGTATAGTAACGACAAAAAAATTTTTAAAAATTTTTATTGTCCAAATAGGCTTAAAATGTCATGAAACGGCGAGATTTTAAGTTTGAGCGAAAAAAAATTTCTGTCTGTCTGTCGGTCTGTCTGTCTGTCGGTCTGTCGGTCTGTCGGTCTGTCGGTCTGTCTGTCTGTAACTTTTTTTTTGTGCGCACGTTTACTCTGGAACCGTTTAAGATATTGACTTGAAATTTGGTACACATATGTACTTTAACGAGATCTAGAACTAGATTATATTTTCATCTTGTTCCGTCGAAGAGTTGGGGGGTAAATTGAGGTAAATCTGGGGTAAATGGTAAATCAAGCAGGTAAGAGTCCATGAAATTGGTATTTAGTATATACAAGAGAAGCTAAGGTCTCAAAAAAAATTTTGGCATTAGCCACCCCCATTACCACCCCCACCTCCTTATTAAAGGGGATGAAAAAAAATTGTGATTTAGTATATGTACAGGAACCAGAAACCTCAAAATATTTTTTTACTTCATCCACCCCCCACTAGAACCCCCCTACCTCCACCCCCACCCCACTACCGATGTGGGGTATCGTTTTATGGGTTTTTGGGGTAGAGGATTTCAAATATTATATTATTACAGTTCCATAAACAATTATTTTCACATACAAAGTTTTTTCGTTGTGAGTGACTTGGATAGAGAATCTGGATGTGGAAATAGTGATTCCTTGGGCAGCGGTTTAGTTTGTATTGTGGAAGAATTTATTATTTATTACTTCCACATCCAGTGGGTTTGGTAACGGCAAAAAAAAATTGAAAAATGTTTATTGTCAAATAGGCTTAGAATGTCATGAAACGCCGAGATCTTAAGTTTGAGCGAAAAATATTTTCGGTCCGTCTGTCGGTCTGTAACTCTTGTGCGCACACTTACTCTGGAACCGTTTGAGATATTGCCTTGATAATGGTTAAAAAATAATAATAATGATAGCTTCCTAGTTTGTATTGTGGAAGAATTAAATATTTATTACTTCCACATCCAGTGAAAGTTTGGTAACGGCAAAAAAATTTAAAAAAATTTTTATTGTTCAAATAGGCTTAGAATGTCATGAAACGTCGAGATTTTAAGTTTGAGCGAAAAAAGTTTTCAGTCCGTCTGTCGGTCTGTAACTTTTTTGTGCGCACGTTTACTCTGGAATCGTTTGAGATATTGACTTGATAATTGTTAAAAAATAATAATAATGATAGCTTATTAGTTTGTATTGTGGAAGAATTTATTATTTATTACTTCCGCATCCAGTGGAAGTTTAGTAACGGCAAAAAAATTTAAAAAAATTTTATTGTTCAAATAGGCTTAGAATGTCATGAAACGTCGAGATTTTAAATTTGAGCGAAAAAAATTTTCGGTCTGTCTGTCGGTCTGTCTAACTCTTGTGCGCACGTTTACTCTGGAACCGTTTGAGATATTGACTTGATAGTTGAAAAAAAAATAGTAATAATGATAGCTTATTGGTTTGTGTTGTGGAAGAATTTATTATTTATTACTTCCACATCCAGTGGAAGTTTGGTAACGGCAAAAAAAATTAAAAGTTTTTATTGTTCAAATAGGCTTAGAATGTCATGAAACGTCGAGATTTTAAGTTTGAGCGAAAAAAAATTTTCGGTCCGTCTGTTGGTCTGTAACTTTTTTGTGCGCATGCTTATTCTGGAACCGTTTGAGATATTGACTTTATAATTATTAAAAAATAATAATAATTATTGTTCAAACATGCTAAAACATGTCCCATGCCAAAACATGCTAGGACATGTCTAAACATGTCCAAACATATTAGAACATGTCAAAACATGTTTAAACATGCCAGGACATGTCGAAATATGTTCAAACATGTTAGGGCATGTCGAAACATGCCCAAACATGCTAGGACATGTCAAAACATGTCCAAACATGCAAGGACATGTCAAAACATGTCGAAACATGTCTAAACACGTTAGGGCATGTCGAAACATGCCCAAACACGTTTGGGCATGTCAAAACATGTCCAAATATGCAAAGACATGTCAAAACATGTCGAAACATGTCTAAGCACGTTAGGTTAGGTTAGGTTAGGTTAGGTTAGGTGTCCAAACATGCAAGGACATGTCAAAACATGTCGAAACATGTCTAAACACGTTAGGGCATGTCGAAACATGCCCAAACACGTTTGGGCATGTCAAAACATGTCCAAATATGCAAAGACATGTCAAAACATGTCGAAACATGTCTAAGCACGTTAGGGCATGTCGAAACACGTCCAAACATGTTTGTGCATGTCAAAACATGTTCAAACATGTTTGAGCATGTCAAAACATGTCCAAACATGTTTGGGCATGTCAAAACGCGTCGAAACATGTCCAAACACGTTAGGGCATGTCGAAACATATCCAAACATGTTTGGGCATGTCCAAACACGTTAGGGCACGTCGAAACATGTTCAAACACGTTAGGACATGTCGAAACATGTACAAACATGTTAGGGCATGTCGAAACATGTCCAAACATGCTAGGGCATGTCGAAACATGTCCTAACAAGTTTGGACATGTTTCGATATGTTTCGGCATGTCATGGCATGTTTGAGCACGTTTTGACATGTCCTGACATGTTTGGACATGTTTTGGCATGTTTGAACAATGTTGTATCCTTTTGAATAATTTTATGTCTCAATTACTTCCACATCCAGTGGAAGTATAGTAACGACAAAAAAATTTTTAAAAATTTTTATTGTTCAAATAAGTTTAGAATGTCACGAAACGTCGAGATTTTAAGTTTGAGCGAAAAAAAATTTTCTGTCTGTCGGTCTGTCTGTAACTTTTCTTGTGCGCACGTTTACTCTGGAACCGTTTGAGATATTGACTTGAAATTTGATACACACATGTACTTTAACGAGATCTAGAACTAGATTATATTTTCATCTTGTTCCGTCGAAGGGTTGGGGGGTAAATTTGGAGGAAATAGGTAAATTAAGCAGGTAAGAGTCCATAAAATTGGTATTTAGTATATACAAAAGAAGCTGAGGTCTCAAAAAGAATTTTGGCATTAGCCACCCCCATTACCACCCCCACCCCATTATTAAAGGGGATGAAAAAAACATTGTGATTTAGGGGGTGTACAAGAACCAGAAACCTCAAAATGTTTTTTTACTCCACCCACCCCCACTACCACCCCCTATCACCACTCCCACCCCGCTACCGATGTGGGGTATCGTTTTATGGGTTTTTGGGGTAGAGGATTTCAAATATTATATTATTAAAGTTCCATAAACAATTATTTCCACATACAAAATTTTTTCGTTGTAAGTGACTTAGATAAAAAATCTGGATGTGGAAGTAGTGATTCCTTGGGCAGCGGTTTTTTTAACTATTATCGAATTGTAATTCTAACCCAGTATTAGTTCGCTGTATTATTGTACTTGGTAGACAAACCAATATTATTGTCGTCTTCTAGAAGTTCTAAAAGAATTACCATAAAATTTGCTTGCTTACCACGTAGTCTATTACAGAAATTATTCCCAGATGACGCCACATACAAATCACTGACAATAATCAATCATGCATCTTATACTCTTATGAATTTATAGAAAATTAATAACATTATTGCAATGTTCAAATTCTCTTAGGGATCATCGATATATTTGGATGGATCTTATAAACGATCTCTAATCTTTGGTTTGGGTGGTCTGATGTCTCAATACTGAGATTTTGGCTAACCAAAAAAAAACTTCATCATACAATAAAGTGTAGATCAACCTAAAAATTAGTTGGTGAACAAAAAACAAAGTCGTTGTGCTATCTAATTGTAGACCAAATTGAAAATGGTTAGTGAACATAAAAAAATGTCATTGTACTATTTAATTTGTTACAAGAAGATATGATTATTAAACTACTATTTGTTTACGAAAACAAATAAAGTTGTATGACTATTCTTTTCTGATTGATTTAGCTATGAAACTAGATAGGTCCGACTTCATATGCTCTTTTTGGTTGAATTTACCTATCATTTTCTTTGTGTGTATTTCAAAGCCAACTGTGATGGTTTTAAAATGGAAATTTTGCAAAAGTAACATTAGCGATTGAGATAGAGGAAACATGTATTTGGAAAAGTCGTTCAGAACAATTAAGTAAGTTCAAATATGAATTTTCATTTAAAAATATTGATTTTTTTTTTTTTGAAAAGTCAGAAAAATTCGAGGTTTGGGTTAGTTTAGAGCATCCAGATTGCTATGAGTTCCAGAAAATAGTTGGAAATTTTTAATTTAATAAACCATTTACATAATGTTGATAATTTATTTAATTAAAAGAAAAAAAATTTCTGACTTGCAATATTTAAAAAAAAAAAAAAAATCAATATTTTTAAATGAAAATTCATCTTGGAACAAAATAGGAAACGCCAAAAATGGACGAAAAAAGTTAGGTTAATAAAATTAGGATTAGAAGTATTATTTTGTACATAGGGAGATAACAAAATATGAAATTGCCTAGAATTAGTAGAAAAAAATAGAAATATAAATAGTACTAAAAAAATCCCACATATCAGACGCCATATTGAAACCGCCGTTTTAAATTTTTTATTTCAACGTCAGATTTAAAATGTACACCTTCAAAAACACGTATACATGTTTTTTAAAGGATTGTTCCGAAAATAAAAATTATTGCCACGTTTCCGAATTCCTGCCCCACTGCGCGACGAAGACATTTTATTTCTCAATTTTTTTTTAAGGCAGTGTAATTTTTTTCAAAAGTTGTTTTTCACCCTTTTTAGTTACATATATTTAGATTCTACACAGTAAACTAACATATTCATAACAAAAAATGGAGCCTGGCGGACCATGAGGCGATGAATTCATCAGCTGCTCTTCCCGCGCACACTCTTTAGTTTAGTTCAGCCGTGGCCTACGTAAATGATTTATCGTTCAGCGCGCACGCTTTGGCACTACTTTCAAAAATAAAAAAAAATAATAATTTTTTTAATTAGTTTTTATAAGTTTGCGTCATTTTTTTTTGTCGGACGCCTATTTTTTTAATATACATATTCTACTTGAAAGTGAAAAAAATTAAGATTATAATTTTTGTAATCGCAAAACATAACCTGCTATAACTGACATATTCAGATTGTCATGTCGGACTGAAAAAACAAGGCTGAAAATTTGTCGGACAACTTATGAACTATCTTTTTTAGGCAATTATGAACAATTGCAATTGAAAATTAGGTGTTGTGCAATAACAAAACGGTACCGCGCTAGAGTGATATGTTGCAGATGTCGGACTCGACAATCACGCCCTCTTTTTTTTTCGGACAAAAAAATTTTCTTTTAATTTGACGCATAATATTTCAATTAAAATGATAAATTTGAGTTTTGTAATTAAAAAAATAGATTCTTCCCGTAAAAGTTGTTATTATTGTTTAAACAATATAAATAATTATCAACCCCGACTGTGAGGAACATTTTTTAACTTGAATTTTCAATAAAAACAACTCAATATTTTATAAATTTTTTTAAATATATTTTTTTGTAAATATTGTTATTATTTTTAAACAATATAAATAATTATTTGGGCCACTTGGAATGTTTCTGATTTTGAATAATATTAAAATAGACACATTTAAAAAAAAATTATCAAAATTGGAGCTGCTGCTGAGAATTAAGAAATGAAAACCTTCATTGACTCAACTAATTGGGACTCAGACCTCTCCTTTTTGTAATTTTTTGTTATTGTGAAATTCCAAGGTGGTGTTCACTTTGGTGTTCCTGAAATCCCATTTTACATTAACATAGTACATAATCCGTATTAATAGAATCTATCTAAACCTATAATAAATAGTTCAATAAATATACATTACAATCTTAATCAGCTATATTATTGTAATATGTTGCACCCCTTAAAATTTAAGGTTATGTTACTAAAAAGTAGGCAGACTTCAACAGATCGAATGTCTGAATGAATGTAGTGTATTTTCACCTACTCCAGAAACCTACCAGAAGTTAGTTCTGGTGACATCTGGAATTATCTAGAGAATGGTGGCGTCATCACAGAAAAATCGAGATCTGTCATTTTTAGGTATAAAAGACCGACCGCATTCTCAGCGAGTAGTTCAGAAAGTTCAGAAAGTATAGAAAGTGAGGTTAAGACTTGAAAGAGAAACAAAGTGATAAACATTGTGATTTTAGTCAGTAAAGTGTATTTAAATTAATAATAGTATTGTGAAGTATCCAGTAAATATTTAATAAAGTGTGTTAGTGGACATCTCTTGTTATAATTTTTGGGAACCCACGGATTTTGCAAGGGGTAGTTTCCTAAGGGTGGAAACACGTTACATTATATTATATAAATCTATGTGCTACTATCAGCCCTTATACCAAAAAACAAATTTACATGATAATATTTTGCTTATACGTTGGATGCACTGTTTGCAAATAGCAAGATTTAATTGCGTGACATGCCACGTGTTTATACAACAAAGGAGGGGTGGCGATAAGGCCCTTTTTTGGCCCCAACCATAACTTTTTTAAATTACGAGGCAAGATAAAATTTGTTTCAAACTTCAACATTTGAAGATACGACGAACAATATACATTTTACGTAGTTCGAATTTTTACCATCGATAAAGGTCGGTTAAACTTCACTCCTTTCACCAAAATACGTGAAAATCACATTTTTTGTGGTTTTGGTTGGTTGTTTTACACCGAGAACAAGAAAGTACTACAGGTTTTTAAATATGTAATGTGAGAACGTAAAATCTTTGACATATGTAAGAATCAAAGTGGTACTCGCTGGGACCAAACAAGGGGCTTATCGCCACCCCTCCTTTGGTACTTATACTTTCCATTTCGCTGGTACACCTTGCTCTAGTTATGACAGTAAATAATATGAATTGTATAAATACTAAATGCATATGGGATAATAAAAAAGGATGTCGTGTTTTAAATCATTACAGGTTGCATTAAAAGGAAATTGTGGAACACCTGTTCTCTTGAAGACATCGACTATGAAACATTTAACTTTGACAGTAAAGTACCAGGTACTACCATTACAATACGCAGGCGGTTAGAAGCGATAGGTACCGATTCCCTGCGTTGATACACGATACGGTGAAAAGATTTCGTAAAGTGTGGAACGTGCTGGGAGCAGTACATCCGTGTTTTTTTTTCCTAATTTTTCTGTTTTCTTTCTTGCACTTGTTTATCTGAGGATATATAAAACTGCATTTGCCGAATCTGAATATTCTGTAATAAACGAGAGCAAGAAAGAAAACAGAGAAATTAGGAAAGAAAGACGGATTTATCTCAGGACCCATATATAAAACTACATTTTTCTACGATTGTGCTGAAAGTCAAATTTTCTAACTTCAAAATGACTGCAGAAAATATCACTTTGTCACACGCCTTGATTACATCTTCACACACTGAAATAAAATAGTGTGATTACCTTAAAGAATGTTATATTACTCACTGGTAATAACAATTAAATTCTATAAATGTACATTAATTACACATGAATTGCAATTACAAAGTCAAATTTTTGTAACTTCAGAATGACTGCGGAAAATGTCACTTTAAATAAAATCTGACAGGCAGCAAATTTAAAATTTTGGAAAAACTTTAAAAAAGGGAAATGACTTCACAACCGTAGAAAAAATAGTATGTAACACACATGTGGCAAGCTTCATTGCAAAACTCGTATAATAGGAACACTCGCTGCGCTCGTGTTCCTACTTTCATACATCGTTTTGCAATGAAGCCCTTGCCACACTTGTATTACAATCTACTATTGCCGAATCTGTGTAGTTTAAGAAACATTTACGATAGTGAGCCTCTAATTCATTAATTAGTATTCGCTTCCTGATGTTACATTTGCAGGTTTATGACTGAATATATCTACAGAATGTTTCATGAGTACATATTTCAGCTGTACGACGAAGATCAAGACATGAAGATTAAGACAAACATTCTTTAGCAAAATAATTTTAGCTAAAAAGATATAGGGATTAAACTTAAAACTACTTTTAAAATTTTTTGCAATAAATTATATTCTAGGCGTCAGTATGATACAAAATTGATAGAAACATGTAACTTGTCTATTTCTGATTGCTCATAGAGAGTCCCACATACAGGGTGTCCCACTTAAAACTCCCGGCGCCATTTTCTCGATAACCAAAAGCGATATTTGAATTCTGTAAAAGGTTTCTACTAGAAAATATAAATGACTTCAGTTTTGAGTAAAAATGGTTATTTTACACATTGAGGTATAGATGGCGTTGCGATGCAAAGAAGTTTACTATATTTTATTATAATTTTGGAGCAAAATGTTAGAGATTTTTGACAATCACACAAGAATACGAAGATGTACAAGATATTGAAGTTGCAATATCAGTGTGACTATCTGATTCGAACTAACTTTGTGTAGATTAGGTCATATTGTTGCAGAGGCCTAGGCCCACTTATAAAAGGGGGCCCCAAAGGCTGCTAAACCTCGAACGCGGGGTAGGGTGGTCACCCTGTGCCCTGAACAAAATTTTAATATTTTACGTGCAGTACCCCCTCTGCAATAAGCTAGTGAGGAGGAAGTCTCACACGGCCGACTACTCAGGTCCTTAGGGGTGGCTTCGATAATTGGGGTGGTGTAGGTGGTCAGATATAAAAGACAACGTCGTTCTAATTTAACATTTAATACAATATCAGGGTACGTAGTACAAAATCTTTCACAATTATCACCGATAACTCGGTACGCAGTACAAGTGTCACAATATATTCTAATAAGTGGGGCCCACACGCTTAACCTAATATACACAAAATATCTTACAAAATAATAAATCCTTTAAAAATGTACAAAAGGTCATATGCCAGAAGCGTGACAAAAACTACAATTGACCCAAGGTACGTTAAAACATAAAATTACTTAAAATTATTGACATCTATTTGTGAAATAAGGCAATGCTATTAAGTGAGTGAAGTAACGATACACAAAATGTACCAAATATTACTGAAATCTAATGTGTTACTGAGATTTACGTTACAAGCAAAATATTATCAATATTCCTTGAAAATGGACGTGGACGTTGAGTAGATGTACCGGATCCCTCGTTATAGAGAATATGATTCCGCTTACCTTTGGTAGTGTCTGAATACCTTTTCCTGTCCTACCAGGGTAGCGTAATTCAGGGTGATAACAGCCGCAGTACCATACATACCCAACATGTCAGTCAATCATCCACCATCTAGACACCAAAATCTGGATTAGAAGTTGAAACTAAGGTCAGGCTGGAAGTCCCTCGTAAAGTGTAGGATGTGACATAAAAGCTCAAGTGGAATACCAGTAACAGGTCCAAGTAAAATCATAAGGTATACATCCAAATAGCCATAAACCAACAAATAGATCCCAATACTTGTAATATACTCAACAATGAACAACTAACGAACGACCAAATCAACAGACAAACAAACAGCCCTGCAATAAAATAAATAACCTAAATTACAAATCTATTTCAACCTTAAGTGGGTTTTCAGAGACGTACCTGAGATGTGATGTGGGCTGAAAGAGGTCCTTTGCCGTCAAGGCACTCCAAAATCTTGCATTCAGACGATGCCACGTGCTTTGAAAATTGACTTTATCCGGAAAATCCGTAGCTGCATTTCCCAAAACGATACTCCAAACCAAATGAAAATACAACTAATCTTGTGATGAATACTTAATCCCATAAATGGAGCAAAACTTACAATATTGCTAAAACTCGTATTCAGACGACTCAATCTTCAAGCAGCAAAAGGAAAAATGACCAAGAAGAAAATGTCCTATATCAAAATGTCAAGTTCTTGTCTTCCGTCTCGGTACGTTCAGAATTTCTACTCCACGGCGCACCCCACAACTAGAATAGATTTTCCTAACTTCGTTTATATCCACAAATATTATCATAATATACTCTGAAAGCCGTCCCCTCATAAATCTACCCACCAAAGAAGGTTTAATCAACAATACTGGCCATTGTAGAAGCTTTATAAGGGCGTTTTTGCAATGCACTCTCTTAATGAATATCTGAACGCACTCACCCATACTACCTGTATCAAAGTATATTAAATGACCAGAGTAAGCCATTAGGTACTGCTATTATGCAACCAGTTATACTCTATTAATTCGCGAGAGACGGTATCAATAGGCTCAAATGTACAATAAAATTTGGGAAAATAACGAAAATTAGTACATAAATTTCTGGTCATTATTAAAAGTGAAAATCGACCGTAACAATATATCAATTTTAGTTTAAAATGTTGACTGAATATGACTGTTTACACACTTCTAGCAAGCATCCACAGGCGGATATGGTCCAATTTCAATATAGGATAGGCCACAGTGTTATTTTATATATGTTTAAAATTTGAAATAAACATTTTGTATCTAACATAAGTTATCATATTTAATTCGGCAACACCCGACTGTAACTATTATTTGGTTTGTTATTATAATAGTTTTATGTCTATAACATCTTAAAGTTAAATTTATATAATGTCCTGATCTATGTAAAATTCGTTCGAATATGAGAGACACATTGTATATTGTTGTTTCGACATCTTCTACATATCAGGATTTTTGTGTACATAATCAAATACTGTTTTGCAACTCTTTTGCAGATCTAATATTTTGAAGTACAACTGATACATCACCTAATCTATGTAAAGTTCGTTCGCATCAGAGAGATATACTGTATTTCGACATCTTGTACATCTTAGTATTTTTCTGTCAAATTATAATAAAACGTTTCTTTATATTTTAATCAGAAGTATGGAATATAGTAAGATAAAAGTTTTAAATAATTGGTGTTCTAAAATGATAAAGAGAAAAGTTACAGAAGTTTTCAAAATTTACAGAGACAAAGAAATGGAGAAAAAAATTCATGTAGCTCCAAAACGGCTGGTATTTATAAAATTTTTTACATACTCAAAATTATTCACAATTTATTCATTAATCGTATGAATCATGTTTCAAGGTTCCAGCCATCGAAAAATAATTTCTCACCGCAGCGCCATCTCTGTGCACTGCGAAGGAACAATTCTAACTGCAGTTATTTAAGACCTTTTTTTGGTGTCAATTATCCGCGATTTACAAATTTTAAGTATCTTTATTATTTTACGAGATAATGACACGGGGATTTTTAGATGAAACACCCTGTATACAAAAAATTGAAAAAAAAAAACGTACATTGTTTATATTTTCCGACATTGTACAAGGAGGCAAATTAGAATTTACGTTTATAGATAAATATGGAATCGTTTGCTAATTTTGCGGACCTTTTGCAATATTTTCATATGTTACAAAAAAAAAGAGAACTAAATGAAATAAAATTTTACAAAGTTGCCATCATCAATCATATATCTTACTCAGAGCCACTTGTCGTACATTTGCCACCAAAGAAAAAACATTTTGCTTTATTTCAACATACCAATTATTCTAAATTAACGATTCTTCAGTATTTATTGAGAAAAAAAATATGCTGCTGAAATCGCGTAAGGTGGCAAATCTTTAAAAGCATTCATGGCCTTAAAAGTATTTCCTGAGTTTGCGCCTCTTTAAAATTTTTTTTCGCTCAGTAATAAACAAAAACATTAATTTATTTATAAATTACACAGGCACACGAAAACAAAAGTTCAAACCCAGGAGACCGACCTATCATTTCCGAAGGATTTTCGGACGCTAAACACGATGCCGTAGTCAAAATATATGACTTAAGGGCAAATTTCGGAGATAATCGCAATTACTTCCACATCCAGTGGAAGTATAGTAACGACAAAAAATTTTTTAAAAATTTTTATTGTTCAAATAGGCTTAAAATGTCATGAAACGTCGAAATTTTAAGTTTGAGCAAAAACAAAATTTTTGTCTGTCGGTCTGTCTGTAATTTTTTTTTGTGCGCACGTTTACTCTGGAACCGTTTAAGATATTGACTTGAAATTTGGTACACACATTGTATTTTCATCTTGTTCCGTCCAAAGGTTGGGGGGTAAATTGGGGTATATTTGGGGTAAATGGGTAAATCAAGCAGGTAAGTTCATAAAATTGGTATTTAGTATACATAAGAGAAGCTAAGGTCTCAAAAAAAATTTTGGCATTAGCCACCCCCACTACCACCCCCACCCCATTATTATGAAAAAAAAATGTGATTTAGTGTATGTACAAGAACCAAAAACCTCAAAATATTTTTTTACTTCATCCACCCCCACTACCACCCCCTATTACCGCCCCCACCCCACTACCCATGTGGGGTATCCCAAAATTTATCCCTGACCTTCAGGTATCTGAGAAAATTAAAATTTTTGGTAATAAGTATCCCAAAAATTGACGAAACCCGATTCTTTCTTTTTGGCCAGTTTTCTACAAAACAATGGATTTTTATTGAAATCTGAATGTCAAAAATAAATTTCACTACTTTTATCGTGTTCAGCGTGTGAAAATACTACGGAAATGATATACTTGGTCGGCATGTATGTTAACATCACTTTAAGTTTAATGTTTGGCCAGTTTTAACCTTAAAGGAATGACTACTTCCACATCCAGATTCTCTCTCGAAGTCACTCACAACGAAAAACTTTGTATTTGAAAATAAGTTCCATAAACTTTTAATAATATAATATTTGAAATCCTCTACCCCAAAAACCCATAAAACGATACCCCACATGGGTAGTGGGGCGGGGGTGGTAATAGGGGGTGGTAGTGGGGGTGGATGAAGTAAAAAAATATTTTGAGGTTTCTGGTTCTTGTACAAACACTAAATCACATTTTTTTTCATCCCCTTTAATAATGGGGTGGAGGCAGGGATCGAGGATATATATCACTTGATATATATCATGATATTTATGGAAAATATCACACCATAAATATCATGATATATATCGCAAATAAAAAATAAAACGCCTACGCCTATGGTGCGCGATTAAACACCTACGCCATTGGTGAAAAATATACATGTATATTTTTTAAATTAGTTTCATTTTAATACTTATATGTACTTCTTTATTGTCCTTATAATACTAATATTGAACATCTATGAGAGCAATTTTGTTATGTTTTTTTAAGCCAAATTCTTTTCAGCTGCTTAGCTTCACAGTTGGACGGGGCAAGATCGTCATTT
This sequence comes from Rutpela maculata, assembly GCA_936432065.2. Taxonomy (NCBI): domain Eukaryota; kingdom Metazoa; phylum Arthropoda; class Insecta; order Coleoptera; family Cerambycidae; genus Rutpela; species Rutpela maculata. The sequence goes on along the minus strand of OW386286.2, from coordinate 246,980,691 downwards.
TAATTTTGATGTAACAAAACTCATGATTCTCTTCCCACTTGTACGAACCCAGTGATACCCAAATGCAGCTGGGATGATAGAGGAGGTAAACCCGGGTAAAGTGATACATCATTGGGCCGTGAGAACAACTTTCGGGCGGGTGCCTTGGGCACCCGAGGCAGCTGAACAGAATTTGACTTTATTTTAAATTGTTAGAATTTATGTTTTCTTTGTTACATTTTCAGAGCCAAGACATAATAAGCTTAAAAAACATTGAATAAAAACGATTTAAAATATGATATGCACTCTTTTAAATTCAATCGTGGTTTTATTTGCATGAATAAGTTACATGAATTAAAGAAATAAAAATAAATATCATAAATATCAAAAAGTGATATATATCACGTTTTTTGTGATATATATCAGTTTGTCTGATATTTATATAAATATCATGATATTTTCGATCCCTGGGTGGAGGTGGTAATGGAGGTGGCTAATTCCAAAAATTTTTTTGAGACCTTAGCTTCTCTTAATAATAATAATAATAATAATAATAATAATTTATTTTCCTTTTTGACAATACAGAATATCGTATAGGAATAGTCACATAAATCTTATGTATACATATGATATAAAATATACATTAAGATCGAAAGAATTCTGCTACTGAATAGTAACACTTATCTAATAAAAACATTTTTAATTTCCCTCTAAATGCATACATTGTCTCGCTAAACTTTATTTCATCCGGTAAGCGGTTGAATATTTTAGGTCCCATTGACCTGGGAGATTCACAAGTAATTTTAAGTCTGGCATAAGGCACATGGAAGTCATTTTTCTGTCTTGTATCGACATTGTGGTATTCACTGTTTAAAACAAACTTATTCCTATTTTTAAAAACATACATACAAATTTCGAAAATATACAAACATGGCAAGCTAAAAATTCCAAATTCTTTAAAAATACCTTTACAAGTGTGAGTGGCCGGTACGCCGGCGATACATCGCAAAATACGTTTTTGCGCAATAAAAACATTTGTTGCTAGGGTGGATTGTCCCCAGAAACAGACACCATACCTCAAGCGTGTATCAACTTGAGCATAATATAAATTAATTAATTGTTCTTTATTGAGAAACGATCTGATATTTCTGAACAAATAAGTTATTGATGATATTTTAGATACCAGGACTTCACAGTGATGTTTCCAGTTTAAGGTTTCATCCAGGTGTATGCCTAAAAACTTTATACTTTCCTCATTCTCGATTTTGATACCATTTATATCAATATTTAAACTATTACATTTCTTTTGCCTGGTGTGAAATCTAATTAGGTGAGTTTTTTCTGCATTGAAATATAGAGAATTTTTAGAAAACCAGTTATTCAAATTAGTCAATAAATTATTAGAATTATCTTCCAAAAGATTGTCCCTAGGATTAGATATTATAATAGATATATCGTCTGCATACATTGTAAAATGTACATTTGACGCCAAAGAGTCTATATCGTTAATATATAATAAAAACAAAACAGGGCCCAATATGGATCCCTGTGGAACACCCATATTTAGTTCTAAATATTCCGAATCAACTCTGAAAACTGAATTTTGCGTTTTATGTCGTAAACTAACATACTGATTTCGTCCTTCCAGAAATGTGCTAACAAAACTTAATGCGAGACCCCTTATTCCATAGGCAAACAGTTTAGATTTTAGTAAATCATGATTAACACAGTCGAATGCCCTGCTTAGATCACAAAATATCCCAACAGGGGATTCTCCTGCGTCGACAAATTCTAATATTTTATATAAAAATGAATGTATAGCCGTATTGGTTGACATACCACTAGTAAAGCCATGTTGATTCTCTGTAATTATTTTGTAAGTCTCTAAGAAATTTAGTAATCTATCCAAATAACAGTATTCAAATATTTTAGAGAGACCAAAAGGCACAGTTACAGGCCTATAATTTTCCAAAATGTCTCTATCCTTCTTCTTAAAAATGGGTACCACTTTTCCAGTTTTCAAACTATTTGGAAATGTCCCCGAGTCGAATGATAAATTGATTATATAAGTGAGTGGTCGAAGGATAAAATTTACCACTTTTTTTATCAGAAAACAGGGAATATCATCAGGACCAGATGATTTTTTGGCCTTGAATTTGTTTGTTAATAAATGTAACATTTCATCAGTAGTAAACGGTTTTATGTATACTAAATACCAATTTTATGAACTCTTACCTGCTTGATTTACCCATTTACTCCAAATTTATCCCAATTTACCCCCCAACCCTTGGACGGAATAAGATAAAAATATAATCTAGTTCCAGAACTCGTTAAAGTACATATGTGTACCAAATTTCAAGTCAATATCTTAAACGGTTCCAGAGTAAACGTGCGCACAAAAAAAGTTACAGACAGACCGACAGACAGAATTTTTTTCGCTCAAACTTAAAATCTCGACGTTTCATGACATTTTAAGCCTACTTGAGCAATAAAAAATTTTTAAAAATTTTCTTGTTACTATACTTCCACTGGATGTGGAAGTAATTGCGATCATCGTATGTAATATCACTAGTGCTTGAAATTTTATCGGTAAAATTTTTTCGAAAGCGTTGTTGCCTGGTAATATAAAGAGTGCAAATTGACAGTTTATTATCTGATTAAATCCCGACCGCTTTAGCGGGAGGGATTTAATCTTTAATAATAAACTGTCAATTTGCACGAGTTATATGAACCTTATAAACATAACATAAACATAAACACACCACAGATAGTAGACAACCCCCAAATCCAAAGCGAAGGCTGTCCGGAAGGGGGTTACACATTCGGAAAAACGCAGACATACATCCACACCCACCGGTGTTGTCAATACCGGGGCTGGGGGTCGAACTCAGAGCGCGGTAGCGAGTCGATCAGCGTATTCGCCACTCAATACGCCTTAACAGATTGAGCTACCGTGCCGGCAACTTAGCTTGAGAAAAAATTTATAGATAAAATTTAGAAGCACGAGTAGTATTTGTGGAGAATATTTCACGAATAAATAATTCATTAAGTACATCTTCAATATTATGTTCAGTACCTAATTAATTGCCTTCAGACGTTTCCTTGTCACTTTTTAGAGATTACTCACCTTTATGTTCAATTTCATCATTTACGTCACATAAAAATGCATTTCCAAAGCGACTCATCTAATAAAAAACAAAGTAGGTTTAAATTATGACAATCAAGAAAAACAATATACGTTAAACCATAGGTACTGTAACTTATAAGACTAGTCATCCCAACAAAGCACGCTTCGATCAATCACATTACGGGATAAACGACACAAATTGCATATTACCAATCTATCGCTTTTAGGTTCTAAGGCTGCCGACTCAGATGGTATGGTTCCGCCATCTAGTAACGCTACTTAACTTAACTGCTGGCCTAAACAGTGAATTGAATTATTATATTAAAGTGTTTATTAATATATATTTATGTATTTAATCCTTGTTTCTAATTTGAGAAGTTTAATAGTTAAGTTAAGGTTTGCTTGTTTAAGTAGAGAGACTTTAAGTACAACGAATTATAATATATATAGTGATACTGCAGAGTTTTGATTTTCCGAATAAGTGTTAGCTGCTTTGTGATGATTGATGAATTACCATACGTGAGTACCTACATTTGTGTATTTATCATGAAATAACTGATTTGTCTGCTTCGTGGATATTCATATTTAGTTTTAGTTGTGAAAATTATTTTGTAATTACGTTAGGTATTAAGCCATTGAAAGCTGTGTATAACTTGTCCCCAACCTATATAAGTTCCACAGAGCATTGGCTTTTTAGGTTATTAATACAATACTACAATTTACAATTTACGTTAACAATTAGTAATAAGCTAGAGAAGATATTTATAGATAACATTTAAAAGCACGATTTGTCCTATTTGCCGAAAACATTTGACGACACAAAACATCAAAAAATTTTCGCAATATTTACCGCTGCAGCGACCTAAAAAATTAGAGCGATAAATTTTGCATGTTGGTACTGTCAAAAGCCGATCTAGCTTGAATTATCACTAATAATGACGTTTGATTGGTTCAATGTTGTGGAAAAACGGGCTCTCATTGGCTATAGTGTTAATGAGTGAAATAATCTCCGAAATTTGCCCTTAAGTCAGATATTTTGACTTCGGCATCGTGTTCAGCTGCCTTGTTGCCGATATCGAAAACATTCGCAAATTTGAAAAACAATGAGAAATAATCCAATCTAAGTTTTCTAATTTGACGACTATCTTGCATATTTTCTCTTCCTTCTATCATTAATTATTTATTTTTATCAATTTAAACAATTTTGCCAGCTTCGTAGAAGGGGGTAAAATTTTATAGTTTTGTTTAACACTAATGTACAACTTTTATCAAAGTTTGGTAGGTTTTGTAATTAATTCTAGTTTGTTGTTTAAAATGACTGGCCTATATTTACTAATTGTATTTATGTACATTTAATGATCTTTTTTTATTTACTTTGCTGTCATATGTGAATTCAGACCGACCTAAAATCCTACAAATATAAAAGAACAAAATAAGAAACGGTGGACCGAAACCTTACTTTTTCCAGGGGCGTATACCGGCCGGATGAGGCGAAAATGCAACAACTCGTACGTCCGTCGAACATCTGCCTCGACATGTGCACGTTGAATTCCTTTTCGCCAGGTGCCCTCCGCGTCGAGCCGTTCCTTTGGCCTTTTATTTATTTCCATGGCTCCTTAAATCCTATGGTCTACAATAATTTCCCTGTAACAAAAATTGGTTGAGGTGAAATTAACGTAAATTAAACAAATCGCCGCGAGAAGTCTTTTATGTTTATTGGTGGTATTCTTCTTTATGCACATATGACATTTTTTTAGCACTTGAGTGTTGCAATACGCAAAAAACTAAGACTTTCACGGTTGTGGTTTATAAAAATTGATACAGTTGTTTATAAAAGTATTTGAGAGAGAGTTTAAATTTTTCTTAAGATATCTGCGTTGTCGACGACAGAATCTTAAAGTTCTAGTGCAGCGTTATAGTTATAGGTAAATTATTAATAACCAACTAGTCTAATGACAGCTGGGAGTGTCTTAAAGAAAAAAGTACTTTATAGTATCTTAGATACTTTATATAAACATTTTGCCGTGTGTAGATATTTTTATGGTTATGGAATATTTTAATGATTGAAGATTACATAAGTGCTGAAGTGAGAGTTAGTTAGTTAGTTAGTTAGTTACAGAGGTAGGTTAACTAGATAGATATCAACTTTAATAAAGTCTACCGAATTTATCTGATTTTTAGGTCAGCCAGACAAAATTACGGCGTTGGTTATGTGCAAATAAAAGGTATTTTATAATACATAATAATATAATTTTCCATATCCTCTCCAAGCTACATATTTTATTATCGTACAATTTTTAATAATAACCTATAAAACTGGACTACATCCTCCCAACAATCATTCTTCCCTTTATTATTAACAAATTTCTCCCTGTGAATAGCTTGCTGCCACAAACTCCTAATACTTCCATCACTTTGTAATGAAATAAATATTTTATTGGGAGTAGACACTGATGTACTTTTACAGTCTGGAACTATACAATATTTTATCCATGTTAATAACAAAATACAGAGCACTTAAAAGATATGAACAAAATTAGCACGCCTGCGTGCGTGCCGTTTGAAACTATTATGTGAACAGGCGAGCGGTCGACCACCAGGAATGATGTGACGTCACACTGCGTTTTCGCGAGCTGTTTTCATTATTTATTTTGAGGGAGAAGCAGTTAAAAAAATATAACATTTTGCACATTTACTAACTACAGGGTGTACTTTCGAAATATGAATTTTAAAAAAGCGCTAAATGAGCCCATTGTGACGTGTTTGAGCAAAATGTTAATTAAACAGGTATCCGAGACACAAGAGGCCGAAGGTGCAGTGCTGATCATGGATAACGGGTGAGTATCAGAATCATACCGTCACCGATGAAGAAAACCCACAGAAGAGACATGACGTACCCACTATCCTGCGGGTACCGAACAAGCACCGTCCAGTACCCGTAGTCACCAAGCTCCGTGCAGGCCGAAAGTGCTACCAAAAGTCCTTAGGTCTGCACCTCCTCGAGCTACATAGCTCATCCCTACCTAAACGATCATCCGGATGGCAGGATGTCAATTGACATTCTGTGTACCGGCAGTCAATCCTAGCCAAAAATACCCCAAAGTTTTCCGAACAGACAGATGACTACCCCCGGGGGTGACAAGATGGCGAAGAAAGAACACCAAGAAAAGAAGAGCGCCAGAAGAAAAAGGCTTTAGCCAGCAAGGTCCAACAGCCAAGACCAGGGGAGGTGGGCCGAAATCATCCACACCGCTCACATTTGTGAATGTAAAGTAAGTTTCCTGCCCTTCACGAGTCAGGTCCAGGTCTACGGCGATGTACTAGGATAAAGAGGAATAGTCCTGCTCGACCCTAGACATCTGAGACCGTCATCTTTGCCAAAGAACATTGGCGCGATATCTTGCTAAAGAACATTGGTGGGGCTGTACGCCTAGTAACCAACAGCGACAGGTGGCGTGATGCTATCAGATGTGCCATACAGCAAAAGGAAGCTAACGAGAATAATGTACAGGTTATAAAATGTCTGTCAAGACGTTATTGTGAATAAGAATAAGACTATTTTACATCAACGATTCTATTACCGGCGTTATTAGGAAAGTCGGTTGTGCCTTCGAAGTGAACGGATGTGTGCCTGAAATGATCCCACTTTAAACGCGAAAGTACCGGATAAAACTACGTCAAATTTGATAGAACTTAGGTGAATTGTAGCTCAAAAAATTTCGCGTAAACCAATACGTCATAACAAAAGAACAAAGTTGAAGTAGAATTAATATTTGAAAATAACTAATGCAGAGTTATTTAGTGACCAGTGCTGTGTACAAAGAAACGAAAAGAGCGTAAACAAACAACCGATCCAACACAGGCAAAAAAAGCTCTAAGTACCCTTTTCATTTCTAAGCACCTTGAGCGTAAAATCATTGAAGTGTTTAGGCCCATCAAAAAATTTATGGATAAATGTATGGGGACAATAAATTATTGAAGTATGGCCTTAATATCCCTCTGTAAACCTTGAAGTAAATTATTTTTTAACCATTGTAAAAATATCCAAATGAATTTAATTTAGATTGTACCCAAAATAATCAACAACGTATTGTTCGTAAAGTATGGTCATATAAATTTCTTATGTTAATCCTTTTTTCATAATGATTAAAAATACTCAAGCGAATTTAATATAAATTGAACCCGTAACAATCAAATGCATTACTCTTAAAGTATGATCATAATATTTTCTTCAAGTGAGGTTTTTTAGGTCAAAATTATGGTCGTTTTTAAGTGAAAAATTCTACATGGAGTGGCACATACTAGCATAAGAACAATTGAGTGATATATCTAATGTCTAATTAATATGGGTGATTAAATCTTTCAGTGCAAAGAAGTGAAAAAAAGGGTGACAAAGACCGTTGTTAAGTGAAAAAATTCTACATAGAGTGGTACATATTAGTAGCATAACACCCGTAATAATAAAATGCATTACTCTTAAAGTATGGTCATATTTTCTTAGGTAAATTATCAAGCGAGGTTTTTCAGGTCAAAATTGCGCTCGTTAAGTGAAAAATTTTACATTACATTCTTCACTAGAAATAGGGAGACCACGTTACACGAGGAAAACAACAACCGAGAGGGTCATGAACAAACTGGGAAAGGATCAAATATACTGGGAAAGAAAGGCGAGGGCAAAAAATGAATTCCACAAAGATAGTGCAGCTATATATACTCTACTAGAACCAGAAACCGAAGAATCAGAAGACTCAGAGGAAGAAGAAGATTTGTAGAAGCAGAAATACAAAAAGAGGAGCACAAACACTCCACAGTATGACACAATGCGGCCAGGCATTTTACAAGTACTTACAGATATATACTCTACCAGAACCAGAAACGGAGGAATCAGAAGACTCAGAAGGAGAAGAAGAGAATCTGTAGAAGCAGAAACACAAAAAGAGGAGCATAAACATTAAATATTACTAACACAATGCGGCAAAGTATTTCACAAACACCTATACTGCCCATCCCCCATTCCTGTACCATGCGGCATGTGGCTCTCGTTGCTGACAACAAGCATGATCCAAATTCAACTCAGCATCGGAAACAGAAAAATCATAAGACTCAGAAAAAGAAGGCTCGAAGAAGCAGAAACACAAAAAGATGAGCATAAACACTCCATATCACGACACAACGCGGCAACATATTTCAAAAGAAGACTCAGAAGAGGGACAAGTCCAGAACCAAAAACACAGAAAATGGAGCTGAAACGCTCCCTTACGACACAATGCGGTAACGCATCTCACAAATAACTGCACTCCCATCCCACATTCCTTTACCTTGCGCCATGTGGCTCACGCTGCTGGCAATAAGCATGACCTTAATCCAACCCAGCGTGGACGTAGCAGGCCCAGCTGTATACTTGAGAGTGGCAGCAATGCCTACCGCATGCTGGTAAATCAATTAATCAATCAATGATTCTGCTACCGGCGTTATCAATTCAATATTTTATCTCCATTTTTAAATTGTTATCTTCGTGAATTAGGCGCCACCCGGTACTACTAGTAGAATTTTCACAAATGACCGTTAAGGCCTCGAATGCTTGATCTAAATTCTCATTAACTGTATAATTTGCTACGTGCTAGAACAATTTGTTGCAGCGCCTTACCTGGTGATTATCTTCGCGATGAATATCATGTAGGCTTGATAATAAAATTCTATCTAATTTATTAAATTATGAATAGGCGATTGTTTATAACAATTGACTATCCCGGGTACAACAAATAATTATATATATTTGAGGGAACCTACACAGATCTTTGTTTTTCAAATTTTATGCATCAGTTTTCCACATCAGCTTAAGGTGATAGCAGTACGTGACACTTGTTAAATAGACTGGTAAAATATTATAAAGTGTTATCATGACTGAAAGCAACAATTGTGTGGGCGAAATACGCCAGTTCAAGTTAAATATCTCCGATTGGTCCCTCTATAAACCTCACTTATTTAATTATTTCGTCGCTAATGAAATAAGTAACAGTGTAAGAAGACGCGCAATATTCTTGAATATGTTAGATGAAGAAGCATATAAATTAATCACTGGCTTATGCTATCCAGCTTTGCCAGAAAATACTAATTTCACCACTTTGATGCTGCTGTTCGATGGACATTTCGCGCCACAGGTGTCTGTATTTGCAGAAAGGTACAAGTTTTACAACGCAGTGAGGCACAGAGGAGAAGCTGTTAAAGAATGGGCAGCGCGGGTGAAAGATTTAGCAGCTCCTTGTCAATTCGGATCAGCCTTAGAGGTATGTCTGAGGGACAAATTTGTGTATGGTTTTGAAGAGGAGTTTTTCAATTGTTTAGAAGACGACGTCAATATATCATTTGAGGACGCGATCAAGCTCGCTCAAGAAAATCAGGATCTAAATCGTGACAACTACTACTATAAGGTATCTCCGTGTTGCCATTGCTTTTATATGTTTCGAGAACAAAATGTTTGTCCATTTAGTTGTTATGTGAAAAGTTGGCATTTGAATCATTTACATGGACACGGCAGATATGGATATTTGATGAGTTGTGATCACTTTTAACTCGCTGGCTCTGGTTTGGTTACATTTTAGGTAACTTTTTAATTTGAAATAACCAGGAAATATTCTTTCTTACATAGTCCAATCAATGAATGCCCAAAAAAGGGGATTTTAGAGAACATGGAGGGGGGACGAATTTTCCTTTTCAGGAATGGGTTTCAGGAAAGTCCCCGCCCCTTAGCCGTGCCGCTTCAGGAGGGAGGTGAGTGGAAAGGTCCCTTTTTTCGATTTTTCGCTTATAACTCGGAAAAGATGAGTCGTACGGAAAAAAATGTTCTATAAAAAATTAAACATAATTAAATTTCCTCCAAGAATGTCTGTCTATATTAATTTTTTCCACATGTGTTATAATTTCCGAGATATTCGCCAGCGAAAATCGATAATTAATAAATAAATCAATTAGGTATCTGACATTTCTCTATCAAAACGGTTTACCGCGGTCTGCTAATAAATCAGTCATAAAATAATCTTTATTTTACAACACTCGATGTATTACTAACGTAATATTTTGTCGAAATCTTTCCACCCCACTCCCCCCCTAAATCGGTAAAGCTAGAGGCGGGGACATTTGGTATGTTTACCTCCTAACTATACTCAACACATTCCTGAAGACGAAAATCCTTCCCTCCTCCCCCTCCATGTCCTCTACCACTCCTTCATTGACTGGACTATTAATAGATTGATACGGCAATGTCACTGTAGTAGAACAGATAAGGACCATGCTATGAGCTGACTGAGTTGACAGGACAGCGCTGTCAGAAGCTCTATTTCTAGAATAAAAACGCTGTATCTTTAGAAATGTTATTTTTAAATCATTGGTCATTGTAAACTATGATTTATATTTCAAGATATTAGATAGTAAAGTTGTTGAATATATTATTATACATAATTCCATTTTTTATGAATTTGGTATTCTATAATTTTTTTAGTCCTAACTACGTAAATACTAAATATTTGTATTAAATAAGTATATTGACAAATATTGTTATAAAATAGATACTCACACCAGCATATACCTGTCTTTTTGTACCGCAATCACTTTACCCTGTTGGTTGCGGATACTAAACCATCACCCTTTTAATGTATACCTATCGACAGGTAACGCTTTTTTGTACCTACTAATAATATAAATAACAAATTAGGGCACTTTCTAGTATAGACCTTAGTAGTAAATGTGACAAAATGCAAACAAAACCAAAATATAATACAAAAATAAAGGAAGAGCTCATTTTTATACATTTAGATTTATATTTTTTAATTGATTTAATAAGTTTAGCACTTTCGAAAGTGTTTTTTAAATTTAACTTAGGTTTTATTCTAACCCTTTGATATAGTATACAGAGTGTATATTAAATATTTTTCTTCCAGGTAGTAATAGAACTAGAAAAAGTAAGTTGGATTTTGTACATAAAACATTTGCCTTAAGTCAGCCTATAAGGGAGTTGATTTAAAACCTTACTACCCTTTTTCCTATCCCATGATGTTTTTAGAAAAAAGAGAAATTAAAAATCATCAATGTAAAAACAATTTATTTAATTGAAAAGGCAAAATGTTCATCACCAATCTCCTTACAGTAATATAACCTTTGTTGAAAGGTTCCGCAAACATTTTGTAGAATTTCAAGGGTTACCCTACACGACACTACCATTATTCTGTGGCGCAAGTTTTCTAAGTTTAGCTTGACGGCAAACACTTCGTTTTTTAAATTCCCCTATGGAGTAAGATCGGGTGATCTTATAGACCAATTTAATGGCCAGTGAAATGTTGATAAGGATTCTCTTACACAAGCTGCAAAGTGTGGGGAAAATAAATCTTGCTGAAAAGTCAGGTCGCCTTCTAAATAGTTTTTACGCTTTATGAATAATTTAGGTTATCAATGCATCAATATCAGTTTCCATCATGTCAGGATATTTTTTTCCGGTTAGATTACCTAGCATAAATAATGGTCTTACAATGTGGTTTTCCTAAAATTCCAACCAAACATTTAATCTCTTTGAAGCTTGTGTATCTGTAAAGTCTAGGATTGGTATCATCACAATAAACACACAAAATTGATTCATTGTTTCGTTTAACATGACCCTACAAAAAAATTGCATAAAAAAATTACACAAGGTGGTCGCGTGAACGTGAGAACCTCATTTAGCCTCGTTATTTTTGGAGTTACGTAAAAAAGTTCAAAGATAAAAGTTATAGAAAATCACGTATTTTCTAAAAATCATTTCAGAAAAACAATTGAAAGACGTATTTCGAAGTTATGAACTTTACTTTAGTTTTTTTGAATGGAATACCCCGTATATTTTTACACTGTTTGAAAAGCCATAAAAAAGCTTTGATATATACAGGGTGGACCAAATTAGATGGAATTTGAGATTTTCTCTAAAGCTATGGCAGATAGACAAAAATCAATATAAGTGTCCTGAGCTCGATTTTCGAGAAACAAACAATGGCGCCAACCACGATCGTCTTATTTTTTTCGACTACCGAGCTACAGAGCGTTTTTGAAAAACTGGGCATTTTTTGATGACCTCTATATCTCAATTACCAAGTGTCGAATGGAAAATAGAGTAACACATTCTTAGGGCTCTTTTTTGAGTAGAATTCGTTGTTATCCAACGATATATCATATGCCATATTTATCTCTAGAAAAAGTGGATAATTTTCGAAAAATTTAATATATTTGTGAGGAGGCCATGGAAAACTATTAACAACAACAACGCTTGTTATAATATAAAATAATTTGGCCAAAAATAGGAAAACTAAACTACAATAAATGTTCGAATTGTCTTCCATTGACATCTATGCATTTTTGACACCTCCTTACAGCATTTATTGCATTTCCAATCATGACAGGAGTTATTAAGCCAAAAGTTGGCAGTGGTTATATTGGGAGATCTAGCTGGCCACAAAATAGGACCATTATTTTCTAAAAATTAAACAATATCTAAACTATTTTGTTGTTTATTAATGTTCAGTTAGCTAAATTTATTGTTAGTTGTCAATTTAGTTAACTTAGCCAACTAGACATTGATAAACTAATCCTGAGTGATATACAGATACTTATCCATTCCTCCCAAATTGAGCATTTAAATAATTTCGTTCCATTTGACTTATGACCTGGGGCGCCATCGTGTTGGTAAATTAATCTTTGAAATTGTCTTACAGGCATGTCTACAAAGGGCTCTGTTTCTTTTTGTAGAACGTTATTAAAATTTTCGGTATTCAAATTACCGTAAAAAAAAATGAGGACCTATTATTTGATATCCAATAAAACCACACCATACACCAAATCCAAATCATCCTTGACGATTAACTGTAGCGGTTACGTGCTGATTTTCATGAGCCCAATGGTGGTTATTATGTCAATTAAAAATTCCGGCACTTTATATATGGGCCTCGTCTGTCCATATAATTGTTCCTTCTAATTCTGGCACTTAATTGCACTGACGCAAAAACTACTGGCCTTTGAAAGTCGTTTGGGTGACTAATCCTAATTTTGTAGTGTTTGAATTTTTTTTTTTTTTTTGGGTTTCCTAAATTTTCCTGTATTTCACGAGACGATATATTAGGATTTTCTCTTACAGTTTCTAAAACAATATTTTCTACAGCTTCTCCGCCTGCTTTATTATATATTTTTGCTCGAGGTTTTACAAATGATCCATACTCTTTTAAATTTTGTTGTAGCCTTTTGAATATTTTTATGTCTTTCTGTCTCTTTTCTGGATATCTAAAAATATTGTTTAGGCGGCACTTTTGGCACAAAGTTTTGCTGTCTATAACTTACCTATTAAAATAAAGCTCGGAAGCTAAATTTAAATCTTCTCCGCATTCTATCAAGCACTTAATCATGTCATATTTTTCACCATTACTAAATTGAAGCATTGTTAACAATGCTCACTCACAATTAACTCACAAAATTAGTTTTTGGTATTTACGATTATTTTGATTTTCTTTTTTTTTACCATCTCTTCTTTGATTGATTGATTGATTGATTTACCAGCGTGCGGTAGGCATTGCTGCCACTCCCAGGTGTACAGCTGGGCCTGCTACGTCCATGCTGGGTTGGAGTGACTAAGGTCATGCTTGTTGCCAGTAGCGAGAGCCACATGGCGAATGGTAAAGGAATGTGGGATGGGAGGTGTAGGTATTTGTGAGATGCGTTACCGCATTGTGTCGTGAGGGAGCGTATAAGCTCCCTTTTTTGTGTGTTTGGTTCTGGATTTCTGCCTATTCTGACTCTTCTTGTGAAATATGTTGCCGTGTTGTGTCGTAATATGGAGTGTTTTTGCTCCTCTTTTTGCGTTTTTGCTTCTTCGAATCTTCTTTTTTCTGAGTCTTCTGATTCCTCGGTTTACGATTATGGTAGAGTATATATTCTTGCGATTTGTTAGTGGTGTTCATTTGTTCATCCTGATCCTTTCAATTGTCGTTCTCCACTGTAGCATGGTCTCCCTATTTTTAGTTTGTTGCTGTGCGGTACTAGCGCTTTCTTCAGTAAATGTGTTGGGGTATGTCCCCAATACTTCATTGCGTGTATTTCTATTATGTTGATGTTTTGTGTCACTGTTTTCGTCTTGTTGTTTTAGTTGGACGATGCCCTTTCTGCTCTTCTCAAAAACTTCTTCTGTTGGCTTTCGTTGTTGCCGCGTTTTTGACTCCATATATCATCGTTGTCCGTATGACGGCTATGTACATACATTTGGTAAGGTTCCATAGTTTATTTTTCTCAATGAACGGTATGTTACCCTTGTGCCGTTTTGATTCTCTCCTTTACTGTTTCTCTCCGCTCCAGCTGGTTCGTCCGGTCTGTTCCTAGGTACTTCAATTTGTTCGGTATTCTTAGGGAATATTCATCTATTTTGTATTCCTCTCCGCTGGTCCAACTCTTCTTCTTCTTCTGCATCGATTAGGAGATTATCGACGTATGTGTGTGTTTTCTTAGAGAACACCATTTTTCTGAAAGAAACCTTCACTAGGCATACCTCCGCTGAAGTGATGTGCGAACTCAGTCCTGACGCAGTATATCAACAATACCTCATTGATTATTTCGAGTTTAATTTTAATTATTATCACTACCGTGATTTCTAGCATTTATTCCTTGGATGGTGGCTTATTGAAGGGTCTTCTTGTATTAATTTGATTAATTCATTTTTTGCTTTCTCTTCTTCCTCCAGTGTATCTCCACTGTTGCCGTGGTATACCTCTTCTCGTGTATGTGTTATCATTTTTTCTGTATGCCCCCCTGCCGCCGCTTTACTGCCCCTGACTCGTTCCCCCGTTTCTTTGTTTTTGTGGTCCTATGTTCTGTATTCGATTCATCATTTTTGTGTATAGATACCATTTCCTGAGAAAAACTATGCATTTTCATTGAACTGCAAGAAATTCAGCCCCCGGCGTATTAAGCCAATAGTACGCCACTGATGAGATTGTCCATTTATTACCCAAGTCAACGCTTGTTTATCTAAGAAACTCTGTTTTTCTTAAGGAATAACACCATTATTGCCTTGCTATAAATTTATGGTGACAGCGGTCGATGGTTTCATAATCACTTCTCATATTTTCGAAGAAAGTCGTTTGAATCAGCCCCTCACCAGTTTATTACAGCATTTATGATGCAGAATGCAAAACCACAAAATCACACTCTTTTTAATACAAATACAAATTACGTGCGTAATTAATCACTAATTGCACCTCCCAAGATATTTATTATTCCTCAAACCTGTCGCTTACTTGACAAAAAAATATGCAACACCACAAAATCACACTCTTTTTAATACAAACACAAATTATGTACGAAATTAATCACTAATCGCACGTCCCAGGTATGTATTATTCCCCAAACCTATCACTCACTTTTGACACCTTAAAAATTTGCATAAAAAGCATACAACACCACAAAACACATTCTTTTTGATACAAATATAAATTATGTACGAAATTATCTATTTATTCACTTGACACCTCAAAAGTTATATTTTTTACACTTTGTATTTAGCTAGGGCGTGGACCTAAAAAGCATTGCAATGGTTTTATGCGGCAGACACTTGTTAATCATTAAGACATAAATAAACTTGGATAAATAAACTTGGGTGGTATTTTAAAAATGAGAAGATACTTATCTTATCTATTCCTCTTGTGTATTGCCTGGTCCTTTAAGCTTGTTTCTGTATGCATAGCACTGCACTATCGGTTCTGCCACTAAATATTCTGTATTAGTTATTTTCAAATATTAATTCTATTTCAATTTTGTTCTTTTGTTATGATATATCGATTTGCGCGGAATTCTTTACTCTACAAATGCACCTAATTTTTATCAAATTTAGCGGACTTTTAGCGGGCGTTTTCACGTTTTAATGGCAGCGTTTTTCGGACGCGTCCGTTCGCTCGGAAAGCACAATTCGAAGGCCTTTACCATCTCTTCTCAGTAAATATTAGAAATGCGATAAATATGCATAGATGTCAATGGAAGACAATTCGAACATTTACTGTAATTTATTTTTTCCTTATTTTTGGCAAAATTATTTTATATTATAATACCTAAGTTTGTTGTTAATAGTTTTCCATGGCCTCCTCACAAATATATTACATTTTTCGAAAATTATCCACTTTTTCTAGAGATAAATAGGACAATATGATATATCGTTGGATAGTTAATTTAGGTTATGATCGAAAAATGAAATAATTTACAGTGTTCCATTTAAAAAACACAAGTTATGTCTATATCTCGAAAACTGAGGCATGCATAATTTTCTTTTTAGCAGCAACGGTTTCTACTCAAAAAAGTGCCTTAAGAATGTGTTATTCGATTTTCGATTCGATACTTGGTAATTGAGATAGGTCATCCGAAAATGCCAATTTTCCAAAAACGCTCTGTAGCCCGGTAGTTTGTTTCTCGAAAATCGAGCTCAGGATACCTATATTGATTTTTGTCTATCTACCATAGTTTTAGAGAAAACCCCAAATCCCATCTAATTTGGTCCATCCTGTACAGGGTGTCCAACCGGGAACTGCATCGATCGATAGAGGGAAAAGTATGCACCAGAAAATTTTGAAAATTTAAGGAATTACTAATGCCCGTATGGCCAATCCAAAGAAAATCATTGCAAGCATTTGGCACTTCCGCTTATACCGGAAGTCGATTTGAATATTTTAAATGGAACACCCTATATATTTCGAAGTTTTCGAAAAGTGCGAAAAATTCTGTCGAAAACATGTAGCATACTCTATCCCTAAATCTTGCTGTTTCAGAGATATTTGACATTTTATAAAAAATCGACAGTGTAACAGATTTCAATAGCCTTTATAACTTTTTCCACGTAAAAGATCCTCATTTGATTTTTGGCGTGCAGAAAGACCATAAGGCGAGCTACGCTCTACACTTAAAAGAAATTCAATAATAACATACCAAGTGTTCAGTTTTTTACGTTACATTTTGTCAACTTCAAAACGCATTAAATTAAGTAAAATTAAATTCCCCCTTTTCCCATGTAGATATTGTAGGGGTTTAACTTACGACTTTTTGAATTATTTGCGATTTAAAATTGAATTTTAAAATTGAGAATTGCAGTTCCCTGTGGAACACCTTCTACTAGCGCCTGCTGTAGGAAACCAGAGATGGAGTTAGGAGTTGCACATTTCAGCATCATGAAATAAATATTTTGTCTTAACTAGCAGTTTCACCAAGTTTTCAAGTTTTGTAGTTCCTGAAACAGATTCCTAATTGACAGTTATTAGATAATAACATATAATGAAAATATTAATAACGCATTTATCTGTATAGCAAAATGTAACAATTGAGAATATACCTTTATAAATCATACACAGAAAATCTTAAAAGTAATCGTATAGACAGGTATTGTGGTGTATTATAGCTCTTCTGCAATCTTTTGTATGGTCAAAACCGTTTGGTCTACCTATTAGTTGAGACATAATTAAGACTAATTAAACAGCAAAAATACATGTAATTTGTCATCTGCGCATTTACCACCACGAATAATTATATGTATATATTTAAGGGAACTTGCACACATTTTCGTTTTTTTTTACATTTATGCATCAGTTTTAAGCCTGAGCTTAAGATGATAATACTTGTTAAGTAGACTGTCGAAACATACTTCGTAAAGAGTTATCATGACAGAACGTAATAAGTGTGTGGGTGAAATACGTCAGTTTAAGTTTAACAGTTCCGATTGGTCCATCTACAAACCTCATTTGCTTAATTACTTCGTCGCTTATGAAATAAACAACAGTGTAAGAAGACGTGCTATATTTTTGAATATGTTGGATGAAGAAGCATATAAATTAATAAGAAACTTAAGCTATCCAGTATTACCGGAAAATACTTCTTTCACCACCTTAATGCTGCTGTTTGATGGGCAATTCGCGCCACAGGTGTCTGTATTTGCAGAAAGGTACAAGTTTTATAACGCAGTGAGGTACAGAGGAGAAGCTGTTAAAGATTGGGCAGCACGGGTGAAAGATTTAGCAGCCCTTTGTCAATTCGGGTCAACATTAGAGGTATGTCTCAGGGATAAATTTGTGTATGGTTTTGAAGAGCAGTTTTTCAATTCTTTAGAAGATGATGTTAATATATCCTTTGAAGACACTGTCAAGCTTGCTGAAGAAAATCAGGATCTGAATCGTGACAACTTCTATTATACGGTAACTCCGAATTGCCATTGCTTTAATGGTCAATATTTTTGTCCATTTGGTTGTTATGTGAAAAGTTTAGATTTGAGTCATTTGCATAGCTACAGTAGATATGGATATCTGATGTATTGCGATCACTTTTAAGTAACTGCCTTTAGTTTTGTTACATTGTAGGTAACTTCTTAATAGGAACTGACCAGGTAAGATCGTTTCTCACATTTCTCATGTTTTGATGTATTAAGGGCGCCGGAATTATAGGTTAAATTTACTTAAAAACATGACTTCGTAGTTCGAGGATTTCTTCTAAATCCCTGAACTGATTAAAAAGAAATTTCACAGGCTTTGAGAAAAAACTCGATAGAATGGTACTGGACTATTGCAAATTCACGAAAAGTAATATTTTTTTCTTGTCAAGCTGTTAAACATCCTCTAACTTTGAACCTAATTTTAAAATAATAAAAAAGATATTATCTTATTGATATTAGTCTGAGCTCATCTGCTATAGTATATGAAACATATCGATATTTAAATTTCAATTTTTTATTCAGTAGTTTTTGAAAAATCCTCGAACTACTAGAACCAATTCATTGAAAATAAATAAGACAAATTGCCGATAAAGCAAGCGTTGGTTTGTAAGACCAATAATGTAAAAGTCATAAATGAAGTTTAGCACTTGGCTCGCAGGTGGCGCCTGACTAGATCGCTTCGTTTCACGATGTCGTCAATACGTTATGAAGGTCACTTTTTTATGTGATTCATACTCTTATATAGTATATTAGGATACCGCGACGAACTCTCTAGGCAATGAAAACGCGTCTTTTTGTCCATCGTCTTTATATCCCATTCACATAATATGTAAAAATTACAAAATTATAAAACTATGAATTTGCACATTTTATACAGTATCCGTCAAAAAGTCTGCACCATATGACTATTGTTATTGACTTTTTGAAAAATTTTATTTTTGATAAAAGTTCGTGCCTGTTCTCAAACGAAAAAAGGACTGCAGAAATGTGTGTTAGTCCTGGCGCTTAGGTCTAAAAATATATATTTTATTGAAATTACCTCAAGAGTAAACAACCGAAACATGTTATTTAAAGAAGTTGCTTATAATGTGAAGTTATATCCAGATATCAAATTTGGTTGTTCTTTTCTAAAAATAAAATCTAATTTCTAATTTCTGTAAAATTAATGGTTTCGAAAATATAGAAGTATAAAGATGGCGTCCTATAAAATGAAGTATTTAATTAAAAATTTATCTCAGAATATAGCACTTACATCAGAAATGCTAACAACCGTAATGAAATACTAACGATTAGGCTTTCAAATGATTTCTTGACTATTTTTATACTTACCGTAAAAAACAAAGAAGTTATGACAGAAACAATTAGCTTCCTTACATTTTTTTTTTTTAATAAAAACGTCGCCATTTTTTAAATGTAAGTACTTAGTCAGTAATTAAAAAAATGTATTATATACTGTTTTTTCGTCCGTTTACAGCATTTTCTTCAAATAAAAATTGTATTATAAACTAGAAGCGGACTTTCTAGAAAACGTATTTTTTTTTCTCAATAAATATTGGTTTAAGCGAAAAAATGATAGACATCAAAAATAAAGCCCATAAACTGAAAATTAATTTGTATTTATTTAATATTTACGTAGAATTAATCGTTCCGGAGATTTTTTAGTTTATAGATGATATCGGAAAGATTATTGGATGAAGTATTTAGTTTAAATGTTGAATATCTTAGAAACTATGAAACTTCCATAAAAATTTCCAAGGAACAGAATAAAAAATAATTAATCAACCTTTGCAATGATTTTTTGTTTGTTTCTGTATCATAAACATAAAGAAATTATGGCCGAAACAATGTGAAAAAAATGTGAATAGGCACATTTTTTTTTTTATAAAATGTCACAATTTTGTTATTGTATTGGGGTATTCTCACTCGGTGGCACTTAAAAAATATATATATTTATTGGAAGTAGCATCAAATTTTAAGAAGAAAAGGTTCTATGCGATTTTTCACATAAATTGATAGTTTTTAAGTTATAACGACTTCAAAATTGCGATTTTAGCTTAAAAAAAAGGTATTTCCAAACGGCTTTCGTCAAGTATCTCGAAAAGTATTACTTTATCGAAAAAATATTACAGAGCCCAGGTAGCAAGGTGACGTCATTATGACGTCTTTTAAAGGTGATTTTTCGTCGCCGACATCATTGTCCCAATAAATGACGTACCAGAGACGTGATATTTATAACGTACTTCTGACGTCATCATGAAGACGTCAAATACACGTTTCTTTTAGGTCATTATTTTGACGTCATTAATAAATGACGTACCAGAGACGTGATATTTAATACGTACTTCTGACGTCATCATGAAGACGTCAAATACACGTTTCTTTTAGGTCATTATTTTGACGTCATTAAAATGACGTGAAATAAATCATTATAAAATAAAAATAAATAGAAGTATTTAGTGACTAGTTCAATTTTTGCCACATAGTAATAATAATTTTGTTTTACTATTTCTAACTAGGTATACAGCTTTTAAACATATTTAAATAAAGATGTTCAGTGATTCAGTGAGTTAAGTGTTAGGTTGCGAGGCAAAAGGTCCGCGGTTCGATCCCTGCACGTTCCGGTTTTTTTTTCGTTAAAAACTTTATTAATAATTGTGGAAAAATATTATAATGAGAGGTTTGCATCTCTTATCGCAAAATTCACTGATTACCAATACGTCATATTGGCGTCATATATATATGACGTCATTGGGCTGTGACATTGTGCCGTCTTTTCACGTCATTTTTACGTCATGCTGAAGATGAAATTGACGTAATTAATGCCGAAAAAACGACGTCATAATGACGGCACCTTGCTGCCTGGGAGTTAAATATCTCAGAAACTGTGACACCTACGTCAAGGATGCTAATAGGTAGAATAATAGGTTATTAATTATGCTTTCAACTGTTTTTTTATTTGTTTCTGTATCATAAGAAACAAAGAAGTTATGACCGAAGCAATGTGCGTCTACACATTTTTTTAATAACAACGTCGCCATTTTGTTACTGTAATTAGCCAGTAATTAAAAAAAAAGGAATTTCAAACACTGTTTCTCGTTAATATATAGCATGACGTAGATGCTTAATTTTGTTGGTTTGTATACAGTACTTGCTTATAAAAAATATACAGTTTACACTATATTTTCGATAAAACGTAATTTTTTTTCCTTTTCCAAATATTAGTTTTATTGAAAAATGGGTAGAGACCAAAAATAAAGCTCATAAACTGATAATGAATTTCGCTTGTTTATTTATTTACATAGATTTAGTAGTTTCGAAGATATGAAAGTTTAAAAATGGCGTCCGAACGTTTGTAAGACGAAAAATGCAGTTTAAATGTTAAATATCTCAGAAATTGTAACACCTATGTCACGCAAGCTAAGAAATGAAATTAAAGACAATTAGTTGTGCTTTCAAATTATTTTTTATTCGTTCCTGTAGCATTAGAAATAAAAAAGTTATGACGGAAAAATATGCGTATTTATATTTTTTTATATAAAATGGTCGCCATTTTATTACTTTAATTAGCCAGTAATTTAAAAAAATTATCTGAAATACAGTTTTTCGTTAAGATGCAGCATTATCTAGATGCTCAAATTTTTTTGCTCATTTAAAGCACTTGCTTTAGAAAAAAAATGCATTTTAAAGTTTAAAGGTAATTTTGAAACACTTGGATGCCAAATATAAACTTAAATATCTCCGAAACTATTAATCCTACATCAATAAACAAAAAATATAATTAAATTCCAGTTTGTACTTTCTGTAATTGGTCTATCATTTTTTCGATAAAGTAATACTTTTCGAGATATTTGACGAAAGCCGTTTGGAAATACCTTTTTTTTTAAGCTAAAATCGCAATTTTGAAGTCGTTATAACTTAAAAACCGCTGCCCAAGGAATCACTACTTCCACATCCAGATTCTCTATCCAAGTCACTCACAACGAAAAAAACTCTGTATGTGAAAATAATTGTTTATGGAACTTTAATAATAGAATATTTGAAATCCTCTACCCCAAAAACCCATAAAACGATACCCTACATCAGTAGTGGGGTGGGGGGTGGATGAAGTAAAAAATATTTTCAGGTTTCTGGTTCCTGTACATAGATAGGTACACTAAATCACAATTGTTTTTCATCCCCTTAATAAGGGGATGGGGGTGGTAATGGGGGTGGCTAATGACAAACATTTTTTTGAGACCTTAGCTTCTCTTGTATATACTAAATACCAATTTTATGGACTCTTACCTGCTTGATTGACCTATTTACCCCAAATTTACCGCAATTTACCCCCCAACTCTTCGACGGAACAAGATGAAAATATAATCTGGTTCTAGATCTCGTTGAAGGACATATGTGTACCAAATTTCAAGTCAATATCTTAAACGGTTCCAGAGTAAACGTGCGCACAACAAAAAAAAGTTACAGACAGACCGACAGACATAGAAATTTTTTTCGCACAAACTTAAAATCTCGACGTTTCATGACATTTTAAGCCTATTTGGACAATAAAAATTTAAAAAAAATTTTTTGTCGTTACTATACTTCCACTGGACGTGGAAGTAAAACTATCAATTTATGTGAAAAATTGCATAGAACCTTTTCTTCTTAAAATTCGATTCTATTTCAGCTCCAATAAACATATATATTTTTTAAGTGCCACTCCCTGAGGTGGCATCCACCCCCTATAAATTAACAAGCCCCTGCACAATATGGAAACTTTTACTATTATACTGCCAAAAATGGACGAAATCCGTTCAATATAACATTATTCCGAAGTTAAAACCTCTAGTTACTGTACTATAAGTCCAGAGACGGATAATATAATACATAATTACTATTACTCTATCTTGAAACGGTTCAAATTAGATTGCATGCTTCGCATTGTTGATTCAAGGTCACTACTATTTTCATTTGTTTGGTTTTTGCGGCCTCCACCTATCTCCTGGAAGAGGAATTACAAAATGCTGCTACTGCTATTTGCACTGAAATTATTGGTTGATATCCGCGATGTAATATTGCCAAATAGTACACGTAGTTCCATCTGTTCAAATTTGTAAGGTTGGTGATGCGCTCCGGCGGTCTTAAGAATTAAAATTATTGACATGGCAATGTTACTTTAGTATATCGGAGTGAAGGAAGGAACATATGATCTAACTGGGTTGACACAACAACACTATCATAGTTTCTATTAATAGAAAGCACTGTATCTTCACTTTGTCAGTTTCAAATGATGAAAAATATTTTCCACCAATCATAATAAACTATGATTTATTTCTTTATGAAATTAGACAGTAAAGTTTTTCAATGTATGTTTAATTATCTTTTTTGTGAATTTTTTCCTCCATAATTTTTGTAGTCTTAATTACGTAAATATTAGCACTAACAGTAGGCATTGAGTTATATTAATGTGTTAACAAATATGGTGTATAAAATTGATACTCAAACTAGCATACCCGTCTTTTTATACCGAACTCATTTTACCTTGTTGATTGGAGATACTAAACTACCACGCTTTTAATGTACATCGATAGGTACCAACTTTTTGTACTTCCTCATAATATAAAAAAAATATAATCAAAAACAAAATAACTCTCTAATATAGACAATAGTAGTATGTTTGATAAAGTGTAAACAAAAATATAATTCAAAACATGGGGACAAACTTTGGGAACTGATTCTACTTGCAGAAATATGAAAGACGATTTTCAGGATCCTTTTGGTATTCAGGTAGTTTTGCATTATATTTCCATGAAGAATCATCAACTGGCATAAAATTTGGAGTTTGCCATTTAAACAAATATCAAATGTGGAAGACATTTTTAAAGGAATTATTTTTACTTCTGCTTATATTTACTTGAATCTCTGCCATTCTAGCAAAAGGTGTTTCTTTGAAGTTTGATTTAATTAGAATTTGTGCCGTAGTTATCAATCGTTTTTGAGGTTTGCATATGTCAAAAAATTTGGAAAAAAGTGAACACCATCTAAACAGTAAGTCTTTTATATAGGATAAGGTAAGCTACATAAAATGACAATAGAATTTGCTGTAGAATCTAAAGGTGCAAAAATATACAGGATGTTCTATTTAATTTAGAATGAAGTCCGATAGAGCATTATGGAAAACCTGCATATAGAAATATTTCAAGCTGTACTTTTAACAGTCTAGGAAATATAGGTAATTTAAGGCCGTCATGATATACTCTGTATACATTACGAAACGTCTGTCATTGAAATATTTCTTTGCAACATTGGGCCAGTTGCATCTGAGCATCTTAACGATTTGTATACAAAATTCAAACCATTTATATTTATACAACCCAACTAGCACCAAAGTAACAGTAACAGAGATGGGAACTTCGAATGAATAACTACTACGAATCCGTCACTAAATTTACGACTTTGATGTGTAAATAACTTCATTTGACATATCCTTAGTCACTGCCTCGTAGTTTTTACCACTATCGGTTACTTTTGAGCTATGTGATTTCTACGTAGCTTTTACAGTGCATGGGAACGCCCTAGTAACCAGTGGGATGATCTTCGAAGTTGCAACCACTTTCAAGTAGCTTTGATAGTGGCCACGACGTTCTGAGAATCTTTATTATCCGTTTTTAGTAACATTTATTAGTGTTAGGGACGTTACCGCTACCTGCAGAATTGAACTTCACCGTGCACGGCTACTACGAAGTGCGTATAACCTCTTAAATTCACCATAAAGTAAATTTCACCATCTAGTTCCCATTGTTAACCATATATAGGAAAGGAGGGGCGATAACCAGAGGAATGAAATACATAACCTATATGGTTTATGCTTGTCTTGTGGCCTTTATCTTTTCCATTTAAAGTAATAACATACTTTTTGCGTTGAATTTCATACATTTACCTTTTCTGTTCAACACAACTCGTTAAGTGAGGAAAACAACTAATTATTTTTCGGATTGTGTACCTGCTAATGTTTTTCAAAAAGTAATATGTAAGAGTACGAAGTTGCTTCATAATATTAATTAATGTTCTAAAATAACTGGTAAGCGTAAAAGTTATTATTCAGTGCCTAAAGACAAAAAAACTTCGCAGAAAGTCGATAATAGCTTTAAAAAATTGGAAAACCACCTAGCAAATGTATGTGTGTATATAGTCAACATTTTCTACAGGATGTTTTTTTCACTAAAGTAAGTTATCTAAATTTGTATCTGCATTGACATTGGAAAACTGTGCACTGACACGACTTTTAAACTATATGCGCTGAGGTACCTACTGAACATTGTCTTTTACACTTACTAGTCATTTCAGAAATTTAATTGATGTTGTTAAGTAATTTTGCACTCTTACCTATGTTGAACTTGTATTGTTTTTTGAGAAACGCATAAACAAGTAAACAAATACAATAGCACTGAAATAAAACATAATTAAAAAAAATCATCTATTCAAATTCCTCTTCTTTTCACATTAAACATGTAGCATATGGTTAAAATAATTCCTAGTTTGCTTATAATATCCGGATTGGCCTGCTGCACAACTACACATGCATTTTCTTTTATCAACATCACTTTATAAATTCATTCTAACTTCATGGGAGCGAACAAGGGGAAAGATTTGTTTTTTCACGGCGTCTTCGACTTAGCAGAGAATTACATGTCCAGCTCTAAATATCACTTTACCTTTCTTGATGGGTCTACTTCTGCATCCAACTTGAATAAAGATATCACACAATTCTAATTCTACCTTCGGCATATTTGAAAACAGTTCACAAACTAAGAAAATTAATAAAATAACAGACGCAACGTTATGACAACTACATGTTTTCGTCACCATTTCCGATATATTATTGATTGAAAATATTGAAATTCATTTATACCATCTGCTGATGTGATTTTCCCCTATAGACATGTCAAAATTAGGGGCGCGTTCAGTTTAAACGTCGCGCGTCAGATGTGTGGCAGCACACCAGGGCACGGCGTTCAGAATCAATGTTGAAAAAAATGACTATGAACTATGAAGTGGCAGCGGGGACCTTGCTGCAACTTTAAAGTGACGCTACAGTCCCATTCGATACTTTGTAATAAATGTAACTTTAAAGTTCCTGTCACTATCTTCCTGTCACTATCTTCAAGTAACAATTACTTTCAAGTCGCATTTCTTAGTACAAACGACTTCAAAGTGATTCATTCTGAAGTACGCCATCTTGATGGCCAAGACTTATGACGCCATTAATACAAGACATGAACCATAACTTCATAAATAACTTAAAAATTTAATTTATTGAACCAAATATGATAAATTAATGGATAAAAATTATTTTCAAGTTTCAAAGAGCAATAAGAAATAGCTTTCAGCATCTGGGTTGACACATTCTCACATGACGTTAAATATTTTAAAGACAATATTTTAATTAAAAAATGCAAATTATAAAGGCGCGTGCCAGATTCGGACATTTTATCATTATTTTTGACAATAAACTTGCATTCGCTTTAATTTTGATGCTTAGACCATTGGGAAATTGTGCAAGTTTTGCCTTCTAATATTATATACTATTCTAGTATTCTATTTAGTTTCTGAGTTAGGGAAATGGATAGCAAGAATCATGTAGGAATGAAACATAAATATAATAAAATCAGTTGCAAGACAAAGCAGGCAACATTCATTTGATAGAGTGGGGCATGGTGAAGTTCCCCGAAAGTCGCGGTTTACACTCCGCGATGTCATCGCTACATAACCACAACGCCATTGGAATTGAACCGGACTTGTTCCAGGAACGGGGCTGGAACGTTGCGGTAACCGAAAAAATATTCCCCATTTTGATCGTACTCACGTAATGGGAACGTTCCTGTTATGCTCTTGTGACTAGTGACAGAACACTTTAAAGTACCTACAATAGTCATTGCTACGTTCCAGCAACTAATTGTGCTAGTTGGGAATACATTCTAGCAGTTAACTTACATACAGTTCAAATGTCTATTCACTTGTCTGTCCGACGGCTGTATGCCCATCTGTACGTTTGTCCCAGTGGTGTAGCTAGCTTTTTTGGGAGGAGAGGGCAGTCGTTTAAAAGGTGGTATAAAGAAGTTGCAAATAGAAATAAAATACGGATTTCTATCTACAGTAGGGCGCCACATCATGGGGGAGGTCTACAAAAATACTCCATGGTATACTAATGAGCGTTTCACCAATCAATATGGTATCATCGGGACATGATTAAACTGACAAATATAGCAATTATATCTAAGAAATTTAAAACTGTCTGCAAATTTATAATATACAAATAAAAAACCGCTGCCCAAGGAATCACTACTTCCACATCCAGATTTTTTATCTAAGTCACTTACAACGAAAAAATTTTGTAGGTGGAAATAATTGTTTATGGAACTTTAATAATATAATATTTGAAATCCTCTACCCCAAAAACCCATAAAACGATACCCCACATCGGTAGCGGGGTGGGGGTGGTGATAGGGGGTGGTAGTTGGGGTGGGTGAAGTAAAGAAACATTTTGATGTTTCTGGTTCTTGTACACCCCCTAAATCGCAATTTTTTTTCATCCCATTTAATAATGGGGTGGGGGTGGTAATGGGGGTGGCTAATGCCAAAATTCTTTTTGAGACCTCAGCTTCTTTTGTATATACTAAATACCAATTTTATGTACTCTTACCTGCTTAATTTACCTATTTCCCCCAAATTTACCCCCCAACCCTTCGACGGAACAAGATGAAAATATAATCTAGTTCTAGATCTCGTTAAAGTACATGTGTGTATCAAATTTCAAGTCAATATCTCAAACGGTTCCAGAGTAAACGTGCGCACAAGAAAAGTTACAGACAGACCGACAGACAGAAAATTTTTTTCGCTCTAACTTAAAATCTCGACGTTTCGTGACATTCTAAACTTATTTGAACAATAAAAATTTTTAAAAATTTTTTTGTCGTTACTATACTTCTACTGGATGTGGAAGTAATTGAGACATAAAAATATTCAAAAGGATACAACATTGTTCAAACATGCCAAAACATGTCCAAACATGTCAGGACATGTCAAAACGTGCTCAAACATGCCAGGACATGCCGAAACATATCGAAACAAGTCCAAACTTGTTAGGGCATGTTTTGCATATTTGGACATATTTGGACATGTTACGACATGCCCTAACATGTTTGTACATGTTTCGACATGTCCTAACATGTTTGAATATGTTTCGACGTGCCCTAACGTGTTTGGACATGTTTCGACATGTTTTGACGTCCTTGCATGTTTGGACATGTTTTGACATGCCCAAATATGTTTGGACATGTTTCGACGTGCCCTAACGTGTTTGGACATGTTTCGACGTGTTTTGACATGCCCAAAACATGTTTGGACATGTTTTGACATGCTCAAACATGTTTGAGCATGTTTTGACATGCCCTAGCGTGTTTGGACATGTTTCGACGCGTTTTGACATGCCCAAACATGTTTGGACATGTTTTGACATACACAAACATGTTTGGACATGTTTCGACATGCCCTAACGTGTTTAGACATGTTCGACATGTTTTGACATGTCCTAGCATGTTTAGGCATGTTTCGACATGCCCTAACATGTTTGAACATATTTCGACATGTAGTGGCATGTTTAAACATGTTTTGACAGTTCTAATATGTTTGGACATGTTTAGACATGTCCTAGCATGTTTTGGCATGGGACATGTTTTAGCATGTTTGAACAATAATTATTATTATTTTTTAATAATTATAAAGTCAATATCTCAAACGGTTCCAGAGTAAGCATGCGCACAAAAAAGTTACAGACCAACAGACGGACCGAAAATTTTTTTTCGCTCAAACTTAAAATCTCGACGTTTCATGACATTCTAAGCCTATTTGAACAATAAAAACTTTTAATTTTTTTTGCCGTTACCAAACTTCCACTGGATGTGGAAGTAATAAATAATAAATTCTTCCACAACACAAACCAATAAGCTATCATTATTACTATTTTTTTTTCAATTATCAAGTCAATATCTCAAACGGTTCCAGAGTAAACGTGCGCACAAGAGTTAGACAGACCGACAGACAGACCGAAAATTTTTTTCGCTCAAATTTAAAATCTCGACATTTCATGACATTCTAAGCCTATTTGAACAATAAAAACTTTTAATTTTTTTTTTGCCGTTACTAAACTTCCACTGGATGCGGAAGTAATAAATAATAAATTCTTCCACAATACAAACTAATAAGCTATCATTATTATTATTTTTCAACAATTATCAAGTCAATATCTCAAACGATTCCAGAGTAAACGTGCGCACAAAAAAGTTACAGACCGACAGACGGACCGAAAACTTTTTTCGCTCAAACTTAAAATCTCGACGTTTCATGACATTCTAAGCCTATTTGAACAATAAAAAATTTTTTAAATTTTTTTGCCGTTACCAAACTTTCACTGGATGTGGAAGTAATAAATATTTAATTCTTCCACAATACAAACTAGGAAGCTATCATTATTATTATTTTTTAACCATTATCAAGGCAATATCTCAAACGGTTCCAGAGTAAGCGTGCGCACAAGAGTTACAGACCGACAGACGGACCGAAAATTTTTTTCGCTCAAACTTAAAATCTCGGCGTTTCATGACATTCTAAGCCCATTTGACAATAAACATTTTTCAATTTTTTTTTGCCGTTACCAAACCCACTGGATGTGGAAGTAATAAATAATAAATTCTTCCACAATACAAACTAAACCGCTGCCCAAGGAATCACTACTTCCACATCCAGATTCTCTATCCAAGTCACTCACAACGAAAAAACTTTGTATGTGAAAATAATTGTTTATGGAACTTTAATAATATAATATTTGAAATCCTCTACCCCAAAAACCCATAAAACGATACCCCGCATCGGTAGTGGGGTGGGGGTGGAGGTAGGGGGGGGTTCTAGTGGGGGGTGGATGAAGTAAAAAAATATTTTGAGGTTTCTGGTTCCTGTACATATACTAAATCACAATTTTTTTTCATCCCCTTTAATAAGGAGGTGGGGGTGGTAATGGGGGTGGCTAATGCCAAAATTTTTTTTGAGACCTTAGCTTTTCTTGTATATACTAAATACCAATTTCATGGACTCTTACCTGCTTGATTTACCCATTTACCCCAAATTTACCTCAATTTACCCCCCAACCCTTCGACGGAACAAGATGAAAATATAATCTAGTTCTAGATCTCGTTAAAGTACATATGTGTACCAAATTTCAAGTCAATATCTTAAACGGTTCCAGAGTAAACGTGCGCACAAAAAAAAGTTACAGACAGACCGACAGACAGACAGAAATTTTTTTTTCGCTCAAACTTAAAATCTCGCCGTTTCATGACATTTTAAGCCTATTTAGACAATAAAAATTTTTAATAATTTTTTTGTCGTTACTATACTTCCACTGGACGTGGAAGTAATTATACACGGCAGAACCGTAGAGTTCGAAAATATGTTTAGAATTATCGAAGTAATAAAGTAGATGTATACATTATACTCCTCGCCTGTTTATAGGATTTTCTTGTTGAAGTTTTTATAGTATACTTTTTGCGGTTTTTTGAAAATAAGTTATTTTTTTAGATAACATATATTCGTAATTTTAATACTCTCCCAATGATGCTATCTTGATTGGTGAAATTCTCGTTTGTATACCATTGACCAGTATTTTTGATTTTGTAGAATCTTATCAAAGGAGGCGAAACTCTTGATTACATTTTTCTTTTTAATTGTTTCATAATTTATATATTTATTTTTCAAATTTCAGTACAATCGAACTTTTTCTTCTTAAGTCACCGTGCTTAAAAAAACACTCGAAGGATTGACAGGCAGACAGACAAAAATGAACAGATGAGCATTTTGAAAGCTATTTAAAATTCGATGACAGTTATTCTCTACGAGCAATTTTCACGGCATTGGATAGGTACTTAGCAAATACAGTGTGTATATTTCTGCAACAAACACATGTTATGCGACTCTGTACATTTTTAGGGGAATTAAATCCAGCAATTTTAATTAGTCTTTTGTATTTAAAGCTACACCAACACCAATGTTGCGCTATATTCAATTAAGATGCCTTTCTTAACGGACACGGACCATTTTATCGCGGTATAAGAAAATGAAGCAAAAACCGTCTGGAAGTGACTGTTAAAAAAATACTCCAAATAATATATAACATATTAAGGCATAAAATAATTTCCTTTCAAACACCAAGCAGTCTTCCGGTCACCATGGTTGACTTAACCTTAAACAAAGAGTTTACATTCCGCACATTCCTTCCCACAGTGTACTCACTTTTAATACGATTAATTATAAAGTAACTTGTTTCCACATTTTTTTTACAAGTAATTAGAGAGATGCATTTTTCAATGTCGTTTCGTTGTAGATTGAATATACACACTTCAAAACTCTAATTAATAAAATCTATAACAAACAACGTGTTATTGTCTATACTAGGGTGGCCCATCTTTTTCGAAATCGAAATTTTTTATTTCTCACCCCTGCAAATGGTTCCATTTGAAGAAAAAACAGTCCCCTCAAAATATTATTGAGGCAAATTGAAGGCAAGGGGTGCCGCAGAATGCATTATTATGCAATAATAAAAGTAAATGGAATTATTTACATTCTTTGGTTGATGCATTGTTTTTTTTTTAATCAGCAACATTTATCTTTAGAATGACTAATCAAGTCATACCAATATCAAAGACATTATCTGTTGTGACTATGACATGTGTCATACTACTGTAAATTCGTAGTCTAAGAAAACTAGACTAGAAGTTTTTGAAATAAAACTCTCGTTTTATCTTTGTGTATTTTATTATGAAACGTTTTTTTTCATACATAGTACCAAATATTATCCTAAATCTACAAGACATATAGTAATAAAAACAATATTTTTTGCACTAGGCCAAAGCATGCGACAGGGTTTCTTTTTTTACATTTGGACACTGTGATTTATAATCATTTACAACTTGGAGTAAAAACTGTTTTTGGTCTTCATTTTTTGTTAAAATGTCATTATAGTCAGTAATAAGTTAGATTCCTCTCTCAGCGGCATCATTTACAACTTTAATTTTGTTTACAATATTGAAACATCGGGTATAACTTTCATTTTCCCGCCATGTTGTTGGATCATTTTCCAAAAATTCCATAGATAAACCTAATTTTTGAAAAAACTGTTTAGTGTTCTCGCATATGAAGTCCTCAATTTCCTTGTTTTCAACGTCAGTAATGTTACTAATCATAAGTCGTTTAATACCCTCTTGATTTGGTGCTGTCCTATTCAAAGCTTTAACCATTTCACTTTTAGTGGTAACTGAAATATCGTCATCAAAGAAAGATAAGCCAACATTTACTGAATTAAGGTACCACAAATGGTTCACTATTTTCCTACTTGCGGCTTGAGATATTTCTTTGTCAATATTTTGATAATTAATGAGTTCTTTACAAAAGTCTAAGTCATGAAGCGGGTGCTTTACTAGCAAATGACGCTGTAAACCAGGCCTTTACATAAACCTTTACAATAAAGAGACATATATCTTCAATACCTATTTCTTTTTTAGTTAGTTGGAACTGATCTTGGAAAAAAAATATTTTTAGACAGTAAATGGCTTTGGCCATCCAACGTGCATGATGAAATGCCCCTGGTTGATAGAATGTCGTGTGAGTGGGCTCTTCTTCAACAAAAAGTTTAGAAAGCATTAAAAAATCTTTATAATCATCACGAGGCTGTTGCAAAGTTAAAGCTGCATTTATAAACTTTACAATTTCGGCTTTAACTGGTTGTAAAATGTGTTTAATTTTTGATACCTGAAATCCAGTTTTTAGTTTATTTTGATCTATTTTAGGCCAAAATTCCCTAAAACGTTTAAATAGTGGCACATTTGGACCAGATGAGGAAGGCATTTTTGTGTCAAACACACTTCTCAAAACCACTTCAAAAATATGATGTCTACAAGGAAAATATAGAATATCTCTTTCTAATTTTTGTTGCAATAGTGTGGCTGCTCCATTTATATAACCCATATTTGATGCTGTTGTATCACAACACAAAGCTATTACCTTTTCGTACAAATTCCATTCACAAAGCACATCATAAACTGCTTCAGTCTGTTCTCTTCCAGTTGAATTGGGCAAAGCTGGTACTCCAAGTAGTTGTGCAATATCTCCACTAGTAACTAAGATAGCAAGTCTATCGATATTTCCCATTCCAGTGAGAGAAGGTAAAAGTTTTCCATTCCAATGGATGACTGGGGCCGGCAATTCAGAATTACCGAAGGCAGTTTTTAATATTTCAGCTCTTTCTTCGCGGATGCGTTGTCTAGAGCGCTGAAGTGTGGTTCTGCTGATGGACAAAGATGTGGTGTCATGTCCTAGTGCTTCTGCTACTGCCGTCAAAATATGGACTCCATACCTGTCGCTTATTTTGCAAGCATCAAATGCAGCGGCTATTTTTGGTGTGATGATGTTACATGTTCCATACAATCTCCTCTTTTTTGGCTGTGACGGGCCAGGCTGGTCTTGTAACAACTCTTCTTGGGCTTCGATTATTTCATCTTCATTTTCGTTGGAGTCGGCTGAATTACTACTTGATGATGGACAGGTGACTGTTTCCTCTAATCTAGCTTTTTTTTTGTTGACTTCGTTGCATTCGTTCGGATAATTTCTGTAATTTCTCCTCAGCTGTTTTTTCTTGAGAAGCAAGTTGGTAATCAATACCATGCATAAATCCAGGACGTCCCTTTTTTTCTTTGGTTAATTAAAAACTGCTTATCTTCATCTATTTTCATCAACTCCAATGCATTTGCATGAGAAATGTCAAAGAGATCGTCCAATTTTTCAACGAAATTTTTTTCTTTACTCCCGCAGTGGCCCTTTTAGCCGATTTTTGTAAGTTCCTCCACTCTGCATAAAGTTTATCTAGTTGTTTAACACAATGAAAATCCTGACGTGTCGGAATGCGAGCTTTATCCCAAAAAACTGACACCTCTTTTATTGTTAATTTAGCACTTTCATGTACACTTAGCTTCACTTCACGAATGTTATAAAAGAGCACTTGTAATACTTGTCTATTAGACGGCAATTTATTGCCAATGATTTGTGACGAATAGTGTCCAACTAAGTAAATGAAAGTATCTAACATCAGCCATCGTTAAATGTTTTTTCAAAAAGGAACGTATGCTAGAACTTATAATGTCACCACTGTAAAACACAATTGCAAACTGACATAAAAACCTACCGTAGGTGCATTATATTTCCAAACTTCCAAAACAAATAATTTCTAGGAAATAATTACACCAATAAAACATTATGAGAAAAGAGGTAGATATTTGTATTTTAAGTAAAATTTAAGTGTATTACCGTAATAAAATCTTATCTACAAATTTCTACCTGAATGCGGCACGGGTTACCGTTCACCGAATTATCTGAAACTTTGACATAAATTATTCCTAGTATAATAGTATATTTTTATACAAATTCAACATGACGCTGTGCGAATGGCCAAGCAGCCTTAGCCATCCTCTCGAATTTAGATAGATAGATAGTATATTTTCGTGGGGTGAGACTTAAAAAATACGCAAAAAAAATTCACCCCCTATAGAGATGGGCCACCCTAGTCTATACTTTATCTTTATTCAATGAGCTAAAAGTTTTGAATATGGTTTTGCTCATCCCGCTAACATGTGTGACTACACCAAGCAGAGACAATTGTTCGACTTGTATAATAAAACATCTACAGTCCTCTGCGCTGCCGAATCCTGCTCTATTGAAGGCAACCAGACCCCCAACATCCAGCCAATAATTTTTTGCAAATAAAATGCTTTTGATGACAAATAGAAGCAAATTATTTCAATAAAGTTGTTCACAATAAACCGGTATTATGCCTATAAAAATGCAAAATCTTAAATTATCATTCTTTGATATAATAGACTTTTTTGGCAAAAAATAAAATTCTCGATACCATCTCATCTCATTTTCTGATGATTCAATTGAATTATAGTTTTACACAAATTATTTTTTCAACTAACAGAATAAATCTGGGAGGAGTTCCAGAAAATAATCTGAAAGTTCAAAATGAGTATCACTCTACTAACAGAGATTTTCTTAAAAAAAAAATATTGTAATTACACTAGCTCCATGGACCACTAATTATATTGTAAACTAAATATTTTAACAAAATTAGTAAATCTTAACAATATTTATAAGTTGGATATAAAATATCAGGAAATGCTACAAGTTTTATTGAAGATACCAAAGTGTAAAATACACATAAAAATAAAATATTCTTAACCATCACATATGCTTTGATATTGACCAATGAGGTGTAGACCTTACAAATTAACATTAAATACGTGATTGATCGCGTCATCTCACTTAAATCAGCCGGAGGGATGTGGAATCTTCTTTCCACCTGTCTTTTCTCTGATCGTCAGCTGTTCCTGAAAAGTCTGCTTGAAAAGAGGTTTCATACCTTTTATGTACCTTTATAAATAAGAATAACCCATTCGGAGATTGGTCTTTATCACATGAGTTTAATACGAATACCAGGGGCGTCGTCTGACTTTGGGAGCGCAGATGGTATTTTACTAGAATAGATACCGCAAAACGTCAATTTTAATAAGAAGCATATCCTAAAAACATTCTTTTGTAACTTTTCGTAACACGGAGAAATATATATATATAAGTGTACATAAAAGTTATAACTAATTAATTGAAAAGTATCTTTTTCGGATTTCTCCTTTGGTCTAGAAAGATCAAAAAACAAAAAAAAATCATAATTGATTTTAATATATAGGGTGAGTCAGTAGTGTGCCTCCTCAACCGTTTGAAATTTGAAAAAAAAAATTATGGGGATCAAGAGTGGTATATTCTAAAATTATTTTAAAACCTACAGGGTGTTTATGCAAACCTACAGGGTGTTTATGCAAACCTACAGGGTGTTTATGCAAGCCAATCCTGGAATATTTTAAACGGAGTATCAAATATATTCATATATTTGTATTTGACTCTTTATTTTCTTATCCACGCGTTGCCACGTTATTTCATTTTTTCCGAAAAAATACGTTTGCAGCAGTCAAGAGTAAAATCTGCATAAAACGTATTTTCATATAGGTTAAAGTAATTTCATTTTGAATGTTAGTTAAGACCACATTCTAATTTCCATGACTCTCAGAGTTGACCCCAATTTTACAGGGTGTTCGAGGATTCAAACTTTTACATATTTTAACTCTCACAATTCAATTTATTCAAATGGACGCCCTGTATATTTTTATTTAAAATGTTTCTGTAATCAATTACCTACATGCTGCTGCCTCATAGTTACTGCTTTTTTAGACGGTTTCAAGCTAGAAAAGATTGGAAATAAGTAGCCTCTATGAGGATTTTAATAATTGGCTCACCCAGCACATCACAACCTAAAGACACATTTCGTCAAACAAGTTGACATCATCATTATTAAAACTAAGTGCACTACACGCGACAGGATTTAAAAAAAAATGATAGATGATCTATATAAATATTCTTATTACAGGTTTCTATAATATTTTTATAGACTTTAAAAATATAAAGAAAGAGAAGTGAGTAAATTAAAATAAAAAGAAAATCGAAGGTATATGCACGTTCTCTTCTATGAAACAGTAATTCAGTAAACGAATCTGGAAGCATCATCCTTAAAACTCGATTT
Organism: Rutpela maculata; assembly: GCA_936432065.2. NCBI lineage: Eukaryota > Metazoa > Arthropoda > Insecta > Coleoptera > Cerambycidae > Rutpela > Rutpela maculata. The sequence continues at coordinate 246,943,632 of OW386286.2, read as the reverse complement.
GAATTTTATCTACAAGAATTAATATGCCGCATGGCTATTCACACACCATATGGTTTGAAATGTGACAATATTGTATTTAACTAGATAAATAAAAATAAAAATATTGAAAACAGAAATGAAAATGAAAATGAAATTCTGTCTTTTGAGAAGAACCTAAAAATAGTCGTATGTATCAGTAATTCAAATAACTATTTTGTTCTTTACGGACAAGTCTACAACCTTACTAATAATTTCCATGGCCTACTTAGTAATTTTCTTACGTCACGTTCATCTGACGCGGCCATTTTGAAACGAATTAAAAATTGTTCGTATTTCACTTAATTTTTTGAATTTCTTTAATCGAAAAAACTACTTGTACTTAGAATTTTACGCTTAATAAGAAAGTATAAAAAAATATAGTCATTCTATTTAAGAAAAAAACTTGATGTCACTTCCGATTGAACCGGAAGTGTTATTTTCGTTCCTGTTAGTCTAAAAGTAGCCCACTTTTGCCTAATTTATGTGTACCAAAAACAAAATTTTCAAATTAAAGTACAACAAAAAAAAATGGGAGTGTACATTCCCAAGAAGCAAAATTTAAATATTATACAACTATTTTGTTTTATTGCAATTTTATAAATGTAATAAAATAGCAATTAAACAAAATTGTTGTAGAAATACTACCGGCTCGGTGGCGAAGTGCTTAAGGTGTTAAGCTTACGACCACGGGGTCTCGGGTTCGAATCCTGGCTAGGGTATGGACTGTAGTGGCGTTTTCATGAGAGCAGTGGGCTAGACTGCGGATGTGTGAAAGACAACACAGTCTAGTCGCTCTCCTCTCCTGAGTTCGAGTCTCAGCTGCGGCAGATGACAATGTCGCAGGGAATGGGTGTTGTGATGTTGTCTATGTGTGTGTGTCCATCCTGGTTGAGTGGCAGAATATCTTACGGTTAAACTCCGACAGGACATTAATATAAATAAGGCGATAAAAAAAAATGACAATTATAAAACAAATTTGTTTATTGGTATTTGACTAGTGGCCACCCAGTATACATACAGATATGCTTTAAACTTCAGTTATCAGAATCATCAGAATCGTTGTTAAAATATATGGTAACCTTCTCATAAAATGGAGCAATTAGTGACTTATTAGGATAAATATCAAGAAATGTGTCATCCTGAATCTTATATTTGCAATAACAACAATAAGAATAGTTTAGGTCGTAATTTATTTTACCTTGGACCTCCTCAGAATCGAAGATATTAAGCTCAAGATAAAGTTGAACATCATCAACATGCATATGTAGAGAATAGTAATTTATAACAGATTTGAGGTGTAAATATTAAATAGTAGAGGTCCCAAAATGGAGTTTTGAGGCACTCCAGACAGAAAACACGTTTATTAGAAATTTTATCACCACTTGAGGAGAAGAAGAAGAAGCGATAAAGTAAGACGTAGGTTATTTTAAAATATTACCTACCTCAAAATTTTAATTTCTTTATCTTTAAAAAAGTATTATTTTGGGTATTCAGCAGATAACTTTCAAAGAGACCATTCGTTCCTTTCATATACCATTGATCTAAGTTTGCCATGATAGTATATCAACAAGAAGTTCTCCCTACGAAATGACTTGTTAACTTCTTTTATACTGTTACATGTTCCACCACCATGAGAGCTCCTTCTAAGTTCCATGTAGAAGTAACAGAGAACAATTAAGTTAGTTAATGGCTAACTCGGCAATCGCCCGAGAGATGGCGCGGCATCTAGAAACATTTAGAGAACTGCTAGAATCTTCCAAATTCAGTCACCTAAGACTATAAAAGCAGAAAGATTGGCCGCGCAAAGACAGTAGAGTAGAGATGTTCAGTTGAGTACAGTTCAGTTAAGATAGCAAGTGCATAAAGATCAAGAACAAGTAAGCAAAGTGAACAAATGGCTGAATTATTGAATTATAATACTGAGTGTATATTAGTGAAGTAATTAATTGTTGTAATTAGTACGTAAGGTAATAAATTAGTGTTTAGTGTTACTCTGGTGTTATAATTTCCGGCTCCACGATACAAGGTGTTTACAAAAGATATAACAATACACTTATTATATCTAACATATTTATAAATAGTTATCTTTAATAATTTAATATTTAAAAAGTTAAAATATAACAGAAAAAAAAATTTGCTTAGTCAATTTTACAAACAAGGCAAAAGATTACCGACCTAATTTTCTCCATTTTTCTTTGCACCTTTGAGACATGGATCGTCAGGGAAGCAGACAAAAAACATATTGATGCCCTTGATATGGGTCTCGAGACGTTTGATACGAATTCTCTGGACAGCCCATCGTACTAATGGCTCCAAGAAATTCGTCTCCAAAAGCTACTCTCCAGCATCGTATTCTCTAGAATTCTATAATTTTGTAGTCACATGAACTAGAGAGAGGACAATATTGAACAGTTGATAGTAAAGTGAAAATCAGATGACATGATGCGAAAAGGACGCCCTTCAAGCTTTGGCGGGGCTGTGCACTTAACAAGCAACCACGGCAGATGGCTTAAATAAGAAGGCAAAAAATTGAAACACACGCGGCAAAAGTTGTATATTTTACAAACAGTATAGGGTAGTTTTTAAATGTTGGGACATGGATGTATTTTTTTACTATTATAAATTAAAGAATTTCTTGTAAAAACATTCAATATTTGTTGACCGCACAATCCCCAAAATGGAATTACATATTTTTACATGTTCTACTCCCAGAGACATCTATGGGAGTTTCTTCTAAGTTCCATGTGTAAGTAACAGAGAATTAAGTTGGTTGGTTGGTAGCAGAGATGGCGCGCGGTATCATAAACCAGATTAGTTGAGAATATTCTGGAGCCCGCGTCTTTGGGTATAAAAAGGCATGGAGAAGCAGAAATAGTACAATTCAGTTTGCATGTACTTGTAAATTTAATTTGTGTCAGCTTGCAATCTAAGAAACTTTGCATGAGTTTTATCTGAAAAATATTATGGACTAGCAATAAAACAAGAATAAATTAAATAAAAATTAAAGTGTATTCAAAAACATATCCGAAAGAACAATTATTTAATTTTTGTAACAAATCTGCTAACTTTGAATTAAACTATTTTTCTACAGTGGGTTCTATATTGGGTGTATGTTCTAATCTGAACATTCACCAACCCCACATTTATGTATAATATGTACACCACTGTCTGTGCTTTTGGTCAAATCCGAGGAAGTGGTGTACGGTGATGCGGGCGGAAAAATTGGAAACATCTGCCAGTCGCGTGGCCAGCCGGACTCGAAGTATGTTCGAACGTGCACGTGTACTAATTGTTTTTTTTTACATGTTCCACATATACAGAATAATCTACCGTACCATTATGTAAGTCGGCCCTTTATTACATAGAGGAAACTGCTAATAAGGTATCTATAATTGTACAAAGTACAAGAAACAACAATTAAGGCAATAAAACACAGCCCAAGTACCTAACAATTTTAGTTTTAATATACTGTATATATTCTGAAAGCTTATTTCTAAGACTACTTATAAATATAAATGATCTGAAAGGACTCTATAAAACTGACTTAAAATCCTTATAAGAGTACATCAGGGGCCCACCTAGAGAAAGACCCACATGCCTCTTTTTAAAACTACTATTAAAGCTTTCAAATTTAAAGCTTTACTCGTAGAATATTTGAAGAGTATTATAAAACTATATTTGGTTTAGGATAAGCACTATATTAAAATTTAAAAGGCACCCACAAATGCATTGAGAAAACTTTTTATATTTAATGAAGTAAATATAAAAGCAAAAAAGTCTATTGCCACACTCACATCATCCACACAATATATGAGCCGCCATGCATAGTTATAAAATGAACATATGGCGAATACCGAGAGATAGTATTTACAAATAATGTATTGGGAGTCCTCACAGTGGCCTAAAATCTTCAATGAGACTAAGTTTACTGTAAAACATGGTTAGATAGTTCTTAAAAATTCGCGCGCCCTCTAAAAATACAAATTGAAAAAAATATATGGATAATTAATTTTTCTTTTCGGTGACTTAAAACCTTTACAAAACCAAAACTTGAACCTCCCCAATATGGCTGACCCTTATAGATTGCTTGGTTGCTAGAAATAATGGCGGCTGTAAGCATAAACCCTACTAGTTGTGAATAGCTCTACTTCTAACGTCTTTTGTCTTAAAATATCTATTAAATTACCAATTGATCTTTAAGTACGCCGATTTGTTGCTGTAGAAATATATTTTAAGTCTCATTGGTTTTAAAATATTTTTTAAAACTTCTAGGCTATTTTAAAACCCTTCAAGTAATTAACGCACCCGCTTTGGGACCTATAGGGTTTATGGCGCTTGTAAAACCTAACTTAAAAATTTGGTTTGATTTTAAGATTTTGCCACATTTGTAGAAAGTTATTAGTAGTATCGCTTGCCATGTCGCAATGTCGGTCAGTAATGGATATTGCCTGCCCTCATCCAGGATTTGGGAGTTGTCTACTATGTGCGTTGTGTTTATTTATCCACATACACACGACATCCACAAATACATATACATGAAATGCCATGAATATTTCTTAATACAGCCTTAAAACTACCTATTTTAAAACACTATAGTCTGGCCAAAGAGAAACCAAAGCCTGACTTATAGGTTTCTGCCCATTTCATTAAAACTCTATTAAGTTGTATTTATGAAGGTTCTACTCGAAACTTAATTATCTCTAAGCATATCAGATTTATAGGCCAGCATTAAAAACTACCCCAAGATAATTTTATAAAGCAATTATAAAACCTCAACATATCCTAAATTCTGAAATAAAACTCGATCCTCCTAAGTTGAACTTCACAACTAGAGAGTTTTTTTGAAGACTTGACAAATACCTTGATAAGTTAGTCATAAACCAATAAAAACTACAAGATAATTTAGTTTTAATGTAAATTATTGAAAGCCTTTTTAAAACTTTCTTTAAGACTAGACTATCTTTAAGTGCATTTGACATTTATTATATCTGGCATAAATCACTGGTTTATGAGGTGGTCATTATAAAGCACTGATAAAACCTAAATGTCGTATCGTAATTATTTTTAAATCGTCGACTGGAAATATATACAAACATACATACAAATACTAAAATAACGTCAACAAACTCTATATGAAATTACACAAGTTTTGCTCACTCATTCGTCATCATCAAGGGGTGAAAATAGCATTAAAGTAATAAACTCAGGATGGCTCCAATTTCATTAACAAAATTTTTCGTTGATAATGTCACACAAAACTCTCTTCGAAGCATGGTCAAACAAATACTAATATACATGTTTGTTCTCTTATAAATATCAAACCACCGTTGTGGTAGTTTAAATAAATCAGGTTCGAGACCATAGATTATGTAGATTTGCTTAACAACATTCCTCTTTTTATGTTTGCATACACGCACGCATAATTCAATTATAGTTAACTGAAATAGTCAATATATCATTCTTCTTGCACCATTTGTACAAATAAATAAAAAAAATAAAGTGTCTTATCTAATCTCATTACCTCTCGTCAATGCATAACACTTTGGTTGCGGTAGTAATAAAATATAAATAAAAAATCCATATACTTAAATACAATCCATAAGTTTTCAATAGGTAAAAAACTAATTTCGGTACTGTCGGTGCCGAAAACTCAATATGGTATTCAGATATCTGTAATTAACAATTTTTCATCTAAAAGAACACCAAAAGTTTATTTTGTATTTGGCTTTGGACGATAACCATAACTAGCTCAGCCCATCGTAATTCGACGGAATAGGGATATTAAAAATGTATCCTAGATATTATTCTTTGGAGGCACACCTTTGAACTTATTACTAGCACTCACATTTTCGAGAAATTCGCAGCTCTGTTTCAACGTTATCACTTTTTCCTAGAATAGTTAATAAAAAAGAGTCTACTCTATACATCCTCATCTTCCGTCAAATGTTGACGTGTTTAGTCGTTAATTATTTTATACTTCTAGTGACCACCCCGTAAATATTTTTTTTTCACTGAAACTAAAATAGGTTTCTTCCTTAGCAATTCTGTCAAACATTAACATTTTTTCCTCAATTTTTTTTGGGGTGTTCAGTCTCGATCAAAATATACCAGATTTTTTCCATGGCAATAAGTCTTATTTACCTGCCAAATAATATTTTTCTCAGACAAATATTTTTTAGATATAGAACCAAAAGAGACCGACCGACAGATGGACTGAATGCTGAGTGACTGAATTGAAATACCCTGAAAGGCCCCGCACCTTTCTTATGGAAATTGGGTGTCGGTAAAATTGGCTGAATTTTTAATATGTTGTAGATTTTTACTTTCTGATCAAATCAAATCATGGGCCCAACTCGATCTTATGACTAGTTTCCAAGATACAGCTCAAGAAATATACAAGAATGGCCACTTGTACATTTAAAAAATTACCGAATTCAAGATTTCTTTTCATATATTTTATATTGTGATACGTAATAGGAGCCCTTTATAATATAGTGCACTAAAAATATTTTTTCTTTTAGTAAAAATAGTGTAGAAAAAAATAAAGTTTAAAAAATGTTGGCGAAGGTGCCGTCGCCATCGATATAAAAATAACAAGTGAAAAAGATATTCAGTCAAATTGGCTAAAACATTTTTTACATAAAGTATCTGGCTTACTGATCAAAAAACTTTAATTAAAAAACTTTCGAAAATGGCTCCTTTGACCTCTAAAACCTTATCAATAAATTTTAAAAAATCGAGAAGATACAGAATTTTAGAAGAATTTATAGCTGTATGTCTTCTCTTCGGTAAGCGAGGAATATAAAGAATCTATAAAATTATTTACAATAATCTCCCCTCTCTATTTGTCTCCTTCTATTCATTAATTTATCTTATTCCTTTCAGTGATCACTTTGTATATTTTTTTTAACCAAAATTGTATTAGATTTTTGTACTTGTAAAATTGCGTAAAATTCAAAAGTGCGTTGGATTTTATCTTTTATCTTCAAAATATTTTAAAATTTATTATCGCTTCACAAAACAGTGAAATTGGGTACATAGTCATCGTGCCAACAAAGGATTCATCCAGCGACTCGTCAGTTGGACGAGTACGTTGGAGAAGAGGTAGAAAGCTGTGATAGGAAAACCAAATACAGGTCTTCCCAAATGACAAAATTATAGAGAAAGCCGCCTTTTGCATAAGCGGAGTCAAAGGATCATTTTCATAAAGGTCACTCGCAGGCGAGGTCAAGTCACATACCTATATGGGACAAGTATGTCCGTAAAAAGGCAGAAAAGCAAAATAAACTCATATGTAGTTGAACTCTGTTCTTGTGAATGATATAATCAGTAAAAGGAACCTTAAAGCTAACCACTAGTGTCTCGAAATTTTTAAATAAAATATTTTTATATTATTTTCAGTCAGTCCCAAAACCGATCTTCTGAGGAAGTTGTGTGAATCTTTTTACCTAATCGATTGCTATTGCACGCTCTTTATTATAAACGCCCTCTATAAGAGACATTCGTTCTTGCCCTACTTGGTAAGATGATTCAATTAAAATTTTCATATTTTCATTAGATAGGATTTCATACCATTACCTGTATTCTTTGGATCAACCGAAAAATGGTATTATTTGAACTGTTGCATTTTTCTGATTGAATAATTAACTTTAAGTCTTTTCCCTCGAGGGCTTTCATGTGTTAGCTCGGAGTTGAATATCGGGCGCCTCCTGACCCCGCAAGTTTGTAATGCAATACGATCGGATCGCGAAAGTTCCAAAGGAATTTTCTATAAAAGTGATTAAGAGATCTCTAAGCACAAGATCATCTACAGTGTTAGAAATATAAGCTAAAGTGTATCACCCGAAGCCAAATTAACAGAGAAGGCAGTTAGCAAGCTATGGTAAGTAAACTTTTACCTTTTTCGTCTATCAAACATCTCTTAAACATATAGAACTTAACTGGGAGTGGAAACAATCACATATGCGACTGGAACCCATAATAAATAAATTAGTGTCGATTCTATCAGACGCTGTGTAAGGTTCTTCTACATAAACACGTAACGATATTATTTGTCTCAAAGATAATTAACAGGTCTTTTTTTTGAGAATACTTTCAAAAATATTAGAGAAAACTAGCCGGAAGTTGTTGATATTATTAATATCGTCATTTTTAAAAAAAGATAAAACTTGGGCAACTGAGCAACCCTAAGCACACCTGCATGCTTTGATGAATGTTGTAAGTGGGAGTAAAATGATATCGATGGTTTTTTTAAAAATTCGACTAGTTATAACATAAAATGACAGTATAATTGCGGTTTCTTAATTTCTTCACTGCCTCAACTACTTAATATGTTGAACCTGGTTTTAAAAAAAGAGAATTTAAGAATAGCTTTTTAAGTAATCTGTTGCAAAATCGTTCGAAATAGGCAACAGAATAATAGTGTTCAGTTATAGTAGAGAAATAAGTACTAAAAGATTTTGGGGAGATATTGTGTCTAGGTGAATTCAAAGTTGAATTTTATTCTCAAAATTAATTAATGTCCATCTGTCACAAACGTTTTCATCAGAATTGTTAATAAAAACGTCATACGCAACTTTTTTTGATTCGACTAATTTAGATTTATATTCCTTTTTAAAAAACATTGTACCTAAATAGTGAAGACAGTGTTGAGGGTGACTATTCGATAGTAAGCTCTCAGCTGACTCCTCCGTACCTATCTGAGAATAAAATTTTAGACAATGTTTTCAAATGGACAATTAGCTGAGAGCAACTATCGAGATTAACTGTCTTAAACTATTTTGAAATGGCTACCTTTACATGAAACCTAAATATTTGTCGGTTTACTATTTTACTTCAACATTCTATCGCCACGTGCGACGTGGACCTATTAGACGTACCATACAGTAAATGGAGGCCGACCAGAATAATATATGGCCACAAAATGTCAGCTAATACATTGTGAATAAAAAAAAAACTATTTTACTATAAAGATCTCAGCTTTGTGAGTTTGTTAATACAAGTATTGAGATGAACTTGAAACTGTCACGTATAGAAGAATAACGAAAAATTAACTCTTAAGTTAAGCCACGATTTCTTAATAATTTCGCAATTTGTTTTCCCATTTTAGTATTCACTCAAGGTACCGGAAGCTCCAGGTTAACAAAGGTCGTCGTCGTACTTGTGTGTAAAGATCCTAAAGCGGATATGTGCTTCCTAAACCGGAACATGTCGCCATATTACGCATATTGATGACTTAATTGATTAAAAAATTACGGTATACTTCTGTACTACAGTGTAGGGTCAAATCGAACTTATGTTTACAATTCGTGTCTATTACAATTTCTCCATATTTGTGGTCTGTATTACGTGAATGTTTATTGATAGAAACAATAATAAAATTAGTTACATTCTGTTTTAAACAAAAATCTGTTTAATAATATTTTTTCAAATAAACCAACTTTTGAAATTATCAAGTCTGTAAAATTCAAAGAAATAATTCAAAACTAAGTGAAGTATTTTCTGGAATATCCCGTTTCAGCATCATATTCTCATCCCTTCTTTGATATCGACGCTCCATCTCACGAATATCTTCTTCACTATAATCTCCTAGATTTTCAGGAAATAAATTTATATGGGAGTGCAAGAAATGAAATTTTAGATTCATTAGGCAACCCAGGTTCTATAAATTTTTAAAAGGCTCAGCAACTATGTTTCTATAGTCTGGATTCTTCGAGTTTCCGAGAAATCCTTGAATGATGTTTCTAAACCTAACCCATGATGCTGCTCTCTCAAGGTCATCAATATTGTTCTCAAAATTTTCATATCTTAAGAGTTTTAGAATTTGAGGTCCATCAAATATTCCGTCTTTTATTTTCGTTTAGATAGTTGAGAAGATCGTAACGCAATTTATAAAGATTTTTTTGAGGTTGTGTAAAAATTCTAACATAAAGGTCAATGCTGACCTCGGATTCGGTTTCAGTGCCCCAAAATACATGTAGGTAAAGTGTTTAGCTGTTTAGGCTTTTAATTTATCTTTAACTACAGTTTTGGCTGGTTTTTACTCGTTTTTTAAGGTTATGTCAAAATTCTGACTTGATGGTCAGTTCTAACTTTTAATTCGATTTCAGAGCCTCAATATACGTATAGTAGTCCAATCAATGAATACCCAAAAGGGGATTGTAGAGAACATTTAGGAGGGGAGAATTTTCCTCTTCAGGGATGTGTTGGGGGTAGTTAGGAGGTAATAATACTAAAAGTACCCGCCCCTAGACCCACCGCTTCAGGGAGGGAGGGGGGTGGAAAGGTTCCTTTTTTCGATTCTTCGCTTACAACTCGGAAACGATGCGTCGCATGGAAAAAGGTAATCTATGCAAAATTAAACGTAATTAAATTTTCCACAAAATGAAAAAGTTATAAGGGTATCTTCATTTTAAGTGAGTCATACTGTATATTTAAGGAAATGTATAGATTTCGACAAAATATTACGTTAGTAAATACGTAGAGTATTGTAAAATAAAGATTGTTTTGTGACTGTGATTTATTAGCAGACCACGGTAAACCGCTTTGATAGAAATATTCAAGGTATATAATTGATTTTTTTTATTAATTATTTTTCGCTGGCGAATATCTCGTAAACTATAACACATAGGAAGAAAATATATACATTCTTGTAGAAAATTTAATTACGTTTACATAGATTACCTTTTTCCGTACGACGCATCGTTTCCGAGTTATAAGCGAAGAATCGAAAAAAGGAACCTTTCCACCCCCCCTCTACCCCTGAAGCGGCGGGGCTAGGGGCGGGGACTTTTAGTATTTTTACCTCCTAACTACCCCCAACACATCCCTGAAGAGGAAAATTCTCCCCTCCTAAATGTTCTCTACAACTCTTTCATTGACTAAATGTTCTCTACAACTTCTGTTGGATAATGCAAAACATTTTGTTTTGTTCTGTATGTCTGTAAAACAGTAGAAGCAAACATTATAATCATTATTGCGTGCATCATCGACATCTGAACCTATATTCTCTGTGGTATAAAGGACGTACACACTCTTCCAGATGACAAATTAACTAGGATTAATGATGTCTCATTCAATATTTCTTGATACGAAATAGAAATGACCATATCTAAAAGGGCCACACCCTAAACAAAATAAAATTCCGAAAAATGATTAGAGTTTCTTTCGTAGTTATGTTCCAACCAATTGAAAGTATGATGAATAATTACAAAAATATGAAGATATTGCATTTAAAATTGTTAACAACTTTTGGACAACAGTATCTTCACTGTATCATGCTTTAAAAACAACTGTAATATATTTGCAAGGCCAGCTAGAATGGCCTAGCAACGTACCAGATCTTAATCCGGTTGAAAATTTGTAGGATGGATTAAGAAAATTGGACTCCACAACCATGAATTTGTTGATCTCGGCGATTATTGGATTTGGTTTCATGCAACGATAACTATATTTGTAGAATGTTGGTAAACTTTTTATATGACTTATAAACTTGTCTTTCTAGACTTAAAAGTTCATAGATCCTGCCTCCACTATTGCTTCATTTATTCGTCACCCATTTGGCCCCTTGTGTTAATCAAGAATTCATTGAATTTTATTAATACAAACGTTTTATTCAATTTTGCCCACAACTTTAAAACATATTCTTTTTTAATAAAGTACCATTTTAATTTCGTATTTTCGTTATGTAATAAAAAAACAACCTTTAGCATCTCCCTCCTTTCCTACTAGCAAATTCTTTACCAATGTATATCTCTATGTTTGGTATGCAGAATAAGTGGACAGACCAGAAGATAATTATTTTGAAAAATAGTATTTCTTATATGTACGCGTTGTGTGGGCCGTTGCCGTATAAGCTAAACTATTCATAATTAATAGGAATGTGGCAATTTAAAGATATAATTATTGACTTAATTTAATACTTGATTCTGTAGAAACAGATTTAATATCAACATAATAAGACTGAAAATAAATTAATATGCTAAAGTTAGCTTGAATGTCTTTTAATTAGTAAATAAAATGTATTTTAGCAACTTTTGTTGTCGAACTCAGGAGAAAGTTTACAATAATTAATACATCATATGTCGATGTATTGTAAAACATTAGAACGTAAATAATTTAGGTAAATGTTGTGTGGCATTAGTCGAGAAATGTTTACTGCAGATAAAGTTTTTCCTAAAAAAAATTGCACTTTTTATCACAAGTTATTAATAATTGTACTTTGAGTTGTAGGTACTATATTCAATTCTAGTCTAGAGAACTTGAAAGATTATGAAAAGATATTCAGATGCATCACATGAATTTAGGAAACACGATCAAAAACGGTTGTAACACACGTATCCTCTCAAACTTTGTACCGATGTTTTGATGCACACTAGAGGAAAATCTTAAAGATTTTGCTTAAAATAATTATAGAGAAGAGATTTGGTTTAATTTTCGTAGATCCAGTAAAAAGATCTTGGGCTTTTCTAACCACAAAAAGTTAATTTTCTAATCGAACATCATTCAGGTTTCATTTTAAAAGATGGAAAGGCAATATTTGAACCAAGATTCGCAAATTCAGAGATATTGGAATCCTTAAAATATGCCAGTTTTGGAGAATAGTTCCAAAGCAAGCATTATCAATAGACTAGGTATGGAGGTACTATCGTGAGACAGAAGACACTAGAGAATATGATACGGGACGTATAAGAGCCATCGAAACTGCACGTTCTATTTTCTCTGGTTGCAGGCTATGTCAATTTCGAACTCTGCAGCACCTCAGTTGATAGTGTAGCTGCAACATATATGGATAATATCATTGCGAATGATTAAACCATCAGTAATGACGACATGTTAGTCTCAACTTTCGCAGTCGTCACCCTGGAAGTAATTAACTAGAGGAAATCACATCATCAGATTAGAATGAGCACATAGATGGTTTCTTAAATGCCATCTCATACTAGGACACCATTTTGCAACCGGTTGTGCTTCCATATGTCATAAAAATAGGTTCGGATGTTCAACTAACGCATGATAAGGCTTGACACACATTGAGTGTATTGTCTGAAGTTTCATCAGATTATGAAATTATCTCTTTTCCACGCCATACGCAGTCTTTGGTTCTTAATCTTCTAGAACGTGTAATATATAATGGGAAGAAGGCTATTGAATCATCACAGAGTTTTTTCAAATTAGGCAATTGTTTGATTGTCTTTGGCTTTGGAATGCTATAGTCCAAATTGAGATACACAATCTTACCTACAGGTTAACCAAGAGTTATAGAGTTGTAAAAAATTGTATGGGATGTCATATAAGCTATTGTTATTGCGTTTCTTTTACTTCCACATCCACATAGTGGAGTGGAAGTATAGTAACGGTAGAGAAAATTTGAATTTTTTTTAGTTTAAATTAGAATGGCAGGATTACTTGGGAACGGTTTATGATATTGACTTGAAATTGGGTATGTATTAGAACGAGATCTGGAACTGAATATTATTCCGTTGGGGGGTAGATAGGTAAAGCAAGCAAGTAAGACTCAATAAAATTGGGATCGAGTGTATTGATGAGAAGATCGCAAAATTTTGTTGGCATCAGACTCCCCCACTATCACCTCTACCCCATTATTAAAGGGGTTAAAAAATAAAACCCTGATTCAGTGTGTACAAGAACCAAAGGCTTCAAAATGTTTTTTGGCATCACCTGCCCACTGCTATCTCGACAACACGTGAAGAACGCCACTATATATACATACATACATCCATACCCCAGCCAGGATTCGTACCAATTCAATTCAATTCAAAACAAGTTTATTATCTGTTATATTACAAAAGATGCGCTTAGGTCGAGGCCCGATTTAGAGCCGACCACACCACCACGGCGCGCAACGTCGTGGTAGATGGGTGGTCGGATGAAGAGGGCTCGGCGTTAGGGTTAAACGACTGATGAAATGGCGGGGGTTAGGCCTCCTGTTTAATAGTTTACAAACTTAAGCCTAACAATTGGTATTTATAACTAAGAAAAGTTTTAAATCACTTAAAACTAATTATAGCTAGGATTAAAACTTGGGTTAGGGCACGCGCACTAACACACGCGCACTGTTTTTAAAGTTGTGGTTGCTGACACGGGAAAAACTCAACCAAAAAACCCGTTCGAATTAATGACAACCTGCGTCCGATGGTCTACCTGCCTTCGGAAAGGTAGGGTGGAGGGGAAGTTTTGATTTAAAAGGTTTGGATTTACAAGAGGTTATTGGTCGAGAGGGGATTTGGAAAAGGACAAAAATGGACAAAAGAACAAAAATTAACAAAATAACAAAAACGAGGGAATAAAGGGAATAGAAAGAGGTTTGAGGGTAAAAGGTGGTGAAAGATAAAGGGTGGTGAAATAGAAGTTGTGATGTAGGAAAGATGTGGCTAGGGAGGTTGCCGAAAGATAGGCAACGCCTGGTATGGTAATGGGTGTTTCAGGTTGAAAAGTATGGCATTATGCTGTCTGATTCTTGTGATGTCTCAGATTAGTGGACTTTCGCCCAATTTGAATTGGTAGAATTTTTGCGAAGATTCCCGGACGAAGTCCGCTAGTGGGGTTATGTCGTGGCAACGTGCGTAGAGATCTCTGAGGGAGGTGTATCTATCGGAGTCTGAATGAATTTGTGTTCTAAGACTTTAAATTTATTCATTGTCGTGGCCGGGATGCTGCACCACACCGGCGCCGCATATGTGATGGCCGTCCTGATCACCATCGTATACAATAATTTCTTATTGGTCCTGTTTAGTCCGCTACCCCGCGCCAGGAGCGGGTACAGACTCCTGGACATGGAGTAGACCTTACGTGCAGTCTCGTGTACGTGTGTATTGAACGTCAGTCGCCTGTCCAAGTTCACTCCCAAATACTTCACGCACCGCTTTATAGGAATTTGGCGGCCCCCTATCGAAAGTGGTGTAAGGATACGATTTTCGGTGAAGCGGCGCGTGAAGAGAATTGACTTCGACTTTTCGGCGTTGATTCGAATCTTCCACTTGTCGTAATACGCCGTGGCATGGGCCATGTGCGCTTTTAACAGAATGTTTGTGACTTGAGCGTTGTGCGAATGTACGTACATGACTGTGTCATCGGCGTACTTGGCAAGGTTCGTGTTCGGGAACTCCGGGAAGTCGGAGACGTACAGATTGTATAGTTTTGGTGACAGGCACGACCCCTGGGGGACGCCCGCGTGAATGTCCCGTCGAGTTGAAAGTTTATTATTCACCCTGACCTGCAGCGATCTGCTTGTCAGGAAAGAGTGAATTAGTTTGGTGATATGCGTAGGAAAGTTAAGCGTGTTCAGTTTGTAGAGTAATCCCGGGATTCATACTGTATCAAAGGCTTTCTCAATATCGAGCAGCACCATCACTGGCATTCGTATCCGTAACCCCGTGGTCGCAAGCATAACATAGAAAGCACCGTACCACTGCGATGATTAAACGTTCTATCGTTTTCTTTGAATGAACTATTGAGAAATTCATCTTCATCTAAACATATTTTTTGTATAGATTTTATGTTTTGCTTATTTTACATTTTTTATTATTTTGTTTACATGTGTTGATCATGTTACTCTTCCAAGTTCAAGGCCTATATCCACCTTTGGAAGACATAAAGAACGATTGAAATTTTACTCAAATTTTAAAGTTAGGTTTGGGTTAACTGATTAAAGTGGAGGCACAAATTAACAATTATTATTCTGTGGTAAAGGTCAAAACATTTGACGGTGATAGCTGCAGTGTGACCACAGTCATGGCCTCCAAAATGTTGTGCTGATATCGCCAAGAAGCTGATGAGAAAGAGCTTTGGTAAGAGTGTGCACCTAACAGGCAACCGTGACAGATCGTGTTATGCCGTCAGACGTTCCACGCAAGAAACGGAGGCCAACTAAAATAATTCGCGGATCACAAAGCAGCTGACGCTGTGAATAAGAAAAAGAAGAAGGTGGAGAAGGATACATGCAACAAGAGAAAAACTGCTAAAATAAAATCAATAATTGCGTAAAAGATGTTTTAAAAATGTTTCTTTATTGAGAAGGATTTTTGAGATTTATTAGAAATATTAATGTTGCCCTATTTATTCATAAATTTGATTTCTTACAGTTTCACTATCATTCTGTAACAATTTCCATTTTATAGTTACTTTGTAGATAATATTCTAATTATATACTTAAAAGAAAATTGATTTAATAATATTGTATATGCACTGTGTCGTTTCATTTGTAAATTACACATGTGTAATAAAAATAAACTATGACTTGCTTTAAAAAATTTAATATAGGCAACTTCCATTAATTTCACTGTCAGGTGGAATGGTATATCTACAATTTCCGCCCAAACCGGTTATTTTAGTTTAATAAGGTAAGTTTGTATTTTAACAAAAACGAAATATAAATTATAGTATCACAAAAACTGCGTTAGATTACTTGACACTGAAGTAAAGAAAACAGCGTTAAACCGGATAACTTCATTAACCTCGTAACAAAATATCTTTTTTTCTAGAATCACATAATGCAATATTAGACCAGTCGGAATAGATGAAAAAAGTCATTTACCCTCAATTTTTTTTTTAATTATACTTTGGGATGTCCAGAAACATATGCCAACTATCCGCACGCGTGACAGTTGGGGCAACACACTTTAAAATTCAAAAATCGTCAATTTTTTGCCATTTTTCGCTTTATTTGCAATATAACTCGTAAATGAAACATTTAAAAAACCAAAGCTGACCTTCAAATGACCTTGAAGTCCTCCACCAAACTTTAAAAAATATAGCCATTAGATCCCGCTTTTGAAATGATGACACTTTTGTCTGAAACATTTTTCTCGAAAATCCTTTATTTTCAAGTTATTCACGTTTGTCAACCTAAATGCCCCACCCAGTTTATATACTTTTTAAATGCAATTAAAAAAACAATTGCTTGCATAGGTCACGTCATAGTTGTTTTTTAAATGGAAAACCTCGTATGTTTTCACATATACTTTTAGATCTTTTTTCCCTGATTTCAAATAGGTACATAAAAAAATTTAAAAAAAAGAAATAAAACAAAATAATAAAATAATTTAAAAATCCGGTAGACCAGACCCAAGGTCACCAAACAGCCCTGATTGAACACCTTTGGACGCATTTTTGTGGGAGTATTTAAAGGACAAAGTGAATTATAACTATAAAATAGTAATAAAATATTGTTCATCCCAGGATTTTATTTTTATTCTTGAAATATATCAAACTTTTAATGTTCGATATGTCAAGAAATATTACAGATAGACCTATCAACCTATATATATTTTCGAAATCAGGGAAAGTCTTAAAAATATGTAAAAACATACAGGATTTTTTGTTTAAAAAACAACTTTCATCACGTGACCTATGCAAGCAATTGTTTTTTAATTGCATTTAAAAAAATTATATAAAACCCTAAAACTTTTATACGAAACATTTATTTAATTTTCAATAATAACAAAAATAAAGGGGGGGGGGTCAATATATAATGGATAACCCTGTACAAGAACTAAAGACAAAAAAAAAATCATCAGCCGCCACCGTCTATGTGGCATATCGTTTCACGGGTTTTAAATAATAGCCCAGACGACAGAGAACATTTCACTAGTGAAACCCACAAAAAGTTGCAAACTGAATAATTTTTTTTTAATGAGTCGTGAAAATGTATAGAATAATATCCTGATTAATATATTCTTACTTTATTAACCAATCAAAACGTATATTTTCAAAAAAATCGACCAATAAGATTTGTTTAAAGTGAGAAAAACGGCTATCGATAAGTGGAAAAACTCGAGAAAAATGTATGTTAAAGTCATTGAAATTATTAAAATCTGACATTTCACGTTTTCGTCTTTATTTCTGTACACAAAATGAATGAGAAAAACGATTTGGTGATGTTTCGCAAGAAAATATTAACGAAGCTATGAATGAAAGTGTCCCAGTTAAAACGAGAAACACTAAAAATTTTATATGGAAACAATTTAAAGCTTTTTGCAAAGAGTATTATTCCCTCGAAAAAGATACGACTACTATGATGAACTTGCAAATATTTTGACTGACTGGGGTTATAACATGATAAAGAACATTTTCTAATGTTTTTATTTTTTATTATAAATCGTTATTTTTAAAACATTAAATAAACAGTTTTGTTGTTTTAATAATTATTTTAGATAATATTTTTTAACCATATATTAATCTTCTGTAATACACACGAGGTTAATTTTCTACTTGGGTAAATTTTTTTTGAGTGACTCAAACCTGTTTTCCATGAAAATTATGCTCGAATTAAGGGACATAGGAAAAATCTCTCCACTTCGTGTCGCGATTTTTCCATGCTCTTAATTCTCGAATAATTTTCATGAGAAAACAGGTTTTTGTCCAAAAAAAATTTATCCCGTAAAAAATCGACCTCTTGTGTATTAATATCCGAAAAGTTTACATTCCACTCGGATGCAGAACATAAAAAAAAATTTTTTCAAAATTTTTAAATTAAGTCAGGGTAGGAAAAAATAAAAAATACAGGAAGATAGACCACGTGCTTCTAAACAAAAAATATCCTAATAAATTTTTTTCGCTAAAGGCACGGTATTCCTGGAAAAAAATAGTGAAGTAACCTTGTCACTCTGCGCGGCTAGCGCACCTCTAAAAATTCTTAGCTGTTCTATTGAGTACAATAAAGCTTTTTTCTCTTTCTGATTACACATTTTAAACATTTTTCTTAGTGAATAGGAGGATAAATAGTGAGTTTGGAGGAAAAATATATAATTATCAATGCATACACAGACACCACACATACCCGCTGAATCGCTCGCATGAATTTTTACGTGCCTTTACTGTATTGTATTTACTGCAGCGGATAGGTGTACTATCCACATGGATTCCAGCTATATCCAATGGATTCCTTATACATTTGTTAATGTATTGGAAAAGTTCCAGAATTTGTATTCAAAACAATCAAAGATATTTTCATAGTTATAAGGATAAGATCGTGAAAATCGCAATTTCTTATCATGATCTGATTGATCATATTTTCGAAAAAATGCGTACAAGTAAACGATTTTGTGTTTGAACATTCGAAAAATATATATTTTTTCCGAAATAGTGATATTTTATTTTTTCCAATGGGTCAATTTCTCGACAAGTTACAGCCTCCAATACATATATTTATCAAAAAAAATCATCAAGCAAGGAAATTAAAATGATTTGAGATGTACTTTAATCCTCGTTACTACAACGTAATAAACCATAATAATCATGAAGTGTACATACTTTTCAACAGTTCTCAATGAAGAAAGAATTTTTTTGAATGGCTTTTATTTTTTTCTATACTGTTTATTGCGACGATTGAGTTCGGGCGTGATAATATATATATAAGTATATTTTTCTCATCCATCCTTTGCTTGTATTGTTTAAAACAAAAAGCATCAGAAAGCTACAATTTCCAGCTTTTAAATGAACCAACACTCATATAGATTGAACAAATTCTGATTTAGTGACATGTAATTCCGTGCGTCGGTGTCACAGTCATGCGTATTGAAGCGCGTGCACACATGGATCTCGCTTCGAGTTATAACGTTACACTTGACTTTTTTTCCCGGGAAAACCGTGGCTTTAACGATAAATTTTGTTAGGACATTTTTTGTTCATAAATATGTGATCTATCCATCTGTATTTATTTTTTTTCTAGCTTAAATATGAAAAATACTCGCTGCATATTGTGAACATAATTCAGATATGTGACTTTTGTGACAAAGGTACCTGACTGATTATTGATATGTTTTGCCCCTTTAATATACGTTTCGTAAAAGACAAAGACTACGAAAAATATACTTTCAGGTACTTTTCTGAAATAGTAAATACTGCTCGTTATACAAACATTATTCATGAGATTCGTAAAATTCGTAGTTATATAGTGCTGCATCACTTTTCTTAGGATAGGTCATGAACGCATATTATATTTTTAACAAGCAATAGATCTCCTAACAAAGTAATTCTTCCACGGTGACTATTAAAACATTCTAATGATCTAAAAAAGCTATTGAACAGTAAATCAAACAATAATACCGTGAAAATGTGTAAATAGACGGGACAATTCCTCGAAGAAAGTGCGTCACGTTTCAAGTATTTAATTTACAAGATTCCCACAAAAAGATAATACCAGTGCATAAAAGGTTTCATTAAAGCGAACGTACATCCGTCCTATGCTAGTAAAAAATTGAGCAATTACTAGCTATTGTTTTATTTGAGTTAAGCGTTTTGCGAAATTAACATGTTTTTCATAGTTTCACACTATATTGTTCAAGAACTAATCCAAAGATCCTTCCATTCTTGCTTTACTGTTTGTACAAACAATAAAGAGATAGATTTGTGATTTGTCGAGTCATTTATACTGACATTGTTATTTTGCTCCAAAGTTGAAAAACTCGTTAAGCAAAGCGCGCACGGGTGCGTTTTTGCCACGCAACTTTTCGTTACTAATGATGGCGACACCGTGATTTTTCAATCACATTGTGAATCGTTATTGTGATTTTTTAATATCAGTGATTTTAAGGCACAACGTGATCATGACTTTCATACACTCCAATAATAAAATTTAGGAACCTTGATATTCCTCATATATTCATAGTGTAAAAGTATCTAATTAGCACAGTGTGGACCAGAAGTTGAAGACAGCAGTACACCACTTCATGAACAAGACGAATGGAAGGACCTCGAAGAAGAGAAGAAAGACTGTTCAGGTCTTAAAATTGGAAACCTAACTATTGGTTCCAATGCTGAAAGTAGTACTGGTCCAAAAGAGACTAACACCGAACAGTATAACAGGAGGATGAATCGGGTCAAGAGACGGAGAAGAAAGTAGGCGCGCACGGTTGCATTTTTTCCATGCAACTTTTCGTCACTAGTGATGGCAACACCGTGATTTTTCAATCAGTCGTCTTAAGTCCAAAGCTGCACGAGATATACACATGAAGAATATTTCCCTACACTTTCCAAAACAAGTAATTATAAAAAGAATCGCAGCAAAGACTCTTTTGAAGTAGTTCAGCATAACCGGTCCAGTTCTCATCGGCAGACCGAGCAGTCCAAATACAACTCGTCAAAAGGGCCTAAGTTAAATCTTGAGAACCGTTACAATACTCTAAGTAACGATAGCTAGTGTTTTTCTTATCTCCTAGGGACATGTTTGTATTAAGTGGTGGCCATGGAGAAACTGTCTCACTGATGTATACTATCAAAGTATATCAAACCTTGTTTTTACTTCCACGTCCAGTGGAAGTATAGTAACGACATAAAAATTTTCAAAAATTTTTATTGTTCAAATAGGCTTAAAATGTCATGAAACGTCGAGATTTTAAGTTTGAGCGAAAAAAAAAATTCTGTCTGTCTGTCGGTCTGTCTGTCTGTCGGTCTGTCTGTCGGTCTGTCTGTCTGTAACTTTTTTTGTGCGCACGTTTATTCTGGAACCGTTTAAGATATTGACTTGACATTTGGTACGCATATGTACTTTAACGAGATCTGGAACTAGATTATATTTTCATGTTGTTCCGACGAAGGGTAGGGGGGTAAATAGGGTAAATTTGGGGTAAATGGGTAAATAAAGCAGGTAAGAGTCCATAAAATTGGTCTTTAGTACATACAAGAGAAGCTAAGGTCTCAAAAAAATTTTTGGCATTAGCCACCCCCATTACTACCCCCTTATTAAAGGGGATGAAAAAAATTGTGATTTAGTGTATGTACAAGAACCAAAAACCTCAAAATATTTTTTTTCTTCATCCACCCCCACTACCACCCCTTTCACCACCCCCACCCCACTACCGATGTGGGGTATCGTTTTATGAGTTTTTGAGGTAGAGGATTTCAAATATTATATTATTAAAGTTCCATAAACAATTATTTCCACATACAAAGTTTTTTTCGTTGTGATTGACTTGGATGTGGAAGTAGTGATTCCTTGGGCAGCGGTTTTTCCTATAAAAACGCAACAGCCATTACAAACTTTTAAACAGGTCCCTTTTATTATGATGCCAAGGTCTTGATTCTTTTGATACTGTAGATCAGGTACTCGTATTGTCCCATATTCTTAAAAACCTGAAATTACCCTGTTAAGTTATAAGTAAAATGTGTTATATTCTATATTTTAGGTTGTGCATATTCTGTTAAAGTCTAAATTTCCATTAAAAGTATTGTTCCCAACGTCAGCCGAATACAGAAACAGCTAAATAAATATACCATATTGTCTGGACTCCAAATAATGAGAACTTCCTTTAAAAATAATTATAACAATTTTTTATAAAAAATATATATTATTAAATTTTCACAGCCAAGTTTTGTCTGCGAAAACTTGAAATAACCACCCAAGTAACACAAGAAGCAGTAATAAAGTTGCACCAACATTGCGACAGCAAGAACTTGCAGTTATTTAGCTATGGCAGCACCTTACAAGAAGGTTGCGACAGCGCTGCAGTCAAGTGGTGCATTTGCTTGCTTTGAAAATATTGCTAAAGCCTCTTAGCTGTATCCATTTGGCTAGCGGAAGAACCAGATCACAGCCATTGAGCTGTATATTTTTGAAACTATATATGATAAACGATTTGGCTGTACAATTACCTTTAATAGACATTATTGGATACTAACATGAAAATGGATACATATACTTTATTTTACACGCACTTATAAAACTATCAAGACGATTTTGAAGACGAATCGTGCATAAAATTGCAAACGGTTATCACTTTCTTGTTAAATGTGTATGTTCGAAGCTCTTCAAAAATTTTCTATTTTCACAAAACTATTAATCTCCTCAGAATGATAATTTTTTTGTGCATTTCACCAGAAAATTGCTTAAAATTACTAACTTCCTAATGTTATGTCCACTAGAGAATATTACAGCACTTTTCTATTACAAAAATTAGTAAATGGTAATAAATTAACAAAAAGAAGTATTGTTGAATATGGCTGACTTTCTCAGCTCCTCGTCGTTCACAGAAGCGAGCCTATATGTGTAAAAAATATCAAAATAACTATATCCGTTCGCTTTGTGCATTAAACCGTTAAACTCCTAATAAATTTATTTGTAGTATTTGTTATAGTTGTTGTTGTTAGGCTTGCGACCACGGGGTCGTGGGTTCGAATTCTGGCTAGGGTATGGATGTGTAGTGGCGTTTTTCACGTGTTTCCGAGACGGTAGCAGTGAGCTAGACTGCGGTTGTGTGAGAGACAACAGGGTCTAGTCGCTCCCCTCTCCTGAGTTCGAGTCTCAGCTGCGGCAGATGGCAATGTCGCAGGGAATGGGTGTTGTGATGTTGTCTATCCTGGTTGAGCCATCCTGGTTGAGTGGTAGAATAGCCTACGGCTAAACTCCGCCAGGACGTAAATATAAATAAGGCGATAAAAAAAGAGGCGAATGACAAAGGAATATTTAAAGCTGAATTTTATTTGTTATCTGATAAGCTTCGAAGCTATCCAGAAAAATGCATTGAACATTTTCGACTGGCTAGAGCTTTTATGAATTGTTTGAAACCTACAATAATGTATCTTTATTCTTATTCTTATTCAATGCAGGGTCAAATTTGCTTGTTAACTAACCTCGGGTTGATTTAAGCCTCAGGTCAAAGTAAGTGTTAAATCCGTATTCGTCTACCCACTAAATTTGCGTTAGGAAACTATTGAATAACCTGAGCATGGTAACGCTTACTAGAAAATTGTCAGCTCTAGTAATTTATGATTATATTATAAACTAGAATATTTTCTTATCGATAGTTATAATTTTATTGTAAAAAAATGAATAAAACGTTTAATGCACTAATGCATTAATGCATTGTGGTGCCAATGACGCCAAACTAGCATTGGCGACACTTTTTTCAAGGTTATGAATCCTGTAGATTTACTGACATTTATGCAATTTCCAGCAGTTAAAAAAAATACCAGTTACGTAATATCTCAATGTTAAAAGTAATTGATTTATTGATGAAACTAAATAATTTCTACGATACATAAAGTAGATTTTAATATTGACTTTCTAGCTACATTAGA
Source organism: Rutpela maculata (assembly GCA_936432065.2). Classification (NCBI taxonomy): domain Eukaryota; kingdom Metazoa; phylum Arthropoda; class Insecta; order Coleoptera; family Cerambycidae; genus Rutpela; species Rutpela maculata. The sequence continues at coordinate 246,919,578 of OW386286.2, read as the reverse complement.
ATTTTTTTTACCTATCGATTGGAGGCTCTATCAATGCCTTATTTTGCTTCAAAATAATTACTGTAGGCTTCTTTAGCCTAAACCTGTGGAAAAGTTGCTATCGTCATAATCACAAACGGATTACTTCGTTGCCTAAGTATGTGGCGCCGTCTCGCGTGTTCCAAAAATTGGAAAATACCATCATTATCATCGCTTATAGTTTTAGTGAAAAATAACTTTAATTTTCCGCGCCACTATCCACGAAGAACATAAAATGTTTAAGTTAACCTGAGGCTACGAGGCATAACCTCCACTTTGAAGGTCTAGTTAAATTAACTCCGACTTTAACCCAAGGTTGCTTTTAATCTAGACCAAAATACTTTATCCTAGTTAGCTAACTCCGGGACAAACCAACCCAAATGTGAATTGATAAACCGGCCCTTAGTGATTTGTTATACGTCTGTGGCTTTAATTTCACTTCTACTAACTTTTTATTATCGATATTAAAATTCATACAGCCAACATTGTTAGTTATACTATACTATTCCTCTCTCTTCCATCAATCAAATCTTCATTGTTATGACAGTTGAAGAGTAAGCTTTATCTCTACATATAGTGTGATGTGAAGATGTAAAGTGTTATTTTGTTTTAGGATTAAAATAGTTGGAGTCAATGCCGTTATTTGTTTTGTCTGTTATTCTTTATAACTAAGTTGATACGAGTTCTGCGAAATTTCCTTATCTATTTTAGCTTTATAAAGACTAGTTCAAATCATAAGATGAAAGTATGAAATGTTCTTCCACGTACCTTTATCAAAGCAGATAACATTTGTTTATATACACAATGACCCAGATAAAATTACGCAGGATAATATCTGAACAACGATAAAGAATATGCGAGAGTTATTTAGTTATCAACAAAAACAATCTGAAGTTCAGATGTTGGGTATTCTTGGTTAATTAATAAATAGAGGAGGTAGTGAAATTAGTAAGATAAAATATAGAATGTTCAAATGTTTTTGATTATTTAATAAAGGATAACTGATTGTTGATCACAGGCACACAAAAAAAAAGTTCAAACCCAGGAGACCGACATATCATTTCCGAAGGATTTTCGGGTGCTGAACACGATGCCGTAGTCAAAATATATGATTTAAGGGCAAATTTCGGATATAATCGCAATTACTTCCACATCCAGTGGAAGTACATATAGTAACGACAAAAATTTTTTTTTAAATTTTTATTGTTCAGATAGGCTTAAAATGTCATGAAACGTCGAGATTTTAAGTTTGAGCGAAAAAAAATTTCTGTCTGTCGGCCTGTCTGTAACTTTTACTACCAATATGATATATCTGGTCAATATATAAGAAAAATCATTTTAAACCTATTTTTTGGTCAGTTTTCTACAAAAAAATGGATTTTTATTGAAATCTGAATGTCAAAAATAAATTTCACTATTTTTATCGTGTTCAGCGCGTGAAAATACTACGGAAATGATATACTTGGTCGGCATGCATGTTAAAAACACTTTAAGTTTAATGTTTGGCCAGTTTTAACCTTAAAAAACCGCTGCCCAAGGAATCACTACTTCCACATCCAGATTCTCTATCGAAGTCACTCACAACGAAAAAACTTTGTATTTGGAAATAAGTTCCATAAACTTTAATAATATAATATTTGAAATCCTTTACCCCAAAAACCCATATGGGTAGTGGGGTGGGGGTGGTAATAGGGGGTGGTAGTGAGGGTGAATGAAGTAAAAAAATATTTTGAGGTTTCCTATTTCTTGTACATACACTAAATCCCATTTTTTTTTCATCCCTTTAATAATGGGGTGGGGGTGGTAATGGGGGTGGCTAATGCCAAAAATTTTTTTGAGACTTTAGCTTCTCTTATATATACTAAATACCAATTTTATGAACTCTTACCTGCTTGATTTCCCCATTTACCTCAAACTTACCCCAATTTACCCCCCAACCCTTGGACGGAACAAGATGAAAATATAATCTAGTTTCAGAACTCGTTAACGTACATATGTGTACCAAATTTCAAGTCAATATCTTAAACGGTTCCAGAGTAAACGTGCGCACAAAAAAAGTTACAGACAGATCGACATACCGACAGAAATTTTTTTTTCGCTCAAACTTAAAATCTCGATGTTTCATGACATTTTAAGCCTATCTGAGCAATAAAAATTTTAAAAATTTTTTTTGTCGTTACTATACTTCCACTGGATATGGAAGTAATTGCGATTATCTCCGAAATTTGCCCTTAAGTCATATATTTTGACTACGGTATCGTGTTCAGCGCCCGAAAATCATTCGGAAATGATATGTCGGTCTCCTGGGTTTGAACTTTTTTTTTTGTGTGCCTGTGAATCAATATACCTATTTGATTAAATGAAATGGATATCATAACGCACAGAACAAAACAGATATACTGAGAAAATCAGGCCCAAAATTCATTAAATTTGAGTTAATAACCAAATTTTTAAAGGTCGTAGTAGGTAAAAATTTTAAATGGACGTATTATTACTGCGTAGAACTTATAATAAAACATAAACAGTTGATTGATTGATTGATTTACCAGCGTGCGGTAGGCATTGCTGCCACTCCCAGGGTTATACAGCTGGGCCTGCTACGTCCACGATGGGTTGGATTAGGGTCATGGTGGGATGTGGGGTGGTAGGTGTAGGTATTTGTGAGATGCATTACCGCACTGTGTCGTGAGGGAGCGTTTAAGCTCCCTTTTTTGTGTTTTTGGTTCTGGACTTCTGCTTCTTCTGGGTCTTCTTGTGCAATATGTTGCCGCCTTGTGTCGAGATATGGAGTGTTTATGCTTCTCTTTTTGTGTTTCTGCTTCTTCGAATCTTCTTTTTCTGAGTCTTCTGATTCCTCGGTTTCCGATGCTGGATTGGATTTGGGGCATGCTTGTTGTCAGCAGCGAGAGCCACATGACCGCACGGTACAGGATTGGGGGATAGCCAATGCAGGTGTTTGTGGAATGCGTTGCCGCATTGTGTTCGTGATATTTAATGTTTGTTCTCCTTTTTTTTGTGTTTCTGCTGTTTGTGCTCCTCATTTTGCATATCTGCTTCTACAAATCTTCTTCTTCTCCCTCCGTTTCTGATTCTGGTAGAGTATATATCGCTGCGATTTATTTGTGTAATTCATTTTTTTCCTCGCTTTTCTTTTCCAATAAGTTTGGTCCTTTCCCAGCTCGAGTGTTTTCCACGTGTAACATGGTCTCCCTATTGTTAGTTTGCTGCTGTTTAGTGTTAGCGCTTTCTTCAGTAGATGTGTTGGGTCCCTTCTTTGAACATGTCCCCAGTACTTCATTGCGTAAATTTCTATCCTCTTTGTGGTTAATTATGAAAAACCTCACTTGAAAATTTACTTAAGAAATTTACATTACGACCATCTTTAAGAGTAATGCATTGTCAATTATTACGGGTTTAATTTATAATAAATTCATTTGAATACTTTTGATAATTATGAAAAAAGAATTACTTGAAGGTCTACATAAGAAATTTATATAACCATCCTTTAAGAACAATACGTTATTGATTATTTCGGGTATAATTTAAATTAAATTCGTTTGATTATTTTTATAATAATCATGAAAAATAATTTACTTGAAGGTTTACGTAGGAATATTATGGGCCTTACTTTAAGAATTTATTGCCCGCCATAAATTTGTCGACAGCTGTCGACTTTTAAAGGTTTGATGGGCCTATCTAAGCACGTCTTGGCTTATGTTTCTAAGAAAATTATTTACAAATAATACGTTAAAAATTAACAACACTTATCAGTGATACATTATTACTTCTCTTCTTTTCCTTTCCCTTTTTGGTTTGATTTATTCCATTACACTAAAACACTGTGGAGTTCTGGATCATGTATGTAATTATCCACTAATTATATTTCTCACAGAACCGCAAATCACACATACCGAGATATGTATTACTTTTCAAACACCTGCCACTTTTTTTTTATAATAAAATATAAACAGTTAAACAAAAAATATTTCATTTGATATCTTAACATACGCTTCTATCGTATTATTTTGCATTTATATAAAGTCAACTGACACAGTAATATTCGAGAGATTGTTGAGAAATTCCGAAATATATAAACTAAGCAAGATGTCAGTTGTTTTATTTAAATATTAAGAAACATTTGCTAGCACGTTACAATTCTTTAGGTTCAGAATTGTATGAAACTAAAGTGATCGTTCAAAATTTTTGCTAATTTCAAGACGGGGACTCAAACTTTAATTTATCAACTATAGAGGAATCATCGGGTCCCAGTTTATCAAATATTTTTGAATCTGCAATTAATACACAGCTTGTAAATTTTCTTACTAGTAAAAAATATGCTCTTCCAAAATCAACAAAAATTTACAAAATAAAGAAGTATAGACTCAGCATTTAGCGAGTTTGCAAATGGAATAGTAAGAGCACTAGACAAATCATGCATGCTATCGAATTATTTGTAAATTTTTCAAAAGCATTTGACAGTGTCGATCATTCTCTACTACTATTGAAGTTATGTAAATAAGGTTAGGTTAGGCGCATTGCTCATGAATGGTTCAATATCTATTTGTCAAATCGCCTTCAATGAGGAAAAAACGAGGGAAAATTAAAGATTTCTTTTCCAGCCTAGTTGCTCATAATAAAGCAGTTCCGCAGGGATCTACATCGGGTCCAATATTGTTCATCATATTCATTAACGATACGTTAAATTGCCATTTTATTGTATGTCAAAATTAAGAATTGAGTTAAAAGAAACAAATTAAATATACACCAAGAAGAGACAGCGATTATAGTTTTAAAATGTCACAATCTGGTCTTAATGTAAGCGATGGTATAGTTTTAAATGACAAAACAAATATTAACTACTTTAGGAACTCGAAAATGTTCGAGTCCAGTATCGATTGTCATTCTAAATGGTTTACCCACATACACGACGTCTGTACAAAATGTCTAAGGTATGCTATACATTAGCTTTAACATATAAATGATGCAATTTAGTAAATTAAAGGCGATTCAGTTGTTGCAAAATGTCAACATCTTAGTTGAATCCTCTTAAACAATCATTAGAATCATATAAACGTTGAAAGTAACACCTCATAATATTAAAATATCAAATAATAAAGTATAGGTATTTCAAAGGCCGATGACAATCCAACGGTAGCCTGCAGGGCAGTTAATTATAAAACCTTGATAAAGTACAGCTTACTTATTCCTCTATTCTCCATGCACCAAACAGTTAAACGTCCTCTTGACCTTTGACAGATAAAGTTACTTTATTTGTTGTTAACTTGTTACTCCTCTTCTATTCTGCATATAAGTTCACAGTTGTCACAATAGTCCAAGTTTTATATATATTTTTAACCCCCGACTCCAAAAGAGTCTGTCTGTCTGTCTGTGGCTTCATATCTCTTCATTTGAAAGAGTATTTTGTCGAGAAGGTTATAGGCCATATTTGATTTTGATGTTTGGTCGCCATCTTGAATTCGCCAAGTTGAACTTCTCTAGAAATTGTCCGATTGAAGTAAAATTGAAAATGTGCAGACAATTATGGTGGTTGAACATGATTTAGGCCTCATTTTGATTCGGTCATATGAGACTGGTACGATTAGATATACTTCAATTTTACTTGTTAATATTCTCTTCGAACTTCTCTTCAAAATTAAATACTCCATTATTATATTTCAGAGAGCGCAAATCTTGTCGGAAATGAACAATTTTTTTTTTAAATTAAGGCTTACCGAAACTCCAACAAATCCTCGGAGCCCGAATTTTGAAAAAAAATTCCTTGTTTATTACGTTAAATGCCAAAAAAAATGTTTTTAAATAATTTTTGATATAATATAATGAATAATCATAACTCGAGTATTGCTGATGTCACTAGGTCAAAACTGATTGCCTAATTTGGCATAAGACGTTTATTGACAGCTTGACAGCTGTCAAATGACATATTATACTTTACAATTTTCAGACAAAAATAGTTGCCTCGAAGTTTTTTGAATAATTGAAGCTAGTTAGAAAATAAAATAAAGCAATATCAGCTGTCGAATTAGATAAAAAAGTGACAATTAACAGCTGCCAAATTGACATTTGACTTATATTCCAAAATTTTTGTACAAAATTTGTTGCTCACAGGTTTTTGAACAAGATGTCAAATTGGACAAAAGATGTCAATGGAGAACTCAGCTAGGCTGTCAAATTTCTAAATGACCATTATTTTTTAATTTAAATAAAAAAAAAATTTTGACGTGAGGGCTTTTGGGCTTTCTAGAACCAAATTCAACTGTGGGTTTTATTGTTGCTGGATTCAAATCAGATGTCAAATTAAACTAATAGTGTAAATTTACAGTTTAGTTAAGTTGTCAAATTGGCATTTGACTTATATGTAGTAATTTTTACACAAAACTTGTTACTCTTAAGTGGTGGCTAAATTAGAATCAGATGTCAATTAGGAAAAAAAAGTTAATTTACAGTTCAACTATGCTACCAAATGACCGATTTTTTTTTTCAATATTATTAAATTCTTTCTTTTAACATAGAAGTTTTCGGGATTAGTAAAACCAAATCTGATGTTCTATAGCTTTTACGTTTGCTGGATTTAAATCAGATATCAAGAAAGTGCCTAGTTTACTTAAGCTATAAAATTGGCATTTGACTTACATTCCATTTATTTACACAAAACTCTTTATCTCAAGTTAAGTCAGGTCAGGTATAAGTCAGTTGTCAATTTTGCAGCCTAGCTGTACTGCTAATTGGTATTTATTTTCTAATTAACAACCAATACGAGTTCCGCGATATCAAAAACCTGGGATAAAGAGTTTTGTGTAAATAAATGGAATGTAAGTCAAATGCCAATTTTATAGCTTAAGTAAACTTCCAATAGGTACTTGGCAGCTGATTTTGCTTTATTTTACTTTCTAACTAGCTTTGATTATTCACAAAACTTCGAAGCAACTATTTTTGTATGAAAATTTTAAAGTATAGTTCATATGTCATTTGACAGCTGCCAGTCTGACAATAAATGTCTTTGCCAAATTAGGCATTAAATTTTGACCAAGTGACAACACCAATACTCGAGTTATGATTATTCAGTATATTATATCGAAAATTATGTAAAAACATTTTTTTTTGGCCTTTAACTTAATATAACAAAAAAGGAATTTTTTTCAAAATTTGGGCTCCGAGAATTTACTGCAATTTCAGTAAGCTTTAATTTAATAAAAAATTGTTCATTTCCGACAAGATTTGCGTTCTCTAGCCATTTGTGAATCAAAAAACTCAATTTGGGACCACTGTGACTGGTTAGTTGTAAAGAGTGATATATATATAAAACATCCATTGTTTAGGGTTAAGTGGAAGAGCGCATTACAAGCGAATTTCGCCCAGATAAAGACCTATTATTATTATTAATATTATTATTATTTTTTTTTTTTAGCGAGCTAAAAACCAGTCACTCTTCTTTGTGGCTCCGACCCTCACAGAGGGGAGCTGGTAGTACCGGTAGCCACTCCCCACGCCCGTGGGGTAAGTGACTACTGGGTCCGGGAATCGTGTGCCCTGAGCAGACGTAATGAACCGAGAATGACGGCCTTCTGCATTCTGCCGGCTAAGATCTCTGCCGAATTTCGGCATGCTGGGGCTTGCTGGGCTAACCACCCACAAGCCCAAACCTCCGGTTCCTATTGGCCGAGGACAGGGCCCCCACGATCGACCCCGTTCGGATAGGGGTCAAGGGCAAGGTGGTGGGGCCCAACAAGATCGACAGCCCATTGTTGACGACCGCGACGAACAAGGACGCTTTGAGTGGACAGATGAACTGAGGGACGACCTTATTATTATTATTATTATTATTATTGTTTCTATTATCCCAAGGAATCCTACTTTTGTCTATGCCAAATCTGGTTTAAATAGCTGTACTCATAATGACAATTTAAGAAAAAAACAATATTTTCTTGGAAATTTCTGCATCTTCAAAACGAAAAACTTTTAGACATATGCTTATATAAACTTTTTTTCCTAAAATTGGCTGCGAAATAACACCATGAAATATATTAACGTATTAAGTTACACCCGGTACATCTAAATACATGGCCTTTGTGTTTATATTTTCTTGAAGAATTTTTACTACATACTCAATGTTCATGAGTACATAAATATCTGATTTTTATGTGCATACCGTTACGTCATTTCAAATAATATGTTATGTTGTGAATACTATTATTGATTATTGCTAGCAACTGCGGTAAGAAGTTTATCACAATCACACCCATAAATCCTGGAAGCCCACAAATCTGCGCTCACAATTCTCATAACCCGAAAAAACTTTATATGGCAGAGATGATCTAACTCGACTATTCTCCATACTAAACATGAACTTAGTAGTTATAGTCTAAGAGCTGGTGGACGGTTTGCTTAATATGTTTTATACCTGTAGAAAAATAGTTTCATTATGCTAGAAAAAAAAATCGACAGCCTGACTGGACAACAGAGGTCTGAAGAGCACCCAATAATTTCTTGAAATTGCAAAAGAAATGCAGAATAAAAATGATGTGTACCTCTTGAAACTTTAATACACAAAATTTTACATCTTTATAAATAATAACAAAGAAAGGCTGATTTATACCTAGACGCAGGGCCGGATTAAGGGTTGGCGCGCCCCTGGGCTAATCATGTATTTGCGCCCTCTGAAAAAAACATTTTTTGTAAATGACAAAAAAAAATTGTCCCGGTTTCAAAATTGATGAGAGGGGGGAGAATTCTGAAAATAGTATATTGTTTTATTAGGAGTAAAAGTGACTTTTGTGACTTCGTTCGTCCGGCAATTACAGACGAGTCACAACAAGCGGCTTTTACTCCGAATAAAATATGTTTTTTTTCCGCAAACGTCGATTAGCTATAAAAAAACATAAAGATAAAAAATCTCGAATTTCACCACCAAAAATGCATTGTGTTAATATCGCAGGGCCGGCGTATTAAATAAAATACGCGTTGCTATGGATATCACTTTTTCTGCCGCTCACAGCGTCAGAAAATAGTATATTGTGTATTTAGGTGTGAAGAGCAATACATTCCCGGACGACGATGCAAATTGTTAGCCGAGGCGGTAGCCAAGGCCCACAAGCATAGAAGTCCTGGAATGTATTGCTTCCACACCGAAGTACACATACTATTTTTTCTGAAATCACAATCAATATTATTATAAATTAAGGAATTTGTATTAATGCATAATATTTCTTCATTACAATTTAACTGCTTACTAATAAATGCAATGTTAATGTGAGTTGGTTTGTCTGCATGTATTTATTTACTGTCTAAAATATACATAAAAAAACCGTAGAGGAATGTTACTTTCCCGGCCTAGGCCGGGAAAGTAACATTCCCGTACGGTTTTGTTGATCGTTGCTTGGCAACGGATCTTTTCCGGTCTGTAGCAGAGGACTAAAATACTGGAATTATACATTGTACATTTTTCGATCTGAAACCGTAGAAAGTGTAGACATTGCCGATCGATTTTAGAAAAAGTACTTTTACCTCTGCTGTTAATGACAACGCACAGCCGTCTAAAAAGTCAAACTTTAATGTGATGAAATAAGTTAAGACGTCATGTTTTTCTGACGTTTGAACAATAACATTTTTTCTGTCTAAATCCAAAATTGATGAGCAGGAGCCCCCCCCCCCGTTCCTGCTCAGGGGGTAGTGACCGCAAAAAGGCCTAAAATTCGCCTGTTTTTGCATAGTAGATAGCAGGCCAAGGGAAAGAGCAAAATAAATCCTATAGGGCTCAAATTAAACTTTGAAAAATTTTAAGGTGAGCATGTATTTTACTTTTTCTAAAAAATGTAAAGAGTAGGAAATATTTAAAAAAGGCAGTATATAATGAATATTTTAAAAAATAAAACAACTGTTATTACTCAGATTTTATATTGTATGAAGTATTTACGGATTATATATAATTCTGTAGCGTATTTGGAAGAGTTTAGGAAATTATCCTACAACCCTCCAACCCTTTGTAATAATTAAAATACCTAAACTCTTTCAAATACGCTACAGAATAATATATAATCCGTAAATAATTCATACAATATGAAATCTGAGTAATAACAGTTGTTTTATTTTTTTAAATATTCATTATATACTGCCTTTTTTAAATATGGGTGATTTTTGCATTTTTTCAAAAAAGTAAAAATGCTCACCTTAAAGTTTCTCAAAGTTTAATTTGAGCCCTGTCGGATTTATTTTGCTCTTTCCCTTGGCCCGCTATCTACTATGCAAAACAGGCGAATTTTGCGGTCACTCTTTGAAAACTTTCCATATGAAAGTTTCCTGAACGAAATTTTGATAAAACTGAAAGTTTCCGATAAAATATTTGAAAGTTTCCAAAGTTCTGGGAAAGTTTCCTTTGGAAACTTTCGGAATATACAAATATTTTATTGGAATCTTTCATTTTTACCAAAACTTCGTTCTGGAAACTTCCGAAAATTTCCTGGAAACTTTCATTGGAAAGTTTTATTTACCTATCTCTGATTTAAAGTGTTTTATACTGCCTGTAATTTTTATAGCATATTTCTAATGCTATGGAAGTAACTAAAGTTGAAAGCCAGGCTAATCCAGCAGTCGCAATGGGGTAAGAAAATGAAAAATTGAAAAATGTATTCTACGTGAATGCAAGAGAGAGAAGATTATGCGAATGCGTGCAGACGAGAGTGAGCGTTTATAGAAAGCGTATACCGATGATTATAAACAAAAGTATGAGATTGAGTGTACGTGTTGATCGATTGATTGTTTCATTTACCAGCGTGCGGTAGGCATTTCTGCCACTCCCAAGGATTATACAGCTGGGCCTGCTACGTCCACGCTGGGTTGGACTAAAATCATGCTTGTTGCCAGCAACGAGTGCCACATGGCGCATGGTAAAGGAATGTGGGATGGGAGGTGTAGGTATTTGTGACATGCGTTACCGTATTGTGTCGTAAGGGAGCGTTTAAGCTCCCTTTTTTTGTATTTTTGGTTCTGGACTTCTGCCTCTTCTGGGTGTTCTTGTGTTATATGTTGCCGCATTGTGTCGCTGCTGTTTGTGCTCCTATTTTTGTTTTTCCGCTTCTATAAATCTTCTTCTTCTTCTGAACCTTCTGATTCCTCCGTTTCTGATTCTGGTACTTCAATTTGTTCATTGTTCTTAGGGAGTATTCATCTATTTTGTGTTCCACACCGCTGGTCCAACTCTCTTTTGTTGACGGCTCTCACTCCATTATTAGGCTTTTCTTGAAGTTTGTTTTCAGTTCAGGTGTGTCCTGCGCAGGCGCGTACGCAGGAATGTGTTCTGGGGGGGGGAGCTACCAGGGGGGACCAAATAAACACATAACACAGCACAGTGGAACTTAAAACATCACTTTTCTTTTTGGCATATGCGTGAAAACGAATTTAAACTAATATTTGGTATGTCAGAACACATATGAAATGATTGTCACTATCCCAAAAATTCTCAACCGCGCCGCGCCTGGGGGGAGGGCAACCAGGGGGGAACCAAATAAACACATATCACAGCACAGTGGAACTTAAAACCTCACTTTTTTGGCATATGTTTAAAAACGAAGTTAAACTAATATTTGGTATGCAAAAACAGATATGAAATAATTGTCACTATCCCAAACTTCTTAAAAGACGCGCCGCACCTGGGGGTAGTTGCCACATCTGGACTGAAAACAAACTTCAAGAAAAGCCTAATAATGTAGTGAGAGCAGTCAACAAAAGAGAGTTGGACCAGCGGAGTGGAACATAAAATACGGAGTCAAAATTGAATTCTCAGATTCTCACAGCACTTCAACGGAGGTATGCAAGGTGCAGGCTTCTTTCAGAAAACATACACATACGCCGATGATCTTCTAATCGCCGTAGGAGGGCAAGGTGACCCCCTTGCCCCCCTGCTTACGCACCTGGTCCTGCGGTGATTAGGAGATCATCGGCGTATGTGTATGTTTTCTTAGAAAATACAATTTTTCTGAAAGAAGCCTGCACCACGCATACCTCCGTTGAAGTGCTGTGAGAATCTGAGAATTCAATTTTGACGCCGTATATCAACAATGTCTCATTGATTATTTCGGGTTTAATCCAAATTAAATTCGTTTGAGTACTTTTAATAATTATAAAAAACCTCACTTGAAAATTTATGTAAGAAATTGTTCTGTCCCTACTTTAAAAGTAATGCATTAGATTATTGCGGGTTTAATTTATATTAAATTCATTTGATTATTTTTTAAAATTATGAAAAAAATATATGACCATATTTTACGATACGTTATTGATTATTTGGGATATAATTTAAATTAAATCATTTGAATATTTTCATAATGATTGAAAACAATTTATTTGGCCATATTTTTATTGCTCTCATAAATTTGTCAACAGATGTTGCTTCTTCAAGGGTCTCTGGACCTAAACATTTCAATGGTTTTATGGGGCAGACACTTGTAGTCATTAAGACACAAACAAACTAAGATGTACTTATCTCTTATATTATGCCTGGGTTTGGGTCGTGTTTATATATTCGTTTCTTTAAGCTAATTTCTTTATGCACCACACTGATTGCCACTAAATAACTCTGTATTAGTTATTTCAAGATATTAATTATATTTCAACTTGGGCGAGCGTAGAGGCGACTTCAATGTGAATATCAGTCGATATTCCGTTGAAGCAACGTCGAAAGCGGTTAGTACTTGGATGGGTGACCCATCTTGGGAAATACAGCGTTCTCGTCCCACCTTCTAGCGGCTTGTATATCAGTGTACACGCGGAAGTCACGTAATTTCAGACGAGGATTAGGTAGTAGATATACCATCCTTCGGAGGGGATGTAAAGCAGGCGGTCCCTTGTCTATTAAATATTAGGCAAGTATAAGATCCCTACTCTTCTTAAGGGAAGAGGTTCGGCAAAATTTCCAGGCCCTGGTAGCGGAAATAGGCCGACGTTAAATAAATATATATAAAAAAATAAAAGAAAAATAAAAAAAATATTTCAACTTTGTTCTTTTGTTATAACACATCAATTTAATCCGGATTTCTTAAGCTACAATTCATCTAAGCTTTGTCGAATTTAACACAGTTTTACCGGGTTTTTTAACGTTTTTAAGTGGGAGGGTTTCAGACGCACAACCGATCACTCCGACCTATCCTCTTGCAGATCTGCCTATGAGATTGAACGTACCTGTTTTTATTAAATATGCTTCGTACATATAGATACATAAAAAAATGTCGAAATATTTCATGACATTTTACTTCCACATGGAAGTTTAGTAAATGTACAAAGAATTTAAAAAAATTGTTCATATAGACTTAGAATGTCAGGAAACGACAGGATTTTAAGTCTCAACTGAAAAAATGTGTATCTGTCTGTAACTCTTTTCATGCGCTCAATTTACTCTGGAACGGATTATGATATTGACTTGAAAGAACAATGTTAAAAAAAGGTCTTTTTTGGCTCATCTGTGATAAAGTGTGGAAACCATCTATTTTTACTATTTACCCTTATTTGGGGGTGGCATTGAAATTGATATTGAAACTAGCAACAAAAAGTTATTCTTTAGTGTAGGAAATTCTTTCAAAATACTCAGCTCCGATAGGTAAGTAGAAAAAGAAGCAAAAATTCTAAATTCACCCCCTCGTTTCCCTCACCCTTCACCCCCCATAAGAACAGTGTAAGTTACAATATTTAATATACGCTTATTTATTTATTTTTAAAAAAACCAAAACTCCTCGTTAAATGGCTATTACCAGGTTATAATTGATTACTTCCGAATACTCTTACACTCATCCCCACCAATTAAGGTGGTGGATTTTATCTTTTTAGAGTTTTTATTGGTTTTAGTTGCAAAAGAAATACCTAATCACCCAGTCTGATGTTTTTTTATCATAATAAGATGATTTAGTCAATTCAGATGAATATTTCTCACCCCTGGGTGTACGGTGTACATGTCACTATCCAGAGAATATTATTTTTCCAGTAAATTTTACGTCATAATTACCTTAATAAGTAAATTCGTCTTTAACCAAGTCGAGTTGGAGCTAATTTCAACAAAAATGTTTGCTGGGGTGGTCCCACCACCGCCGAGCCCTACCTTACAGTTTGAGAACTACTATTACATGATTTAATGGAAATCGCTTAAGCCAATTTATAGGTAACGATTGTACACGCTTAAAAAAACATACACGAGTCGAATTGAGAACCTCCTCATTTTTAAATCTTTTGAAATCTGTTAAAAAGGTATAAAATTTTGTATATTAAAATTTGATACTTGATTTTCTTTCAGCATTATGCAATTTAAAAAAATTTTAAGTGCATTTCAGAGCAGGGTTGTCCAGCCAAGTGGTCGTTCTCATTTTCAGATATGAAAGAACTATCTTTCCATAAAATTTCAGCGGGTATAAAACAATTTGAACAAATCGTTTACCAGCTCTTAGACTATTAGTAGTTAGTAGACCTTTTGCATGCTTATGAGCCTGTGCGTATTTTTTTCCATATGATAGTGTAAAACAGTGTTCCCCGCCATACACATCCGGCGCTGTTACTAGAGGTTTTCAGTTCACCTGACTTCTAACTATTCACCTGTTCGCTGTTGATACGGTCGCGGCGTGCCGTGGTAACTCTATCAAACAAAACACTACCACACTGACAAGAGAATAACTATAAAACCACTTCTTGGCGGTAAACACGATTCGAATTTGAATAATTGGACAGTTATTGTTCTCTGTTGATTTGGTATGTTTCTAGTCGAACGTTATTAGAATTTGTTTAGTGATTTAATTGGTTGAAATATCGGCGCAGAGTTTGTTTAATTGGTGGACAATAATTATACCATGCCAGTGGGACTTGTGTATAACATCGCTAGGTAAGATTTGGCAAGGCAAGGGTGAAAAATGTGGGCAATTTCCCTAATATTTTTGCATGTTTGTAATATAGAAAACGTTTTCTGTAGTTAGTATAATAACTAGAGGTTTTAACTTCGGAATAATGTCATATTGAACGGATTTCGTTCATTTTTGACAGTATAATAGTAAATGCTTCACAGAAAAGTTTTTATAGTGAGCTTGCTAATTTATTGGGGGTGGGTGTTACCCCCTCTCAGGGGGTGGCACTTAAAAAATATATATATTTACTGAAGCTGAAATAGAATAAAATTTTAAGAAGAACAGGTTCTATGCAATTTTTCACATAAATTGATAGTTCTTAAGTTATAACGACTTCAAAATTGCGATTTTAGCTTAAAAAAAATGTATTTCCAAACGGCTTTCGTCAAGTATCTCGAAAAGTATTACTTTATCGAAAAAATGTTATAGACCAATTACAGAAAGTACCAACTGGGAATTAATTATATTTTTTGTTTATTGTTGTAGGATTAATAATTTCGGAGATATTTAAATTTATATTTGGTATCCAAGTGTTTCGAAATTACCTTTAAAGTTTAAAATGTATTTTTTTCTAAAGCAAGTGCTTTAAATGAGCAAAAAAATTTAAGCATCTAGGTTAACGAAAAACTGTATTTGAGATAATTTTTTTAAATTATTGGCTAATTAGACTAACAAAATGGTGATCTTTTTATATAAAAACATATAAATACGCATATTTTTCCGTCATAACTTCTTTATTTCTTATGCTACAGGAACGAGTAAAATATAATTTGAAAGCGCAATTAATTGCCTTTAATTTCATTTCTTAACATGCGTGACGTAGGTATCACAATTTCTGAGATATTTAATATTTAAACTGCATTTTTCGTCTTATAAACGTTCGGACGCCATTTATAAACTTTCATATCTCCGAAACTATTAAATCTATGTAAATAAATAAACAACTGAAATTCATTATCAGCTTATGAGCTTTATTTTTGGTCTCTACCCATTTTTTAATTAAACTGATATTTATTGAGATATTTGGAAAAGGAAAAAAAAATTACGTTTTATTGAAAGTACCTTTATAGTTTAAATTGTATTTCTTTCTAAAGCAAGTGCTGTATACAAATAAAAAAAATTGAGTATCTACGTCATGCTATATGTTAATGAGAAACAGTGTTTGAAATTCCTTTTTTTTTTTTAATTACTGGCTAATTACAGTAACAAAATGGCGACGTTGTTATTAAAAAAATGTGTAGACGCACATTGCTTCGGTCATAACTTCTTTGTTTTTATGCTACAGTAACAAATAAAAAAACAGTTGAAAGCTTAATTAATAACCTATTATTCTACCTATTAGCATCCTTGACGTAGGTGTCAAAGTTTCTGAGATACTCACTCTAAATAATTATCTTATGAACACTTGGATGCCAAATATAAACTTAAATATCTTATTATTAATCCTACATCAATAAATAAAAAATATAATTAATTCCCAGTTTGTACTTTCTGTAATTGGTCTGTAACATTTTTTCGATAAAGTAATACTTTTCGAGATACTTGACGAAAGCTGTTTGGAAATACCTCTTTTTTAAGCTAAAATTGCAATTTTGAAGTCGTTATAACCTAAAAACTATCAATTTATGTGAAAAATCGCATAGAACCTTTTCTTCTTAAAATTTGATTCTACTTCAACTCCAATAAATATATATATATATTTTTTAAGTGCCACCCCGTGAGAGGGGGTGGCATCCACCCCCTATAAATTGGCAAGCCCCCGCACAATATAGAAACTTTTCTGTGAGGCATTTATTATTATACTGTCGAAAATGAACGAAATCCATTCAATATGACATTATTCCGAAGTTTTGCATATTTTTTACTTCTAGGTACTGTACTAATTGTTTAGCAGCTAAGAGCCAGTGGCGGATCTAGAAATTTCAACAATTTTTTTCTCGTTTGTGTCGCATGGGACCCGTATGAAATATGGGAAACAACATCTAGAGAAACGCTCCTCTAACGACTCCTAAAAAATTTTGAAAAAGCAGTTTGCGAAAATGTCTTGTCTAAGGACACCCCTTTAAAGTTATTCTTTTTTGTCATATACATTTTACTTTTCATAAAAATACAACAATAGGTTTTGGAGTTTATGAAAATATTTTCATTATTAACTGAAATACAATGAACTGAAATTTTGTAATTTACAATTTAACAAATTACAAAATTTCAATTCGTTGTATCTCAGTTAGTAATGAAAATATTTTCATAAACTCCAAAACCTATTGTTGCATTTTTATGAAAAGTAAAATGTATATGACAAAAAAGAATAATTTTAAACGGGAGTCCCTAGACCAGGGGGGGTGCAAGAATTTTGAAAAATGTTTTCGCAAACTGATTTTTCAAAATTTTTTAGGGGTCGTTAGAGGAGTGCTTCTCTAGATATTATTTTCCATATTTCGTACGGGTCCCTTGCGTCACAGACGAGAAGAAAATTATTGAAATTTCTAGATCCGCCACTGCTAAAAGCATTTAGTTTATGACTGTCTTAAATGAAAATATATCCAATATACTAAGCTCCAGTCTTTGTAATTGTAATATTTTTCTTTTAACGTTTCGGTCTACTGCAGTATCATCAGAGATACTACAATGTGGTATAAATTATTTAAATGATAGTCGACTTTTTAAAAATACACTTGTTAAACTGTGGCTTTTGAATTGTAGAATAATTACTTTAAATGACAATTTTACAGTGTATTACATAATTATGTATGGTTTGTTTTGTGTACATAAATATGACTATTTCTTTTCTTTTTCGATGCGGTTGTTTATTGCATTTATATTAAGTCCTTTAATTCGTAACATTCCTTTTGTTCAGTTCTCTATCTAGAAAATTTACTTTATCGAAATTTATAAATAAGGCTATAGTTATTTTCTAATGGGTGTTTTGAAATACGTACATTGCTATTTGAATTATTTTGCTATATTTATCTTTATATTATTTTGTAAATATTTTTTTGATTGACTTGTAGTCAGTGTTTGCAATATAAGATGGGGGTATATCTTAATATCTTTGTTATTCCATGTTCTGAATGATGGAAGTATGGTGATAAATTTGTGTTCGAGGTAGAGTCAGACTCGAATGTAATATGCCCAAAACGTAAAGAAAATTAGTTTTCTACAAGATGGCTGTGTGTTAGGGTGAGCCGAAAAAATAATTAAAGGACCCCCGCTTATGGTGAAATCGGTTGAATTTTTAATATATTGTAGATTTCGAGTTTCTGATCAAAAGTTCTCATGGGCCCAACTCGATTCTATGTCTAGTTTCCGAGATACAGCTCAAGAAATGTACAAGAACGACCTCTTGTACAATTAAAAAAAATTCAAATTCATGATTTTTTTCGTACATTTTATATTGCGATACGTTCTGATAGCCCTTTATAATATTTTGCACTTAAAACATTTGTTGTTTTAAAAATAGCGTGGAAAATTAGTTTGAAAAATGTTGACGAAGGCGCCGGGAAATCTATATAAAAACAACAAGTGAAAAAAATATTCGGTCAAATTTGCTAAAACATTTTTTACATAAGGTATGTCTCTTCCTGATCAAAAAATTTTGATTGAAAAACTGCCGGAAATTGCTCCTTCAATAAATTAAAAGTTCGACGAGATACAGAATTTTACAAGTCGAAATCTACAATATATTAAGAATTCAACTAATTTCACCAGGGGCACTTTCCATAAGAAATGAGCGGGGTACTTTGAATTTGCAGATGGTCTAGTTTCTAATTTACTGCTACTAATTCGGGTACATTTTTAGACAAATCGGTTAATATTTAGCTAGACTCCAACAATGAAAGAACAGGCCAATTTTGAACATTTTGTGATTCGACGTTTCAAATTTTCTTATGATTCTTTATTACCAATGTTAAAATATGTGAGAAAAAGTGTTTCAAATAAATTATTTTAGTTTCATGGAAATTAGAAACTTATCACAAAAAACTTTATTTTCGGAAAATTCTACCCTTTTGGAGGCAAATTTCCAAAGTTTTCATAGAAACTTTTATCAAACGTTTTGATATAGATAAAACATCATAAAAAAATCAAATCAAATTGAAAAATGTTAAAAAGAGAAACATAGCCTTTTTCTTAAATTTCAATGGTTATGGGGGCCAGCTAAATATTAATCGATTTGGCTATAAATTTACCAGAATTAGTTTTAGATACATAGTAACAAACTAAGAGGTAGATTATTAGCGAAAAACTAATTCTTTTTTTTTTTTTGACTCACTTCATATAGTGCCTGTGTCTGTGTGTGTATGTGGAATTTTCTTTCGTTCACGATAACTTCTATATAAGTCCATTGATTTCGATTTTTTTTTTAATGTTGGTTTTTATGAAGACTCCAAATGTATTAATTTTGATGCCAATCGGATAAGCGATTTTGAAAATATGTGCAATATTAAAGTCATGTACGGTTCCCACACCGATATTTCATCGAATTCATAATTTTCTAGTACTTTATGGGCTGAGTAACACGTATTATCTCATTTTTTTTATATTTTCCCACTGTCAATAACTAAGTCTACTAGAACCAGAAGAGTGCCCCTAATTAGCCACTTCTTTAACGAAAAATTTTATTCGGAAAGTTGCTTAAATTAATTTATTAGTGGTTGATGGTCTGTGCTTTACTGGTGGTGTAGAGAAAGAACTTTTTAAATAGTTGACGTTTCGTCGCAATTTATTGACATCCTGACTGACTATTTAGGTGAGTTTTCCTTTGTCACATTGGATTTAAATAATAAAACAAAACACATTGATATAAACAAATACAACAAAACTCCTCAACGTATGAGTGACCTACTATACTAGTATAGACTAGGTACTAACTAACACTAACCCTAAAAAAAATCTGAATCAAACTACCATCAGCCCAACCCAAGAGCACCGTTACCCTTATACAACAATCCAAGGCAAGCATCAGAACATGGAGAGTCTTAGGCCTCAAGTGCACTACAGTATTCGTCAGTGGCGCAGCCAGAAAATTCATCTGGGGGGGGGGGGATCAATAGAACTGGCCTCCCCAGAGGATGAGTAGTAGATTTCTCTACTAGATAATATTGGCATTAATTACAAAATATTTATTTCAAGGGATAATTTGGATACTGCTTTGTACTGATAGAGATTATGCTTCTTTATTTTTTGGCTCATAGAAGACGGCTTGGGGGGGCGGGCCCCATAGCTCCCCCCCTGGCTGCGCCCATGGAACTAGTATATGCAATCAAAATATAAATGCTCCAGCGTAATATCATGAGACTTTCTTGAATCATCCGGGGCCAGATGATGAACGAATAATTAAATAAGTATAATTCTTGCTGTCGACATGAATTTGACTTGAAAAATTCATTTCAAAAGGAAACAATCGTGATTTTCATTTTAATTAATTATTAATTTTGATTTGAAACTACAAGAGATTATACACAAATAAATTATAATATTGATTTAAAAATAATTTTGCGTTAAACTGAGAACAGCTATTTTTTGGATTAAATATATTATATTCAATTTAAAATGATGTATTCTTAGTTTAATTTGATTTTTACTTTGATTTAAAAAATGCAGTATTATTGTTTTAGGTAAGAGGTAATTTTAAATGTAACATACAATTTATTTACAAAGACAAACACAATTTTAAGGAAATATATTGAGGTGTTCATTTTAAAACGAGGAATAGTACTGAAACAAGAATACTAGGATTTTTCATTTTAAATAAATGAAGTGTTCAATTTAATACTACGTACTTATCTAATTAAGAATAATCCTAAATAAATAGTACTCTTTACTTGAAAAAATGGTATTATTCATTATATTATACAAATTTATCTTTTATTTGGATTGAAACATATTTATTCAAATCAAATATACTTTGTTTTGTGTGTAGATAATTAGTATTTATCGACCCTTTTTGAAGGCGATTCAATTTCTCTTAGACTTAGACTAAAGTAGCAAACAAATTTTGAAACACAGTTAAATGAACAAAAACAAGGGGAAATATAATACCACATCTATTTCAAACGGTATTGCTTTAGATAGAAAAGTTACAAGTTCTGTAGTGAATTAAAAAAATCTCATTTTAGAATCGTCTTTTCTATAGCTGTAAATCTCAACAAAATCGAGACTGAGTGATTCAGGTCGTCTGTGTTTTTGAAATTTTTGTAAAAGTATATTAATATGTATTATTTAAATTAATTATAAGATTCTTAATCAAGTAGTCATAATGTAGGAGGCAATCCTACATTAAAATTATACCGTTGCTAATATTTTAACAAATCCTACTTTCTTGTTAAAAAAGAAGTTCACTCTCTGTAAGGAGCCGTGGGTCATTTATTTTAAACATGTATAAAATACTGGACTTCCATGATACTGGGAATAGCCAATTTCGTTATAGCGAAAATTTGTATTTATAAATCGCCTATATTATTTTAACCCAACAGGCATATGGCAATTTTCAAGATGAAAAATAACGTGAATAAACAGTTAATTAATATTATTAAAATAGTACCGTGATTGTTGTGACTTCACATTTCCATTTTTAAGATTACGTGTTTCTATTTTATAATATTTTCTTTGATATTTTTTTTTTTTTTTTTTTTTTTTTTTTTTTTTTTTTTTTTTTTTAATGCCTTTATTTATATTAACGTCCTGGCGAAGTTTAGCTAATGCTACTCTACCACTTAACCAGGACGGCGAGATGAGATACGGTCACCAGTCCAAGTGATGGACTCGGCCCGGCGTGCTTAACTTCGCCGATCGAGGTCCACTCACTGAAACCGGTACCGTACCTCACCTCACATTTTATCACATTTTGAGAAGATACCGCAACACGGCTTATTTTCAAACTCAGAAAAGACAGATATAATTGCTGTTTATTACATTTAAAGGTACATAAAGAAAATTCAAGCCCAAAGGTTAGATCCTGTATGTACTCTGATGCACTGAATCCGAATTTCATATCAGAATTTATGTTTGACGGCGAAATATCGCTTAAATTACGATATTAGTTCTAAAATACGGGTTTTCTAAGGCTGGTAGGGACATGCAATTGAAAAATTATCTTTTTTGTATAAGACGCATACAATCACAACAAACTGCAATTACTGAACTCATTTCAAGCCCTTTTATATCCTCTGGCACTAAAGCCACCCCGAATCGGGGGCGATAAGAGCTATTAGGGCAAAACTCGCACGAAATATGTTCACGTAGCCAAGAGAAGATTTTTTTGTATAAAATTGATAAAATTAGGAAATACTCCTCTTCTGTTGCCTATTTCGATCCCGATTTTGTTTTATGCTCTGGAACTACCCCCAATGCAGGCAATGCTATTTTGGACAAAATCGATGAAAAATGGACACAAATTGATCAAAGGAATTGTTTTGTTTACTGTGTAACCAAAATAACATTGATTGCATTGAAGATGTCATCACCCAAATATTAGCATAAATTGAATTATTTATTTTTTTACACAAATTGGATAATTCAGAAATCTTATACAGTGTGGAACAGCCAAATGGAATACATTCACTATCTCAACTATTGTGCATATTTATAAAAAATCCCGAGACATGTCGATTTTGGATTCTGAAATGACATCCTGCAACGTACAAATTTCATCCCTAAATTCAACTCCCTTCTAGTGGCAGGTGCAATCCCTAAAAATTAACGGTCTGCTCGACGAAATTCGCTACAACAAGCGAAAAACATAAAAACTTACAGCGTGTTTCTCTTGCAGACAAGCAAAAACAATTTCAGTGTTTTTTTTCAACATTATCAACTAAAATGAAGACATGACAACATCAAAATTCTTCATCGCTGTCATTGCCAGTTTTACTGAAAACGCCGTAGTGACTGATAGCAATAAATAGTTGTCAGTGTTTTGTTTGAGTTTTGCTAACTGCAATTTCTAAACATAATAAACATAAAATAATAATTTTACAGATGGTTGGTTACGGAGATAGAATGCGATCACAGGACGAAGTTGCTCGCATACTTGAAGAAAAATTTCATGATTTGCCGCCTATATCCCAAGATACAATTAGCAAAATTGAAAAGCAGTTTCGCGAAAATGGACATGTACAACAGATAAAAAAGAAGCTTCCAATGCAATGAGTAACGATATCAAATTAGATATACTGCCTAAGTTTAAAAAACCCACATAGTTCAAGTCGACCAGCAGCTTCAGCATTTAATGCTTCCCATTCCTCAATTATTCGCATACTAAAAGAAAATAAAATGCATCCCTATAAACTGACCCCAACTCAGGAACTTAGTGAAGACGATTTTAATAGAAGACTGTATTTTTGTGAACAAATGATGCAAAGGTTAGATAACAATGTTATCCAACTAGAAAATGTTTTGTTTTCGGATGAGTCCACTTTTACTCTTCGTGACCATGTTAATCGTCAAAACTGTCGCTACTTGCCTAATGAAAATCCTCACTGGATGAGAGAATTACATACCCAAAATCGTGAAAATTAATGTTTGGGCGGTTTTCATTGATGGCAATTTGAATTTGGATAACTATTTAGCTCTGCTCCAAAACCCACAATTTCCATCGGCTGTAATATGGTTCCAGAAGGATGGAACATCACCACATTACGGAATCGATGTCCGACAATACCTCGACTTTCTCCTGATCTTACACCCTTAGATTTCTTCCTAAAGGGATATGTGAAAAGTATGGTATACAAAACTAAGCCACGCAATATAGCTGACTTAAGAAGAAGAATAACTGATGTGGTCACGCCTCAGATGTTGGAAAACGTTAGAAGACATTGTTATTTATGATTAGGATGCTGCCAAGACGTTCAAGGAACTCATTTTGAAAATTTAGTGCATTGAAGTTAAGTTTCTTTTAGTTCGCTGTAGTCAGTTACGTTAAATATGAATTAATTTATCTGCAGCTAATTTTTGCAACAAGTATTAAAACCATAGCATTTTTGACTAGAGAATGAAAAGAAGGGGGTTGAATTCAGGAATGAAATTTGTATGTTGCAGAATGTCATTTTGGAATCCAAAATCGACATATCTCGGTATTTTTTATAAATATGCACAATAATTGAGATACTGAATTTATTCCATTTGGCTGTTCAACACTGTGTTTTCCAAAATGTATTGAAAATTGTATGTTAATTACAGACCGATTTCTATCTTACCCTTATTTGCAAAAATTTTTGAAGGGGTCTTAAAATTGCAAATAATAAATTACTTTGAGAAGTTCAACTTGTTCAATAACTGTCAGTTTGGTTTTAGAAGTAAATTGTCGACTACCCATGCTATTAACTCTTTGATAGACTCAATCAACAGAGGCTTTGAACAAAACGAAATATTATACGCCCAATTTTTGGATCTAAGCAAAGCATTTGACTGTATTTCCCATGATATATTATTGAAAAAACTTCACTTTTATAAATTCTCTGCTAACAGTCAAAAGCTACTTGCATCGTACCTTGAAAAAAGATGCAGTATGTGAATTACCAAAATATGAATTCTGATTTCATAAATATTAAATTTGGAGTACCTCAAGGCTCCGTTTTGGGTCCAACTCTTTTTCTCATTTTCATAAATGACAACCAATAATACTGTGTCGGCAAAATCTGTTTTATTTGCTGATGACACCACTTTATTAAACACAAACCAGGATATCAATGCATTGCTGTCCAATGTGCGCGAAACTCGGTCAACTATTCAGGACTGGTGTCTATCAAATAAATTAATGTTAAACGAGAAAAAACACAAACAATGATTTTCAGTTTAAGACAGTACATAATAGATGACATAAATATAGTATCCATGGATTGTGTTAAATTCTTAGGAGTTCACGTGGACAACAAGTTAACTTGGGAAAAACATGCCAATTTTCTGTGTGATAAAATGGTTAAAAATTTATTTCTTTTAAGACACCTAGTGAACTGCGTGTCCCAGGCAACATTATTAGCAGCATACCATGGACTAATCCACTCTGCAATCAGCTATGCAATTTTGGCCTGGGGTCACTCTTCCCATTCTGCTGCTGTTTTTGCTATGCAAAGAAAAGCAGTTAGAATAATTTCCGGGTTAGGATACAGAGATGATTGCAGAGATTCTTTTAAAAAACTAAATATCCTAACCTTGATTAGTACATATATATTGCAGTGTCTCCTTTACATCAAAGAAAATGAAACAATGTATACACCACGTGATCAGATCCACTCATACTCTACCCGCAATAAAGATCATTTGAATCATGACTTTTTACGACTCTCTAAACTCGCGATGGAATAAGGTATCACGCAATAAAGTTTTTCAATGCGTTACCCCATCGCATTAAGGAACTGGACTGTAGACGTTTCAAATCTGTGATAAAAATTTTTTTAATAGACCATGCCTTTTATAATCTTAAAGAATTCTTAGATGCTAACTTTTCCACTATGTCTGATAAATAAGGTTTTTAATTTATTTGTTCTTTTACTACATTATGCAGAAAATTGTATAACTTTTTTGACATGTGTAAATACTCTGTATAATGCACCAATAAAGATATTATTAT
Organism: Rutpela maculata; assembly: GCA_936432065.2. Taxonomy (NCBI): domain Eukaryota; kingdom Metazoa; phylum Arthropoda; class Insecta; order Coleoptera; family Cerambycidae; genus Rutpela; species Rutpela maculata. The sequence goes on along the minus strand of OW386286.2, from coordinate 246,894,105 downwards.
TATTATATTATGTGTTGAAATACGCTACTTATCGGTACTGTAAAGTTTCATTACAGTGAGAATATGAAGTTGATAAAATATGATAGAGTTGTTGTATAGCTAGTGATTCATTTCTGTGAAAAAGTGAATAGGATACCGTCAACAAACAAATAAATTAAATCCAATAATAGAATGCATTTCAAGAACTACAACAACCTTGTGTACAATTATGCAACGCTAACATGCTGTCTTTTCTTTATAAAACCTCTCCCTATAAACGTTCGTTGAAACCTCGCTGTAGGTGCATGTGGCACTTTGGTTGCAAAACATCTGAACTATGGTGAAACTCACAATTAACTATCTAGCTAATTACATAATTATTGCATTAAATGCACTTTTTTGTTTATTAGCGTTTATTTATATAAGCATTTTATACATATGTATACGTATATATTAATTGTCCAAAGACCACTATTTTCTGATATATCAGTTGTGGACCTTGAAAGGATCTAGTAGGATTCTTTAACGGTGAATAGCTTTATTAATAGGTTTATTAATGTATTTTAACGTACTTTTTATTATATTACTGGCTGAAAAAAAAGGAGAAATTGATTGGGGAATAGCATATGCAAATAATAGTATATTATTCAGCGAGCGTGTAATGATGGCGAGTGTCGTAATTCATCCGAGTGAGTAATAGTTATTATACGCCAGTAGAATACAGTACTTTATCTATGACTACTCAACAGGAAGTTGCACTTTAAGGTAAATTTGCAGAAAATAATAATAGTAAGAAATGGGGATATTTGTATGGGAAAATGCGAAGACGCACATTGTAACTCGGTCATAACTTTTTATTTTTTAAGCAGGTGGAAAAATAAAAAAAATGACTTTTAGCTTAATCGTTAATATTTAATTTGGTTTCATAACATTTTTGGCGGAACAGTTTCTGAGATATTTAACTTTTCAAGTAGTTTCTTATAGACTTAAAAACGTTCGGCACATTTTTAAACCCCCTTATTTCCAAAAAAAAAAAAGAATACGATGATTTTAAAAATAGAACACTCTTCCTTGGTTTATTAACTTTTCCTTTGAGATTATTTATTTTTGAGCTAGGAGTGATACTCTTCAAGTTGTTCCAGAGGTTTAGCTAGGCTACATGGGGTGCTGGGGAGACATACATTTTGGGGCCCCTATAGACAATAGTGATCTGCAAAAGAAAACAAAAAATATAAAAAATTTAAAAAAAAATCGAACCGCCTTCAAAAAATCTTCAAAAGATTCTTAGCCCAGTCAATGAACGTTCAATAAGGAGATCTAGAAGGAAATGCAGAGATCACAATTTTCGTATCTGTTATGTTTCAGTAATGGATTGTATATCTTTTAACTGTATTCCAACTTTATTATAAATTGAAAAAAAAATTAATAATCATCGTGGAAAGAAATTTGTTGTACAGATATCCATTTCATAGCAGACTGAACTCAAATATCGAATAAAAAATGTCTTTGTGTCTGTAAGTATGTGTGTGCGTGTATATCGTTTCTTGTAAACACGATAACTTCTGTTAGACTTAAAATATTTAATTACAATTTGGAACGAATGTAAAATAGCATAGTACAATAATCTCTATTGAAATTGGGCCATATCTGTAATACATGCTCATAACCAGAGTCCTACAAATTCTCACTCTTACGTAAAATAGGTTTTATTTTAATTTCAGAGCAAAATGCGTTTTTTTTTATTAGGCATACAAAAATATGAAGATGTATAAGGTTTCTAAACCGCAATATACCGGGTATATGTTAGGTTCAAACAAACTTTGTTTAAATTAGATGATATTTCAATGTCATCCTAAAATTTGGAACATGGAGTTTTTAATAAGATTATTATATTGTGAGAGTTTGTAGGCCTCTTGTTATCACCATGTATTACAGATATGGTATAGCGACTATAGCGACTCACTCACTTCCAAAAGCGAGAAGTTTCCATTGAGTCGCTAAGAAACAAAAAGGAAAACTCGATCCATAATGGAGAAGTTTCCATGGAGTCGCTAAGAAAAATAAAAACATTCGATATAAAAATATAATATCAATCTACTTAAAAAATACCAAAATCATATAAAATATGAACATGTATTAATAACAAATATACGTATATTAACTTCCATTTTAATTTTATTTATAGCGATAACGCTATAAATTTGGTGACCCCGACGTGATCATTTGATGTCCAACGTGATAAATATATACAAGAAGAGATTCGATATATCAACTACCGTTATAAATTGACCATTTTATGAAGAGAAGAATTTTCCGATGAATTTTGAATAGAGGTTCCAAATTTGAATAGATGTTCCTATAATTTATGGTAATTTCCTAATTCAATCAACTGAAGTTGTACATTACAAGTACTGTCATCTGTCGGTGAGTGAGTTAAAGTACATTTCCTTTTTTATCTAAGAGAGTAGTAAATCAATCAATCAATCACAATCGATTAGTTATGCAAAGACAACCTTCAGACGAGGATTTTCCTCAAACCCATTATGTCACCTCTGTCAAATTACCCCCATTCTGGAAATCAAAACCAGAAATTTGGTTTACCCAGATTGAATCACAGTTTTCTGCTGCAAAAATTGTCAATGATAAGAAAAAGTATGATCAGGTTATAGCTAATTTGCCATTAGATGTGATAGATAATATATACGATATAATATCTAATCCCCCGGAAACGGATCTCTATATAAATTTAAAGAAAGTTTTAATTTCACGTTTATCATCGAGTGAGGAAAAACGTCTGAATGATCTGTTATCAGGTTCCCAAATGGGCGATCTGAAACCTTCAGATTTCTATAGATCCATGCTGAATATGGTTGGAGGATTCAGCATGGTTAGTCAAGATTTATTGATAAAGCTATGGAAAAGACGTTTACCTCAAACAGTATATATTGCCATTACATCTTCAGGGAAAACAGACACAAAAGAGATTCTAGATATTGCAGATCAGATCTGGGAGTCCTGTCAAAATTCAATGGTTGCATCGTACTCCAAAAATCCTCTTGACTCTGAGTCAACCCCGTTATCAGATTTAACTACCACTATCAAAAATTTTTCAATCACTTTTCATGATTCAATTAATCAAGTATTACAAAAACAAGAAATTTTTAATTCTCGATTAAACTCTTTAGAATCCAGACTTTCCAATCAATCCTTCGAGCCTCAACCTTCTACTTCATGCTGCAACAATTGCAAAAGCAAAAGCAATTCACAAACTCGTACCACTAATCGCAATCGTTCACCCAGCCGTAATAATGTTTCCAATAAATTTGATCGTACAGACAATATACTATTTGTTACTACCATCAACTTTATGGTACCAATGCCTATCGTTGTGGAGGTGAATGGTGCAAATTCAGTAAGAATGGTAAAAAATCTGATAATTCTCAAAGATGACTGAAGTTTGATAATTCTATGACGTCTGATTTTGACATTTCTAACAGCAAACGTCGTCGACTTTTTATTTACGATAGATCTAACAACCTGAACTTCCTAATCGACACTGGTGCCGATTTATCTGTGGTGCCACGCAATGCTTTCACAGATTTAAAAAAGAATTTCGATACGATATTAACCGCGGCTAACGGTTCAACCATTTTTACATACGGTAAGAAATTGTTAAAAGTCAATCTAAACTTACGTAGATTATTTCCTTTCGTTTTCAATATAGCAGACGTTGACATACCGATAGTCGGAGCAGATTTCTTGTCTCATTTTGGTTTAGTTGTCGATCTTAAAGGAGCTCGAATAATTGATAACAAGACTAATTTGTCAGTTAATTGTTTTATTAAAAATAGTCCTTTAGACAATTGTAGATTAGATTCACTTAAATTATTTCCTTTGACAGATAAATATAACAAATTACTTTTACAATTTCCTAATTTAATTAGTTCCCCAGATTACAATTTACCTATTAAACATTCTATTGTACATCATATAGTTACTGAAGGTCATTTACCTTTTTCACGACCTCGTAGATTAGACAATCTTAAATTTAAAATAGCTCAAACAGAATTTAATAACATGGTAGAATTAGGTATCTGCAAACCATCATCTTCTCAAGTTTCCTCTCCACTCCATCTAGTGGCGAAAAAAGAGAATGACTGGAGACCTTGTGGAGATTATCGACAACTAAATACGATTACCATTCCAGACAGATATCCATTACCTCATATCCACGACTTTAGCTCTCAGTTGCACGGCTGCACTATTTTCTCCAAGGTTGATTTAGTGCGAGCGTACCATCAGATACCTGTCGCTGAAAATGACGTTTATAAGACAGCTATAACAACTCCATTCGGACTGTTTGAATTTTCCCGCATGCCTTTTGGTCTACGCAATGCCGGTCAAACTTTCCAACGTTTTATGAATGAAGTACTTGTCAATTTACCTTTCGTTTTCGTCTATTTGGATGATATATTAATCGCAAGTCAATCAGATGTACAACATTTGGAACATTTGGAAAAGGTTTTCAAGAGATTAGACACATACGGAATTAACATTAAACCATCTAAATGTATCTTAGGAGTTGACAATTTAACCTTTTTAGGTCATCACATCTCTTCATCAGGTATTTTACCATCAACTGAGAGAGTTGAAGTCATTAATAATTTCCCTTTACCGACAACTCTCAAACAACTACAACGTTTCATAGGTATGGTGAATTTTTATCATCGTTTCATACCTCATTTTGCTGAAATATTACTTCCCCTATATTCTCTTTGTAACAGTTTATCTCATGATAAAATTACAAAGATAAATAGTTGGCCTGATCAATGTTTAGACGGATTTTCGAAAGCCAAAGACGCAATAAGTAATGCAGTAGTTTTAGCTCATCCTTGCAATAATGACGATACTATCTTATCTCTCTCAGTCGATTGTTCTAACCTTGCCATGGGTGCAGTTTTAGAGCAAAAAGATAATAATGGATTTCTTGCTCCTTTAGCATTCTTTTCCCGTAAATTAACCACAGCACAAACCAATTATTCCATTTTTGACAAAGAACTTTTAGCATTATATACTGCAATTAAACATTTTAAGTTTATACTTGAAGGTCGAAAGTTTAATTGTTTTACAGATCACAAACCTTTAATCAACGCTTTATTCACAAAAGCAGAAAGATCTCCTCGTCAAATACGTCATTTAGAATACATAGCTCAATTTTCTTGTAAAATACAACATGTTAAAGGAAAACATAATGTAATAGCTGACAGCTTGTCACGTATTTACGACACTTCTTCCTTAAAACAAGATATTTTACCACTTCAACTTAAAAATTCTCCCTTCCTTAATGTTAACTTTGACCTAAAGTTGCTTAGTGAAGCTCAGGAGAAAGATTCAAATCTCAACTATTTATTGTCAGATAAATCATCACTAACTAAAACCAATTTCATTTTAAAAAAGATACAAATTCCAGATTCAAATGATTTTATTTGGTGTGATGTTTCTCGTGCAAAAGTCAGACCTTTTGTCCCACTTGTTTACAGACGAACGATATTCGATATTTTTCACAACTTATCTCATCCTGGTATTAAAGCCACTAGACTGTTGATTTCAAATAACTATTTTTGGCCGAAAATGAACACAGATTGCAATTTATGGTCAAAATCGTGCATTAACTGTCAAGCTGTCAAAGTCAGTCGACATACGCGAAGTGCTCTCGGGAACTTTTCCATTCCGAAAATCAGATTCGACCACATCCACATAGATTTGGTAGGACCATTACCTCCATCCAAAGGTAACTCTTACATTCTTACGGTGATTGAACGATTCACTAGGTGGCCGGAAGCGTACCCTCTTCGCGACATCACAGCAGAAACAGTTGCGCGTACTTTATTTCAAAACTTTGTTTGTCGATTCGGTGTTCCCTTGTCAGTAACGACTGATCAAGGAGTACAATTCGAGTCAAGATTATTTAATGAATTTGCAAAGTTTTTAGGTTTTCATAGAATACGTACAACTCCATATCACCCAGAAGGCAACTCTTTAGTTGAAAGATTTCATCGCTCACTTAAAACTTCCTTGTTAGCTAGAGCCAATACATCACATTGGACAGATGAATTACCCATCATTTTATTAGCATTTAGGACAACTCCCAAGGAAGATCTGCAATGTTCACCTGCTGAACTCATATATGGTCAAACCCTTCGTTTACCTGGCGAATTTTTCGTTGAATCGTATAATTCCCCAGATATTCCTTATTTCATTGACAAATTACGCATTTATTTTAATAATTTAAAATTTGTTCCTCCAACTTCGCATGGCAATTACAAAACTTTTGTTAGTTCAGATCTTGCCTCTTGCGATTTTATTTTCGTTCGCATTGAACGTTTAAAACGTTCATTTACTCCTTTATATGAAGGACCGTTTAAAGTTTTATCTCGTTCAGATAAGTTATTTACCTTTAAGAAAGGAGCCAAAGTCATAACTGTCAATATTGATAGGGTTAAACCGGCTTTTGTATTAGTTGACAGATGTGACACTTTGCCTACCCCGATTAAAAAAGTACGTTTTGCAATCGACACGTTGATTGATTGACTATTTTCTTTTTTAACGAGGGGGTGTATATAGCGACTATAGCGACTCACTCACTTCCAAAAGCGAGAAGTTTCCATTGAGTCGCTAAGAAACAAAAAGGAAAACTCGATCCATAATGGAGAAGTTTCCATGGAGTCGCTAAGAAAAATAAAAACATTCGATATAAAAATATAATATCAATCTACTTAAAAAATACCAAAATCATATAAAATATGAACATGTATTAATATCAATAGGGATTATTGTACTATGCTGTTTTACATATGTTACAAATTGTAATTAAATATTTTAAGTCTAACAGAAGCTTCCTGTTTACAAGAAACGGTATACACACAGACACACATACATATACACGTACAGACACAAAGTCATTTTTTATTCGATATGTGAGTTCAGTCTGCTATGAAACGAAAAATTTTTATCTACGATGATTATTTTTTTTTTTTTTTCAATTTATAATAAATTTATAATAAAGACAGAATACAGTTAAAAGATATACAATACATTACTGAACCATAACAGATACGAAAAAAATTAATAGAAACATTATTGTACAAAATTTAGTCAGCTTTAATTTTGCATATAGCCACTTTTTGATTATGGCTAACCGTTTTCGAGATATGAGCGAAAAAACAAAAACTGGGACCTTCTTCATGGCCCCCTGCGCCCCCCGCACCTCCTGTGTTCGGGGACTTTTGGTATGTTTACCTCCTAAATAGTCCAAATACAGCCCCCAAGTCAAAAATTGTGATCTCCCCATTTATCTCTAGAAATCATTCATTGACAGGACTATCTTTAAAAGTAAGAAATAAAATTTAACTCAGTTTTACTAATATCTGTCTACCCATTAGTGGAAAGTAGCAAGGAACTGCACCTTATTAACTAATGTCAATTTGAAATCGAAAATAACAATTTTCCAAAAAAATAACATTTTGTTCAATAATGTTGAAAACTATTCCATCACTATTCCACCTACTGCTAGTACATATTGTTCTAATCTTTTTCTAAATTCTTCACAGATAGATGAGATCACATCTTCATTTATGGTTGCAACAGCATCCATAATGTTTTGCTTTAATAAATCTATGTCGTCTTCGAAATCGTTTGCGTGTACTTTTTGCTTTAAATTCCCCCATAAAAAGTAATCCAACGCAGTTAGACCTGGCGAACGGGCTGGTCATGCTGTTGGCCCATAGCGGCCAATCCACCTGTCGTGGAAATAGTTGTCTCACCATTGTCTAACTAGAATTGTAGAATGTGCTGGGCATCCATCTAGCTGAAAACATATTTTTCTTCTAAATTCTAAATTTCAATTCCAAAACAAAATTATTAAAAATTTCTAAATAAGTATTTTGATTTAAATTTTCATCTATAAAATAAGGACATAACATTCTGTGATGCATGATGCCGCACCAAATATTTACTTTTTTAAACTTTTCTTTCGAGACTTGGATAAGAATTTGGGTGTGGAAGTAGTGATTCCTTAGACACCGGTTTTTTGTATAGACATTAAGTAGTCGCTATTTTCGCGTGCTTGTTTTTGCGTCTATCTTTTGTAGTTTTAACGATCCTTGATTTGAATTTTTGAACTAATGTCTTTTGGTTTTTACTATCGGCTTTAGAGATGGAAAACACGTTTTGAAGCGTTTGGTTTCAGGGAAGTTTCAAGAGCATTTTCTGTATTTGTTTCGGTGGCGGGAAAATTTTGTGTGTGGTAATAATTAGGTCATCGTAATGTAGGAAATGTTTAGCACGCCCAGCGACCCAAGGAAGAAGCAACTAAACAGCTACAAACACGTGTTTCGGAATATTATTCCTCATCAGCATAGCATAGCTTAAAGAACAAGACTAGGAGCAGGATGAGAAAATAATAGATCAGGATTGTCGTTTCTTATTTGAAGCATATATCGTGTTCTTTTTTTTGTACCACCGTTCACAGTTGACGTTTTGCATAAAAAAAATACTTGTCTGGATTTTTCTGACTATAGCTCTGACGCTACTACGCTGATGAAGAACAAAATATAACAAAATTAATATCTACCCTGTTTATTATCTTATCTCAACTAAAAGCGAGCATCTGTGTTGGTCTATTCTAGGTACCATCGTTTTCTGGTAACATCATACTAAGACGTACGAATCGTTCAGTACGAAACATTTCATTGAATAGTATGTAAATAAAATAACATACATATCTAATAAGACATTCTGGATAGATAGCCCATAGTAATGCAAATTGCAAGCATCACCTGAGAGAATGCTTATATTTAAATTTCGAATCGTTAAAAAGTTTTGTATCTTCATGTAAAAGTTCGCACTGTGCATAAAATATGATTAAAACATATGGCCGAAGTCATCCGCATTGTTTTGTCAATGCACGTACACAACGAAACATTTTATGATATTAATAACCCGCTTTATGGTGTATCACGTCAATTGTCGTTTTTATTATCCTCTTTTTCTAACAGTAACGGGACAATGAATTACGATAATCCATTAACTAATTAATTCCGGAAAAACGTTTCCTATGTGCGATATTTTAATTACAAGACGTACAATAATTTAATGTTTTTACACTCTTTTAATTTATTACTTTGGCTATATAGCACTGCACCCGTCAAATAATTTATACTCTAAGTTTTTGTGGTTTAATTTGCGGTAAAATTAAACGTATGCATTATAGAAATACACAGAAATTTAATGAAAAAATATTTTTCTGAAATCGATCGTCAATGTCTACATTTTCGGCGCAATTTCAGATCGAAAAATGCAGAATTCCAGTATTTTAGTCCGTTGCTAAAAAATATCAGAAAACAGACCGGAAAAGATCTGTTGCTAAACAACGATCAACAAAACCGTACAGGAATGTTACTTTCCCGGCCTAGGCCGGGAAAAGTAACGTTCCCGTACGGTTTTTTATGTATATTTTAGACAGTAAATAAATACATGCATACGAACCAACTCACATTAAAATTGCATTTATTAGTAAGCAGTTAGATTGTAATGAAGAAATGTTATGCATTAATACAAATTCCTTAATTTATATCAATATTGATTGTTATTTCAGAAAAAATAGTATGTGTACTTCGCACAGTGGGCCAGAATATTTTGAAAGCGGCCAAAAATCGTTCTTTCTCAGAGTGGTCATTTGACTTCAATACATATAAAGGTTATTAAATAGATTGTCAGGCCATCATTTCCTAGAATATCAAAGGCGACGAATTTGTCACTTTATGCAGGTATTGTTAGATGTACAGAGCTTCGTCCTCATTTTATAACAGACCAGACCAGATGTGATTGTAGCTGAAATAAGTTTGTGTCCCAAATGAAATTCACCAGAAATATTCTCTAAGGTAAGTATTTTAATACTGACATAATATAAAGACAACCACATGTTTATGTGCCAAAATAAATTTTATTGTTTACGGAATTGTTATATTAGGAGTTTATTGCATGAAATAGCTAGGTGTAGGACTACAAAAAAATTACCGCTAGTTACCGCTTTCAAAAAATCATTAAAATGTACCTTAAATATTTCTTAATAATGTACATAAAAATTGTAGGCACATTCTAGCTCATTTAAGAGAAATTCTTATTTCATCAAGGCGGCGCGGCGCACCTAACGATGTCTAGCGAGCGCATCCGACCATTGAATTGAATGATGCTTCAGATGAATTTTTCAATTTTTCTCTACTGTTATTAGCAACTTGATACCAATTATCGAATAAATGAAGCTTCGGTGATTATCATACTGCGTGTTCAAAAATTAGTATTTAATGTTTTTAATGATCTTATCGTAGAAGAATATTATTTAATGATACCTATACGAAAAAACACTTTGTTTTTTAACAATATTACTTTCTTGCAGATAAATTGAGATGATGAGATGGCAGCTCTGATATTTTACTTCGAAAACAAGGGGAAAGATATTCTAGTAGACCATTTTTGACGCAAAATTCTGATTGACTCGATAAACTTTTTTCATTAGAATTTGAAGAATCTAATCTTGACCCACAACCAAGCACATCAGTTGGAATAGGCCTAAGGCCTAAAATTTGACTAGATCACTCTGTGCAATATATGTTAGGTATATACTTATATTTACTTTTATTATATTTTTATTATACGTCCTAAATAAATTAAAAACTCATTACAAATGTTTGTATTTTTGTAAATAATCCACCCCCAAATGGCACCAAGTGATCCCGACTTTAAAAAACTTTTTCTTACACCTCATGTATGATTGTAAATAGTGTATAGCTGAAAAAAATTATAAAATATAACTCATGCAAAATTATTAAAAAATAACCCTTGGTTGTTTTAACTCGCCATTTTAAAAAAACAATCTCACAATTTTTCACACAAAATTTTCTGTATTATTTTTGTGTAATTCTGAAAGGGTTTAACCAAACATCTATCAATTGCTGCTTTTGAGAAGAAACATCCCCCAAAAACCACCCTTAGCACTTGTAATTTTTTCCTCCATTTTTCCCATATTATATACGTTATTCTAAATTCACTAAACGCAAAATCAGATTTTTGGCCGCTTCCAAAATTTCCTGGCCCACTGTGCTTCGGTGTGAAAGCACATTCCCGGACTTTGATGCTTATTGGCCTCGGTTAGCGCCCCGGCCAACAATTTGCATCGTCGTCCGGGAATGTATTGCTTTCACACTTAAATACACAATATACTATAGTACTTGTTATTAGTTTTTCATCCACTTTCCGTGAAATCAGCCTTGAACTTTGGCACAATGAGGCATTCTCAATAACAATACAATAATTAATCGTTAGTTTCATTAATCGACCCATCAATGTATTAATGTTAATTCGTTTTTATTTTACTTCGAGTCAGCTGTAAGACAACGCCAGTTGGTACTGTAAGGAAGTTTCAATAATTTATTTTCAGTACTTCGTTAATTATTGATATTTTGACTTTAGGGATGGTTTTCACCCTCTTAGGGGTAAAAGCACATCTATACCTTTGTAATATTTGAAGCAGATAGCTTGAAATTGAAGAATCCGCAAAAAAATATTCCAAGACGCTATAGAATTAGTTCGAAGTTTGGGTACTTTTTGACAGCAAGTGACTGTACTATAATATATGACAATCATTTTGTGGATTTAAAATTTGATTGTTACAATGGACAGGTAATAAGTGCTATGGTGAATATAAATTTGAAAGAAATAGAATGAATACAGTGTAATATGTGGAAAATTTAAGATTGAAGTATAAAACAAAATATATAAAAAACTCGTTAAAAATACGACTTTATCAAAATTGCACAACAATTATTTTTTTCTTATGAAATTTTTTTAATAAGCACTTACAATATTTATTTTTCGCCATAAACAAATTGATGTACGCCTCTGAAGTAGTTTCCGTAAACACCGACTTTTATACCGGGCCAGTCGAAAAGTGAGAAATTTTAAATTTGGCTATTGACCCCCTATATGAGGTATCGAGCTAAAATTTTGTATAGAGGTATTTGAGACAACTGCGAATCCAATTTGTCTATAAAAAATTGCCTAATAGTCGATCTCGAAATTTCGACCCATTTAGAGGACCCATAGTAGGCCTTGAAAATATGACAATTACAAAATTTTCAAAACAGTCAAATAAGGCTCATCGAGCACTATATCTAAAAAAAAAAAAAATTAAAATCGGCCAACGCGTTCCAAAATAACGGAGTGTTGCGGTCTTAAATCGCACACACTGTAGATACAAGCCACGTAGATTTATAACAGGTGTATAAACCTTTATAAACATTTAGACAACAGTTTTGCAGTACGCAATATTTCTCTATACTTGCTATATAATATTGAGTTTTAAATGATTTTTGAAGCAAAAAGTTGACAGTAATATACAGGGTATCCAGTTAGTGTTCCCTCGGAAGATTGTGCAAAAACGGCGTAATTCATCTACAATACCTCAGTCAAATGTCGTACGACAACAGCAGCTTAATGATCCTCAATGCGTTTGCTAGTTAATTTCAGTCTACTTTTATATCATCACCTAATTACGTTAAAGCAAATTAGGATGACACTTTCGATATCCCACAACGTAATACCTCAATTATCAAAATGGAAGAAGTTCTCATAGCCTTAAAGAAGTTTAAAAACAAATTAACTACCGGTCCTGATGGAATTCAATCTTTTCTACTAAGAGACTGCGCCATTATCTTCGCTTTACCGATGACTACCATCTTTAATCTAGCTCTTCAAACAGAAACATTTTCTCAAATTTGGTGTAGTAGGTCAAGAATTTGTCCTATATTCAAAATAGGTGACAAGAATGTAATTGAGAACTATAGACCTATAGTTATCCTCTGTAACTCTGCAAGTTCTTTGAGGTTATCTCATATATCTTATCTTTTTATACGAAATGTCGAATATCAGTTCATCAGCATGGTTTCTTAGCTGGTAGATCAACAACAAATAATCTTGTAAGTATTACCAATTATCTTGCTACATCACTTGATCAAGGCGGTCAGGTTGATGTAATTTATGACCTGACCCTCTTCAAAACTTTTGATAGACTAGATCATGGTAACTTATTGAAAAAATTATCAACCTTTGGACTAACCACGCACTTTATTATTTTTTTCTGTTCATATCTGTCTAATATCAAGTCTCGGCAATATCGAGAGTACCGCAGTTCTTGGGCCCTTACTCTTCATATTATTCATTAGTGTTATTTGTCAGGAAATTGAGACATCTAATGCTCTCCTATGTGCCGATGACCTTAAGCTGTTACCCCGATTAGGTCAATAAGTGATTGTGATAAATTACACCAAGGTCTCACAAAAATTAATAATTGGTGTAATACTAATAAGTTATTGTTAAATATATCGAAGTGTAATGCCATGTCCTTCACAAGGAAAACTAATTCAAACTTTTTCGTATAATATAGGCAGAGAAGCCATTATCAGATGTTCCGAATTTAAGGACGGTGTTATCTTTGATTCTACACAAACTTTTATTCCTCATATTAATTACATTATAACTAATTCCAATAAGAATCTGAGTTTCATTATGAGAAATTCAAGGCATTTTAAAGATGTTTCAACATTACTTTGCTGTTTAATGCATTTGTCAGGTCTAAACTAGAATACGTTTCAGTTGTCTGGAGCCTAAACTATGAAACTCATATTTCTAACTTCAGTTCAGAAGAAGCATGCTAAATACTTTTCTTATAAGTCTGATGGTGTTTATCCAGCTGTTGGCACACTGCAATCTGAATTGTTGGTTAGATTTAACTTTAATGGACTAGCGTTACAACGAGTATACTTTGCTAAGCTGCATTTATGATTTATTTATTTGCAAAATCGACTATGAAACTCAATTATGATTTGAGTTTGTATTGATTTGTACTAAAATTTTTAGTAAAACAAATAGGCAATAAATTTTATTAGTTATCTGTTCGACAAATAAACCGCTAAGGGCCTGTGCTATTTAGTCTATTCAGCGGAAACGCATGCATCATAAAGACATACTTTAGATTTTGAAATGGGTGTGTATGCACCCAATCCAAACCATTATGCTGATAGTCAACAATATATCAACTATATGCTTCAATAAAACAACATAATTTATTGTAGTCCATTATATAACGGTTCTTGAAGAAACATTGTGTAGGATTTAAAACGATAACCAATAAATTAATAACGTTTAAGATATTGAGAAAAAACTCACTTATATTTTTGTAACACGTGTATGGTGGACGAAAATGAAATTGGGGGAATTATTAGCGAGACATTAAAATATAAGTATGTATAGTGAAATCAAACAAACATCAGAAAAGTTAAGAAGAAATCCATCGCTGCAGCAATTTTATTTTGAATTAAATCTGACCATTGCTTCATGTAACACTTAAACAATTTATATTTCAAAATTAATGTGTTTTTTTTCATTCTTATTATTATTAAAAACCAATAAAAATGTCTCTTTTTGTATAATTAGAAATATAATGACAATCCATATCTGAATGAAACTGGGTGAAACTATGCTAGGCCTTTTATTGAACTAAATCTTCTTGCCAAATTTTAGCACAAAATATTTAATTAAATAACTAAAAAAACCGCTGCCCAAGGAATCACTAATTCCACATCCAGATTGTCTATCCAAGTCTCTTAAAACGAAAAAATTTTAAAACTTTAATAATATAACATTTGAAATCTAAGAACCCATAAAATGATATACCACATCGGTAGTGGGGTGGGGATAGTGGGGGTGGATGAAGTGAAAAAATATTTTCAGGTTTTTGGTTCTTGTACACACACTAAATCACATTTTTTTTCGTCCCCTTTAATAATGGTGGCTAATGCCAAACATTTGTTTGAGACCTTAGCTTCTCTTATATATACTAAATGCCAATTTTTTGTACTCTTACCTGCTTGATTTACCTATTTACCCCCATTTACCAATTTAAATAAGATGAAAATATAATCCAGTTCCAGATCCCGTTAAAGTACATGCACCAAATTTCAAGTCAATATCTTAAACGGTTTCAGAGTAATCGTGGGCACAAAAAAAGTTACAGACCGGCAGACAGACAAACTTCTCTCGGCCTTTCATGACACTCTAAGTCTATTTGAACAATAAAAATTTTCAACATTTTTTTTGTCGTTACTATACTTCCACTGGATGTGGAAGTAATAAAAAAATATATGTAGGTATATCACTTACAGTTTAAGTGCATCGATTAGTAGGCAAGCTTTTTTAAATGCAGTTTTCTTTCATGCAGTGGTATTAAAAAACTATTTTTTTTCATTACTTTTTTTTATCATTTTTTTATAATTTTCACATTGTAGTTATAAACAAATTCAAATAACTGGATTTTTCATGGAACCAAAAACAGCAGACGAATTATGAAAGTAGATAAAAGATGTCACATTTTGAAAAAGTAATGCTTTACTTGCATTTGGAGCGTTTGCATTTTGGTCGCTTATAAATAAACAAATTGATAATTCTTGAAATTTGAACTGGATATTCTACGATACTCATATTTTTGCTAGTTGAAAGCAATTCAGAAATACAATTTTTAAAGTTACGGCCAATAAAGCATCAAGGCTGAATGTAATACACACAGATAGAGAACTATCTGTTTGTATTTCATCCAGCGTTCTCAGCATTTTTGTGGAAACACTTTCATACCCCGATTACATCAATTTAATTGATTTTCAAACATATTTTGTCCACCCCCGAGTAGTCAGATTCGTTTACGTTTTAAGTTAAATTGAACCATTTTTTACTGATAGGGAACGTGGGTTGGGTTTAGACCGTCGTGAGACAGGTTAGTTTTACCCTACTGATGACGCCGTTGCGATAGTAATCCTGCTCAATACGAGAGGAACCGCAGGTTCGGACACGGTTCACGCACTCGTTCGAGCGGGCGGTGGTGCGAAGCTACCATCCGTGGGATTATGCCTGAACGCCTCTAAGACCGTATCCTTTCTAGTCGAAAGTGGTGGTGGAGATCTGAGAGTCGAAAGGTTCAAAACAATGTGACTTTACTAGGCGATCGTTGCATTAGCCTTATTCGCCATCGAGATCGACGGTCAGCAGTCGGCATAAGATTTAAAAAATTATTTCTCTGGCTTCCTTTTATTTTCTGGCTATATAATGTTTTACGATATTCCACAAGCTTGATAAAAAAAGAATAAGGATGAGTTTCTTTGCCAAATAAATAGTTTGAGAACACTAGAAAGAGATTCTGTAAATATTCGCGTTTTAAATCTGGCGAAAACCGCTTTTGTTTTAAAAATAAAGATTACTGTAGAAGCTGATAAGACTCTGAATGTATAGAATATATTTGAACATTACTGATTTAACAAAAGAAATAGGTGAAAACATTCCTTCTTCATTTATATCTAGATAGACTTTTAAGGAAAAGCTACCATATACTTCATAACTTAAATCAATGCAATAACATAGAAAACTCTGACAATCGCTTACTAGACTTGGTACTATCTAATAAAAATATCACTGTCGAAAAAGCCACAGAATACATTACAAAGGAAGATGTTTATCATCCAGCTTTGTTAATATCGTTCAATATCAATTTTAATCCAAGAAATAATAAACAAAAAATTAACACTGTCTTCTATAATTTTCGCAAAGCCGACTATACCAACCTATATCGTGAATTGGCCGAAATAAATTGGGATGGCCTAAATGATTTCGCTGACGTTAATCTGGCTTGCGATTACTTCTATGACAAAATATATCAGTCCTTTGATCTGTTTGTTCCTAAAACAAAACCTCGAAATAGAACGTACCCACCTTGGTTTTCCCCGGAAATAATAAAAAATATTCGACTGTAACAGATTCTATTAAAACAATATAAAAGAAATAATGACCCCACAACACTAGAAGAATTCAGAGTTCTCAGGCGAACCATAAAAGAAAGTATAGATATTTCGTACAAAAATTACTGCAATAATATTGAACGTAATATTTCTAATAACCCCAATAAATTCTGGCAATTTGTTAACGCTAAGCGAAATACATCCACTATACCTAACTATATGATTCTCAATAACGAGGAGTATAAGGATCAAGAAAGCATTGTTAATGCATTTGCCTCACACTTTCAGGACTCATATATACTGAGCGATGACCTGGCTGATCCAACGGAGGATAGCTCTATAACAGACTCATTTCATGTTGAAAGTTTTACAGAGTCAGAAGTATATGACTGCATAAAAAAATTAAAGCCGAAAACCACATCGTGGCTTGATAATATACCAGCATTTATAATAAGAGACTGCGCTAATGTATTTACACACCCTTTGACCATAATTTATAATTTAGCTCTAAAAACACAAACATTCCCAAGTACTTGGAAAACGTCTAGAATTACACCAATTTTTAAAAAAGGCGATCGCAATAACATCCTAAATTATAGACCTATCACTATTATAAAAAACTTTGCCAAAATTCTTGAAATGCTTCTTCATGAATATACTTCTAATTATATGAAAAATCGCATCACTCCTTATCAACATGGCTTCACGCGTGGCAGGTCAACTGTCACCAATCTCTTATCTATTACTCAAACTCTATCTGACTCATTAGATGCTGGCATGCAGACGGACGTAATTTATACAGATTTCTCCAAGGCCTTCGATAGATTGGATCATAACATCCTGCAAAAACTTGCTAATAATGGATTTTCTCGAATACTCCTCGAATTCTTCAAGTCTTATCTCACCGATAGAAAGCAACTCGTGCAATGTTATGGTTACCAGTCTGTTGAAATAGCCTCTACCTCTGGAGTTCCACAGGGCTCCAATCTGGGTCCACTATTGTTTAACATATTTATAAATGATATTGGATCTGATCTAAATGTTTCGTTTATGCTTTACGCTGATGATATGAAAATCTATTCCACTATTAACAACACAGCTGACTGCGATAATTTACAAGAAAATCTTCTCAAGATAAATCTATGGTGTTCAGAAAACAAATTACCATTAAATGTTCAAAAATGTCATGTTATATCTTTCACAAATAAATTGCATAGAATAAATTAAAACTACTCAATAAATCAATCAACGTTATCTCGACCTGACACCATTCGAGATCTGGAAGTCACTTTTGATGATAAACTCACTTTCAAAAATCATATTAATAACCTAACATCAGAATCTTATAAAACGCTAGGCTTTATCGTTAGGAATTGCAAGGACTTCACTAATACTAGTACATTAAAGTTCTCTCCATGTGAATGCTGTAGAAAACATACAAAGAAGATTCTTAAAGTATGCTTGCTATAGAGAAGATGGTGTATATCCCGCTATTGGCTTTCCTAATGATCAAATGGAGAACAGGTTATCCATCGAAAGTCTCGAGAATAGGCGTATGAAATCACAAATAATCTTATATAAGTTACTGAACAGTAAAATAGACTGCAGTTATATTCTTCATCGTATTAACTTTCAGGTACCTAGAATTACCTCTAGGCATTCACTAACTTTTCATTGCCAATATGCGACAAATATCATAAAATTCAAGATAAAATTGACATATTCAACTGCAGTGTAGCCTCCATAAAAAAACTGTCATAAGCTGTTTTCTTGCTTGTTTTGTTTCGCTTATTTTTATTTTCGATTGTTACTTATATGTCACTTATGTTTATGCTTACATAATATCGAATTACTATGTAAACTGTATATTTATTAATTGTATTACTTTTGTTCCCATTTTGTAATTGGGTTAACCTGTTGAATGGTTGTATATTAAATAAATAAATAAATAAATAAATAAATAAATAACATGACAAAATCTAAAAGTTTAATAAAGGAAATGAGTAATTATGTAGTAAGTTGAAAGAATGTTGCTCTTGCCCCCCTACAACACTCCTATGAGTAGAACAAATTTTTTATTTTTTGTCTCTTATATTTTTCAAGTTCTGGGCATTTCTTTGAAAAACGTGCGAAAATTGGTCGTCGTTTTGAATATTTTGTGGGTTTGGGAAAAACTCACCTGTACAATAGGTAGATTCGGAATCGGCGACCTCAACTTGACAAAAAAATGGCCGTTACCTGAAAGTCTCAAAAGCTGTTAGACTTGATTAGAAAGACTTTTTAGAAAATTTGACCCGTCTATAACGCATTATTATAGTTTCCATTCATTCAATCGACTGTAGATAGTCGGAAGTGGATATAGTAGAGTACAGTGAAAGCTTGCAATCAGGAAAATCATAAAAGTAGGTAACTTTGATCATTTTCCTGAAACTTTCATTGTATTCTACGTGTTTGCATTCCTTGCAAATATTCCGGTGAGAGAAAGATGCCTTCCTGAGTTCATTTCTAATTTTACCGCCACTCTTAAAACAGTTTTTCCAGGTTTCAACAAAAATCTCAAAAGTATGTTTTTAGCATAATTTAAATATAAGAAAATTAATTGATTGGTGGCTCCAGATGTACTGCAAAAAATATCTCAGTTATATTTAATTGGCAAAAAATAACCGTAACAACTCAGTGCTAATTGCTGATATACCACATAATACTAATTGAAAACAAATTAGCGTTCGTTAGACCGGACTATTCTAGAATCCCCATTCATTTCACCATTAAAATTAGTTCTCAATAGCCAGATAGTTATTAGCTACAGTTTATCAACGGAGAATTTCTTATAAATAAGGTATAATTATTAGAGGAGGCTAATGAATTAAATGTCCATTAGAGCAAAACAAAATGTACGGATGTTTTCAAGCGAGGATCATACTTATATTACCCGATGAGCATAAAATTATTCATGGTTTTAAGAGGCGCAAGGCACACGCTAGGAACGTATAAGATGCATATTTAGACACGCTGAGCGAACATATATTTATCAATTTAGAAAAATATGGCCTCCTTTAGGTAGCCATATCTAAGAGAGGAGAGAGAGGGGGAAATATTTATTATTTTTGGCCATAACTTTCCGGTTTAAGTCTAATTTACAACACATTATTTTTATGCTTTTGATTGGCTTATAATGTTTCTGATGGTACTCAAATTTAGGCACTCCAAGCTTAGCTTTTCATCCGTCCTTAATAGTTTTTTTCTGCTATGACCAGTGCACAGTGGGCGGGACTCTCAAAAACTATGCAAAATTCAAATTTCTTCCGAATAACCTTAAAATTGGTACTTAGGTATTTTCCGAGGAGCTCATACCTAATGTGATGTGAAAAGTTAAAAATTTATAATGACGAATCCAATGTGGCTGTAGTGAAGTATATGTAATGACTTTCCTCAGGAATTAACTGGTAAGAACCCAAATCATTTGTAAAATAACTTCCGACTATATGCATTCCAGGTTGACAAATTCTTTTAAGGCAGTCCGTGCTTAAAAAAATTATTTCGTAATTCGAGAATTTCTTCTACATCCTATATCCGAAAGCCGAGTTGGACAATGTGTCGAGTGCTTAAAACACATCGATTTCGCAACGAATTTCATACAAGATTTTATGTGAAAGCGGAGAATTTGATATTTTTATGCTTTTATTTGTATTTTTAAACATTTTGAAAAGTGGGCAAGCAATTTGTTTCTAAGGCATTGTTTATGCATTGTTGTCAAGGTTCTGTTAAGTTCAAAAGTCGCGCGTCGACGTATTTCCTACAAAGTTTTGATAGTGACGGATATTGAACAAGCTGCTGAAGCTGCACTATCCACGTTAGTGCCCGAAAAATCGAAAAATTTATACGAAAAGACCTACAACAACTTTGAAACCTGGACCAAAGAGAAACGTATGAAGAATTTTACAGAAAAGGTATTAGTAGCCTATTTCGTTAAGCTATCCATACCTTAATGCCGTCAACTTTGTGGAGTAAATATTCGATTATCCGCACCATGATTTATCTGAACAAAAACGTAGATATTAGCAAATTTACAAACCTAATTGCATTTTTAAAAAGCTTCCGGATATCAGCCAAAGAAATCAAAAATATTTACAAAGCTGCAAATAGAACGATTTATGAAACAAGCCGATGATAAAGAATTCCTGTTAGCCAAAGTTGTTTTAATCGTTAGAGTATTTGGAGCATATAGGAGGGAAGAAATCACATTTTTGACAGTAGATGCCATTAAAGATTGTCATTTATTAGTGTCAAAATTCCTAACACAAAAACTTATGTTCCAAGAATGTTTACGATTACTGAGAGATCAATAGATGGCATCAATTTTTTAGATATATTTCGTAAGTACGCAAAACTTCGTCCACTCAATACGACACATCAGCGATTTTTCTTGACATATCGAAGTAATAAATGCTGCACCCTGCTAGTTGGAATCAATACAATTGGAGGTATGCTAAAAAAGATAGCGGAATTTCTTGGACTCTCCAACGCCAATAAATACACTGGCCATTACTTCCGGCGCAGCTCCGCAACAATGTTGGCAGATTCTGGAGCGGACATGACACTTTCAAAGCGACATGGAGGTTGGCGATCAAGCTCAGTTGACGAGGGTTATATCGAAAATTCAATTGAACAGAAAAACGAAATAGCAAAGAGAATCATAGGGCAAAAAGATACGCCAAGTAAGAAATTAAAAGTTCACACAGAAAGAGAAGCTAGCAGCATTGCCAGTACCTACTAGCAATTTATTCATTCCGACTACAAGTACTTGCATTGCTCTTACAGAAGAGAAGCTGGATGCCTCTAGTATTCACTTTAACAAATTACATAATTGTACCTTTAGCATTTATAATAAATAAATATTGTCATTGTTTTGAATGTTTCACTATTACTTTTAGGCACTAGTGCCTAAAAGATTGTCATTTTGAAATTCTAATGAATATCAGAATTTGTCAATTTCGAAACGCTTTCACAAAAAAATATTTTCATAGGCTTTTAGAGAAAACTTGCTAGAATGATGCTGATATACTGATGTCAACAAAAAAATATTTTTTTAATTTTCACACAGGAAAAAAATGTTTTCTTTAGTTTTCAATAGCCTAGTACCATTCTATAGAGTTATCTCCAAAAGCCTAACAAAAAATTGTTTGAATCTGTTCAGAGATGTAGGACAAATTGTAGAAATTAAAAGCAGAATTTCCCAATCAAAATACTTAGCAAAAAGATGGTGAGAGGGTTACTTTGTTTACCAATGAAACATGGAAGGTTTGAGAAATCGTTTCATTTAAGTGTAATGTAGATTAGATTAAATTTGAAAAAGGAGCTGGCTGATTGGCCTTGACCCTGTGGATCTATTGTGGCACTCCTTGTCTAATTTTACTTACAGCTCCTTATCCAGCTTTGTCTTTTGTATCAGACTCCATAGTCTTGATATGGGCTCCTTGGTATAGCTACCTGCCCTTGGTTTCTCTTCTTCTTCTTCGCCAAGTAGTTGGAATCTCAGTCTGACAGAGCACATGTACTGAGGTTTCCTCTTCCTCTTGACAGAATCTGCATGCTGCATCCTCTGCCATACCTATTAGACTTATATGTCTATTAAGTCTACAGTGTCCAGTTGAAGATCTACCATTATCCTAATAGCCTTTCTATTTTGGCGTAGTAGTTTCCGTGAATTTGGCCGATTGTCCTTTAATGAACTTTTTGGCCTGTCTCTGTCGTAGGAAATTCTTCCACCACTCTAGAGATTTATTTTGTACCCATTCATTAATGGATATTCGTTTGCGTGGCTTAGCCACACGGCAAAAGTTCGGGTTCTACTAGGGCCTTAGATGCACCTTCCCGGGCCAGTTCATCAGTCTTTTCATTTACCTTGTGTCCCTCGTGTACTGGTATCCATGCTACGGTCACTTTGTTCTGACTTCCTAGGTCCATAATGGCATTTATACAATCCCATGCTAGTCTTGAATCGACCCGCATGGAATCGAGTGCCTTTAGCGCTGCTTGGCTGTCGGAAAAAATGGCAATTGACTGGTTTCAGTGCCTTGCCTCATTATTTCCTTTGCACACCACTGTATAGCAGCCACCTCGGCCTGAAATATTGTGGCGTGTATTCCTAGACTTATCGGGATTTTCGTTTTCGACCTTATCCCGTAAATCCCAGCTCCGACTCCCTGTTCTGTCTTGGAGCTGTTCGTATACCGATCGTTTGCGCCGATATTGGGGGATAATTTTTTCAGTCCCCTTTGTCTGGTATTTTGATTTGAAAATTAGAAGTTATACTTTGGGACCATAGTGTCCTTGGCCATGGAATCTGCCTTCAACTCTGAGTATAACTTTTGGTGCTCTGTTCCGTGTTGTTGCCTTATGGGAGTTGTGCCTTGCATTAACCTGTCTACCACTAAATAGGTATGTGTAGTGGTGTCAGGTCTGAAAGGACTTCCAATGCAGCCATGGGAGCAGTATTTGTGGTCCCACTGGCACACAGGCAAGCAAGCCTTTGTACGCCACTTAATAGCCTTATTGCTCCAAGTTGCAGTGTCTTAGTCCAGCGCACCACCGATCCATAGGTTATCATGGATCTTTCTACCCTAGTCTTTAATCTTAAGGTTTAACCCTCAGTTTTTTCCACACATCTGCCTGCGCCTTCCCAGGACAATGGTTGCTTTCCGTGTGACTTTTTGGATGTGGGAATTCCATGTCAGCTTTTGGTCGAAAACGACTACTACGTATTTAACTTCGCTGGCAAATGGAATTTCCACTCCATTGCGTCTTAGGGATTTTAGGCCTCCCAATGCTCTTTTCCGTGTAAAGGTGACGATTTATGGAAAGTCCCTCCTCACTACACCACCTGTCGATAATGTTTAGGGCTCTTTATGAACGCTCTAATGTAATTATGGGCTGTTTAAATGGCCCCCTTAAAAATGGCTAAAGCACTTTATTTTACCAATGAAATACTAAACGTTCCACCGATAGTGTCGCTTCTTAATAGGTCTCCTGTACCAGAGTTTGTCTCGCCATACCGCCCGGGTGAAACCCTAGAGTGCAAAAAATCTACAAGTTTTTAGATTTGAAAGTAAAGGAAGTTCGGGCCAGGAAATATTAAAACAGCTACCAACATTAAAATTGATCGGTGGAGAACGGAGTATCGAATCGGACACATATATTAAAAATGAAACAATACAAATATATCCATTTTCATTAGATGTATCATTAATGCTCAAGGACGATTATTTAATGATGTTTATTAATTCAACCGGGGAGTTCAGTCACCTGAACCATTAAAGGTGACTTATAGCATGCATGCTTTCATCAATTTAATAGGTATGTCACATGGTAAAATAAAAACCAGTAGCGGAACTTTGGTGCGATACTGGCCTCACCAATGGGTAGGTACCATTATTTCGCACTTGGAAAGGTCCAGCTGCAAAATTTGAATAATAGTTTTTCACAAATGTAAATGTACGTTATTATATTTATCTGATGACAAATCTGAGATATAAATATTACATCCGGACGTGAAGTTCTATCTGTCGCATAAAAAAATTGACTACATTATATTTAATTTCACATGGGTGCCAAATTTCACTAAATAATTTGCACATAATTGCTGATCTTGCTTGGATATGGGTTATTATATTTTGCTCTTGTCATACATCCAGTTGACTATGCCTTCATTATATGATATCTCCACTACAACATTTATGTGCAAAGCATTCAGAGAATTCAAAGACGTTTATCAAATTATCTTAGCTATAAAGAAGGTATCCAACAGTTGGATTTCCACATGAAGAACTACTTTCAAGACACTCGTTTCACGCTCTTGAAAATTGCCCTATTATTATTTCTTACGAAAACTAGTGACATAGACAGTGGCCACATCCTCAGCCATCAGTTGCACTTCTTAATGCCTCATATATTTTTAACAGTCTTTATAACATTTTTAAAAAGAGGAGGTTCTCAATTCGTTTTTCTTTATATTTGTGAAAACATTACTGCGGGATTGGCTTCTATGAGATCTTCTCAAATTGCAAGGTGTGGCTCGGCGGTGATCCCATATTAATTTCATAAAGTCATCCCATATTAATTTAATCACGTCTAATACGAGGTGAGCAAAAATTGGAAAAAAAAATTATTAGTCGACAATTTAATTTCATAAAATTTAATTTTGTGATAAAAATTGGTAATTAGGTATTTTACGAGTAGCTTATAACGAATCTGATGTCAGAAGTTAAGAATTCAAAATGGCGAATCCAATAAGGTTATAATTGCAATTTTTTTTCAAATTTACATTAAAGGACCCCGCACAAAAATATAGGAAAAGGCCGTTCAGTCAAAATTTTTTAAATTTTGGGAAAAATTTCTCCTGGTTATACTGAACAAAAATTCTCATGGGCCCAATGCTCAAAATTTAATAGTTCGGCCGCTAGTGGCCTTTGAAGTCTAAAAGTATAAAGTTGTATAGGGAACACGATGGTGAGAATGTTTCACCCACTACCCCTAAACCGGAAAAACCACCTCTGTTTCCGATTTTCAGGTGCTAAGCTTGCGAGGGCTTGTTGGATTGGTTTTTTTTATCAATTCGAATAAAATAAGTAAATATTAACTAGAGGTGATCTAACCCGCACCCGGGGGTTGAAACTACCTACACCCCCAATAACAAAATGGCACGAAAACAACGAAAATCAGCTGGAATACGGAATACCATTTTCGAGGGCGGGAAACACTATGGTCACAATGTTTCCCGACCTACCCTTCACCAACCGGAAAAACCACACCCCTTTCGGTGCTCGGCTTGCAAGGACTTGTCGGATAGGATGTTTTCTCGTTAATTCGAATAAAGTAAGCAAACTTCGATCAGATCCAACCAACCCAGGAATTCAAGCAGCCTTTACACGAAGTGAACCATATTATCTAATATCGTTATTGAGGTCGGTGTAAAATTTAACTACAATTTTGTTTTCAATTTATTCTAAAATTACTGCCAAAAAATCAATTTATTAAACTAAGCAGGCTTTGGTTATTTTGTTTTTGCTGTCTCGTAGAGAAAAAATTTTCATATCATTGTGTTAGTGAACGAATTCTGAACAACTTTCAAAATGTCCGTCTGTCCGTCCGTCCGTCCGTCCGTCCGTCCGTCACGTTTCTTGTAAGTACGATAACTCAAGAAAGAAAAATCCGATTGTACTGAAATTTGGAGAGTAAGTTAGTGTTGGCTAGAGGAAGAACCCTATTGTTTTTGAACAAAATCGATCAGTAAATAAAAATGTTATTAATGATTTAAATTTGAAAAAAAAATTTTTTGTTTTTTATGTTTTTGTAATTGAATAGAAATCTGGTGAAATGATATTTCATTTTAATATTTAAATATTTTTATATTTTACAAATATACATTTTATAATGTAATATACAACCGTGGAAATATAATTTTAGCTCGTCTCTTATAATGTGAAAATTTACGTTTTTTTACATGTTAAGTGGTGGAGTAGTTCTTACGCTTTTGACTCGGAATCCAAGGGTCCCGGGTTCGAAACCCAAATGGGATATGGTACAGTTTTTTTTATTTTTACTTTATTTTACTCTGAGTCTTTTACTAAGTCCGTACTATAAAATTAAAAATGTCTAAAACTAACATTATTTACAAACAATTGCGAAGAGTATCCTATAGAATGTGTAACAATTATATAAAAAGTTCAGTGAATAGGCGAAGAGTACGTTTTTAGCTTGTTTTGTTTAGTTTGACAAATGTTTTGCACATATACGAATTTGTAAGGGGCGCTCTATAAATAAATTTAAATGTTTCATCACTTTATACGAATGATGCGATGACTGATATGGTTTTATTTATATTTTGGCTGTCGGAAATGCATCGTAAGAAAATTAAGCGATATTTTATATCATCTCACGTCGCGTCGATTTTCCACCACTGAAAATTATGCAAGATATACTGCTACTCCAGCATTAGAGAAAGCAATTTTAAACGAGCACAAGAAAAGTTATGTTAAATTCGAATAATATGATTGTTTGGAGGATTTTGAAAGATCGTCTTTTATACTCATGCCATGTGATTTCCAACCACGTGTGGAGTTACGCAAAATGTAACAACAATTATGTGTGTGTGGACTGCGGATAATCTGGATGCAATAATGCACCACGATTTCAAATTTGATTTTCCTGCAATGTATGGTAGTGCGGCAATTTAGCTAGGATATTTAAACATATTGTGCACTTTTTGATAAAAGCACCAAATTTGGCACAGAGGTAGACCGATGTAATATGAACAATTTTGGATGTGGAGCCATCGGCCAACTGCCCCCTGGCGGCCATTTTCCAAAATGGCCGCCAGTGGACACCCGAAAGACAACAGAAGTTAGATAAAGTTTGCTGCTGAAGGTTTTAGTGAAGGTTTATTGAATGTTTTGAATGAAAACATGCCACATAGTTTGTAAGTTATATACAGCGTGTCCTCCGATTGAGTTCGCTATAAATGGACAAAAAATTTTCGATTTTTTTTTTTCATATTTGGAGGTTCACCCCTGCTTAACTAAAAAGTAATTTTGGGTGTACTTTTGTTTTTTTTTAAATCATGT
Organism: Rutpela maculata; assembly: GCA_936432065.2. Lineage (NCBI taxonomy): Eukaryota > Metazoa > Arthropoda > Insecta > Coleoptera > Cerambycidae > Rutpela > Rutpela maculata. The sequence continues at coordinate 246,866,606 of OW386286.2, read as the reverse complement.
ATGCCATGACAGTTAAGCAAAAACGAATTTCATGTTAGGTAAAGTACCTTTTCTGTAAAAGATACAGGAAAATGTCCTTGAGGAAAGTTATTCAGATTAAAAAGTTATAGTCCTATACAAAATTTCAAGAATATACGCCTACTTTGATGATTTTGATTTTTTTAATATAATTGCATTTTACCTCGTATTTTACGGAAAAAAAATATCGTCGGTTTACTAAAGTGTTTACTGCATTATATACTAAATCAAACACGTTAGTAAACTGGCATACTATTTTTTTTTTCGTAAAATGCAAAATTATTTTTTAGGTAAGCAGAACTTCCAAATACGAAAAAAAAAAAATTGAAAATTTTTTGTCCATTTTACCTATAGCGAACTCAATCGGAGGACACGCTGTATATAACTTATATTATAACTTCAATAAACATTCACTAAAATCTTCAGCAGTAACCTTTATCTCACTTCTGTTGTCTTTCGCGTGTCTACTGGCCGCCATTTTAGAAAATGGCCGCCACGGCCGCCAGAGGGCAGTTGGCCGATGGCTCCACATCCAAAATTGTTCATTGGTCTACCTCTGTGCCAAATTTGGTCCTTTAATCAAAAAGTGCACAATAGGTTAGCTAATCCGCTGTACTATGGGTAGGAATCGTTGAGGACTATTTAATAGGACCATAGTTTTTTCTTTGTAACTAGATGGAAATATTTATAAAAATATTTGCCATTGTTGTGAATGACGTGCCAGTTGGTATATCACTTATGATTTATTTTCAACGGTGGTCCGCCGTATTTTAGTACTATAGCTAGAAATTATTCGGGCAACATATTCTCATCGGTGGATAGGTAGAATTGGACCAAGCAGTAGCCACCTAGAATTCCTGACCTAAATCAATTTGATTTCCTTTGGGGGACACCTCAAATCATTGGTATACATTAGTCGCATTGCAGATGGACAAACGATAAGAGACCGCATCTTGTCAAATAATAGAAACAATTCTGAAATTTTCCAACGGATACGTGATTATTTAATGAGGACAACGGCATATGTGCCGCTATTGGAGGTATCCAATTTGAACGACTGTTGTAATAACTAATCCTACTAGGTTTAATATTAGTGTTTTTTGCATTTTTTACCAATTTTCTTTAATTTATTGAATAACAAATTGTTTGTTCAAACGTTCTACCGTAGTTTTACTATTATTTACTAATTCATAGTGATGCTTCTAATATTTTTTACGATCTTTTTCTGAGCAAAAAATATTAATTGAAGTTTTGCAATAACAGTGGAATAAATTTTAATAAACGCATAGAAACTAGAAAAGAGGTGGTAAAAAAAATAAATACAATTACTGTTTTTAATTGAATGACTTATCTTAAAATGTGATCGTTTTTAATTATGTACAGGGCCCTACTACTTTTTTTATCAAATTTTTGAAATTGAGATTTAAAATTTTTCCGCCACTAGTTAATTGCAGAGAGTGATATAATCATATCTTAAAGCATCCTATCTACTAGGTACCAATAATGATAATATAAAAAAAAATTGTTTACATAAACTTTTTATCTTAAATTTAACTAATGAATAACCCTGTAACTCTGCAAATGTACATTAGTGCTATGTCCCCCTGGACATAATTAACGTATCCGTTCGTATTTAGTTTGAAAATTTTGGCAAATTATTTCTTTGACCATGCCTCGTATATTTCAAGGTTGATTGCTTTTCTCATAATAGTAGCTCTTAGAATATTCATTTACCTCAAGGAAAAGGCCAAAAAAAACCCAAGTCCACCTTGCGCTGACCACCCCGTATAACACAACTATAGGATTTTGTGTCCATTCTCCTCATAATATAATATTAATCGTGACAAATTGCTGTAAGTCATTCACGTATACACAATATATGTAGAAATATTTGGCTCATTATTCAAATAATAATTGATTCTCCAAACTTTTCTGTGAAGTGAAGTTCATAATCCAATAGGACCATAACCTAAAGTGGGGTCTAACAAAGTAAATATATCAAACCAGGATTTATTACGGTATTACGATTGTTAACAATTATTGTTCCTTGGCTTGTCACTATACCCAGTGTCCCAATAAAATGGATAAAGATGCACAAGAATTTCTCAAGAAAATTATAGAAGAAGCCAACAAAAATCAAACAAGAGAATTACAGGAGGTTATAAACAACATTAAAGCTGAAGTAACTGAAATAAAAAATACAATATATCAAGAAATCGAGAAGAGGAAGGAAGTCGAAGAACAGTATAAACAACTAAAAGCTAAATACGATATTTTGGAAAAACGAACGAGGTCGAATAATATTGTAATATTCGGCCTAAAGTATAACCCAAATAAAAATATAAAAAGCACAGAAACAAAGAAAAATTTACTGGATTTTACTTTAAAAAAATTAGACCATCTTTTGGGTTTGCAAATAAATCCTACTGAAGTGAATGATATAATTAATATTGGAAATCAAGAAACTAATAAACCAATATTACTGAAATTTTGTTCTTTAATGAAAAAAACAGGAAATTCTTAGAAACTGTAATAAACTTAAAGGCACTGATATAGTTATTTCAGAAGACCTTAACTCGAAAGAAAGAGAAATAAATAAAATATTGTATAAACATCTGAAAGTAGCTAGACAAACAAATAATCTAGCTTACATTAAAGGAGAGAAACTTTATATCAATAAAAAGCCATATAGTTTAGAAGATTTAAATCAGCTAGAAAAAAAGGAAAACACGGTGAATAGAGATTTGGAAGGCACAGAAGAAGAATCAGAAGAGGAATACATCGCTGAGCAACAAAAAGAAAACCAAGAGATAAATGAAACTTCATCTAACGGGCAACAAGAAGGCGATAGTAAACAGAATATAATTAAAACAACAATGAAGAAAGTACGAGATTCTTCTAGAGTCGTTTCAAAAAACTTGAAAATTAATAAGTAGAAAAAACGAGTAAGAATCTATTGATGTTTCATTACTTAAATCGCTATAATTTTTTTTCTTCTCTCAAACAGTTTAATGTAATATAATTTGTTTCATAATTAACGTAGGTACTTCTTGATATTTTGATTTTATTTTTTGTTATATTAATTAAAAGTGTGACAAAATAAAAATAAAAATGGATCCATATTTAAGGGATTGTAACATTGATATAATAGAAACTAATGTGGTTAATAACGTAAGTGAGTACAATAATTTAAGTAAAAGCTCTCTGTTAAATTTTAAAGTTTTTCACCTAAATATAAGAAGCATAACAAAAAATTTTGATGAACTCTTATTAGTTTTGGAACAGGTTCAAAGTTCATTTGATATAATTATCCTAACAGAAACTTTTCAAATATATGACCCATCTTTATTTAATATTAATGGATATGACCTAGTGTATAACCAAGGTAAAATAAACAAAAATGATGGAGTATTAGTCTACATACAAAATTCTATAAACTACAAACATGATATTGTAAGTATTGGGGAATTACAAGCCATACGGTTGGACATTCTACAGGAAAGGGAAAGGAAAATGATTGTAACGGCCATTTATAGGCCTCCCAGTACATGTCCATATGTATTTAATACCTAATTATTGAGTTACTTAGACAATATGGAAAACTGCGAATTTAATATGTTAGTAGGTGACATAAATATAAACACTAAATCGGACAGTGACTACGCACAAGAATACTTAAATATTTTGAACACTTACGGTTTTGTATCATATATTAATCAACACACCAGAGTACAGACAGCACAAAAATCATGTTTAGACCACTACTTTATAAAAACAGACAAATGTAAAATTATACCTATAATAATTAAAGTAAACATAACTGACTATTATCCAATCATAGCCCGTGTAGAAACCGATACAGTACGAACAAAAAATGTCAATAAAATTTTGTATAAAAAATATGTAAATTTTAATAGCTTAAGAAATGATTTAAAGAAAGAAAGCTGGTATGATATATATAATAACCAAAATATTGATGTAATAACTGATATTTTTCTGTCCAAACTTAATCAGGAAATAGCAAAGAACACAAAAGAAATTAAAATTAAAAAGAAGGATAGTAAAAGAAAACCATGGATAACAGCAGGCCTATTAAAATCGATTAAAGTAAAGGAAGAATTGTACATAAAATCACTAAATTCACCAACAAACACAGAATTACTCTCGGAATATAAAAAATATAAAAATAAATTAAACAACCTTATAACTAAAGCAAAAAAGATGTATTTTAGAAATCAAATAAATAAAAATAATAAAACAACAAAACAGCTATGGAAAACGGTAAATGATATTTGTAATAAAAAAATATCAAACAAAAATATTAATAGTATAAAAAGTGAGGATGGTGTAGTACTGGAAAATAAAAAAGATATTGCAAATTCGTTTGTAAAATACTACACACAATTAGGTGAAAAATATGCAAATAAAATAAATAGTCCAGAGAATTATGAGGAAATTACGCCAACGCTACAAAATTCAATGCAATTATATCCCACCGATGTAGAAGAAATTAAGCAAGTAATTGTGTCATTAAAACCAAATAAGGCACCGGGAATTGACAATATACGGGCTGAAGTATTAAAACAAATACAAAATGAAATTGCCGATCCCTTAGTATACATTATAAACAAATCTTTCGAATTAGCCTACTTTCCAAAATCACTGAAAATAGGATTGATAAAGCCAATGTATAAAGGAGACAGCAACATTGAACTTGTTAATTATAGACCAATCTCGGTGATTACAAATATAGCTAAAATATTTAAAAAAATCATAAAATATCGTATAGTGCAGTTCTTAAAAAAATTTAAAATAATCTCTGATAGCCAGTTTGGATTTCAGGAACACAAAAGCACAGAAGACGCAATAGCTGCTTTAACCAAATCTATATATTCTGCCTTAGATGAGAAAACACCGTGTCTTTGCATATTTGTAGACCTCGCTAAAGCATTTGACACCGTATGTCACAGACGATTACTAGACAAGCTACATATCTATGGTCTAAGAGGCAATATATTTACTTTACTTAAAAGTTACTTAACTGACAGAACACAACTTGTTAAAATAGACGATGTGACTAGTGACCCCCAAACGGTGACATATGGTGTCCCACAAGGAACTGTTTTAGGACCAATTCTTTTTTCCCTGTATATAAACAGTCTGCTTACCAATACTGTTAGTTCTGGAAAAATCATCAGTTTTGCTGATGATACAGCAGTTCTATATAAAGCTAATAGTTGGGCTGAAGTAAAAGATACCGCGGAAAATGAATTTAAAAAAATAAAAGATTGGTTTGACTATAATAAATTAACGGTAAATTTTAAAAAAACGACCTATATGGTGTTTACATCATATAATATACACCTACCTGATTTAGGACCTTTAATAATAAATGGGGATTTAAAAATTTTAGAATCAGAATATGTTAAATATCTAGGCGTAATTATAGACAGACACTTTCGGTGGAATTTACAAATACAAAATGTAATAAAAAAACTAAGAAGCTTGCTGTCAAAATTTAAACATTTAAAATCATATTTAGACATAAATAATCTACGTATATTATACTATGCTTTAATACAACCACACCTATCTTATGGTATAATTGGTTGGGGTGGAGTCTGTGACCATTACCTCAAAAGTTTAGAGACTTTACAAAAGTGGTTTCTCAAGATTATTTATGCCAAAAAAATTACTTACCCTTCTGAAAATCTCTATAAAGATAGCAAAATGTTTGACATAAGGCAGCTGTTTGGTCTAGCTGTACTTCTTTTTAATTTTAAAAATAAAAATGATATCAAGCCAATAGATCATCAATACGAAACGAGATATAAAGAAGGAAAGTGTCAGCAACCAAAAAGCAAGAAAAGAATAGGCCAAAAAAGTTATGTTTACTTATATCCAAAACTATATAATATACTACCGGTAGATATAAAAAGTATTAAAAACGTCAAATTGTTCAAGAAAAAAATTAAAATAATAATATGGATAACCACCATTCCTAGAAATAGATTAAAAGATATCATTTGTAATAATATTTTCTTATAAATAATATTTGGAAACTGTGTAAAATGATAAAAGCTATAAATCCTTTCTATATAAAATACAAAAGAAAAATATAATAACGTAAAGACACCTATTAATTACTGTGATTTAACCCTTAATGTGACTATATTCAAATGAATAATACCTATAATGACTTCATTACCCGAACGTAAACTAACCCCGATTATAACATCATCTCCCGACTATGTCAATAAATATTATATTTAACTATAGATTATATTTAGTCAATAAATATATTGTAAATTTAGTCAACAAATATTATGTTTTACTATAGGTTATATTTAGTGTTAAGAAATCGCGTACAAGTATAATTAACTATACTTCAGCGATGTTGCATGTTTGTTTACATTTATAAGCGAAGTTAATATAATTGTATAATTGTATTTAAATTTGTTTTTCGTAAATAAACATTATTATTATTATTATTATTATTATTATTTCTTTCTCTAGGTTTATGTCTCCGTTTTCCAAATCGAGATCGTATTTAACATTGATACTTCCTTTTTCTTCAAAGGCAAGATATAACTAATGAGGGAGGTTTTAAAAATGTATAACAGGTTAATGATTAGAAAGAGAAATTATCAATTTTATAATTTACGTAAGATAACGATAATGTCAAGAGAAGTGTTTCAAGGAAAATGATTTATTATAATAATTACAGTTAATATAGATTAAAATTATATAGATTAGTCACAACACGGAAACAATTATCTCAATACTACTTTTCTTGACTTAGATGCTAATTATGCAAGCAGATTTAAAATTTCCAACGCCAAGGTAGATTGGTATCTAAGTAAGAATAACCAATAAAGGATTCCGGGCGCACTAAAATTTCTTATCCAAATGTCTACAAAATTTCATATGGTTTGGATTCAGTTACTTATTTTGAAAGTATATCTTTAGGAAGCTACAATTTTCGTTTGGCTTCTTTTGAACAATTTCAAACATCTATTTGCTTTGATCAATGTAGAATACCAAATTTAAAAATATAACGTAAGTGTAAAACAAACACTGTAAATATTGTCTAAATGTTGGTGTGGCATTTTCTTATTTTTTCTGTTTCTTATAGGGATGCTCTGCCACATATATTTTCTTCTATACAATGTCCGTGAAATCTGCAAAATAATACAATTATCCAGTATTTTACTGGAAAATAACCTCTACGCCTGTGACTTTTACATCAAAGGAGCAGTTAGAGGGTGTTTTTTTTTGACAAATAATGAATAAGAACAAAAATATAAAAATAACATATTTTGCTGACGTTTCGAATCTGTTCCCTTTCTCAAAGCGTATAAGTATTATAAGTGTTTGTGTGCTGTGTATATTAAATACACAGCTTTAAGAATATATTTGTTATATTCAGTATCCATAGATACTTACTATTTAAACAGAAGTGTTGATATATCTAATTGATAGCGTTATTTTAAATAATGTTTAGTTTGTTAAGTTCTTCTTTTAACATCGGCAACCAGGTTGTGCAAACATCTACGGAACAATTCGACACGCATTCATCCTTATTCAATAATATTGTAGCTGATTTTTCTTTTCTTGCTATCTGTCTCTTTTGTTGAAATTTTTGCCCAGTCAGACAGTAAATTGGTTCATGTGATTGTTAGTGAGAAGTCCTTAATTTATTTCACTCGAACGAGGTCCGGAAAGTTACGAAAATGTGGATGGAAAGAAATGGATATGTTAAGAGGACAATCTGCGGTAGGACAAATAATATTTTCATTGATATATATGAAAAAGGTTTATACGGGTGGGCGTGCCCCTTTGACCAATGCAATATGCCGTCTACGTAAAAAAGGCGAAGATTGGCAGATTGTGTAATATAAGAGAAATAGTTCAAATATATTTCTGTCGTACAAAGTCGAACTTAGCGTTGGGTGCACAAGAATTTTTATTTAAAGTAATTTGAGTAGGAAAACTGAATGCGGTTGTAGTGATTCCTTAGGCAGTGGTTTTTAATTAAAAGAAAAACTCTCTATAGGTACATAATGTATACTTACAGTGTACAGGGTGTCCTAGTTAACGCGTTATGTCCGATTTTCTCGGTAGTTTTTGAGATAAGTATTTTTTTCCGGGGAATCGATGCCGCTAAGAGACATATAATTGAACATCAAAGAAGAATTGATCGGATTATTTATGTTCTTAATTGACTATTAAAGGAAAGTAAAAAAAGGCATGTAAATTTTAAATATCACTTCCGGTTTACATGGCGTTCTTTTTCTTGAAAATAGAATATTAATTACTTCCACATCCAGTGGAAGTATAGTAACAAAAAAATTTTTGAAAATTTTTATTGTTCAAATAGGCTTAGACTGTCATGAAAGGTCGCCATTTTAAGTTTCAGCGTAAAAAAATGTCTGTCTGTCTGTCGGTCTAACTTTTTTGTGCGCACGATTACTTTGGAACCGTTTAAGATATTGACTTGAAATTTGGTACACGTACGTACTTTAACGGGATCTGGAACTAGATTATATTTTCATCTTATTCCATCGAAGGGTTGGAGTGTAAATTGGGGTAAATGGGGAGGTAAACAGGTAAATCAAGCAGGTAAGAGTCCGTAAAATTGGTATTTAGTATATATAAGAGAAACTAAAGTCTCAAAAAAATTTTTGACATTAGCTACCCCCGTTACGACCCCTACCTAAGGGGACGAAAAAAAAGTGTGATTTAGTGTATGTACAAGAACCAAAAACCTCAAAATATTTTTTTATTTCATAGGCCAAGAATTTTTATTGAAAAATTACCAAAAATCCTCGCTATATTGGGGTGATTTCTATTACGAATAACTGGCAAAATAAGGATACATATATTACTTCCACATCCAGTGGAAGTATAGTAACGACAAACAAATTTTTAAAAATTTTTATTGTTCAAATAGGCTTAGAATGTCATGAAACGTCGAGATTTTAAGTTTGTGCGAAAAAAAAATTTCTGTCGGTCTGTAACTTTTTTTGTGCGCACGTTTACTCTGGAACCGTTTGAGATATTGACTTGAAATTTGGTACGCATATGTACTTTAACGAGATCTAGAACTAGACTATATTTTCATCTTGTTCCGTCGAAGGGTTGGGGGGTAAATTGGGGTAAATTTGGGGTAAATCAAGCAGATAAGAGTTCATAAAATTGGTATTTACTATATACAAGAGAAGCTAAGGTCTCAAAAAAAATTTTGGCATTAGCCACCCCCATTACCACCCCCACCCCATTATTAAAGATTTAGTGTGTGTACAAGAACCAGAAATGTCAAAATATTTTTTTGCCTTATCCACCCCCACTACCACCCTCTATCACCACCCCCACCCCACTACCGATGTGGGGGTTTTTATGGGTTTTTGAGGTAGACGATTTCAAATATTATATTATTAAACAATTATTTCCACATACAACATTTTATCGTTGTGAGTGACTTGGATAGAAAATCTGGATGTGGAAGTAGTGATTCCTTGGGCAGCGGTTTTTTTTTAATTGTTAAATTAGTGTACAATATCGATAATTCTATCATTTACAATTGAAATTAAAATTTTGTGGACATGCCTATTGAAAGTCGCATTTCGGAGATATGAACTTTACTTTGCTTTTTTTTAAAGGAACACTCCATATATGTACCATTTGAAACGCCATAAAAAAAGCTTTGTATTTATAATACAATACATGGTGCTTATCTTAAGCAAATTTTGTCTAATTTACAATTTATCAAATTAGCCATGGAAAACAAAAGTATGTAAATTAAAATAAACAATATGTTAGTTCTGTCTAATTTCACTTTATTTTAAATAAAATGGAGAATTTCAATAATTGATACAGTGTGTTTCACTTGAAATGGTAACACCCCAATAACTTTTTTATTTTTTTTTTCCGATTTGAATCACATTTTACTTAAGTATAGAACAAATTAGTATCTACTTATGACCAGAAAAACATTCGCCTCCTACGGTACCAAAGCCACCTGCGGTACCAAAATATGTGGAGAAAATTTTGTTAATAAAACTTGTTCAGAATTGCCCAAAATGGCCAAAATTTAATCAAAATTAAAAAATGAAAAACTTGAAACTTTAAAAATTTTGAAAATAATTATTTAAAAAAAAAACTGTAAATTGCTTTACAACTACCTGGCAGCTTGGGTTTAATTTCAAATAAAATTGTCATAGTACAGTTTTCTAAACGAAAAAACCCATTAAACTGATATTTTTGGACTTGGACATTAATTTAATCAAAATTTATATATTTTTTATTTTGATTAAATTTTGGACTTAAGGTTTCTGAACAATTCTGAACAAGTTTCATTGACAAAATTTTCCAATAAAAATATGCCTAATATGATTTTTTGATTTTATCCGCATATTTTGGTAACGCAGGTGGCTTTGCATTTGTAGGCGGTGAATTTTTTTCTGGTCATAAGTAGATCCTAATTTGTTCTATACTTAAGTAAAATTTGATTCAAATCAGAAAAACAAATTAAAAAGTGAAATACACTGTATATATTTTTCGGACTACCATGACTTAATGTAAGAAAATATAAAACTTAATATCTACTATAGTTTTTAAGAAAAATACTGTGTCATATATCATTGAAAAGATTTTTCTATGGCCTTTCAAATGGTGTAAAAATATATGGGGGTGTTCTATTTAAAAAAACCAAGGTAAAGCTCATATCTCCGAAATTCGACTTGTTTGAATTGTTTTGCTGAAACGATGTTTGGAAAATACATGTGATATCTCATACTTTTATTTTTGAACTTATTTACGTAACTCCAAAAATAAAGAAGTTAAATGAGGTTCTAACGTTTGCACAACCACCCTGTACTGTTGACTATAATAAGGAACTTTAGTCTAGTTAATATAAAAAACACGTTCTCAAATAAATTAAACATGTTCTGATAGAACATATTAATAATAATAATTTTTTGTTTTTATGTCTTTGGTGTTTTTCAAAAAAATTGCCGCCCTTGGATTTTGCCGCTATAGCCACTATAGCCCCCCCCCGCTCCGTCAGAAACCCTAAAATACCTATATGCATGTTTGGAGCATATTTAATGTCCGATATATCAAAAAATATTACAACTAGATCTATCAATCTTTATATGTTTGAAATTGATAAAGGATCTAAAAGAATATGTAAAAATATACAGGGTTTTCATTTAAAAAGCAACCTTCATTGTTATATCACGTGACATATGCAAGCAATTGTTTTTTAATTGCATTTAAATAAATATGTATACAACCCTACAACTCTTATACGAAACTTTTTTTTATCTCCAATAATAACATAAATAAAGGGGGGTCAAAATATAGTTATAATTCGCCCGCTGTCTTGGATTCCTAAATTTTTACCAAAAATTCGTAACCCGCATCCCCGAAAATCCCCAGATATCGATTTTCATTCGAATAGGACCACAGATGACGAAATTCGTCCGCCATCTTGGATTCCTAAATTTTGACCAAAAATTCGTAACCCGCATCCCCGAAAACCTCCAGATATCGATTTTCAGTCGAATAGGACCACAAATGACGAAATTCATCCGCCATCTTGGTTTCCTAAATTTTGACCAAAAATTCGTAATCCGCATCCCCGACAACCCCGAGGTATCGATTTTCAGCCAAATAGGACCATAGATGACGAAATTCGTCCACCATCTTGGATTCCTAAATTTTGACCAAAAATTCGTAACCCGCATCCCCGACAACCCCGAGGTATCGATTTTCGATCGATATAGATCGCGAAATTCGTCCGCCATCTTGGAGTCCTAAATTTTGATCAAAAATTCATAACCCGCATCCCCGAAAACCCCCAGATATCGATTTTCAGTCGAATAGGTCCATAGATGACGAAATTCGTCCGCCATCTTGGATTCCTAAATTTTGACCAAAAATTCGTAAACCGCATCCCCGAAAACCCCCAGATATCGATTTTCAGTCGAATAGGACCATAGATGACGAAATTCGTCCGCCATCTTGGATTCCTAAATATCTTAGCAGTATGAGATTCCTCGGAAAACCTACGTCAGACTGGATTTTGAACCATAAACTTATCTCAGAAACTATCGTGAAAACCGAGCATAGCGCGTTGACTGGGACACCCTGTACATTTTGCTTGGTAATAATTTCGAATAAAAACTATATAACTATAATAATAACTAAAAACCGAATTCAAATTTTCATAATAAAATTTGTAGGAGTGTTTATACAAAACGGTCCTCTCTATTTGGCACCTTTTATTTATGTATTAACATTTTCAAGAATTTCATCTATTAAGTCATTCCTGTAAGATAAAATAATTTATAAATAAATTTAAGATTACAATTACCAGAACTGCTAAATGCTTCCCTGGCAAGCATTCATTCGCGTCTGGTCTCCATGACAACAAGTTCCTCCCTAAAGTCTGAGAGCGAGTAACGCTATGCGAATGCCGAGGCGAGTGCCATCTATTGACGGCAAAATTGGAAACTATTTATTGAATCTATGTTTGAAAATTAAGAGGTTATATTTTATCCACGTAATTAATTAAGGACTATCTAGGGCGTCACGATTTCGTTTTTTGTAAATTCCAATTTTTCGACGACAATTTTTTCGTTGATCACGTGTTTTTGATTAAAACAAAAAATTAAAAACGTGACGAACTAGAATATATATTTTAATACATACGTACAAAATTTGAAGTTTCTATCTTCAAAAATAAGCCGAATAATTCGTTTCTTCATTTCACTGACCGCAAATTATACTCTTAAAGCTTATAAAATTCTCTATAAAACATGTATACAATTTTATCGGTAGATGCATATGTTTACCAGTAATTATCAGCCAAAGTTGAGATAAGTTCCGCGGCTTTCAAATTTTATAGTATTTACGGCCCATTTACAGCAGGTGTACTGTGACCGGCACGGTAGCTCAATCGGTTAAGGCGTATTGATTGGCGAATACGCTGATCGACTCGCTACCGCGCTCTGGGTTCGACCCCCAGCCCCGGTATTGACAACACCGGTGGGTGTGGATGTATGTCTGCGTTTTTCCGAATGTGTAACCCCCTTCCGGACAGCCTTGGCTTTGGATTTGGGGGTTGTCTACTATCTGTGGTGTGTTTATTATTATTATTATTATGTTGATTTCCATAATAAAAATATATATATAGATATTCACTTAATGAGAGCAGATCAGATTTTTTTTTCAAAATCTCTAAAGAGAAAACCTTGTGATCTCGCATCACTGTCGCCAGCTGAAGCAGCAGCGTATCAAGATTGTTTGCCAATCTATCATCAGGTTCAAGAATGGCGTGGTAACTTCAAATATCAATTGGAATGAGGTTGAGAAATCAGTCCTTAGAGTTTAACACCTGTAACAACATCAAATGATTCTTCTCCACAAGAGCTTTTACTCCAAATTTCTTGCAAATGCACAAAAAGCTATCAAAAAGCTTGCAGTTGCCGGGGAAAGTCGGACTATACTGATCAATAATCTGCGGAAGTTGTCGAGAATCGTGTACTAAAATTAATGTTGAAGAAAGGGACTCACTTGACTATAACGAGCCAATTGATATGCAACTTGAATATTTTAATAATGATGATGATTATGATGAAGATGATAATAGTAATAGAACTGTTAATACTAAAGAACCAGAAGTTGAAGATGACCCCGGAAATATACATGCACAACCGACAACTTCAAATGAATCATGCACAGAACATCTTGTAATGCAGAAGATACGACGACTTGATTAAATAAAACATTATCATAAATATAATCTGGTCTACTTATTAAAAAATCAATCCTGGCCTGTTAAATAACCATTAATTTTGGTTTTTATAATATCCAAACTCATTTTATATTATTACACCTTGTATTAAACTTAACTTCTCTCAACCTCTCGAGTTCCTGGAATAGTCCATCGAGAACGAGGTTTGATAGCAGGGGAGAGGACGCCTCCTTGTGGGCAGCCTCGCCTTACTGAAACTTTATTGCCGTTTCCTAGTTGGCAGCTATAATTTGCATTCCCAACATGGCCCTCAACAATCTAATGATGCTGTCATCGATGTCATGGTAGGAAGCCGTGGCGCAGATTGAGTTAAAGGAGGTATTATCAAACGCTCCCTTGATGTCCAGAAAAGCACCGGAAGCAAGTTCCTTGTGATGCAGCCCCTTCTCGATCCTGCAAACGATTGGGTGAAGGACCCTTTCTAATGAACTTCCGTCCTGGTAAGCGTGTTACGACGGATGCAGAAGCGCTGAGGTCAATCTTTAACAAACCTTTCAACCAACCTCTCTAATGCTTTAGTAGGAAGGTTGTAAGAGTGACTATAGGATTTGGCAGTATCGTACGGGTCTACGTTAATTGGGCGCGCGACAATTGGACGCGGTAAAATAGGACGTGTAACATTGGACGCGGTAAAATAGGACGTGTAACATTGGACGCGTTTATTATAAATAATCATGTGTCCACACTCTAACCTAACCCAACCAGTCCCAGTTTATTCTATGTCCGTTCTCCCAAGCGTGTTCACAAATCTTTGATTTTTGAATCTCATTCTTCCTAATGTAACCTCTATGCTCATCCAATCTAACACTAAATGGTCTCGATGACTCACCCACATAATAATACGGTTTTTTGAATTTTGCTCACGATTTAGCGGTTTTGTTTTTGTTAAAATAGATCTCAACGTATTGCCCGTTTGAAATATCGCCCTAATATAAAATCTATGTGCCCACACGGCGTAGCTTTTCAGATAATCCGTATACACAAGGAATTAACGGTGTGCACCAGACCATTTAGTGTTAGATTGGGTGAGCACAGGGGTTACATTAGGAAGAATGAGATTCAGAAATCGAAGATTTGCGAACACACTTGGGAGAACAAACATGGAATAAACTGGGACTCGGCAAAAATTTTAACAACTTTTGTGTCAAAGGGGCAGCCTTTGACGTAAAAGTCACAGGGGTAGAGGTTATTTTCCAGTAAAATACTGGATAATTCTATTATTTTGTAGATTTGACGGACATTATATAGAAGAAAATATGTGTGGCAGAGCATTTCAATAAGAAACAGAAAAAAGGCACTGTAAATCAAATAATTAGGTGTTCTCTAGATGCTAAGATCTCGGCTTTAAAATTTCTTATCCATGATCTCACCCATAAGCTTATTAATCATCGTAAATTTTCATTTGCATATACTGCAGCCAAGATTCTTACATTGGGTTTTACTATGGTACTAAATTCAAAATTCAAGCTCATCAGAGTAATTCTGTAACTTAAATTAAGCTTCCTGTGCATAATTCATAGTGTATTTCCTCCAACGCTCCAACCAACATTAATTAATATCAGAATTATTTATAAATATAATAGTGAAAATTGAAAGCTTTGATACATAACTTACCTAAATCTAGTTCGTCCATATTTCAAAACAAGAAAAACTCCACTACAATAAGGGGTAAAATGTTCTTCTAAAACTATGTTGATCATAATTCATAAATGTTCGTTGACAAACTCTGAAGCATTTTTTTCTCGATTACGTCGCATTCTTACACCGTTATGTACACTGGTACCTACTTGTATATAAGTATATTAGTAATATTTGCTGTTAACTAACTCCTTTACTAAATATCTTGGTACACAAGTCACAGAAATACCCATATTCATTGACAATAGCTAAAGTAAACAAACAATGTATTGTTAATTAATAGAACTAACTTGTCATTTTTTCGATTTCAGTGAAGGACTATTCACTGGACCAGAAAACAGTGTTCCTCTTGATTACGCCAAGGTAAGAAATTTATCTACACTTTATTGATTAGATTTAATTCCTCCTTAATCAAATTAATAATAAAATCTTGGTAATGTCATTGCGTCCATAATTTTCAGTTAACAGTTAATTATTTAGATCAAATTATATGATGTATAATAATATTTTAATAGTGTCTATTGAAACAGTACACCAAAATGTTTTGCCATTTTTGAAACTGTGGATTTCAGCAACTAAATTGACATTATCAGGAGATGTTTAATATGCCAATGCGTAGTATTAGTCCGGTTAAATTACAAGGTCTTCCATGTAATCACATGCATTAATTTCCCGATACTCGAAAAATTATTCTTTGGTGCCATTCGAATCTGCTCGATGGAAAGAGTATTTGTGAGTACTCTTAAAGCCCTCGTTTTGTTTAAACAATTAAAATTTTTTTTTGAAATTCCGAGGCTGGCGTTCATTGACACAAAACTTTTATTGTGCTTTATTTTTAAACTTTATAGTTAAATATTAGCTATCCTGTGGAAACATAAAAATTGTCGATTTTTTTTTCTTATGTATTTTTGGTCGCTCTACATGTTGGTGCCTTTTTTTCTTAAATATGCATTTTTTAATGCAAATCATAAAGAAACGAAATTTGGACTTTTTCACTCGGCTTTGGAGGAGAAAAATATGATCGGTTTTTTAAAAAATGCTGCTTTTAATATTTGACAGCGAGGAATTTTAAAATATGTAATTGTTTATTTTAAAATTGTTATAAACAATTCATAACAAATGTATATTTCAAAAGTGTTTTTTCATCACTCGATTGGGCAAAATCTTTGAAAAATTACTTATTTTAAAAATTGAATTTTTTATTTATAAAATATAAACAATGAATATTTACAACAATTTTTTAATAAACAATTATTTGATAAATAAAAATTAAATTATTGAATTCCTCGTTGACAAATGTTAAAAGAAGTATTTTTAAAAATTGGTCAATTACATTTTTGACCCCCAAAATCACATGGAAAAGTCAAAATTTACATTTTTTTAACGTTTTTTAACATTGAAATATTATTTAAGAAAAATAAAGGACGCCATCATGTAGAACGATCAAAAATAGATAAGAAAAAGATTCGGCAATATTTAAGTTTCCATAGCGCGACTGATATTTAACTGTAAAATTTAAAAACCGCTGCCTAAGGAATTACTACTCCCATATACAGATTTCCTATCCAAGTCTCTTACAACGAAAAAGTTTTGATACCATATTTTGCACTCCACTGTAATTGCTCATAGAACTTTAATAATATAATACTTGAAATCGTCTACCCCAAAAACCCATATAGCGATATGGCCATATCGGGGTGATAGTGTAATAATGTAAAAAAGAAATAATAGGGTTGGGACGGTAACGGGAGTGATGTGAGGATGGGAGATCCCATAAAAAATTTTGCATACATTTTATGGGCTCTTGCTTGCTTTACCCATTTATCCCCTAAAATAAGACCAAAATGTAATCTAGTTATAATACATCCGTGTACCAATTTTCAAGCCAATATCATAAACCATTCCAAAGTAATCGTGAGCACAAAAAAAAGTAAGAGAGACAGACCGACAGGCAGACGTATTTTTTTGCTCAAACTAAAATATCGACGTTTCATGACATTGTAAGTCTATTTGAACAAAAAAATTCATCAATTTTTTTTACCATACTATACTTATACGATGTGAAAGTAAAATGAAGGACGAGCACCGCAAAAATTCGAAAAATGTCAAAAATCGATCGAAACCTCATAAAAAAAACGGTGCATACTATTTAAAAGGTAATAATTTTTTTTTCTAATTTTTCGGAGATTTTATTTTTTACTTCCACATCCAGTGGAAGTATAGTAACGACAAAAAAATTTTTAAAAATTTTTATTGTTCAAATAGGTTTAGAATGTCACGAAACGTCGAGATTTTAAGTTTGAGCGAAAAAAAATTTCTGTCTGTCTGTCGATCTGTCGGTCTGTCGGTCTGTCGGTCTGTCGGTCTGTCGGTTTCTCGGTCTGTCTGTAACTTTTTTTGTGCGCACGTTTATTTTGGAACCGCTTGAGATATTGACTTGAAATTTGGTACACATATGTACTTTAACGAGATCTAGAACTAGATTATATTTTCATCTTGTTCCGTCGAAGGGTTGGTGGATGAATAGGTAAATCAAGCAGGTAAGAGTCCATAACATTGGTATTTAGTATATACAAGAGAAGCTAAGGTCTCAAAAAAAATGTTGGCATTAGCCACCCCATTACCACCCCCACCTCATTATTAAAGGGGATGAAAGAAAATTGTGATTTAGTGTGTGTACAATAACCAGAAACCTCAAAATATTTTTTTACTTCATCCAGATATATTCCCATATACTGTTCTTCGTCAATATGTAGTATGACCTAGACTCTCAAATTTCTTCGTCCACTTACAGGGCTTGCTTTAGAAAAAAATTATATTTTAAACTGTAAAGGGAATTAAAAAAAAACTAACATTTTTGTTTCTTTGCAAATATCTCAATAAATATTAGTTTAACGAAAAAATGGTGGACATCAAAAATGAAGCCTATAAACTGAGAATGAATTTGTTTTTTTTATATATTTGTGTAGGATTGATGTATAATTTTATAGATGGCATCCGACTGTTTTTAGGATGAGTATTTAGTTTAAATGTTGAATAATGGCAATAAAATGTCGCCATTTTGTTATTGTAATTGCTCAGTAATTATTTTTTTTTCAAAAATGCTGTTTTTCGTTAATATATAGCATCAGGTAGATGCTCAATTTTCTTTATCAGTTTAAAATACTTGCTTTAGAAAAAAATTCCCATCCGC
Source organism: Rutpela maculata (assembly GCA_936432065.2). Taxonomy (NCBI): domain Eukaryota; kingdom Metazoa; phylum Arthropoda; class Insecta; order Coleoptera; family Cerambycidae; genus Rutpela; species Rutpela maculata. The sequence goes on along the minus strand of OW386286.2, from coordinate 246,847,935 downwards.
CATATTAGAGCCGCCAGTTTGAATTTTTTAATTTTGACTTCAGATTCGTAATCAGTGATCCCAAAAACAGAACTATCCTAAGTTTCAGAAGTAAATAAGCAATACTTTTCAAATATTGAATATTTAAATTTAGTTGTGGTTTTCACCTTTTGAGGGTAAAAGCAAGTTTCCGAACCACATAGAAACTGAATACGATACCTTTTACTACGATAATAATCCATAAAGAAAAATTATCATTACATATGAAATTATTCCAATATTTTACATATTTTTTACCTCTAGATACTCTACTGGGTATGAAAGATTAAAAAATCATCTTCGAAATTTCAACGTTTTTTTCCTAATTGTTTAGACGAAATGAGCCATTTAAAAGTACTTCATGAATAGTATTCCCATCGAGCTGAATCGAACGGCATCAAAAAATTTTTTTTCGAATACCAATATATTCATGCAAGTGATTTTATCAATTGCACTGCATTATGTGTATAACTTGACTTCACCAATGGTAGACTTTCATTAGTTTTCATTCACCGTATATCCCAGATGATCATTTTCATCAACATTAGCGCCACGTTTACCCTTCCTCAAGAGTTCATGACACACTTTATCCAGGCAATCATTAATAAATAATTTACATACTAGATTCTCAATAAACCAATGATATATGCGACATTTATGAACACATTTTATTGCGTACAATTACTAATAATATATGTCGTGTCTTTGAATGTGACTAATGGGTACCTCTTGAGATGCATTACGTCCATAACATTACTTAAAATTTAAAATGCTATGCTTAAACGTGCTGTGACAAAGGAGACTTCAACGGTAGACGAAAACACAAACGGGATGGTAATAAATCTCTAAAAGACTCGTTTTGAGATAACGATTGCCCAACATCTTGCATATCATTTGATGTTTAAATTATTTATTAGGGCATCACAAAGCAGACAACGGTTTTCATCAGACAGACATGTATTACTTTCGTTAGGATCGAATAGGTAAACATAAAATTGGATTTAGTACATAGGTGGGTATTTAAGAAGGGCCTTTAATCGTTAAATATTCATAAAGACTTACTTTTTTGGTGTTAGAGCATTAGGAAAAATATTTAAAAATGAATATTTATTAACTTCTACGTTGGAAATATAATATACAAGGCTCGGAAATTTTATCTCTGTGACGTCAAAATCAGGGTTGGCTTTAGGTCAGCGCGAAAGATTTGTATGCAAGTATGACACAATATATCTTACCTTGTACTTTCTTTTAGAGAATTTCGTAATATCCAAAGTTAATATGGTCAGTTTATTATAGACACTCACTCAAAGAGGGGGCATTGGGGGATGTAACATTGAACTAACACACACATAGTGGCGCAGCCAGAACATTCATCTGGGGGAGGGGGGCAACAGAACAGGCCTCCCAGAGGATGAGTAAAACTTTTCAGGAAGTGATTGAAAACAGATGTGTATAGATTCCTCTACTAGATAATATTGGCATTAATACAAAATATTTATTTCAAGGGATAATTTGAATACTGCTTTATACTGATAGATATTCTGCTTCCGTATTTTTTGGTTCAGGGAAGAGGGCTTGGCCCCCCTGGCTCCACCCCTGGTTGCGCGCTTGCACACACACATGTATTTTTCACTACCATAAAGTAACACACACATATGTAATTTTCCACGACGTATAACGAATATAAAAGTATATTATTTATATTTCGCAGTCTGAAGAGCTCGAAACATTTTTGTATACCGTCCACTCTGTATATTTTCACGCTAGGTCTGTAGATACTTGTAGATACTAATACTTATGGCTAGGTTTGTACTGGGCAATTGCGAAGCTGCGTAACTGCGATCTCGGATAGTCTACCATTTCCATGTATTAAATGTTGCCGAAAATGTCCAAAATTGCCACATTGTAGGTATAGTAAAAGAAATTTTGTCAAAGTATTGGTTCACAATTTTGGCGCCGTCGCCTAATTAAATGAGATAATAAAACCGTACACACGATTTATCTTGATCTATCTTGTCGGTACGCTTTGAAGATTGCTGGAATTCCAGCAGATCAGCTCACATTGACGAATGAGTTCAAAGCATGTCGAAAATGTTGGCTCCAGCAAGTTGTATCATCTGTAGACCCCTTAATGTTGACACTCGGTCAGGGTCGAATGCCTTCAACACTGCAATTGTAAAAGAATCAAGATTCACCAATATAGTAGATTTCCGATAAAAGTAGGTTACGTGTTACTTCCACATCCAGTGGAAGCACAGTAACATCAAAAACATTTTTGAAAATTTTCATTCTTCAAATAAGCTTAGAATGAAACGTTGAGATTTTAAGTTTGAGCGAAAAAAATGTTTCTGTCTGTTGGTCTATCTGTCTGTAACTTTTTTTATTCGCACGATTACTCTGAAACCGTTTAAGATGTTGACTTGAAATTTGGTACACGTATGTATTTTAACGAGATCTGGAACTATATTATATTTTGATCTTATTCCGTTGAAGGATTGGGCGGTAAATTGAGGTGAACGGGGATAAATAGGTAAATCAAGCAAGTAAGAGCCCGTAAAATTGGTATTTAGTATATATAAGAGAAGCTTAGGTTTCAAAAAAATTTTTGGCATTATCCACTCCCATTACCACTCCCACCCCATTATTAAAGGGAGTTAAAATAATAAAATTAATTGTGATTTAGTGTGTACAAGAACCAAAGGCCTCAAAAGTTCTTTTTATTTCATCCACCCCCCCACTAACGATGTAGCATATCGTTTTATGAGTTTTTGGGGTAGGCGATTTCAAATATTATATTATCAAAGTTCTATAAACAATTATTTCCACATTGTAGAGTGCAAATATAATATTAAAATTTTTTTCGTTGTGAGAGCCTTGGATAAAACATCAGGATGTAGATGTAGTGATTCATTGGGCAGCGTTGTGCACATTTGTGATGCACACAATATTTGGCAGTTTTATGCCATGAATTCTTAACTTTGTTTGTTATGTATGATTTAATATTATATAAAAATGGTTTATTTTACTTGGAAAAAAAATGTTTTATCCAGCAGCTTATTGGGTTTTTATATTTAATTACTATGAAAATAAACATAATAAACACGCCACACATATTAAACAGAACAGGAAGGTATGTGTTTGATTCAAAATTGTTTTTTTATTTGCCAGATATGCATTACATATTTTTGTAAAAATCATTACCGTTTTTAGGTAAAATTTATCACAAAAAATACATTGTAGCTGGCAATAATGAATGTTTCAATAGGTTTTTGCAGTATAATATTATGTCTATATGAGGGCCGTCTCTGGCGGCGAGATAAATCTTCCGTGCTTTGATAATATAATAGTGGCTCAATACGTAACTCGACCAAACGTGACTTCTTTTGCACATAGAGAGTTCCTCAGGAAAATTAGTTTAGCTTACCTCTATATACAGAGTGCCCCATTTAAGTTGACAAAACAAAATATCTCGAGAACAACGTATTTTCGTAAAAAATAAATAGCTGTGCAGTTAGGAGGAGCCCATCACAAGGACAACTTAAATTTTGTGCCCAAGCTCTATATAGGCCCCTGTAAGGCTCAAATCGCTTTTTATGGAAACAACTATTCTTTATTGCATAATATTATTTATGACAATAGAATGAACAACTTTCTGTCTTTGATATATTCAGTAAACCTCTTCCTTGCGGCCTTAAATGCACTATTTTAATAAAATAATTTCCTCTTTTTTCTTTTTAGTAAATTTTAACCTTAACTATTATCCCGAGCCAATAGTGCGTAATGTCGTCTGCGTCGGTCTGTGCGAAGTTCTCTCTACCGCTCGCCATTTTAGCTAATTAACAAAATTTTATTAAAAGGGTATTTACGGCTTTAAGGAGCAGGTTTATTAAAAACTGTCTTGGAAAGAAAGTTATTTATTTTTTACGAGGCATAATATTATGCAATACAAAATAGGAGTCTCGTTTTTAAAAAATTGGTTTGGGCCTTACAGGGCACGAAATGTGTAAGTTGTCCATATGATAGGCCCCTTTAAACCGTACAACTTTTATTTCAAACATTTTTCACGAAAATACGTTGTTTTCGAGACATTTTGTTGCGTTAACTTAAATGGCACATCCGATACAAATGGTACAAATGATACAAACAAAATTATAATTATAACATAAAAAATGTGTTGTCGCGTAAATTTTGTTTGAGATATCCAAATCAAACTTATTTCTCGATGAAAAGCTCAAAAAAAAGCTGCCCAAGGAATCACTACTTCCACATCCAGATTTCCTATCCAAGTCTCTCGAAAAAAAATTTATATATATATATATATAAAATGACACAGCCACAAACATTTTTGGCCTGGGTACTACACTAGTATATTCCCACGTATTTTCACGAGCTGAATCCGAATCCAAGGTCAGAATTGGTCGATTGGCTTATATATTCAAGATAACCTCAAAAAATAGATAAAAACCAACAGACCAACAGACAGACCGACGTGACAGACAATTTTGCTCAAACTTAAAATCTTGACGTTTCATGACATTCTAAGCCTATTTTAACAATGAAAATTTTCAAAAAAAATCTTACGTTGGTATACTTCCATTGGATGTGAAAGTAATACGCAGAAGATTGCCATTTTCTGACAAAGATATAAAAAAATCATTGTGTGCCGCGGACTACATGATAGAAGTAAAACTTCTACTTCAAGCATTTTCTTCGAGGAAACCTACTACGTACGCGACGTAATCCACTACGCATCCATTTTACTCGAGGAAACTCACTGCGCATCCATACTACTTGAATCACTACTATCTATGGTACTCGAGAAACGCCACTGCGAATCCCAAATACTCGAGGAAACTTACTGCGCATCCATACTACTCATGATAACCTACTGCGCATCAACGGTATTCGCATCCATACTACTTGAGGTAGCTCACTGCGCGTCCAAAATACTCGAATCTATGGTACTCGAGAAAATCCATAGTACTCGGGGAAACCTACTGCATATCCATGGTACTCGAGGAAAACTACTGCGCATCCAGTTTACTCGGGGAAACCCACTGCGCATCCATACTACTCGAGGTAATCTACTGCGCATCAATGATACTCGAGGAAAGCCACTGCGCATCCATAATTCTTGGAGAAACCTACTGCACATCCATAGTACTCGGGGAAACCCACTGCGCATCCATACTACTCGAGGTAACCCACTTATTATAGAATCAAGATCTATAACACCGTATAGGTTGCATGGTATTCTAATATGAAGTCGTAGAAGCTAGACACACACGCGATGACGCGTCTCTGACGCTATCTCCTCATCTATCCTTGAAACAGCCAGAAATTTTTTTTGCTCAAACTTAAAATCTCGGCATTTCATGACATTCTAAGCCTATTTGAACAATAAATAGTTTTCAAAAATTTTATTTGCATTAGTATACTTCCACTGGATGTGGAAGTAAAATTCTATTACGACTTTGTTCCATGAACCTTTGAAAAAAGTAGAAAATAGATGTGGGAACAATTAAATTTCACACATTTTTCTTCACCACAAGCGTATATTTCAATTTTAAATTTGAGAAAAAGGAAAACTCTACTCAAAAGGCTCTTTCCAACGATATGCGTAAATAATTTTTTTTCTCTGGCGCATAAACTAGAGCAACCCTTACATTTTTTTCTCGAAAAATAACACCAGCTCATGTCTTGGCTCATTATTTTAGATAACTGCGGTGTAAATGTCATTCATATAATATTTGTATGTTTGTATAATATGTTTGAGTTAAACTTATAATTCTCGACAGAAATAAATGACGTTGAATTAGTTGTATATGAGTTTTATGAAAACTTATGCCATCTTTGATAACAACATCCTGTCCTATTGTATAATACTCACAAAGTGAAAGCATCCACTCTGGTATGAACCAAATATTATAAAGAATATAAAGAAAAAGACAGACTTTTTGATAAATGTAAAAAAACCCGTAGTGGCAATATCTTACAAAACTTTCTATCTCGATTTTTAGTAAAGATGCAAATAATAATTATAATAATTACATTGAAAATGTTCAATTATCAATTTTTCATGACCCGCGATTCTTCAAATTTGTATGCAAAAGAGGAAATCTCGAGAATGTCTGGTAAAATGACATACGTAAGTAAAATGTATGATAGACTACAACATATTGTGAATATGTACTTTAAAAGTAACTACATTTATTACTTACTCATGGATGATATAAATGTGATCATTATAAGAATATCAGCTTCCAGAATTATCTGAAAATGAAATCATAAATGCTATAAAGAAGTTAAAAAATAAGATGACTTCAGGTCCAGTTAATAGACCGCCCTTTATTGTTAAAAATGTAGTCTATACTGTATAGACTAGTAACTTATTCGTTAAGGAGTTTTGTTGTTTTTGTTTATATCAATGTGTTGTGTTTTATTATTATTTAAATCCAAGGCGATAAAAGAAAAATCACCTAAATAGTCCTAAGGATGTCAATAAATTGTGACGAAACGTCGACTATTTAAAAAAGTCATTATCCTAACACCTTCCTAGTCTATACGTCAACCTTTACCAGCAAATAAAACAATATTACTCTGTTTTGCGTCAAGATAGGAATATCTTATGCATTGGTCGACGCATTGCCCGTCCTTCGCGACATTGACAGACAAATTCAAAGTATGGCTGTAAAAACACAGGTTTACAACAAAAAAAAATCCGACCAATGGGATTCCATTACTGTACCCCGAAGGTTTTCGACGTGCTGAACACGATGCCGTAGTCCGTTTTGCGCCATCGCGTCGGGATTTCGAGAAAACTTAATCTAAACTACGGCATCGTGTTCAGCACGTCAAAAACCTTCGGGGTACGGTAATGGAATCCCATTGGTCGGACATTTTTTTTTGTAAACCTGTGTAATCTGTTACCCTGGTACTAACGCCGACAATAATCTCCGCGCCAGTCTAGTCAAGGGTGATTCGCGAAACTATATCACAATAGTTAGAAATCTTAATTAAAAGAGGCGTATTTTTGTTTCTCTCTTATCTTAAAAAAATTGGGAACAGGCGCAGTGTTTATAGATCTTAAAAGGGCCTTTGAAACGATTGATAGGCAGATATTGTTATTAAAATTAAAAGCATATGGCCTCCCGAACATGGTGTTGCAATGGTTTGAGAGTTATCTTTCAAATCTCAACAAATAATCAAAGTAAATAATAAGAAGTCAGGGCCTATCGTAAACAATTTGGAGGTACCCAAGGAAGCGTATTTGGGCCATTACTCTTCATACTATATATTAATGACCTCGGGAATGTCTTGAAAAAAAAATGCAAGATCCAACTTTCTGCAGATTAATATATTATGCTGATAATGATTTTAATGAACTGGTAGACACGGTACTTGGAACTAAGATACGTCTCAAATAAATTCAAAGAAAATAAATTAAAAGTAAACGAAATTAAGTGGATGTTTTTTGGTTCAAATTGTTTGTATAATTCATTTAAAGAACGTAATTTAAACATAATTTTAAATATTGAAAATGTAGAACACGTAAAAAATATTAAATACTTAGGGCTCGTTATAAATAGGAAACTGAAACTAAATGATCACGTTGACTGTGTCTAAGAAAATGGGTAAAAAAATTGGCTACTTTAGAAGAATAAGCCAGTGTCTGTCAATTGGAAGTAAAATGACCAATGACCATATATATATATAATTCTTTAATTCGGCTACACTTTACATACTGCTGTTCATTAATCTATACCTCAAATGCAGACACTGAGAAATTACAAAAACTTCAAAACAAAGCAATGCGAATTATTTTGGAATGTAACTTAAATACAAGCGTTAACTTGAAGTTAAATACCTTAAATTGGTTCGACGCTAAGACCTATTTTTACATGTACCCTTTTTATTCATAAAATTGCTAATGGCTTATTACCGAATTACTTAAAAGAACAAATAAGATTTGTAAGTGATGTCCATCAATATAGTACTCGGCAGAAACACAATATTTATATTAACACAACCTCTAAAACTAGCTCTATGAATAGCTTGTTCCATTCTGGTCTTATCCAATTTAATTCTTTAAATAGTGACCTAAAAAGTGCTATTTCTGTAAAATTATTTAAAACAAAGCTTCAAAACCACCTGAGATCTTTGAGTTAAACTATTTATATTTACGTAGAACTTAGATAAAAATATGTAATATTAGATATGGAGTAGATATAAGTATGTAATATTCAACTATTCAACTTATCTGTATCTTTATAAATGTACCTGTGACATGTAATATCCTCGAGATTAATAAACTTTATTTCATTCATTTCATTTAATTTCATTTAATCATGACATAACATACTTTATATAAGATTGTTTATCTATTAAGTAACACATTATATTTATTATTTAATATATTGTAGAAAAATAAAGAATGCCCCGATCTCCCCTTAAATCAGCTCTATCGGCAGCTTTGAGTTTTTTATGTGCCCACTACAGTTGTAGACGACTATACCGGGGAATTATTACAAGTGGAAGACCGTCTAATTGCACTGGTCTAATTCTTGTAAGACGAAATTTTAAACCCTTACGAAAGAGCCGGTATTAGTCGAGGGTGTATCGAATAACATATCGGAAATCGAGTCTGGCACACGTGTTACCAAGATGTGCGCTTTATTGTTTTTAACGTCTTCCGCCGGGGAATATCGTAACCATAAGAACGAAACCAAGTGTTCGATTTGCATGGTTTCACCCTAAGCCTGTATTTTTATTGTTCACCCTTATATTTAATTATTTTCTGTGGATATGGTACTTATGACTAAATCGAGCACGATGTACCCCAGATGTTACATGACAATAGAATTTCCGACGATGCTTGACTTGTACGTTTGTGTTTGTTGTTTTTCAAAACACAAAACATGTTGAAAGTTTTAGTTACGCATTGGCGGCGGTGCTTTGAACAAAACATATTGAGATTTTCATTTTTAAAACACTGGATAGTAAGTAAGTAAGTAAGGTTTTATTCCGTATCATCTGACATATTACATTAAATATGTATAAAACAGGTCATTAAAGGACAAAATAGTAGTACAAAAAATACAATAAATTAAAAGTCACATTAGAATACAATAGTTAAAATAAAGGGTTTAAAGATAAAACTTAAAAAAAGTCATGATTGTCAAGAAATTTCTGAACTGAATATGGTTCTATATTACAGATATATTAGAAAATTTGTTCTCTCCTTCAAAAGGATTTTATTATACACTTAGACCTAATAAAATAGGACTCTTTTTGCAGGTTGGAAATCTAACCTGTAATTAGCAGTCTATTTTTATTAATCAACAATATTGAAAAATTATTTACGTGAATTTTTAAATATTTGCTTGGAACCAGTATGGCTTTAAGCTAAAAATGCGTATACAAACATTAAAAATGAGAAAAAACTTGAAAAACTTAAAATTTAAAGTTATGTTGGTTACATGATGCAGATACTCTATTGTAGTACTGTAGGTGGCACCATCTATTAAAAAGTACTGTACTAAAAATCTTGACTGGGAAAAAGCAGTTTTTAGCCAAACGACTCGCGTTATTAAACTGAAAAAAAGATATTCTTGTAAGTAAATGACAATGAAGAACATTTTTAACTAAAACTTGTTTATTAGGAAGATCTCTCTTCAGATTGGCTAATAATTTTTAGCTAAAAATGTTCTTCAATAGAAGTGTAGTATTCATTTACTTACAAGAATATCTTTTGATCAGTGAGTAACATGAGCCAGTTCGCTAAAAAATGCTTTTTGCTGAAATTTTTTTTAGTACAATGCTGTCTTAGTAGATGAAGTCACTTCGATATAATTAAAAATGATTGCAAAAATAATTACATTTGTAACCGATGCGCACTCATTTCGTGTATTTGAAGCTTGGTCTCGATGTGTTCTTGACCTTTCAGGCGTGATTGTAAGTAGGTAGAGCAATAGCAAAGAAAGTGCGAACGCCAAAACTAGACAACCCACACAACAGCTCTCTGTATTTTATTGGCTCATTTCTCCCTTCTGATTTAATCGCGTTGCTCCCTCTTAAGAGCTGCTTTTAATACTAAGCTCAGGGCTGACGACAACGGGGGTAAGCGGAGCTGCAGACCCAGGGCTCGGGTCCGAAAGGGCACGGCACCATCACATTTTTGTATTGATTGTATTTCAAATTCTGTATTGAAAATTATTATTATTATTAGTATTACTTCCACATCCAGTGGAAGTATAGTAACGACAAAAACATTTTTAAAAATTTTTATTGTTCAAATAGGCTTAGAATGTCATGAAAGGTCGAGATTTTAAGTTTGAGCGAAAAAAAATTCTGTCTGTCAGTTTGTCTGTAACTTTCTTTGTGCGCACGTTTACTCTGGAACCGTTTAAGATATTGACTTGAAATTTGGTACACTACTAGATTATATTTTCATCTTGTCCCAAAAAAATTTTGGCATTTCCACCCCCACCGCATTATAAAAGGGGATGAAAAAAACTGTGATTTAGTGTGTGTACAAGAACCAGAAACCTCAAAATATTTCTTTTACTTCATCCACCTCCACTACCACCCCCACCCCACTACCGATGTGGGGTATCGTTTTATGGGTTTTTGGGGTAGAGGATTTCAAATATTATATTATTAAAGTTCCATAAACAGTTATTTCCACATGCAAAATTTTTTCATTGTGAGTGACTTGAATACAAAATCTGGGTGTGGAAGTAGTGATTTCTTGGGCAGCGGTTTTTCTTATTTGTCCCAGCCGAGGGACATAAGAGGCCCCTGGGCTCGTACCTACTCTCCACGGGCTTGACTAAGCTTCGAATTCAGGATCATGTTAGTTACTCAGGTAGTAAAAAGTTATACATTGTCTTTAACCCATTTCATTGCTTAAACCTAAATGTTGGTTGTGGCATTTTCTTAATTTTTCTATTATTCTTGTTGGGATTCTCTGCCACATATATTTTCTTTTAAAACAATGTCCGTGAAATGTACAAAATATATAATTATCCAGTATTTTACTGATGGTGCGTTTTTACGAGATCTTATTTAACTTGGCCATTTATATGTTAGTTAGTTAGTTAGTTAGTTAATGTTTAGATCAAATCTTTAAACTATAATTTGATCGGATAATGTATTCACTCAGACGTTGTATTCTAAGAAATAGTGGAGGATCCGGTATTATTTTAAGTACAGTGGATACTAAATACACAGCTTTAAGATTTAACAGACTTAACAAATATATTATTAAAGCTGTGTTTGCCAAAAATACTAAATAACATAACCACACATAATCCTAAATAGATAACCAGATATTGACTTCTCGTCATTTTCTTATATTATTCGCCAGTAAAAAAAACTTTGTTTGACAAAAATACTAAATATTCACTAAATTTTAGACCACATATAATCCTATATTGATAACCAGTTATTGACTTCTCATTTTCTTATAATATTTACAAAAAAAAACTTTTCATTTCAATATACAGGGTGTAATTAGTTTCATATTATTAAAAAAAACTGGTAATGGGACCGACTAGATAAACAAAAAACCTATATATTCTCTGAAAAAACTTACCTAGGTCAAAAATTTGAATGTTAAAGTAGGAGTCATTTGAGAACCACTGCTTTTCTGGGTCAATGGACGTATAGTTCCGAATCGTAGAAGTTTATTACTTACTTTTAAAGAGTCATAAAAAAGTGTAAAAATCGCCGACTTGTGTCCTCGCCGCCGCGCGGTCTCAAACAAAGATGCGCGGCACTTTGAAGCCTACCCCATTATTCGAGCAGTTCTCAAACAAAATTACAAAAAAATGTCGACATTTTTATTTTTTTTTTTTTCTCCAAAACTATGGGCTTTAGACCCCTTGTTGCATAAGGTTTTTTGTTTGTCTAGTCGTTTTCCACCACCAGTTTTTTTAATGGCATGCATCTAATTACACCCTGTATCTTCTAGTGAAATATTTTTTTTATGTGTATGCGGTGATCGTAAGTTTGAGTGTAGCAGGTCATTTCCTTATTTTTCCCAGAGGAATACACCGTTAAGACATCGGCAAACCTTTCAGACTACTACCCTGTTGTAAATCTTAAATCTGAAAAAAGTCTAGGCACCGACCCTTCTTGCTAAAATTGACCGAAGAATAATTAAACATTTGTGTTCTTTAGTACAAAAAGAAAATAGCTTTATGTTTAAGGTTTTGAACTAAATATGGACGCCAGATGTAACTCAATAAAAGACCTCTTCAGATTTATTTTATGCACGCACTTTGCAGTACTGTCAAGTAGTTTACAGTTTTATTATTTATTATAATAAAAATTATATTGTTTTATTGAGTAGGTAACTTTAAAAAGTTAAATTGTTCAATTGTTCTTTTGTAATATATGAAACAACAGCTTAAAATCTATTCAAAAGGATTTTACGTGCGTTACCACATACAGTAGTACGGAGAGTAAATAACGTGTTTGAATTAAAACAGTTGTAATATCCAGAGTGCACAATAATTTTTAATTACACCAAGAAACTAAATTTTCGTTAAAAAAATGGGTGAGTTTTTTTTAAAGAATGACGAAACTGAACATCACACTTCATGTGTGTTTCTCCAGTCAAGTCTGCAACGTCTGAATATGATTGAAAATAATCAGGTTAATTTTAATAAAAGGATTAAATATATAACATATTCCCACGTACTGAAAAAGAGAGTTATCTGGAAAGGTTCAACAGATTTTGAGATGCCCTTTTCAAATTTTTATTTTATTATCTCATATCTTTGCCACTTGCGCCGCCATATTGGAGAAATGGAGTTTCCTGGCAATATCTCCTTCCGGCTCGGGGCAAAAGCTGCTTCCGTGGACGAGTTGATTTCTCTCTGTGTTTGTTCTCCATTCTGCTGATGAAAAACTCGCAGAACCCCTGGTCCATGCATCAAGGACATCGAAGTGAAGGAGAATGCACACTTTTTTTTGCGCACGTGAATTTGGCCTATTTTTAATACCACTAAAAATGTGAGGTATTCGACTAGTCTAGATCGCCGAAGTAAAGCAACGTCGCGCGCGGTTAGGACTTGGATGGGTGTCCTGACGGACCATTGGGGGAAAAGCGCGCAGCGAGGACGCTAAAAAGAGAAAATATCACAATAAGCCCAAGCGGCTGCAGTGATTCTTGAAATAATATGTTAGACGGCTCCCGGAAAAAAAACACAAAAAAAGCACGCCTGAAACTCTATCTAGAACTTGTAATGAAATTATTTACTTTACAAAACACGATAAAAACATCACTTATGGAACATTTCCTCCCTCCTAATTAATCCTAAGATGAAATGAGACGATGAAAGAAGATACTTTTGGTAAACTAGATTTGGCACCATTTTTCCAATATGGCGGAGCTAATGGTCAAGTAAAAATTCAAAACTAGCACCTCAAAACGTATGATTTATAAAACTGCGGAATATCAAAACTCCCGCAAAATTTTCCAGGTAAAACTACCTATATCTTAGACTACACCAGGCCTTTTTGAAATACATTCATATATTTTACCCCACGACGTAAGATGTTCACTTTTATTACAACGTTGTCAAGGCTGCACGAAATTATCAATTTATAAGGAAAACTGAAAACGAAGACACACAAAGTTGATATTTTATTTAGTTAAAGTGACAGTTCTCGATTGAAAATGTCCATAGTCACTTAAATTTTACACAGCCGACACAAAGGTTTGTTCGTCAGGAATACGTATTATTGGAACCGTCGCTGGAATGTACCTGTTTGACACATTTTCCCTGGCCGCACCATAACAGACAACAATGTTTGTAAAATCCGTCGTTATTGAAAACGTAAAATACAATTATTCGTTACTACTACGTAGGCGACCAGTACCTATTTCAACAAATGTAAACACTACACAATTGTCATCACCGTTCGACAACTGCGCGACGGCTCGATGAGAATATAGTTTAAGGTTGTGGTTAGAGGCGGAAAGAACATCACATCATGAGCGTACTCATTTGCTTGCAATATTCTTAATTTTTTTTTCCAGTTATTTTTGGGCATTTTGAAAAATAAATATTTTGCATATATTAGGAAGATGTTAGTATTCACAAATTTGAATATATGCATTTCAAAAACACTCTGAAGAACAGATTAGGACATATTTACTCCCCCATAAACCATGTTAGAAGTCTTCTTTACGAGACATCTTATCAACTTATTTCATACATTAAATATCTAACATTCTATATGAAAAACAAGAAAAACCCTAGAAGAAAGAGAATGAAAAATTTGTTCAGTTTTCATTATCATTTTATATTTTTATAGTTCTATTATATTATTAACAATTTACCATAAATTTTTAGTTTAATTCTTTGAATGTTCAATTATTTATTTCTATATATATTTTCTTCCAATATATGGAAAATTAATAGTCATTCTTTTTCTCTCTATATATGGCCTTTCAAGCTCAGTGTATTGGCCACGAACATATTAAAAAGCTAATATATAATATTTTAGGTAAAATGTAATTGACAAATAATGGGATATAAAGTATTATTATAATATATGAAAAAAAAAACAAAATGACTACACTTGCACACAACTGAAATGTCATTCATACTCACTCACCCACTCACCCAGGATTGGTAATAGGGAATTAGACAAGGAGGACACGCTTTTCGCCCAGAGGTCTTTCAGGGCATTTGTTTTATAAACATACAAGGTGGACCACGGTTCAGAGAGATTAATAAACAGTAGGAGAAAAACAAAGATTTTGTAGGAGGTTAACTAGATGCCTATACTGCAATTAATAAAAAAGGAGGAAAGATGTTTCATACAGTTAAGTTTAGAGAGGCTTAAGAGATATGGTAACCATATATGTGAAGGAAACCCATTTTAATTCAGATATTTGATAAGGATTTTAGAGTTTATATCCGTTAAAGGGCAATTGAAAATTAACTAGTTAATGTCTCCAATTTCGCCGCAGAGGCAGAGTGGATCTTCTCTTATTCTGATTTTATGCAAGTGGGCGGGAAGGGGAATCTGCCATGGTTAAGTTTACTTCTGCTAATAGTAGAGATAGTTTTTCTACTAAGGTGACAATTTTTAAACCATTGTGAAGACGGGATACTTGGAAATAATACGTATTGGATAGTTTTCCATATTCTGGCCATTGAAGGTTCCATTTTTCTGAGAGTATTTTTTGACAGGATAAAAATCAGAAAATACTGTAGAAGTGTCCTTTTCAGCCATAGTAACGTTGGTGTACCTTGCTATATTATCAGCTTTGTCATTTCCTGCTACATTTGAATGGACTTTTACCCACAAAAAATGAAATTTGATATTTTGAGTCGATGCCATAGCCAATATTTCCATGATATTTATAACAAAAGGGTTAGGGAAAATGCAGTTAACTACAGGAAAATTATTTAAATTTTTAAAACTGATTCAGAATCGGTGCAAATGACGACTTGGTTATATTGTTTAGAGATTGCCCATTCTACAGCACGAGAAGTACCTGCTGCCTCTGCCGAAAAAATACTAAATGCGGGATTTAGAATGAAGGAATATTCGAATTGAATGGAAGGAACATAGAAAGCTCCACTTAACATATCGGCAGTTTTCGAGTCAGAATAAATTTTGATAGAGTTAGTTGGAAAGTTTGAGAGAATTTCACATAAAGTTTGTTTTTTTTTTAAACTATTTAACGTCGGCCTATTTCCGCTACCAGGGCCTATCACCGACGCCAGGAGACGAGCTACCCCCAACCTGGAAATTTTGCCAAACCTCTTCCCTTAAGAAGAGTAGGGATCTTTTACTTGCCTAACATTTAATAGACAAGGGACCGCCTGCTTTACATCCCCTCCAAAGGATGGTATATCCACTACGTAATCCTCGTCTGAAATTACGTAACTTTCGCGTATACACTGATATACAAGCCGCTAGAAGGTGGGACGAGAACGCTGTATTTCCCAAGATAGGACCCCATCCAAGTACTAACCGCGCTCGTCGTTGCTTCAACGGAATATCGACTGATATTCACATTGAAGTCGCCTCTACGCTCGCCCCACATAAAGTTTTATGAACAGATATATCATCATCTTTAGGGTAGGTTGGTATGTGAATATTTGGCTTAAAGAAGAAATTATTATAATTCAATTCAAAAATACTTTTTGTTTTGGTGAAGTTTACCGCCAGAAGAATATTTATTTTTAATCGGTCTAATAGCACAGCCATACCAAAAAAAACTTTGTATTCGAAATAAATTCATAATTTTCCTATGTAGGTACTTTGATATGCTGAAAACGAATCCGTTATCCAAATTTTTTGCTTTTGCTTAGTTTTCGAAAAACAACCAAAAGAACGGCATTTTTCGAGATGTAAGACGATTTAAGAAAAAATTTAGACGAAATCGGATTATGTTTCTTGTGGCTGTGCACATCAGCCATAGAAACAATAAAAGAAATAAAGAGTAGAGAAGTAAATGAAGCAAACATCTACCTGTTTAAAAACAAACTTAGCCTGATAAATTGGCAAATGATTACAAATAAAACTGCAGAACAAGCATTCACTGAATTCCATAACAAGATTATAAAATGTTTCGAAGAGTCGTTTCCTGAAAACACAAAAAAAATTAAGAATAAAGAAAAGAACATAAAATGGTACACAAAAGAGCTAAAGAATATAAAAAACACTTTAGATGCCCTAAACACAATATATAACGTACGAAGAGATAAGGAATCATTAAATGCATATAATGAATATAAAAAATTCTATATTGCACACTTAAACGAAACTAAAAGAAAGCATAATGAAAACTATATAAACAACGCAAACAACAAAACAAAAGCAATATGGGAAGTAATAAAAGTAGAGACTGGTAAAGAAAAAATCGACAATGAAGAGGAAAGCAAATTAACATCGGAAGAATTAAATCAATTTTTTGGAAACGTGGGAAATACAACGGTGAGTTCGCTCGGTAAACCTGTACAGACCTACAGTAATCTCCTAAATAAAATAAATATAAATAACTCTAAATCAATATATCTAGAAGAAGTAGAAGAAACAGAAATCAGGGAAGCAATAAAAGCAATTAAGAAAAAGAAAACTAAAGACATATATGGTCTCTCAACGGATCTTTTGAAAGAAATAGCAGATATTATAGCAACACCCCTCACTGTATTAGTAAACAAATGTATCGATGAAGGAGTATTTCCTAGAGAATTAAAACACGCAAAATTAATCCCAGTACACAAAAAAGGGGACATCAACTTAGCGAATAATTACAGACCTCTGTCAATACTGCCTGTGTTGTCAAAAGTATTCGAAATCATAATAAAAAATAGGTTATTAAAATACTTCGAAAAGTCTGCCTGCTTTAACCCTCACCAACATGGATACCGTAAAGACAAATCTACAATCACAGCTTTAAATGAGACAATTCAAAGAATAAAAGAAGCCCTAGATAACCAAGAAGAAGTAGACATAATATGCTGTGACCTCAGTAAAGCATTCGATACTGTTAACCACAAAATACTAATAGATAAACTATACTATTATGGTATAAGAGGAAACGCACATAAACTCATAAAATCGTTTATTACTAACAGACGACAAACAGTATGTTGGAAGGGAAAATTGTCAGGAACCACTGATATGGAGCATGGAATAGCTCAAGGATCGATATTAGGTCCAATAATGTTTATAATTTACACGAACGATTTAATATCCAACATAAATGCCTATGGAGCATGTCTGTATGCAGACGACACTTCGTTTCTAAATAAACCTGTAAACAACGAAGGAATAACATCAGACAAAATTCTAACAGAAGCAAATACTTGGTTTACCAGCAACAAATTATTATTAAATGAAGATAAGACGCAAACAATTACAATTTCGACTAAAAGAAAACAGAAAGAAAATATAAAATTTCTAGGCTTATATGTAGATAATAAATTGAACTGGAATACACATATACAAGAATTAAGTAAAAAACTAAATAAGGCAATATACTCTTTACGGATAATAAAACAAACATCCAACAAAAACAGCATATTTCGCTAACTTTCATAGTGTAGCGTCATATGGAATCATATTCTGGGGTACAGCAACCGAAGTGAAGCATATCTTCATATTACAGAAAAAGGCAATAAGAGTAATAGGAAATCTCAAATACAGAGAAAGCTGTAAAGAAACTTTCAAAAAACTAGGGATACTTACCATTCCATGTATGTACATATTAAACTGCCTAAAACATGTTCATGCTAATCCACAGAAATATAAAAGAAACGCTGATCACCACGAGCACAACACGAGAAAACGAAATGATGTTCAAATACCCCTACATAGAATTAAAAAAACCCAGCAAGGAGTGAACTATTGGGGAGCAAAGCTGTATAATAAAATACCACTAGAAATAAGAAATAAGAATTTAATAGCATTTGCAAATTGGGTAAAGTACAAGCTACTTCAAGGAGCATATTACTCACTACAAGAATTCTTAGAAGATAACTTGTAAGCAAAATTTTGAGCAGTTATGTACTGCATCACTTCTAACCTATGCCATCTTGTTGTATTTATATGATATTTGATACTAATCGACTGTGATAGAAAATTTTTATCATTTTATGACGTATGTGTTTTAATTTAATTTATGTTATTTATTTCATATATTACTATAACTGATAGAATGTATTGTATTAAGATATATTGCTGTAATGTATATTATTATATCCTGTAGTATGTATAAGTGATATACATATTGACGTATTTATGTAATAATCTTTTACATGAATAAATTATTGATTGATTGATTGATTGAGATGCAAAGAAATATTCTGTATCAGGAATCAGACCATCATTTTTCTACATATATTTACCGCGTTAAAATCGAATCTGTGTCCAAATTGCCTAATTTCGTCTCAATTTTGATTAAATCGCAAAAAACGTCGAATTTTCGTCGATTTGCCGTGGTTCTAAAAGCTTGAAGGTACAAATTGAAACAAGATAAAGCAATTTGGACATCAGACTTGTTTTTAGTAAATCAAAAAAACAGAAAAATGATGGCTGATTTTTGGCAAAAAGCATTTTTTCTTTTTGTGTGGTTGTGTAATAATATTTCCTCTATTTAAAATTGGGTTCAAACGAATTTTATAATTAAATTGTATTTATCACCGTCAACGATATTTAACGTTACTTTTGTTCATACACCATAAAATCTGTGACGCCTCCCAACACAATTTGCCTAATTATGTTAATTTTGTTCCATGGAAACGAGGATAACAAAAAATATTATAATCACATTCATTGTGTTTTGTTTGTTACATTCTGTCGCGATTTACGTTGACCAGCATTTGGTTATGGTCTGAATGCAACAGCGAGGTACAATTTAGCTCAGAGTCACAATGTCATGTAGCGTGAAACAAGTAAATGACATGGTCGCATAATTATGATGGAAACACTGCTTAAACCGAGAAATAGCGCATACCTACCTCATAACGTGAAGAAAGCAGATTTTTGTCATAGTAAACAAGCTTGTCACCTAGAGCTCGGAGGACGATGATTTGTTCCTTATCTGTTTGAAATAAAGTATGTTTTAATGCAAGGACTATTAATATACAGGGTGTTCTGGATATAACTGTGAAATATTTTAAGAATACCTACAGTTTTATCAGTTGAAGATTTAAAAAAAAATGAACTGTGTCAATATTTTGTGAACTTTTGAGACTTTAGCGCCCTCTATTAGATTTTCTGTCAAACCACTATTCTCTGAACGTGCTAGGTCAGAAAATATAAATTATTAAATATCAGCGTATATGCTAAAGAGGGCGCTACTGACTAATGGTCCTGGAGCTGGCGACAGTTTTGGTTGACTAATTTTATTAACTTTGTTAAGTTTTTCGTAGTGTAGGAGCGTCTCAACTATGTAAAAAAAAAATAGTGTCACTGGAAGACTGGCAGATTACGTTTCTCTTGCATTATATACCATAAAGTAAGTATAACACAGCCCCACAAAAAAAAGAGAAAAAGTTCAGACCAGCGTACCAGACCCATGTATCCCTATGTACTTTCGGTCGCCAAATCCGAATACGAGGTCAAAAAAATTCGTACACCCCCAAAATCCTTAGCTAGAGCCAAAAAACACTCCTGGACTGGGGTAAAAAGAATATTAAGCTGCGAGAATAGTTGTTACATCCTAATCGATCGAATTATACAAATTAAGATTAAACAGCAGCGCACATACAATAGATATGAAACACACCCCCAGTGAGGGGCGAAAAGTAGCCCCCATTTAAAAAAAAATCGATCCAAAACAGTAATGACTGCTGAAAAAGCTCGAAATGTCTAAGTTTTGTTAAAGTGATAAGAAACTACATCAGATCCGATGTAATCTTCATAAACTGCCCCTATAGGGTTGAGAACAACCACCTTTAAGTTTAAAGGACACAAAACGAGAGAAAACGTAAAATCCAACAGAATTTCTATTTTGCGTAGTACTTTAGAATAGAACTAGAAATTTACGTACCATCAACGTCCTACAGTGGACGTAATGCTGTGAAAACTACCCCCTATGTAAGATTTATATATAAAAAGTTACAGTGACTTCTATAAAAATTCGAAACACCTGCGTTGTGCGGAAGTGAGAAGAAACTAGACTATGTTCGACGCTGTGCTTGAAAACCACCCCCATGAGGTTGCGAGATGCTACCCCCATATCCGTAGGACGCTGGAAGTGTGCATCACGATTGGGGGGTGGTTTTCAAGCACAACGTCGAACATAGTCTCACTTGCACACAACGCAGGTGTTTCGAATTTTTATAGAAGTCACTGTAACTTTTTATGGATAAATTTTACATAGGGGGTAGTTTTCACACCATCTTGACACTGTAGGACGTTGATGGTATATAAGTTTCTAGTTCTATTTTAGAGTACTACGTAAAATAGAAATCCTGTTGGATTTTACGTTTTCTCTTGTTTTGTGTCCTTTAAACTTAAGGGTGGTTGTTCTCAATCCTATAGGGGCAGTTTATGAAGATTACGTCGGACCTGATGCAGTTTTTTATCACTTTAACAAAACTTAGACATTTTGAGCTTTTTCAGCAGTCATTACTGTTTTGGATCGATTTTTATAAATGGGGGCTAGTTTTCGCCCCTCACTGGGGGTATGTTTCATATCTATTGTATGCAGGCTGCTGTTTAACCTTAATTTGTATAATTCGATCGATTAGGATGTAACAACTATTCTCGTAGCTTAATATTCTTATTACCCCAGTCCAGGGGTGTTCCTTGGCTCTAGCTAAAGATTTTGAGGGTGTACGAATTTTTTTGACCTCGGATTCGGATTCAGCGACCGAAAATACATGGTCCGCTGGTCTGAACTTTTTTTTGTGGGGCTGTGTAATCAGAAAAATTCTTGCCTATAGATTACAGTAAAGCCTTCGATACCTTAGACCATTCAGTTTTGTGTACTAAGCTGAAATACTTTGGCCTCAGTGAAATTGTACAATTTTTTTCTAACTATCTAGGTAACAGAAGCCAAAGAGTCGTCATAGATGCTGCCCGCTCTGATAAAATTGATGTTGAAAAGGGCGTTCCACAGGGTAGTGTGTTAGGTCCACTACTTTTCTCCATTTGCTCTGCCGATTTTTCTAAATTTTTGAAGCACTGTAGCTCCCATCAATACGCTGATGATTTTCAGATGTTTTTTAACTTTTCGTTAAATGAGGCTGCCATTAAATAAAATTAACGAGGACTTAGCCACCATTTGTCATATAGCCCATGGTCTGATTCTTAATTAATCTAAAACGCAACTCTTAGTATTTGGTAGACACAGAGACACACTTCTGAATAACCCAAATTTTATCATTAATTTAAATGGAATCACTTTAACACGATCTAACCATTGTAAACACGTGGGAATACATTTTGATGATGTGAGTCACATCATCTGGAAATCCTACAGTAGACTTAAAGTATTATATATGCATAGAGATAAACTTACAACCGACGTTAAATTAAAGCTCTGATTCATTACTTCTTGGTTACTTCTCGTATTGTGATGTAGTGTACTGGCCGGCGCTATTAAGCAAAGATAAAGTAAGCCTTCAAATACTACAAAATAGTAGCCTTAGATAGTTATAATCTCAGAAAATATGATCATATTTCTAATAAACTCAATGACTCAAAATGGCTGAACCTGGATGAGCGGTTCAGAGTTCACGTGGCTTCTCTTGTTTACAAGGTAGACATGTCGAAAACTTTCAAATATCTAGGGTACATGATAAATTAATAAAAACAAGTGACATACATAACCGCCCAACTAGAAACAACTATTTGCATAGTGCTCATCGACATAACACCTCTGTTTTTGAAAGATCCTTTAGCTACAACGCTGTAAGAATATTTAATCGGTTACCTCCCACCCTTAAAACCCTAACTAGTTTAGAATCATTTCGAAAACAAGTCAAAGCTTAGATACTAGAAATAATTAATATGTTATCTGCAATTTTTTTCCTATATGTTCTTATTTTTAATTTTCTTTTATGTTACTTTTACACATTATGTACAGTTCGAAGTGATTAAGTGAAGGAGCAGCTATGTTGAACTTCGCCACTTCTTTTAAGCATAATTAAGATTGTAAATTTATCTGGAATCTAAATAAAGACACTATTATTATTATTATCATTATTAAAGTATTAATACAAGAAGTTTCAACATTAGTGATTTAAGTCTAACTACTTTGTTTCTTTGGCATATTTGTTTAAACGACAGACGCATTTTGTCAAACAAGTATGAGGGGGGGAGGATTTTTTCGAGCGACTATGATTGACACAATTCACAAAGAAAATTTGGTCGTTAAAGGTTTCAGTCAACGATACTATTAATTCCACTGGAAGTATAGCAACGATAAAAAAAAATTGAAAACTTAGACTTAGAATGTTATAAAACATAGAAATTTTATGTTTGAGAACAAAATGTCTGTTTGTCGGTCTGTCTGTCTGTAACTTTTCTTGTGAGCACGATTACTTTGGAACCGTTTAAGATATTGAGTTGAAATAGGTAAATCAAGCAAGTAAGAGTCCATAAAATTGGTATTTAGTATATAGTATAAGAGAAGTTAAGGTATCAAAAAATTTGTTGGCATTAGCCACCCCATTATTTTAAATTTTTTCTCGTTGTGAGAGACCTGGATATCTGGACGTAGAAGTAGTGATTCCTTGGGCAACGGTTTTTTTTTACATGGATTCAATTTCAGTTTCAATATAACCAAACATACTCCGTTTTAAACTACTGGTCAAAATTTACACTTCAAGACCTAAATGTGCTCTATTTATAAAAAACGTATATATTTTTTGCACTGACAATCACCAGTCCCTTACAAAGAATTGCGTTGAGGTATTAATTTAGAACTAGAAAATTACCGGACCCTATGGACTACGGGCTAGGTAGTAGCACTTTAACCGGAAGTAAGCTGACTTTCTGACCCCCATCGAAGTGAATTATAGGTCAATGAATAAGGTTGCCTAAAGTTTCGAGGAATACAGTAAAATACCGAATGATAACATATGAGACATGTTAACACAATCAACACAATCTGTCACAACAAGGAATTGTCTACAACCTCATACATAAATAATTCAAACAAAACACTTAACCAGGAACATTTGGAAGACCTAACACAGCTGAATACTGCATCGCCAAAAACACGTAGGCATATAAGCAGAGGAAAATGTTTAATCGAAATTTAGGAAATATGGGAATATTATTGTTTACATTTGTGACGTGTTAGCAGGGCTGTGGGGAGAAAATAAGGGCAAAGTGGAAAAGAAATTTTGAAAATTGATGAGCGGGAGGGACAAATCCCAAAAAAAATTTAATAAGCGGGGGCAAAAATCCAAAAAAAAAAATTAAAATATGCTAAGAAAAAATTATAATACAAATTTCCAACATTTCAAAACCGGCTTCCCCAAATAAACCCGGGCCCATCAAAACGAGCCTTGGCCAGGAGAAATCACATCCCCGCACCCCCTCCCCCTCTCGACAGGCCTGTGTGTTGGCACTAATTAAATGTTGAATCAGAAAAAGAAACAGATTTTCTTTTTCTCTAGAAAAAAGGTTCAAATAAAAAAATAACTTTCATCCTTTACTTAATAGGCCATAGTTCACGAAACAAAAAAGTTTAGGAGTTTTACGGATCCGCGGGAACCTATAGGGGTGATAGGGGGTATTTATAATAAAAAAATCTATTTTTCTCTATTTTCTCGGGAAATATGACATTTACAAAATAAATAGTTCAAATAAAAGTTGTTTCTGACAAAATTATCTTTAATTTCTTGTTTTAAAATTTAATTTTTTTAGCAATAATTAACCGAAATACTCCTAGAGGTTTTAACTTCGGAATAATGTCATATGAATTAGATTTCGTTCAATTTAGACAGCTTAATAATAAATGCATAAAAAAAGAAGTTTCTATCTTATTCGAAGGCTTGCTAATTTATAGGGGGTGGATGCCACCTTAAAAAAAAAATAAAAACATTGGAGCTGAGAGAGAATTAAATTTTAAGAAGAAAAAGTTCTATGCAGCTTTTCATATAAATTGATAGGTTTAAGTTATAACTACTAGAAAATTTGGGATTTTATGAATTTCGTTTTCTTCCAATTTTTGTAAAGTTAATGGTTTTAGAGATCTGGAAGTCTATAAGACGAAGTATTTAGTTTAAATATCTCAGAAACTATGGCACTTAGGCCAAAAATGCTAATAACGAAAATGAAAAACTATTAATTAGGCTTTCAAATGATTGTTTGCCTATTCTTATAGCATAAAAAAACAAAGAAGTTATGATAGGAACAATGTACTTTTTCATATATATTTTGTTTTTAAATAAAAACGTTGCAATTTTGTTAATGTAAGTATTCAGTAATTAAAAAAATATATTTCCATGTACTGTTTTCCGTTAATATATAGTGTGACCAAGGCGCTCAAATTTTTTCATCTTCTTACAGGGCTTGCTTTAGAAAAAAAATTGCCTTTAATACTGTAAAATTTAGAAAAAACGTAACATTCTTGTTTCTCTGCAAATATCTCAATAAATATTAGTTTAAGAGAAAATATGGTGTACATCAAAAATGAAGCTTCAAAATTGAGAACAAATTTATTTTGTTTATATATTTGTATAGGGTTCATTGTATCTGAGATATTTAATTTTGTAGATGGCATCTAACCGTTTTTTGGATTTAGTATTTAGTTTAAAATGTTGAATATCTTAGAAACTGACACTTCCATCAAAAGTTCTAAGAAACAAAATTAAAGGTAATTAATCAATCTTTAAAATGATTTTTGTTTGTTTCTAAATCACAAAAAATAAAGAAGTTATGGCTGATTCAATGTGCGTTTTCACATTTTTGTTAAGAAAATGTCGGCATTTTGTTATTGTAATTGCTCAGTAATTAATTTTTCTTTCAAAAATGCTATTTTTAGTTAATATGTAG
This sequence comes from Rutpela maculata, assembly GCA_936432065.2. Lineage (NCBI taxonomy): Eukaryota > Metazoa > Arthropoda > Insecta > Coleoptera > Cerambycidae > Rutpela > Rutpela maculata. The sequence goes on along the minus strand of OW386286.2, from coordinate 246,822,423 downwards.
CATCACCTAGATGCTCAATTTATTTTGTTCCTTTAAAACACTTGTTTTAGAAAAAAAATCCATCCGCCATCCCCCATCGAAAAATGGCCGCATTTCGGTTAATTATTGCTATAAAATTAATTTAACCAAATGAAAGATAATTTTGCCACAAACAACTTTTATTTGAACTATTTTTTTGTAAATGTCATATTTCCCGAGAAAATAGAGAAAAATCGATTTTTTTTAATTAAAAATACCCCTTTTTTTACCGCCTATAGGTTCCCGCGGATCCGTAAAACTCCTAAACTTTTTGTTTCGTCTTTTTTTTAAACTTATAACCAAAGTTTAAAGTCTGCACAATTTTTTTTTCGAGTTACGGTCATTTCTTTAAATCTTTTCATGTACTATAAACAAGCAAAGAAACAAACAAAACATTACACCCAAACACATTTTTAATAATTTGTTAATGCTCCCCATTTAATTCCATTCTTGAAAACTCAGATTGAATCAGTTGTTTGATATCAACTAATTGTCATTTCTTTAGATAAACAGAAGAAATAATGAATGACAGAAGAGTGTATTTTACATATCACTGTTACCTGGGAAGAAAAGCAAATTATTGGAGTGGTACACACCGCATAGTAAATACAGAAGAACCCTGGGATCTTGTGCATAGATAATAACTGAAAAGTAAAAAAAAACTGTCCAGTGGTCTATTCTTCGAAGACATTATTTTACGCAGAGTTATGCGTTTACAGTGCAGTGGTTACTTAGAGAAAAAGTAGAATTTACGTAAGGTATATTTACTGGCATACATAACGGTGATTTAATAATCCACATCAACCGATTTTTATACGGAGTGAAACGTCGCCAGGCGTTGCTTTAAGTGAAACAGACTGACGACGACGTCCGTAACGAAACCGTCTCTGCATAGGAATGTCTCGCGGTCACCGGAAGTGCCTTATAGCCTATGTTCACACTACATCCAAGTGTATATTAATCTGTTTTACATATTGTTACATGTATGCGCTTTCAGAGAAGATTGATGTAACGTACACAAGTCAAGTTGTTCTGTAACTATTTGTGTTTAATTACAGCCACTGTTCTGGTACCGTTAAAATAAACATTAGATTTTAGTTACAAACTCTTCGTTTCATTTGTAATTCATTTCATTGTCTGAAGCTCTTGCAGAGTTCATTTCCTTATAACAATATTAAACAAATTCTTGGAATTCCAATAAAACAAATGAGATATAATAATATACACTTCCTAGCATTGCACGTGAAAGCCAAAACAATGGACGCATTAGGAAACCAAACCATTTATTATTTATTATTTTCTACAAAAATTGTTTAATTTCTAAATTATTGACGAAGGATATGAACATTGTGGTTCAATCAATTGATTTTATTATTAATTATTTTCTGACATTTTTTTAATAAATTTGATGAGGTCGAGGTAAATTAGTTGGCGTTAAGTTTAACATGTCTATTCGCCACAAAAAAAATAAACGTGTTGAAGTACACAAAATAGTAAGTAAGCTTTACTTTTAAGTAGATCACAATATGTAGTATAGTTCTATTCAAAATGAAACTGGTAATAAATATAGTACGATACTTGAACAATGAACAGGTCTACAAAAATTTAGATCAATACAAGAAAGTCCTCGCCAGTTTTGTTTATGGTATACGTGGCATTTGCAATGACTTACTTAGGTCATATTTAACCGGTAGGAAACAGTTCGTAAATTGTTTTGGAAAAAGATCACATGAACTTCTTATTGATATAAGTGTACCACAAGGCAGTGTGTTAGGCCCAGTGTTGTTTATTTTGTGTATCAATGATTTGGACAACTTCATTTCTTTTCTGAATAACTGAACTGAATACTTCAACAACAAAAAGTTTGATATGTATTTGATCAAGATAAAACATTTCTTATACAATTTCACCCCGTTGCACCAAGGTATAACTCAAGTTTACTATTACAACATAATGGGAAATCAGTTCAACAGCTGACCTCTTTCAAATTATTAGGAATTCACATTGATTTAACTGTTGATTGGAAAACTCATGTTACCTCAGTTTGCATAAAATGTAAATGTTTTGCTTTAAAAAGACTACGCCAGATAACTAGTATCGAGACTGTACAAATTTATTATTTTTCCAATATGGAATTAGGGATTGCAATTTACCGGAAGTTTTAATAACCGGTAAATCGGTAAATAAAAATGTAAATAACCGGTTAACCGGTATTTACCGGTAATTTTTAGAATGGATGATAGGATGGCGAAAATGGCAATTGTCTTTTTCCATGTACAAAATTATCTAAATTTAACAAAAAACATTTTTATATACGTATATTTAATATAATGAACAAACAAAAGGTCTTTTATCAACAGTAAAATCATAAGGGCTCTTTTTTATCGGATAAATTTCTCTTTGTAACGAAATAATTTAGCCAATCAGTGATTTTATAAGAAAAACTGACATGAAAAAATTGCGAGACCGGAGGTCGAGCGATTTTGTCAAATGTCAGTTTTTCGAGCAAAATTACTGATTGGAAAAATTTTTAGTTAAAAAGAAATTTATCCATAAAAGAAAAGCTCGAGTATTTTTTGGCAAGATAAATTAACGACAGAATATGTGAACGAACAACAACAATAATTTATTAAAAATAATTATAATTTTCCCAAAACGACTCATATTGTACAGTATAGTTTCCACGATACTTAAAAATTATAGCTAACAGTACAGATTTTAAAGTGACGTGCGACTACTAGATGTACTCTGCTTTTGAGGAACAGGCATTTTTATCGGGTATTAATGCACAAGAAGTCGATTTTTTACCGGGTAAATTTTTTTTGGACAAAAACCTGTTTTCCCATGAAAATTATTCGAGATTTGGCATGAAAAAAATGCGACACGAAGTGGAGCGATTTTTCCTATGTTTCTTAATTCGAGCATAATTTTCATGGAAAATAGGTTCGAGTCACTAAAGAAAATTAACCCAAGTTGAAAATCAGCCTCGTGTGTATTACAGAAGATTAATATATGATTAAACAATATTATCTAAAATAATTATTAAAACAACAAAACTATTTATTTAATGTTATAGAAATAATGTTTCTTATCATGTTATAACCCCAGTCAGTCAAAATATTTTCAAGTTCATCGTATATTTTTCGAGGGAATAGTGCTCTTTGCTAAAAGCTTTAAACTGTTTCCATATAGAATTTTTAGTTTCTCGTTTTAACTGGGACACACTCATTCATTTTGTGTACAGAAATCAAGATGAAAACGTAAAACGTCAGATTTTAAAAATTTCAATGACTTTTTTAGTTTGACACATGGCTACTACGAAAAAAGTAACACACATTTTTCTTGATTTTTCCCACTTCTCCATAGTCGTTTTTTTCACTTTAAACAAATCCTATTGGTCGATTTTTTTGAAAATGTACATTTTGATTGGTTAATAAAGTAAGAATATATTAATCGGTGATAAAAAACGATGCACCTTTTTTTTATCGCTGTCAAAGTGACAAAAATGTGACTGTCAAATAGACTTTTTTATAAAGGAAAAAATATAAATGAAACAAATTTAAATATACAATTATTCTGTAAATAACAAAAATATCCACTTAAATAACAAAAATTATAAACATAAACTCAAAGAGGGCATTTACTGAATACCTAATCTAAAAATACAATATTTTTTAAAAATCGCCTGTTAAAAGGGTTAGTTTTTCAAAGCTATATCTGTTAGTCGTCTGATATTTGTGCATAGAATACCACCAGCTGAAGATGCCATTCCTCAATCGATATTGGTGGGTCGATAAGTTAATATATTTATATAAGTTTATATATTCCACAGATATTTGCGGCAGTGAAATATTCAATTTTCTATCGTAAGATATTGTCAATGTCTCTCTTGTATTTCTTAGGGCTTGGTGTTTGGAGTTTACTTTTTAAAATATTATTTATTTATTGTTGAAAGTGCTCGGTGTTGGGACAGTCACTCTGTATTTAGTGAATACTAGTCAGTGACATAAATAGAAACGTTGAATACGTGACATATCGTAAGTTCAGAGTTTACCGAAATAACCGGTAAAAAATTAAAATAACCGGTAATTATCATCATGTGTTTTTTGTCCTAATAACCGGTTAACCGGTTAACCGGTTAACCGGTAATGCAATCCCTATATGGAATCGCATATAAAATACGATACTTTTTTGGGGTAACTCTACAACAGCAAGTAGGATTTTTTTATTACAGAAAAGAGTAATACGCTGTTTGGGCTATAGGGATACTTGTAAATCTTCTTTTATTAGGCAAGAAATATTAACGCTACCATGTTTCTAGATATACGAAATTTTAACATTTGTTAAACAAAATTTTTCACAATTTAATTTTCAAAATGCATATCAATCATTATTCAACTCGTCATAGATATAATTTACAGAACGACATCCATAGGCTTCAACTATATGAATCAAATCTATATTACGTGGGAATCGTTCTTTATAATAAACTAACTAGTGACATAAAAAATATGGCCAGCCAAAAGTTATTTTTTTCTTCTGTAAAGTCTATATTAGTTGTGAATGCATTTTACTGTGCTTGAGTTTCTGCATTCGCAGCTAAATAGATAAATAAATGGTATAAATATTTGTACATAGTGTTGCTAAAATGCATTTGACTTGTCCTATATCATGTATTTGATCAGTGGGAATTCATAAATGATTCTGTCTACTGCTGCTTTTCGTTGCTTGAATTGAACTGCTACATTTTGGAATTATGTTTTCATCTCGGTAACATTACAGCAAAGTAAACTTGCAAAGTTTGGCATGGTGGAATGTCTTCTCCCTGTAGATTGTAGAGTTACATAATATTGGTTTTCGTGGGTGTAATATGAAGTGTTGTTAAGTTTTCGGTTGTAGTCCCGCGTGGTTGGTAAGCCTAAGAAGTTGTCCAAACGACGTTTGGGCATAATTACATCTACTATTTTCAGGTTCTCGCTGATAGCTCGCTACTGCTGCTTCTCATTGTTCGAACTGAGCTTAGTTCAGTTCTGAAGTGTTACTCAGTTCATAGAAAGCAAAACAAAACGAACACAATTTTATAGACAAATTTTTATTATGATCTTTCATCTATTATTCTTTCTATCTATTATCAATATACATACAACATACAAATGCTGTTGTGTTTCCCTGTTCAATTGATCTATGCTCTACTTTTAAGAGAAAACTTTCATCATTTGTGCATTAGCGTGTCAAATTAATGAACACAGTTTTAAACGCATTTATTTTTATGCCATGCTATAAAATTATTAAACATAATTTGTACAACATTTCTTTGTCATACCAATTCAGAGTAGTGTGTCGTTATCAGCAAATATTGTCAAATTATTATGAAGGACCAGATCTGATAAATCATTAACATTAAAAATAACAGCGGCCTCAATATGGATCCCTGTGGTACACCTACTTTGATATTTAATTTATCATATATAGCATGATTTGTCTCCGTTATTTAATTTTGATCAGATATATAGGAAAAGACCAATTGATTTATCTACATGTTCAAATTGAAGGCACAATCTCGAGAATAAAATAAATATAAACAAAAATACTACGCGTATGCAAATATATTACACAAACACACAAAAAAAAGTGAAAAGTGGACTGTTTTGGGACTCCAATGGTGGGTAAGCCCACCAATTTTTAGTAAATCGCGAAAATAACCTAAATTATGAGTTTTTTTAGGTTATTTTCGCGATTTACAAAAAAATGGTGGGTGATGGAGCAAAACCTGATTCGTGTTCTGCACGTCGAATACAGGTGTCACCCAATGGAGTTCCAGGAACAGATCACTTTTTTTATTTTGTGGAGCTGTGATAATGGCTCTAGATTTAAATTCTCCATTGTATTTTGCATTGTTGGACCTAACCGAAACATCGAAGTGATAATACCACGTCGTCAAGTTTATAATCGTTTATTAACATGTAACTAAGTAAAGTTCCTAATTACTACTCGATTATTTTATTACCTATTATATGTATAATAGTATAATCAGTAGTACTACTATTAGTGCAGATAAATTGAATTTCAATAACAAATAGCAAGGGTAGCCGCCCCTTTTTTTTGGAGTCTCTACTTGCTTATTAAGCGAAAAAAGGGTATTATGGGGGGAATTGTGGTTTTTCGTCTTTTATTTAAATAAAACGCAATGGATAAAAAAAATCAAGATTTTTTTGAACTAGACGAAATATTCTCTATTTTGGTATTTTTTGTTTGCCATACGAAAAAAATAACCGAGAAAAACAGTAAATTAATGGAAATTTTATATCTACTTTAAAAAATGGCAATTGTGATATTTTTTTATTTAGTGCGTCAGTAATAAAGTCGTTAATCTTGGGCACACTTTTCCAGGTCAATATATGTCTGTTGTCCATTCAGTCAGTATGGGCCCGGTCAAATTAAAACGTATTAAAACCGTAAACCCAGTTGAAAACTACCCTCGTATTTAAAATGAACATACCAGAGCTCAAGGTCACTAAACTTAAGCGACCACCTGGGCATGATGGGCAGAGTTCTTTCAAAAAATTCAAATCTAAGCACCGACCATGCAGCAGATGTGCACACGCCGGGCCGGAAGATGCGAGATGAAATAACACCCCCAGATACCTACTTCAACCCCTGGCACATGTGCTAAATGGCCGAGAAATGGAAATACATACAGGGTGTCACAACAGAGGGAATGTTAATAAATGCCACATTTATTAACTTTACGAAATTCAGATATTTTTGCGTTTCTAGTGCATTTTCCAAGAGAACTGCATTAATTCTATTGACACTATTTTCGTTATAAACAACTGTTAGATTTGAGTCGGTATGCGAAAACCTATGACAAATTTAGTTTTAATTTTTCATCCTATATTCTTTTTGATGCAAGGAAGTTAAAATTAAAAAATGTGTCTTGGTCAAGTTTAATGCTAGAAAGCTTGAGGGATATTTCACCCCTGGCTCAAGGCCGGATTAAGGATTGGCATGCCCCTGGGCTAATAATGTATTTGCCCCCTCTTATCCATAATCAAGGCTCGGGAGATTTATCTCGGCGCCAGTGGGAGTGGATGAGGTAAAAAAAGCCTTTGGTTCTTGTAACACACTAAATCCCAATTTTTTTTTCACCTCCTTTAATAACGGGGTGGGAGTAGGAATGGGGGTGGCTAATGCCAAAAAATGTTTTGAGACCTTCGCTTTTCTTATATATACTAAATACCAATTTTACGGACCCTTACTTGTTCGATTTACCTATTTACCCTCATTTAACCCAATTTACCGCCTAACCCAACGGAATAAGATCAAAATATAATCTTGTTCCAGATCTCATTAAAATACATACGTGTACCAAATTTCAAGTCAACATCTTAAACAGTTTCAAAGTAATTGCGCGAACAAAAAAGTTGCAGACAGATAGACCGACAGACAGAAAATTTTTTTTTGCTCAAACTTAAAATCTCAACGTTTCATTTTAAGCCTATTTGAAGAATAAACATTTTCTAAATATGTTTTTGGCATTACTGTACTTCCTACTTTGCAGTGCAATGTTAAAGGCATTTGACCCTGACCGAGTGTCACAGTAAGTGGTCTACACATGATACAACTTGCTGGAGCCAACATTGTCGGCATCCTTTGAACTCATTCGAAAAAGTGAGCTGGTCTGCTGGAATTTCAGCAAATCTTCAAAGCGTACCGATAAGGTTGGCTCCACCCAGTTGGATCGCTTGTACAGTGAAACACTGCTTTGACAAAATCCCTATTACTATACCTACACTGTGGCAATTCTGGACATTTACGTCAACATTTAATAAAGGGAAAGGGTAGACTATTCGAGATCGCAGTTGCTCAGTTTCGCAATTGCCTAGTCAAATCTAGCCATAAGTATGTATCTAACGTGAAATTATACAGGGTGGACGGTGTACAAAAATGTCTCGTGCTTCTAAAATATTAATAATATACTTTTATATTCGTTATAGTTCGTGAAAAATTACATGTGTGTATTACTTTAAGGTAGTGTGACGTGTGACTTAGATGTATTATCTTGGAGAACACTGCTTTTTGTAAAATTTGATTTCAGTTTGTTTATAATTTTTTGCGATCTAAATTTGTCTATTATTATTATTTTTAAAAACATAATGTTTTTCGACAAGGCAAACAGCACGTCTTTCTTCCTTGTGAGGGTCCACGTGACTCCAGTTTTCGATGGGTTTAAGACCCAATGCAATATGAATATGATCTTTTTAGTCATCTCCTAATGATGCCAAGTTGGTTGCCGAGACGCACTTCTAGAGTGTAGTCAGATGATTAGTTAAGGCTTGTGAGCTTCGTAAAATTTCAACTTTAGGTTTTCTGTAACATTCTAATTTGTATTTATATTTATTTGCAGTAACAATTATATCACATACGAGCAATAATGTGCCACTCTGTATGCGGTGGCGTGGGTAGCGAACCACTAGAACCCTTGAACCTAATAAATTTTTAGCAACCTAAGGGACGAAAACATATGCTCTACGTCATCTTTCCCCAAATATATTTATCACGTTGTTATTTATGTGCATATTGGTTTTCAGAATTACAAAGACATCTGCACTGCATGCTCTTAACAAAGTATGACTTTCTCCTTTGGCTTTTAAAACTCAAGATAAGGTGATTGTTGCATTGGTTAATGGTTCCTTAATTACTATAAAGTGGAGACTGACACAGAAATTTACGGTTTTGATTTGTTGTGTTGTGATAATCCTCTAAATTACAATATTTAATAATCGATATTTCATCACGTGTTCAGAATATTTTAAAACACAATAACAGACAAAGCAAAACATATCATGATGGCATGGCAATATCTAAAAAGATATTGGATAGGGTTATATATTTGTAATTTGGGCCTAAACTTTTTCTTAATAAATATACAGTGTGTCTCATTTTGCTTGGAACCACCACCCTTAAAAAGGTTCATCTTAGGTCCGAATTAGATCATTTTTTTTTTAATTGTAGACCTCTGAAAAGTGCATTCTTGCGGTACATTAAGTTTTATAATACATAAAAGCTCGGCCTACTCCGGTCTTTTTTCTGGGTGAAAAATGAGATTTTCTTATTCAAAATTTGAGGGCGCCACTGGATTTGGTAACCTCTCAAATGGTTTGTACCAAATTTCGTGAAAAAAAATCTTATTTTTGATTTTTCATGAGTGACACCATTTTGTCCCATTTTGGTTTTAACCACTCCCATAAAAAGTTTATTCTAAACGTAGACCTCTGAAAAGTGCATTTTTGTGATACTTTAAATTTTATAAAACGTAAAAGCTCAGCCTACTCCGGTCTTTCTTCTGGGTGAAAAATGAGATTTTCTTATTCCAAATTTGAGGACGCCACTGAATTTGGTAACCTCTCAAATGGTTTGTACCAAATTTCGTGAAAAAATTCTTATTTTTGATTTTTCATGAGTGACACCATTTTGTCCCTTTTTGCTTTTAACCACTCCCATAAAAAGTAGACCTCTGAAAAGTGCATTTTTGTGATACTTTAAATTACTTTAAATTTTATAAAACGTAAAAGCTCGGCCTACAACCGGTCTATTTTCGGGGTGAAAAATGAAGAAATCTTATTAGCGATTTTTTTTATTTCAAATTTGATTACGCCACTGGATTCCAAATCTCATGAACACCTATTTTTGGATTTTTTGCCTATGAAATAAGAATTCTGAAATTGCCAATGAAAACCCACTGTTGCAGGGATTATGTATTTAAAAGAGTGCCGTGACACAAGCAACTGACAAAGGAATTTCTTTTAAATGTTCTGGTCAAGAACATAGTTACTCAAATTCCATCGAAATATCAAACGCATTTTCCAGTATAGTTGTAGATTGTAAATTGTTTAATTAAGGGGTCGCTTGGCCTTGGGTTGGCCTTGCTTCACCTCGGCCCAAAAGGTATTTTTGTGAATTATCCTGCAACTAGTTGTTGCCCAAATTCCAAGACTTTTTCCAAAGCTTGCGATTTTCCTGAGAGCTAATTTCCCCATGTCTTCAGGCGTTAACTCCGCCTGTTCTAGGTACTTTAGCCTAATGCGGATTAGTACCTTGCATTCACGAAGTATATGTTCCGCAATTTTAGTTGCAGCTTCACAGTATCTGCATTTGTCATCTTCTGCCATGCCCATGTTCTTGAGATGATATCTCAAGGGGCAATGGCCAGTTAGAAGGCCTATGATCAGCCTCAAGTCGGACTTTTCAAGTTCGGGAAGCCTTGTGGCATTCTTTGTTGAATAGGTTATAAACCTTCTCGCTTGTCTTTGACCTGGAGTATTTCTCCAGTATTCTTTTGTTCCTTTTCCCATTTTAGAACCTCCTCCGTGGGGCTTCAGCCCTTTTTCTTGCGAGGTTATCAGCCAATTCAAAGGTAACCTTGTTGTTCTTTGCCAGTTGCTTGAGGGATTGTCTGCATTCCCAGGCAATTTTTGACTCGAAGGTTAGGATCTGAGACCCTTTAATACTGCCTGGTTATCTGAAAGTATATAGATCTTTGCCCTTCGAGTGCCTCTATTTAGATATTCCTGGGCACATTGACCTATAGCATGGATTTCTGCCTGGAAGATGGTTGGGGTATTACCAAGGGCTTTAGGGTAAGTTATAATTATCACGATTGCTGACATTTTGACAGAAATATAGGTTGATCACCTATATTTTTATAAAAAAACAACTTTTTTGAATTCGGTAAAGTTAACAATTATCCGTCAAAGTTTCATTGTTTACTCAACAACGATTTCTTATCGTCTCTTTTCCATCTTTCATAATATTTTGTAAATTAAAACATTTTTTGATACATTTATGAATATAAATGAACTGCTCTGGTATTCATTTTTTATTTTTGTTTCATAAAAATTGAATTGAATAAAATAGATAGTGACAAAATTTTCCTGTAACAAGGTTTCAAAGAACTTCAACGAAATCGACCCAATCGACTACGATATCAAGCAGTTCCTCGGTGAATTATGATTAATGAGAAAGAGTTTCGACACGATTCGGACTTCCTAAACCCTATAACGTAAAGTTTTAGATTTTGAAGATGAGCCTTGTTGGAGACAAGTGTGTCACCCATAAACAGACACACACAGATACACATACTGCATGCCTAATTAAATACAAGCACATATTATTACTTTACATATTTATGCTAGATCGCATCTTCTTCTTCTTTTTCTTATTTACAGTGTCTTAACAAACGTTATGTCACTTACTGAAATTTACATTTAAACCATGCTCAAAGCTTGAAGATTACCATCACCATCATCGTTATCCCTTGTTACAACTAAGGTGGTATCTTCTCTAACTCACTTAAGCGCCCTGGCCCTGATATAAGATAAAATAAATAAAAATAAAAATATTGCCGACCTCAGCTACTTTGCTAGTTTTGATCTTTGTGTGTCTGTCTTCACTTTTAATTTTTTTTTATTAAGTTTTTGTTCGTATTCCTATTGTTAATCTTCTCCTGACAGAATGGTTATTTTCGCTACCATAAAGAGAGAAGATACTATGATATACTGTGATGTATAAACATATGAGCTGTACACGTTTAATATTGTATTGTTACAACTAGAGGAACAGATAAAGAGATATAATTCAAGTTTAGTAGTTTAAATCTGGAATTATTGAACAATGGAAATAGCAGAACACATTAACCAAACATGGCTACTTACAAAAAAAACATTTCATTGAAAAAAAATTATTCGTTGCACTTTTATTACCACAGTAATTTCTTGAATGCAGTGTTAAATCAGATTTCAAAAAGAAACACTAAGCCAGTGAAACTAGAAACACGTGTCGTTAACCAAGTCGGGAGCTTATTAATTCTAATTAAAATAGTTTGCGCGTCGAGTATTACAGAAGACTTTGATTTCTTGTCTGCCATAATTATCTCAGTGATAGACAGTTACATACACGTACCATTTTTCTTTTAATTTTCACTTGTTTCTAAAAACGTTATAACGTTGTTAATCTGGACCAAATACATTCGACAGTCAGTGGGGTCACTTTAACTAAAAAAGTAAGTTATTTGGAACTAGATTTGACCTCAACGGATTTATTTAAAAACGTTTTTAATGACCTTTTATAACCACGAATGAAGTTCTCTATCACTGTTTTTTCCGGTTAATTCTTTTACATTCTCGTAAAATACGTTTTTTTATGAAAAATGATATTTAGCATGTTCTAACTCAGAAGTCCTCGAGGTGGCTAATTACGAACCTGCTGGTAACATAATTAATAAATAAAAATGCTTCTTCTTGTTCAACTTTAAATAGCTGTGATTTTTTCTAGAGACATTCGATCGAGTTGTACCAAGAAGCAAATTCAAGATAATTCTATCAGATATAATAAAGGTTTTTCTTATTTTTCAACATATTTGCAAAAAAAAACAAAATTTTGCAAGAATACATACATTTTTCCAAAAAAAAAAGGTGATTTTCAAACACTTGTAGCAAAAAACTAAATGGCAAAAAACGAAAAAAATCGTGAACGTTTAACTGAAACATTACATTATACGCAAAGTGACCACTTTAACTTTTTTTCGTACGCCTTGAACAATTTTTTTTGATAACAATTGTTCCATAATTTTTATCAGATTCAAGTAAATGGCCGTAGACGCTGTAATTAAGATAAATAAACGCAGTTATTTCCACTTAAAAGATAATTGAATAAACTTTATTCACAACAGAAAATTGTAATATGTTGTTTGTTCAAAGATAAAATTGGTTATAACATATTCGCATAAAAGCAAATTTTTTGTAGATGTACCACCCGTTATCTTTTCAAGGGTTGAGAAAATTATATCTTTCTATAAAACAGAATCTTTCGAGGAAAAATGTAGGCGGCCAAAAGTCTAGGCAGCCAAATGGAGAGAAAGATGTATGCATGCGAGTATATACCATACATATTTTAAAACTCCTTTCCACTCTTTTCAAGTCTTCTAAAGGGGTGAAAGAATTACTTGGGCCACCATTAGACTAAAATATTTTACATTTCTCATAAAAAAATATCTTTTATGAAAGATCTTTGTCAAGGAACTTTTATAGTCTAATGCAGGTGAAACGTTCAATAACTATTAGTATGTAAGAAAAACCATGTGATGGTGGCAATGGCCCAACGAAATCTATATGGATACACTCAAAACAACCTCTAGGGACTTCAAAATTACCAATCCGAGTTTTCGTATGTTTATTTATTTTAGAAGCTTGACAACTCAAACAAGTCTTGGTTCACAAGGTGCAATCAGTATTCATTTTGGGCCAGAAATAGAACCGATAAGTTTTTAGTAAAACGAATACCAGCATGTTAAGTTATGAAAAATATCAAAAACTGCACGCCGTAAAGAATTTAGACATTTAGAAGAAGAAATATCGCACCAAATTTCATGATTTGAATTAGCAATATTAATTTTTTGTAAATAGTATTTGGTTTTACGATTTGTATTTGATTAATTTGTTAGTAAAGAGGAAAGTTCACAATCGGTAGATTGAGCGTCTTTCAACAATAATTGTAAGTTGAAATTAATTGAGTTTATATGTGAAAATGAGGTACGTAACAAAAGATCATGCTGTTCGAGTAAGGAAAGATCATTAATGCGCGATAAGGTACCTGTTATGATTTTTAGGTTTCCATCGAATTCACACAACTTCATATAATCCACAAAGTAATGGTATGGTTGAAAGATTCCATAAAACCTTTAAAACTGCATTAATCTTCAGAGCTAACTCCGTTCATTGGATTGATGAACTACCAATTATTTTATTAGATTTACGACAAATGCCCAAAGACGATTTACTTTGTTCATCTCCAAAACTTGTTTATTGCCAATCTTTACGTCTCCCTGGTGAATATTTTATTAAATCGCATTCTGATACTAATTATTTATTAACAAATTACAGACTATTTCAATAATTTACAATTCACAAATCCTAAACGAAACCATTTTCAAAAAACTTTTGCCAGTCCTGACATTAAATCTTGTAAATTTGTTTTCATTCGAAAAGATAGATATAGCGACTATAGCGACTCACTCACTGGAAATCGAGAAGTTCCAAAAGCGAGAAGTTTCCATGGAGTCGCTAAGAAACAAAAAGGAAAACTCGATCCATAATGGAGAAGTTTCCATGGAGTCGCTAGGAAAAATAAAAACATTGGATATAAAAATATAATATCAATATACTTAAAAATACCAAAATCATAAAAAATATGAACATGTATTAAAATAAAATATACGTATATTAACTTCGATTTTAATTTTATTTATAGCGATAAGGCTATAAATTTGGTGACCCCGACGTGATCATTTTATGTCCAACGTGATAAATATATGCCAGAAGTGAAAATTTTATGTCCAACGTCATAAATATATGCCAGAAGTGAAAATTTTATGTCCAACGTGATAAATCCACCAGAAGTGATCGATATATATGTCCGAAGTTATCCTATAACTTACATGATGAAATCTACGTTATTTAATTAATTTGAAGGAGAGATAAAATCATTTCCACTTTCAAAAGATAGAAGAATATCTCAGATATAATTACCGTTTTGGAACAATTATTATCAATAATTTCAAGAAGAGATTCAATATACAGTGTGTTTCACTTCTCATGAAGACACCCCTGTATCTTTTTTATTTGTATCCGAATTAATTTCAAATTTTTATCAGCCATAAAACTCCATAAGACGACTTTATTCAACACACAAATGCTGGCTAGATCTAAAACGCCGGCCTACTGCGATAAAAAGCAAATAGCAATTTTCGAGAAATCATAGTAGGCTTAGAGATAGACAAAAATGTTGTTAATAAAAGTTGTTCGGAATCACTTGATATGCCCCCCTGTAAAATTTTGTGAAAATCGGAATATTTAAAAAGAAAATTTTTTGTTTCACTTCTCGTGAAGACACCCCTGTATCTTTTTTATTTGTGACCGAATTCATTTCAAATTTTTATCAGCCATACAACTCCATAAGATGACTTTATTCAACACATAAATGCCGCCTAGATCTAAAACGCCGGCCTACTGCGATAAAAAGAAAATAGCAATTTTCGAGAAATCATAGTAGGCTTAGAGATAGACAAAAATTTTGTTAATAAAAGTTGTTCGGAATCACTTGATATGTCCCCCTGTAAAATTTTGTGAAAATCGGAATATTAAAAAAAAAATTTTTGTTTCACTTCTCGTGAAGACACCCCTGTATCTTTTTTATTTGTGACCGAATTCATTTCAAATTTTTATTAGCCATACAACTCCATAAGACGACTTTATTCATCACATAAATGCCGCCTAGATCTAAAACGCCGGCCCACTGCGATAAAAAGAAAATAGCAATTTTCGAGAAATCCTAGTAGGTTTAGAGATAGACAAAGATGTTGTTAATAAAAGTTGTTCGGAACCACTTGATATGCCTCCCTGTAAAATTTTGTGAAAATCGGAATATTTTCAAAAAAAAAAATGTTTGTTTCATTTCTCGTGAAGACACTCCTGTATCTTCTTTATTTGTGACCGAATTCATTTAAAATTTTTATCAGCCATCATTTCAAGTTTTTATACAACTCCCTAATATCACTTTACTCAACACATAAATGGCACCTGTATCTAAAACGCCGGCCTATTGCGATAAAAAGAAAATCGCTAATTTCGAGAAATCATAGTGGGCTTAGAGAGAAAATTTTGTTACTGAAAGTTGTTTAGAACCACTAGATATGCCCCCCCTGTAAAATTTTGTTAAAATCGGAATATTTAAAAAAATATTTTTTCTTTCACTTCTCGTGTGTTCACTCACCCTTGTATCTTTTTTATTTGTAGTCGAATTCATTTTTCAAATTCAAATTTTCATCAGTTATAGAACTCCATGAGACGATTCTATCTAACACATAAAGAGAACTTTTTACAGCAAATGAAAGTCATACACTATTATTGAAATTATTTATTATTTAATTACACGAGAAGTGGAACAACAATTTATTTTTTTTTAATATTCCGAATTTCACAAAATTTTACAGGGGGGCATATCAAGTGATTCCGAACAACTTTTATTAACAAAATTTTTGTCTATCTCTAAGCCTACTATGATTTCTCGAAAATAGCGATATTCTTTTTATCGCAGTAGGCCGGCGTTTTAGATCTAGGCGGCATTTGTGTATTGAATAAAGTCGACTTATGGAGTTGTATGGCTGATAAAAATTTGAAATGAATTCGGTCACAAATAAAAAAGATACAGGGGTGTCTTCACGAGAAGTGAAACAAAAATTTTTTTTTTAATATTCCGATTTTCACAAAATTTTACAGAGGGGCATATCAAGTGATTCCGAACAACTTTTATTAACAAAATTTTTGTCTATCTCTAAGCCTACTATGATTTCTCGAAAATTGCTATTTTCTTTTTATCGCAGTAGGCCGGCGTTTTAGATCTAGGCGGCATTTGTATGTTGAATAAAGTCGTCTTATGGAGTTGTATGGCTGATAAAAATTTGAAATGAATTCGGCCACAAATAAAAAAGATACAGGGGTGTCTTCATGAGAAGTGAAACACACTGTATCAACTACCGTTATAAATTGACCATTTTATGAAGAGAAGAATTTTCCCGATGAATTTTGAATAGAGGTTCCAAATTTGAATAGATGTTCCTATAATTTATGGTAATTTCCTAATTCAATCAAATGAAGTTGTACATTACAAGTACTGTCATCTGTCGGTGAGTGAGTCAAAGTACATTCCCTTTTTTATCTGAGAGAGTAGTCAATCAATCAATCAATCACAATCGATTAGTTATGCAAAGACAACCTTCAGACGAGGATTTTCCTCAAACCCATTATGTCACGTCTGTCAAATTACCCCCATTCTGGAAATCAAAACCAAAAATTTGGTTTACCCAGATCGAATCACAGTTTTCTGTTGCAAAAATTGTCAATGACAAGAAAAAGTATGATCAGGTTATAGCTAATTTGCCATTAGATGTGATAGATAATATATACGATATAATATCTAATCCCCCGGAAACGGATCTCTATATAAATTTAAAGAAAGTTTTAATTTCACGTTTATCATCGAGTGAGGAAAAACGTCTGAATGATCTGTTATCAGGTTCCCAAATGGGCGATCTGAAACCTTCAGATTTCTATAGATCCATGCTGAATATGGTTGGAGGATTCAGCATGGTTAGTCAAGATTTATTGATAAAGCTATGGAAAAGACGTTTGCCTCAAACAGTATATATTGCCATTACAGCTTCAGGGAAAACAGACACAAAAGAGATTCTAGATATTGCGGATCGGATCTGGGAGTCCTGTCAAAATTCAATGGTTGCATCGTACTCCAAAAATCCTCTTGACTCTGAGTCAACCCCGTTATCAGATTTAACTACCACTATCAAAAATTTTTCAATCACTTTCCATGATTCAATTAATCAAGTATTACAAAAACAAGAAATTTTTAATTCTCGATTAAACTCTTTAGAATCCAGACTTTCCAATCAATCCTTCGAGCCTCAACCTTCTACTTCATGCTGCAACAATTGCAAAAGTAGAAGCAATTCACAAACTCGTACCACTAATCGCAATCGTTCACCCAGCCGTAATAATGTTTCCAATAAATTTGATCGTACAGACAATACTATTTGTTACTACCATCAACTTTATGGTGCAAATTCAGTAAGAATTGTAAACAATCTGATAATTCTCAAAGATGACTGAAGTTTGATAATTCTATGACGTCTGATTTTGACATTTCTAACAGCAAACGTCGTCGACTTTTTATTTACGATAGATCTAACAAAATGAACTTCCTAATCGACACTGGTGCCGATTTATCTGTGGTGCCACGCAATGCTTTCACAGATTTAAAAAAGAATTTTGATACGATATTAACCGCGGCTAACGGTTCAACCATTTTTACATATGGTAAGAAATTGTTAAAAGTCAATCTAAACTTACGTAGATTATTTCCTTTCGTTTTCAATATAGCAGACGTTGACATACCGATAGTCGGAGCAGATTTCTTGTCTCATTTTGGTTTAGTTGTTGATCTTAAAGGAGCTCGAATAATTGATAACAAGACTAATTTGTCAGTTAATTGTTTTATTAAAAATAGTCCTTTAGACAATCATAGATTAGATACACTTAAATTATTTCCTTTGACAGATAAATATAACAAATTACTTTTACAATTTCCTACTTTAATTAGTTCACCAGATTACAATTTACCTATTAAACATTCTATTGTACATCATATAGTTACTGAAGGTCATTTACCTTTTTCACGACCTCGTAGATTAGACAATCTTAAATTTAAAATAGCTCAAACAGAATTTAATAACATGGTAGAATTAGGTATCTGCAAACCATCATCTTCTCAAGTTTCCTCTCCACTCCATCTAGTGGCGAAAAAAGAGAAGAATGACTGGAGACCTTGTGGAGATTATCGACAACTAAATACGATTACCATTCCAGACAGATATCCATTACCTCATATCCACGACTTTAGCTCTCAGTTGCACGGCTGCACTATTTTCTCCAAGGTTGATTTAGTGCGAGCGTACCATCAGATACCTGTCGCTGAAAATGACGTTTATAAGACAGCTATAACAACTCCATTCGGACTGTTTGAATTTTCCCGCATGCCTTTTGGTCTACGCAATGCCGGTCAAACTTTCCAACGTTTTATGAATGAAGTACTTGTCAATTTACCTTTCGTTTTTGTCTATTTGGATGATATATTAATCGCAAGTCAATCAGATGTACAACATTTGGAACATTTGGAAAAGGTTTTCAAGAGATTAGACACATACGGAATTAACATTAAACCATCTAAATGTATCTTAGGAGTTGACAATTTAACCTTTTTAGGTCATCACATCTCTTCATCAGGTATTTTACCATCAACTGAGAGAGTCGAAGTCATTAATAATTTCCCTTTACCGACAACTCTCAAACAACTACAACGTTTCATAGGTATGGTGAATTTTTATCATCGTTTCATACCTCATTTTGCTGAAATATTACTTCCCCTATATTCTCTTTGTAACAGTTTATCTCATGATAAAATTACAAAGATAAATAGTTGGCCTGATCAATGTTTAGACGAATTTTCGAAAGCCAAAGACGCAATAAGTAATGCAGTAGTTTTAGCTCATCCTTGCAATAATGACGATACTATCTTATCTCTCTCAGTCGATTGTTCTAACCTTGCCATGGGTGCAGTTTTAGAGCAAAAAGATAATAAGGGATTTCTTGCTCCTTTAGCATTCTTTTCCCGTAAATTAACCACAGCACAAACCAATTATTCGGTTTTTGACAAAGAACTTTTAGCATTATATACTGCAATTAAACATTTTAAGTTTATACTTGAAGGTCGAAAGTTTAATTGTTTTACAGATCACAAACCTTTAATCAACGCTTTATTCACTAAAGCAGAAAGATCTTCTCGTCAAATACGTCATTTAGAATACATAGCTCAATTTTCTTGTAAAATACAACATGTTAAAGGAAAACATAATGTAATAGCTGACAGCTTGTCACGTATTTACGACACTTCTTCCTTAAAACAAGATATTTTACCACTTCAACTTAAAAATTCTCCCTTCCTTAATGTTAACTTTGACCTAAAGTTGCTTAGTGAAGCTCAGGAGAAAGATTCAAATCTCAACTATTTATTGTCAGATAAATCATCACTAACTAAAACCAATTTCATTTTAAAAAAGATACAAATTCCAGATTCAAATGATTTTATTTGGTGTGATGTTTCTCGTGCAAAAGTCAGACCTTTTGTCCCACTTGTTTACAGACGAACGATATTCGATATTTTTCACAACTTATCTCATCCTGGTATTAAAGCCACTAGACTGTTGATTTCAAATAACTATTTTTGGCCGAAAATGAACACAGATTGCAATTTATGGTCAAAATCGTGCATTAACTGTCAAGCTGTCAAAGTCAGTCGACATACGCGAAGTGCTCTCGGGAACTTCACCATCCCGAAAATCAGATTCGACCACATCCACATAGATTTGGTAGGACCATTACCTCCATCCAAAGGTAACTCTTACATTCTTACGGTGATTGAACGATTCACTAGGTGGCCGGAAGCGTACCCTCTTCGCGACATCACAGCAGAAACAGTTGCGCGTACTTTATTTCAAAACTTTGTTTGTCGATTCGGTGTTCCCTTGTCAGTAACGACTGATCAAGGAGTACAATTCGAGTCAAGATTATTTAATGAATTTGCAAAGTTTTTAGGTTTTCATAGAATACGTACAACTGCATATCACCCCCAGGGCAACTCTTTAATTAAAAGATTTCATCGCTCACTTAAAACTTCCTTGTTAACTAGAGCCAATACATCACATTGGACAGATGAATTACCCATCATTTTATTAGCATTTAAGACAACTCCCAAGGAAGATCTGTTCACCTGCTGAACTAATATATGGTCAAACCCTTCGTTTACCTGGCGAATTTTTCGTTGAATAGTATAATTCCCCAGATATTCCTTATTTAAAATTTGTTCCTCCAACTTCGCATGGCAATTACAAAACTTTTGTTAGTTCAGATCTTGCCTCTTGCGATTTTATTTTCGTTCGCATTGAACGTTTAAAACGTTCATTTACTCCTTTATATGAAGGACCGTTTAAAGTTTTATCTCGTTCAGATAAGTTATTTACCTTTAAGAAAGGAGCCAAAGTCATAACTGTCAATATTGATAGGGTTAAACCGGCTTTTGTATTAGTTGACAGATGTGACACTTTGCCTACCCCGATTAAAAAAGTACGTTTTGCAATCGACACGTTGATTGATTGACTATTTTCTTTTTTAACGAGGGGGTGTATATAGCGACTATAGCGACTCACTCACTGGAAATCGAGAAGTTTCCATGGAGTCGCTAAGAAACAAAAAGGAAAACTCGATCCATAATGGAGAAGTTTCCATGGAGTCGCTAGGAAAAATAAAAACATTGGATATAAAAATATAATATCAATATACTTAAAAATACCAAAATCATAAAAAATATGAACATGTATTAAAATAAAATATACGTATATTAACGCGATAACGCTATAAATTAAACCAACTTTATCTCCTTGGTACGAAGGACCTTTTCGAGTAATTTCTCGAATTAATAAAATTATAACAGTCTTTAAACGTGGAAAGGATTTCACTATAGCTTTGGGCAGAGTTAAGTCTGCTAAGTATGTTGAATGATGTTGTCGATCTACTTTAATATTGATACTTCTGTAGGTTGATTTTTATTTTGCAGGGAGGTATACAGTATCGGAAAGTGTTGATTTTGGGATGGCAATAAGGGCAAGCGAGAGCGAAGCATGCAATCGTGTACATGCTTCTCTTGATGGACGTGTTTCTGTTTACTTCTGCTAGAGTACTGGTAGACGTCTTTATTGTGGGCGGTTGGTTAAATCGTTAAAACTAGTGCAATACCAAAACAAACGCCTTCCGATTCTGTATGTAGCGTATTCGGCTACATATTTAAGATTCTGTTACTATAGAGATATTAAATAATAACAAAAAATAATAATTTCAATGTATTCAATTAAATGTTATATTTTACCTAAAATAGATAATAAAATTTCTAGTTACATTTTATATTTAAATTGCGGGCCTTAGATCTATACAATGGGAGTTATTGACGAAAAAAAATCTACAGCCAACAGTCTGTGCATCAATATGAAAGAAAGATGTACTGTACACTAGACTTGCCATAAAACACTTCCTCGCTTTAGAAGAAATCACTTTCTTCTATACGACAGAAGCAGTTGAAAAAAGTTAAAAGGAGTTTTATAGTGTGTATAGTATACAGGGGCATGCCAATAAAAACTCCCATTTCAATTTTGTAAAAACCAATTGCTAGAATGTATAAATGGCTTTGGTTTTGACTAAAAATGGTTTTTTAAATTGCTAAGATGTAGATGGCGCTGCGCTGCAAAGAAATGTTTCGATGACAGGAACTTTGAAATGAAGCGTACATTAAAGAGTTTTAATTTTCAATCAAATTTCGTTCTATAAGAAAATTTCGAAAATCCAACCGTTTTCGAGATATTCGAGTTTACATTTTTTTATTTTTTGAATACTAAAATCGCTGTAACTTTTTAGAATTAAATCTAAGTTCCCTTCCACTTTTTTCATAGGACGTTAATGCAAATCTTATTATAATTTTTCTTTATAACTTCCGGTTAAAATGGTAATGACTTTTACTTTGAATTTTTAAATGTATTTACACTGTATTTTAACACAAACTATTGAAGAAAATAATATTCTAAGAATATTTGTAAATGTAACATACTAGTAAACTAAAACTAAAATTGATTGATTTTCTAAAATCGATTGAAAAAATTTTACAGTTTTGCGAAAGACATATCTAGCGAGTCTAAATCAAAATTTTGTGATTCACTCATATTATCTTTAGTTGCTTACGGTGATGTATATGGAAAATTATTATCAACGACAGCAAAAAAGAAAATTTAAAAACTATGAGCCAAGTTGTAGAAAATTAAATTGCCTTTCAACATTGTAACGAATTTTTTTTGCAAAATCTTATTTTTTGAGTTAAGCAGGAAAAATACGTGTTGAAAATTCACTTTTAGAAAGGGATAAAAAGGCACTAAACTTTAAAAAAGTCATATCTCGGTAAATTTTTGACCAAATTTGATGAGACTAGTCTTATATTCAAGATAATTTATTTTTCAAGTTGTATGTTTTAACACTCTGATAAAATTCTTAGTTTTCAAAAAATACGCAAAACACCGTTTTAATCCCTCCCCCTCATCCCAAACGTTTTTTTCGACTTTTTTTTTACATGTTTCTGCAATAAAATTTCAGGTCGCATCGATTTACTAGTGAAAATCTAAGTAGTTAAACGAACAAGCATATGCACTTTTATTATCTAAGTAGGTAAATGTCATAAAATCTTAATCCTATAGTGTTCCTACATATTATATGTTGTGAAACCAGATGCTTCCCGTTCCACCTCTTTCAACCATGTTTACTCTTTTCTATTTTCAGCGACATAACAGCTGTTGTGCCCCTACTACAAATAATTTAAAACCTAAAATTTGTACTTATCAAATTGAATTTTAAGTGGTTTCGTTTTACCGGACTCTAGGGAGAGATAATGAACTTCATATTTATTTAATTTCTGTTTGGTTCAGTGATCAAGTTACGACAATTTTTTTTCTATACGGCGAAGGGCGTTGTTCTGTATTTAACGGTTTTACAAAGACACTAAACAACTGGGATATGGAAGAAGGGATAATAGTATAGTTAATAAAGACACTGAAATTAGCAAAAGCAATTGGTATCCGGTGTACTTATCTTCATTGCGACCTCAGACGTCAGTAATACAAAGAATTTTAATCTCTTTGTTCATTATTAACTATTCTCGGAAGACTTAAATTGTGGTACTTGTTTATTCATAAATGTTTATTAAATGGATATTCTGCTATGATTTTATTATTTATTATAGTATAGGAAAACTTTACTTTAACTCGAAAAAAATTTGGGCAGACTTTAAACTTATAGGTTCAAAATAGGCCAAAATTCACGAAACAAAAAAGTTTAGGAGTTTTATGGACCCGCGGAAACCTATAATTAAAAAATCGATTTTTCTCTATTTTATCGGGAAATATGGCATTTACAAAAAAATAGTTCAAATAAAAGTTGTTGCTGACAAAATTATCTGTAATTTGGTGTTTTTAAATTTAATTTTATAGCAATAATTAACCGAAATACTAGAGGTTTTAACTTCGGAATAATGTCATTTGAATTAGATCTCGTTCATTTTTGGCAGCTTAATAGTAAATGCATAAAAAAGAAGTTTCTATATTATCCAAGGGCTTGCTAATTTATATAGTCCACAGTACAGCGCCCTTTTCTTTTAATGATTAATAACTGACAACTTCCGAGCGTAGGACTGGAAAAACATACCATTCAATTTGTAGGACAATGTGGCCATTTGATTTTAAAAACATTTATTAAGCAGTAGTAAAAAAATCAGCTGGTTACTAATCATTTTTTTATTTTTTATTTTTTTTTTTATTTATTTGGACACGTTGGGGTGGGGGACGCTTCGGTCAGACTATCGATTTTGTAGGACAAATGTTTTTTCGTGTTTTTTATCAAACTATCTCAAGATTTAACTAAAAAACTAACTGTTACTAATAAAATTTGAACAATCACCCAATCGACGTATACCGGGTGTAAATGAATAGGGGGCCACCCCTGTAACTTCCTTGTTTTTGAAGATATCGGGATGAAATTTTGTATGGCGAAATTAGGTAAGATGTACAACTTTTTGAGACCTATCGGCCATATTTATGACTTCAGGTTACACCGGAAATGGCCCCAATAGTCTTTTCTAAATGGACCACCCTGTATGTTTTTACATTTTTGAAATAAAGATCACATTTTAGATACATTTATACTATTTTGAACAATTTATACAGTGTGGCACGAAAAATAATTCGAATTTTAGTTATCAATCTAGATGGCTGCGAATATGTTAAAATTAATTTTGTTCCAATGTAATACGTATAAAAAATACGAAAACGTCAACATGTCCAATAATACATCATACAGGGTGCTGTAAACTCATTAAAATCACATTTTTCAAAACGACTCATTTGTTTTAAATATTATGATATGAGCCACCTGGATATTTAGAAAGCTCTATTTAGTAGGGGTTAAGCGGTACCAAAAGTTCCGTAATGTGTAATCGTTCCCGGCAGGAATGACAATTTTTCTTAAGAAATTTATGATTTATATCTAACTTCAATTAAATTTTTATCAACCCTGTATATTTGTGTTAATATTTTATGATATGCAACAAGAATGAGCCAGATGCCCATTCTGTCTCCTGCGAAGGGTGGCATATCATAAAATATTAACACAAATATACAGGGTTGATCAAAATTTAAATGAAGTTAGATATAAATTATGAATTTCTTAAGCAAAATTGTCATTCCTGCCGGTAACGATTACACATTACGGAACTTTTGGTATCATTTAACCCCTACTAAACAGAGCTTTCTGAATATCCGGGTGGCCCATATCATAATGTTTAAAACAAATGAGTCATTTTGAAAAATGTGATTTTAATGAGTTTACAGCACCCTGTATGATGTATTATTGGACATATTGACATTTTCGTATTTTTTATATGAATTACATTGGAACAAAATTAATTTTAACATATTCGTAGCCATCTAGATTGATAACTAAAATTCGTGCAACACTGTATAAATTGTTCAAAATAGTATAAATTTATCCAAAATGTGATTTTTATTTCAAAAATGTAAAAACATACAGGGTGGTCCATTTAGAAAAGACTATTGGGGCCATTTCTGGTGAAACCGGAAGTGATAAATATAGCAGATAAGTCTCAAAAAGTTGGAAATCTTACCTAATTTCACCGTACAAAATTTCATCCCGATATCTTTAAAAACAAGGAAGTTACAGGGGTGGCCTACTATTCGTTTACACCCGGTATACCCAAGCGCAGTTCGTATAGCTACCATTACCGAGAATTTTCGCGGAGAGAAAAGTTGGGCGTATTGTCAAAACGAAGCTACTTACGAAAATTCAGACTAATTTAAAATATACGGCATATGCAACAAGTCTATTATTACACTGATGATTTTAGTCGTTACATTAGATATCTCATCCTACGGACTTACGACAACATTTTAGAGCCTTTTTTGAAATCCCTGAAATAGTAGTTTGTGCAACAAGAGTGGATATGATATGCATATCGCACGATAAAGAAGATTGACACAACGCCGCACCGTAGACGGAGTGCTCAATCTTTCGAGTGCGATATGGATAATCCACTCGAGTTGTACAGTATACTTTTTCTAGGACCAGCTTAAAAAAACTAAAAAATGTATTAAACATTAATATATTACACAAATACACACTGACAAATACTTTAACAGCTTACGCGCTAACTTTAATTTAAAACAAATAGTTGCCTATGTACTTAATACACGAACTGTGATTGGTCGGTTTTATATCCATATCCATCCTAGATAGTATATGAAATATATTCGTTCAGTTAACTGGAATTGCCTACTTATCCATTCTACAGACTGTACAGAAAACAGCAAATTTACATAAGGGAGTAGAAAAACATATAACTAATATATGAAAATATTTAAGTTGATTTAAATTTTATGCGGTAATTCTAGAAAACATGAGAGCCATTTTGTTGGGGGGATAGACAATGATTGTGAACATGATGTACAGCAAGTTTGGTGTGCTTATAAAGTGAAGTTTTTTTTCCATCCAAATATTACTGGGTATTATAATTTTTTGTGATGAGGCATTATTTATCAGAAATAGTATTTTAAATTACCATAATTTACATGAGGAGAAAGATGAAGAATCCATGTTAGGTATAGGAATGAGTATTTAATTTTTTTTTTTTTTGACAATAATTTTATGTATGATGGTGTACCTGCACATTATACAGAAGTACGACAACGGCTTCAACGGCATTACCCAGGTCGCTGGATTTGGCAAGAGTACGATGCACCAATACAGTGGCCTCCCGAGTCTCCAGACTTCAATCCTTTAGATGTTTTTTCTGGTGACATAAAAAATGTTCTAAATTTTTAGTCTATGAAAGATGCGGAAGATTTCTACCAACAAATTTGAGAAGGATGTAATTCAATTTTTTTGTAGACACCGTAAGCTACAGTGAAGTCAGTTTTGGGCACCTACTGTAAACTATATACGGTGTGAAAAGTTTACCTGTAACAAATTCTGCATATTCAGTATTTCTGTAAAAGAACCTCAGTTTGACTTTTTCAATTTTTCACCCTACATTTCAAAAGTAATGTTCTTAGTATATTTCACACGGAAGTTTTCAAATTTAAGGGCATATCAAATGACACGTCGTTTGCTAATTTCGAGAGCATAATGCATATTTTATTTTCAAAATATTCCAAAGGTTAAATGATAGCAAAATAAAAACTTTTTTTAATCCACCAATATCAACGTTTTTGTAATAGTAAAAGTGATATTTGTTAACATGAATAAAATTAAGAGAAGCAGCACGCATTCATAACAAATATAGTGATCAAATGTTGGTGAGAACTTTATGTGCATGATATTACTTCATTCTAATCATATTAAATCAGTATTCAAAAGACAAACGAATACAAAAGTATTGACCCTATCTTTCACCGAATAAATACTGATATTTATACTACACAATAAATAACGAAATGAAGGGAAGTTGGTAATAGAATAATCTGAAAATCAAACATACTATTGAATACAAACAGTCAATAAACGAATTAATGCTTAGTGCCCTTTTGAATATAATCTACAAATTAGTTCATGAATCATGTACACCTAAATGACCGGGAGTTAGCAAACACGAAGCCACAGCCATAGGTACAAAAGGTTTGACTTGATTCACGAAAAACTATTTATACAGGGTGGTTCGTAAGGAGAGGGTCGTATTTTACCAAAAGATAGAGAGGTGATCTCAAATTACCATACAGTAATGACTAATTTTCGAAATACAGGGTGTTTTCTATTTTTTGGAAAAATTTTCTTTTCGCCATATATTTGTAATGCGTAAGCGAAATCCAATGAAATTGTGCATTTTGGTTGCAGTAGTCATTCACCATCAAAGGCCTGGGATCTTAATAAAATATCAGGGTCGGACCCAGAATAAAAATAATTTTAAATTATTCCTAGAAAATAACACTCTGTATACGGTTTTTAAAATGTTTAATATTGAAATATTAATTTGTACCTAGAAAGATACAAAATACCAAAAAAATGTTGGCATCGTTTCTTTGTTTAAATAAAAAAATTAACTTGTTGAGGATTATATTTTTTTTAATGAGAAATTGAGACAAAAAGTCTCTTCAGGTATTATTAACATATTACTGTACTCGCTGGATGTCCCATTTTAAATAAATAAATAATTTTTAATTTCGTTTTTCAACCCAGAAGGCTGTGACTATTTAAAATTTATCTATCTCCACTCTTTCATCCACACAAATGATAATACTTAGTAGTAAGTTAATATTTAGTGTATTGTGGGCCAATTAATTTTAAAGTGTTGGTTTTTGATAAGAAAGTCATTTTTTTAAAATGGGACGTGTATGGACCATCCACAACAATAGATAGAGAATTTTATTTCGAATACGACAATATGCGATATGTCTAGTTTTATTTCTATTTAACACTAACATATTAAATAATTCAAAAATAGGTACCTTATTCTTCAAAACAGTTATTTCATAAACAAAGGAGCTATAAGCCTGGGCCGGTTCTCGTGGCTACCCAGTGCAGATTTAGGGGATGTGGTGTATAGTATTAGCAATTTTAAAAATCTTACATTTAGAATATTTAGATACAGATAACAATTAAAATTTAATTTAAAGAAGCAAAAATTGTCACAAGAACGTCACGTCATATCTTGAACTCTCTGTCTCACTCCCATGCTAGATAAATCGAAGTGCACGAATAGATAAATCGACTGATATATTGATATCTCTTGCACCTTTTACCTTGTATTCTGGTAAAGGTATTTGTCTTTTAAATTCACTTACGTCTTCCCAAGTTAAGCTACCAATCAGATCGTCTGTTATAAAACAATGTCATTCAGAGTTTCCTCTATCAAATGGTGTGGTTCGATTTCTTGTAACTTGTAATTCGGATTTGGGTCACTTATTTCAATTTTAAGAGAAGACGATCCAACTAACCAACCGAACTACGCGGTACACTTTGAAGTTTGCCATGCGAACTCGTAAAACTGCTGGACCCAACATTGTCGGTACGCTTTGAAGACGCTGGAATTCCAGCAGACCAGCTTACATTTACGAGTTGTCATGGCAATTTTCAAAATGTACCGAGAAGGTTGGTAGGTTGGTTGGTTGATTCGGTCGTCTGTACGCCCCTTTACACGTCGTCCCCCCCGCAATAACTCTGCCACTTAGTATAGGCAGACAGGAAGTTTAAGTATCCTTATATAAATAGCTTTTGGTGTGTCAATTTAAATTTTTTATATCCATGGTTCTGATTGCATGGTTTTGCTAACAGCCGGTCTATAACAAAATAAAACATTTCTGTATTCTGTAGACTATATCAACGCACTGTTTACTTAAAGAATTAAGGTAATTAACTGGACACAACAACCCCTCCAGAATTCGAGTTTATTTTTATCGAGTTTCCCACAGCTACTCAACAATTCCCATATCTCCTTAAACATCTATTATGAAGCGAAAGGGTCATTAAGTGCATAGGGGTCATTTTGTCAGTTATTTGCCTTAATAATTAGTCTCTGGCATTTATACTAAAACAACTTAAATTCTCCAATGGTGTGGCTTTAAATGCCCATATTAACTTCAATCTTTAGTAAGTAGGTTAAAATAATTAGTTCTACGTAATATGAATCACGTGCAACGCATTTTTAACCCGTAAGTCACTCGGAATATCTTCTATCAGTCAATCTACGAAATCTTTCATGCTTGTGTACAAGAATGCATTCAACGTCCACGGTAAGTGCTCACTAAATATTTATGATTTTTTTATTTTACCATATGACGAACTTCAATGCCAGTGTAATTACGGATAGTTTGTTTCTTTGATATTCAAATAAGGGTTGAACTTGAAAAGGCTTAATCTTTTCTTGATATCAAATCGGGCGTTTAACATTTTTCACAATGTACAAAAGAATTCTTCTCGAGCTTTTGTGAAAGCAGAAGAATACACATGCTGTTGAAAAGTTTGTTTTAGGGCTTAAGGTTACACTCTTGATCATATCAAATGTCTTCTTTTTTCTTTTGAATAGTCTGAAGAGTTCATATGTACCGACAAAAAATGTTGCTCAGTTATATATAATACGATAGACATTTAAGACTTTATGGATTCATAGGAATGATATTATTCCAGGAATGTTCTGCATTCAGCATCTGCCGACTACCATGCGAATTAGTTTTGAGAATTGACTTTTTTAATTGAAAATATGTGAGCGTCTCTAAAGATGCATTATAATACAGATGTGAAGCGAACATTCAAATCGACTGCGAATATTAGAGAGCTGCAGTGTAAAGACGATAGTTAAAATATTTATTTGACCAATATTTTATTCGGACTTGATACAATTGTATCGCGAATCGCATCGATTAGGTACAGGGTGATGCATGTTACGTGGGCACTGGATTTTCTAACGAAAATTTTAATAAATAATTAAGAACAAAAAATGATTGGAGAAAAGAACATTTTAATTAAAATTTTACATTTTTTATGCTTAAAGAATTACTTAACTTTAAGCGCCAAAAAAACGAGAAAAAACTAAAAGGTGGCTTTTGTAATAAATTTTTTCAATACAAGTGAAAGATTTTTCTTGCATAGCTGAAATATTGTAGTTCAAGTTAATACAGTGTATCCCATTTTGCTTGAAACCACCTTCATAAAAAGTTTATTTTAGGTCCGATTTAGATCGATTTATTAAATATATACCTAAGAACAGTGAATCCTTGTGGTACATTAAATTTTATAAAACTCCCTTTACTGTAATGCACTGACAGCACCACGCCATTTGCCACGGCCCCACCAAAGCTATTTCCCAATTTTTTGGTAAAATCACACCAACATTTTTGAGGATGTTTTCTTCACCTTTAATCTGGCTTTCTCTTCATTTTAAAAATATCTTGAAAATAGAAGAAGCCGTTCTTTTTTTTCCTTATGGGTTACGGTGCCAAAATCTCACCGAACTGAAGCTTTAGTCCAGATTCTGTAAATTCGTAAATTGTGAAAAATTGAATTTTTAAAATATAACTTGCGTTTTCTCCCACAAAACATAAGCTAAAAATCTATTCTTTTTTTCAATTGTAGCTTACAATGCACTTAATGTAACAGTGTAGTCAAAACACATCTAATATTTATAAAAAAATTCACGTGAACCTTTACACAGTCGGCGCACTGAAAAATGTAGCATGTGAGATTTTTTTTATTTTGAGAAATTGACAAAAACTAGATCGTACAAAATTACAAGAAAAGACCAAAATTATTTTTAGTGACTGATTCATACTAATATCCTGAGTGAAATGGAAGATATGATTTTTTTTAATTTGGCCGTCTGTGATCGAGCGCGCTACGAATCGAAACCTACGTTTGCTGACACTCATTTGCGTTATATTTAGTTAGTTGGTACTGTATTAGTAGGTACAATATTCCTGTGTTAGATTTCACCGGATTTTTTTGTTTAAAATATGTAGTTATTAATAAAGTTGTTTAAAATGCCTTAAGTTTAATTTTCATCATAACTTTAGAAACACTTAAATTATTATGCATGCGGGTATCTAACCTGTATAAATGAAATTGTCTCTAAACATGATAAGCTTAGCAATATACATTACAATTAATAATTAGAAATTAATATAATTAGAAGCAGTTTATACCTTGAAAAATGCCAAGATTCATAACCGTGCCGATATTATAGTTATATTCTCCATACTAAAATTTTGTGTTTTGGAAGAGCAGCAATAGTGGCAAGTAACAGATTTTTTTTGTTGTCATTGTTTGTGTGTAACAAAATGAAAGTAAAGTTGTAGCTTCAAAAGTTCGATTCGTATTTGTTCTGCAATAAAATAATGAAGACGCAGCAACAGTTAGTCATGATTGATTAGTTGACTAAAAAATTCCCATCTCTGGCTATTTCTACCAGGGTCACAAAAGCCTTCCAGTCACAGTAAGAATGTTTCCTCATCCTAACCACACATCTTCCACTCTGAATTGTCCTTCATCCCCTACATTGATTAGGTGTTTATTTAGTGTGCAATGTCCTGTTAGGATGGCCACTGTACATCTTGATTTCTGTTCAACTTTAGCAATTCGTCTGTCTTTGTCTTGGATACTTGGTCAGTGATGAACATGTGATACAAATTGTGTTTCTGTTAATAGTTCCTGTACCAGTTCATTCACATATTATATGATATCCCGCAGGTTGGTTTGGGTCCCGGCGTCTTGATGGGACCCAAACCAACCTGCGGGATATCATATAATATGTGAATGAACTGGTACTGGCCTTCTTTGGATAGGTTATCTGATCTTTTATTACCTCCATTGCGTTGGTATCCTCTCGTCCACTCCAGTTGTACACTGTTGTACTCCGTCAGTTTCGCCAGGTAATTAAGGCGGTCTTTTATCGTTTTGGAATGTATCTCTACTACATCCAGAGCTTGGAGAGCTGCTTGGCTGTCAGTGATTACGAATTCTTTTGTCAGCGTATGACCTCCGTATTATATCTCTCTAACATTGCCCCGATTCAAACTAATGTCTGTCCCTAGTTGGTCGCCTTTAACTCCTCCACAAGTACTCCTTGACGTTCTTGATCCGTCGGTATACCACATGGTGATACCATGGTGATACCAAGTATACCACATTGCTTTAATATTTAAAATTATTTTTCTAATAGACAAGGCAAGTTAAAGGGCGCAGCTCGATCCGTATTCGACTATTTCCAGAATGTACCCCAGTAAAAACGATACAGGAATTATTATAAATTTATTTACCGCAGAAAGTACTCTATGAAGGTTAAATACGTACTACGAACTGTAACGTACATTGTAAAATGCATCGTTTTAACTTCCCGAATTAGTAACGAGTTGTGACTTCGTAATGAATTACAGTACCGTAAGTAGATTTCACTATATATGTTCCATGAGCGAGTATGTTTAATTTTTGTCTATATGACATATATGTAGCTTTGTGACATTTGTGTCTACACATGTAATAATTCATTTACCGCCTTGGTACTTAATTTTAGTTGCTGCAGTGGTAATTATTTGGCCACTATGTTTTCAAGCCATGGAATGCTGTGTTTAACTTGTATCTGTATGAGCTATAAGTACCCTTCCACGTAATATTCGTCTGAAAGATCATGTGTTTGATTGAATTGTAAAAGCCTAGCCAATAATTTATAGAGTTGAAATACAAAAGTATCGAAATTGAAATAGTTATAAATGGTAAGGGGTCGTCTATATATTACTATATTTAGCTATAATCCAGCTGTTTTACTTTTAATACAGATATTTGATTGGTGTAATGCTTTTAAAAAATAAGGTTTCATTGGCTACCATGTTATGAGTGAGTTGATCATAGACATTACATTTTAACGGTTAGTGAGATGCCATTATTTTCACTACTTAATCAACTGTAAGTAACTCATTAATTTAAACTTTAATACATGTCTAACGTATTTAACCAGACATTGATTAGATTGGAACAACGTCGTGGACTTCAATATCCAATCATATTTTTTCTAAGGACCTTCCGTAAATTACGCAATATGCTTTTTCCATATTTTTTACATTCTCCCTCCCATGTAACACTCCGTAACATTTTCATGAACTCTTCTTATAAAATTACATAACGCCATAATAATAAATTGA
Organism: Rutpela maculata; assembly: GCA_936432065.2. Lineage (NCBI taxonomy): Eukaryota > Metazoa > Arthropoda > Insecta > Coleoptera > Cerambycidae > Rutpela > Rutpela maculata. Next base: position 246,788,939 of record OW386286.2, on the reverse strand, counting down.
CATAAACTTGTTTAACATTTCTTAGTGATTATGTGTCACGCTTATGGAACAACCGAACAAATAACCTTGTGATATAATGCGCCACAGAATTGCAATCCATTTTTAGTGGACAACCTACCCGATATCCTGTTCTCGCCAGGTCCTATAGGTCTCACGTGAAATGTCTTCTCATTTAATCAAAAAAATACACAAGCAACAAGTTTCAGATTCACGATTGAAATGGAGATGAGAAGTTTGTCTTATGACTTCAACTGTTAAGGTGGCATTGCACAGCTTTTGACAGTAACTTTATTTCATTTAGGAACATTATGTCAGCTTTGTACCTTCTGCCACCACTTGACGTCATTTACGATAAATTTTGCTTGCATACAATATATTTTATTGAAAATATCTACTTTTTTAAGTAGCTGGCTGTCCAGTAAATCCCACAAAACCGCAATAAAAGTCTTCACATAGTACAGTTATGCCATCCAACGACAGATTTTATATTACACCGCCCGCCCCCATGAGGACAACATTCTGCATCTGTGCCCAATTTATATCTACAGAATAAGATATCCTTACATAGGTTTGCATTATTTTATGTAAATTTGCGGACGACAATCGTATAGCACTACTTAAAATTCCCATGTTGATATATATGCTCAAGAGTACCGTTGGAAATAAATCCCTGTGAGTATTTTAAACTCCCACATGTCTTTAGTAGGTATTACGAGATCCGCCAGTCAAAAAACCGACAAAGTGATCTAAGTATACTCATTAAATGGGATTTGATTGTGAGGTATGACAAGAAAGCTAAAATAAATATTATAGATGTATTTTCGAACATACTTCGTTCGTTTCATTTGAAAACAATAATATAATAAATAAAGCGATAGAAGTAACACTATTATAAGATAATTAAAAATAATTGGATTCACAAGAAATTACAGAAAAAATGACTAACGTAAATAAAATGTGCCGAAAGTGATTCAATAACATAGGCACAAAAAAGTGGCATACACTAAGAACCAAACCACCACACCCTTATGTATCTTCATGAGCTGAATTCGAATCTGACATTAGAATCGCTCCATCACGTCATGGTTTCTAATATCAGAAAATAGCTAAAAATCCATAAAAAATCCGCATTTTCTAGTTTTAACTGCTCTGCTTATAAAAGTAATTCAATGCAACTTATTTTTATATATTCTCATGCATTTTGATTCCAAGTTTTAGGTCAACTTAAATTAATCCGAAGTTGTTAGACTTCAGAAAATCTTGCAGATAGAAAATTAGGGAAAGATAGGACCATTGCAAAGACAGCAAGGGGACTACACAAACGTCGAAATGGATGCTCTAGGTTTACTTCTACGCAATATTCAAAACCAGTCTGGCCCTGGACCTGGTGTGTCAACTGGTTGGCGGAAGGTGGTATTTATACCAAAACCAGTGATACCTAAGCCCGGGCCAAATCCTTCCGACCTATTAGCTATCATTTCTCCTGAAAACTCTAGAGAAACTGGTTCATAGGCAATGAAGGACAATAAGATAAGTAGAAAATCTTGAAACTAATACACCTACCAAAAAAGGAAATTCTTGTGAGCTAGTAATGCATGAGTTTATTTAAAAAATAGAAAGGGTCCACGTCAGTAAAGATACTGCCATTGGAACATTCTTAGACATAGCAATGCTCCATTCGTCTCACTAAGTGATTCAGTGAAGAGGTGCGGAGTCTTTTCGACTTGATAACAAGATGGATCGACTCAGCACAACAGAGGAGGTGTCCACGATCAGAATATGCCCACAGGGGGGGCCTTATCGCATCTTCTGTGGTGCCTGGTCGCGGACGAGCTCTTATCTCGACTAGAACAGCAGGGAATATACGCGCAAGGTTATGCAGACGATATTGCCATCCTGGCAATGGGTAAATATGAGGGAGCTGCATCAGAAAAGATGCAGAGAGTCCTCGTTATGGGAGACAGATGGTGCACCCAGGAAGATCTTTCCTTGAACCCAGGGAAGACCATTGCGGCCACTTTTACGAAAAGGGGGAAACTCAACCTGAGACAATTATATCTCCGGGGAAATGAACTGCAGATGAGCAACGAAGTGAAATATTTGGGACTGATTTTATACACCAAATTAAATTTCAAAGCACATTTAGATGAAGTGATTACCAAAGCCACGCGGGGGCCTGCAGAAGAATGATTGCCATAAACTGGGGACTACAACCAAAAATGTGCACTCTATGAAACGATTGTGGTATCAATAATAACCCATACCTCCCTGATCTGGTGGCACAAAGCCGGAAAGGGGGAAGCAATGAGAAAACAAAAAAAGGTAAAAAGACTGGCCTGTCTGAGATAATGGAAGCAATGTCAACAACGCATACCTCACGGAAGCACTACTTTGCCTATCTACACTCCACTGAATCGTGGAAAGCGAGACACTGCTAGCAGCGTACAGGCTTTAAATGTTTTTCTTTAAATGTTTTCTTAACCGCTTCTCAAGTCACCGAAGTAACTCCTTGAAAATCCAGAATGATTTTGTGTTAGGTAAAGAGAAACGAGGCCCTACAGCTTATAGTGGAGTCCGAACCACTTCTTGGGGATAATTTTATAATTAAAATTATTTCGCGATGAGCAGGGATTGAACCTGCTTCGCTAGGTACGCCAGTATGCAAGCTAGACGCGCTAAACCACTGAGCTACCGCTGAAAAGAGACAGATACGGAACCACCCAAGAATATAATGGCTTACCGAAATATTTTAACAAATAGAAAAAAATCGACCATTAGACATGCAGTCTGATAAAATCAATACAAGCCACAACTTCTAAATTTTTTATTTGAACATTATATTTGAAGCAAAATACAACTAGCAATTTTAACGTAGAAATTTTGTGAGGAAATCAGAAATGTTGCTGCTATCGTTATTTTTTTTTTTAATTTAGATTTGTTGGCCTTAGAAACAAGGTCTATTAGCCAGACTTCGTTAATGATTTATTTAAACATAATATTCCCCATATCAGTCTAATACTAATTACAATTTGTAAACTTATGATTAATGCTCTTTTTTCGTTTCTTTTTCGTTTTTTTCCTTCTTTTTTTTCCTTATTTATATTTTTCTTATTTCTTTTGTTTTCTTCCTCCATTTTTTTTTCAATACATGTATACGTAAATGCATTTTTTTTAATAATTAATTAATTTAATTTATGTATATATGTTTTTTTATTTTTTTTCTGTTTTTTTTTGTTTTGTTTTGTTTTTTTTTATTTTATTTCTTTTTCCTCAATAGATACATTTTTTTTCTTAACATCTATTTACAATTTTAATTTAGTTGATTTAACAAAATGATAAATATACACATGTATATTATAATTATTGAGTGATAGCAAATATCCCAAATTAAAAGTTTGAATTAATTTCTCTTTACAAATATTTTGAAAAAAATTTCCCTACAGTCAGTATAACGTTCACAACTAAAAATAATATGCTCTATTGTATCCTCCTCATCACGTATCTTCTACGCGTATCTTATATTTATATGATTTGCACAAACAGTGCCTGATCTTATTCTGGAAATGTTGCTTATAAAATTTCTCTTCGTGTAAGGAATTTTTGAAAACCAAGTTTGCGTGGGTACTGTTGGTTGAAAGCTTTTATAAAATTTACCCTTCTCGCTATTTTTAAACTGTTGCCTTTATTCTTGTTTTGATTATCCTTGTAAAATCATCGTATGGTAATTTATATGTACTTTCGTCCCCCATATCGCAAGCCATCTTTGCCAATTCATCCACCTGTTCATTTTCCTCTATACCAATATGGCCCTTAATCCAAGCTATGGTAACATTTTTTCCTTGTCTATCACATTCGCCTATATTTTGTATGATTCCAGCTGTTAGATTCGATATTTTATATAATTTAATACTTTGCACCCTTTTGGCCACACTAAGAGAATCGGTGAAAATAATAAAGTTCTTCCCGTCTAAGAGTTGTATGTGTTTCAGTGCCTCTATAATAGCTATTTGTTCTGCAGAGTATATGGAGTATGTGTCATTGAGTTTTATACACTTTGTATAATTGTTATTTTCATTATAAAAAGCGCAGCCTGTTTTTTCATTTTGCTTGGATCCGTCTGTATAAGTTACATTATAGTCATTCCATTTTTGTTTTAAGTCATATTTAAAGATTTTTTGTATTAGTTGCTGTGGTATATTTGAGTAGTCAGTTTCTAAGTATATTTGTTGTTCTTTTATTATATCTTCATAATTTCTGTTGTATATTGGCAGTTTGTCATGTTTGTAAACATCATTTACTCTTTCTAGGTATTTTATACAGCTCTCTATTAAATGAGGAGATCGTTTTTTAATCCAATAATTAGCAGTTTGTACCAACATGGCCATGTGAAATATTTGACTATAAATGGTATCATTGGTGGAGTACGTCTTTGTGAAATATGTATCAGAATGATATTGTATTCGATATTCCAATGGTAGACTAGTATTACTATGAGAAGATGCCAGGGCGGAGCCAAAATGCGCGAATATTTTTACCAGTGGCATAGCTTTATCTGGGGTATAGGGATGTGTAATTGCAATAAAAGTTTCGCGGTCAAGGAACTGTGAAAATGGAGTAGATTAAAACTTGCCAACTGTTACGAGTAACCTTTGTTCAGGAGAAGTGTAAGACTAGTAAGTTCTACTAAACTTTGCCTAATAAAGTTGTTTTATTATTATTATTACCGTCGCCGCCGCTCTACTGCAGGGCACCGCCGCCACTGGTGTTGACATTGAATGTCACGTAATTCTTTCTCATTAGCTTAGAATGATGGAGCGCACAAACTCGTTTCTGCGCATATTTTTTGCTGTCATCTTCTCATAGTAATACTACTTTACTTCACGGGTTTCTGCATATATGATATCCAGTGGCGTAGATTTTAGATATCCCATACATATTCTTAAACACTTATTTTGTATAATTTTAATTTTATTTAATGATGTTTTACATGCCTGACCATAGAGGAAACATCCATATTCAGCAACTGATCGAATATAGGATTTGTAAAATATAAGTGAAACTGCTGGATCTGAACCCCAGTTAGTTCCATTTACTGCTCTGAGAAGGTTTATTCTTTTTTCCATACAGGCGGCGACCTCTTCTATGTGTTTTCTCCACAAAAGTTTTTGGTCTATATAAATGCCAAGAAATTTTAGGATTTTAGTATAAGGAAATGTATATTTCCCTATTAGACCGTGGGATAGTGACAGATTTTTTTAAACGTTTGGTTCCTATCTGGCCTTTTGGGAGCCTTTTGTGCCTGATTTGTACTAACCATTTTCGTGTTTATCAAACGGTTATCCAGGGCCCCTCAGCGGAAAACAAAAAAGAAAATTTCATGAAAATGAGCAATTTCAAACGTTTTGTTCCTATCTGGCGTCAAGTTAGACTTACGTTTTAAAGAAAAACATCCGACGGAAGCTTATCGCCAGACAAATTCCGTGGGCCGGAAGGCCCGAAATTTCAATCCGAAGTTGTAAGAAAAAATGGTCAAAATCAAACGATTTGGTTCTTATCTGGGAATTGTATATATAGGTAAATAGATTATAATTATTGCGATATAACAAACGCCAGACAAATTCCGAGGGCCCAACAGTGAAAAAATTATTGTTCAAGTTGTCAACTATTCCGCGAAAATCAAACGATTTACATTCGTCTGGCATTTGTTTTTTTGTTAATATTAGGCAATAAGTAGTTTCAATTTAAGATTCCCAGACGAATTGGCTGGGTCCCCTGGATAGCCAGACAAAAAGAAAAGCGCGAAAAAAATGCCATTTTTCAAACGATTTATTCCTGTCTGGCATTTGGATTTTACAAAGATATGTTAATAAATAAGCCATATTTCTAGTCCCAGATAAAAAGCTTGGGCCCAGACGTAGATATGTTGAGCGAAAGTATCGAAAAATCAAAAAACAGTCGTGTAAAAATCGATGCATTTTCAAACGATTTACACTCGTCTGGGATTTGTTTTTTTAAAAAGATATGTTAATAAACAAACCATATTTCAAGTGCCAGACAAAAATCTGGGGCGCACCTGTAGATATATCGCAAATTTTGAGGTTCTACAGTTGGCAACTTTTTAATCCTGGCGCCTACGCCAAAAGACTAGCTAATTTAAATAGAATAAAATTTGCTAAAACTCTTTTTTTAATTTTTTGAATTCCGACAAAAATGAAGGAATTAGAGGGGGGCGGGATTTGGGACTTTTTTTTTTCGGTAAAATTTCTCCATTTTGTCACCGTAATTAATCGGCAATTAATTGAAATCGATCTCATATATGATGTTCACTTAATATCATGTACTACTTTGACGCTCCGTTAATCTCGGTCCTTCGAAACAAAGGTTTCTGAGAAAAAATATTTTTTTTAGATTTACATACATTATAGGAAATCGTGTAATTTCCTACATTTCCTCGAATATCTCGATAATTATTGTTTTTTTCGAAAAATTTATAGATAGCTTATGTAAAGAGAATTGATTGAGCTTTCCGATACTTTTTTCATTTTTTCTCTAACATAAAGAGCAAAAGACCAAAAATTCGGACGTCTCAAAGCCAACCGCCACCCAGTCTATTAATTAGGTTGAAGACATACCGCTCGGCTAAAGTACACCATCTGTGGGTCCCCACGCGAGACTAGTTTCTCGATCTGACGTCACAGTGCTTTTCGTGAGGAGTAGCTAGGATTTCAACTTTAATTATTTATTGCAAAGTAAGTACTGCGATTTAAGAGCTGATATTCGATGTGGCGTGTTTTTATACATAAACACACACTTTAATGAAATACAAAAAAAATGGGTAAGTTCCCCATTAGCAAACGATAAATAAAAATCACCCCGGGACGAGCGGGGAGTATAAAAAGCAGCGTCGCTCAAAAACAATGCATACCATATATGTTTCTACCACATCACATCTTACGTGTCTTATGTCGCGTGCATTAAAATGAGAGAAGAAATCACTTTCGTGTGGTTGACTACCTACTCCAAGGGAGAATGAAACAGGTACGGACTTACGAGGACTCTCAGTTTCTATGGTGTAGTGCAGAGTTGTAAATTATATATTAATATGTAATAATTTATATTTGTCCTTTTGCTAGTATGTAACTTATTTATTGTAAATATTATTCGATCGAGGGATTATGAATGTGAAAGTGACAGTTATATTGATTCCAGTGATAAAGAAAATCAAATTCCCAATGAGTTTCAAGTGAGAAACAAAACGGCATTTCAAGGGTGGATCTGGACCTTGAGCTTGGGGGGAGGGGGGGGTAACGTAGCCGCGTGTTGAAAATAACAAAAATGTTTTTCCTCGGGAAAAAATCTCAAAAAAAAATTATAAACACAACTAAATATATTCAAAAATATAAAATAAAATAATAAAAATTATGAAATTTTAAAATGAAAGTTGATTGTTTACGGAATCTTGTTACCCCGTTACCCCCCATAAATCCGCGCTTGCGGCATTTAAGTAGTGACGCGAAACAAATTTGTTTAAATGTGTATAATACTGTTTTATAATGACAAGCTAATGAAATGCCAGACGAGTGTGAATCGTTTGAAAATGCATCTATTTTTACACGACTGTTTTTTGATTTTTCGATACTTTCACTCAACATATCTAAGGCTGGGCCCAAGCTTTTTGTCTGGGACTTGAAATATGGTTTATTTATTACCATATCTTTTTAAAATCCAAATGCCAGACAGGAATAAATCGTTTGAAAAAATGGTTTTTTTTCGTGCACTTCTTTTAAGATTTAAAATATGTTTGGCCCACGCTTTTTGTCTGGGACTTGAAATATGGTTTATTTATTACCATATCTTTTTAAAATCCAAATGCCAGACAGGAATAAATCGTTTGAAAAAATGGCTTTTTTTCGTGCACTTCTTTTAAGATTTAAAATATGTTTGGCCCACTAAAAATGTCTGTAAATGATACAATACATTTTCGTTTTGGTTAATTTTTACAGAAAAAATCATTTCACATGAGAACCAATCGTTTGATTTTCACGGAATAGTTGACAACTTGAACAATAATTTTTTCACTGTTGGGCCCTCGGAATTTGTCTGGCGTTTGTTATATCGCGATAATTATAATCTATTTACCTATATATACAATTCCCAGATAAGAACCAAATCGTTTGATTTTGACCATTTTTTCTTACAACTTCGGGTTGAAATTTCGGGCCTTCCGGCCCACGGAATTTGTCTGGCGATAAGCTTCCGTCGGATGTTTTTCTTTAAAACGTAAGTCTAACTTGACGCCAGATAGGAACAAAACGTTTGAAATTGCTCATTTTCATGAAATTTTCTTTTTTGCTTTCCGCTGAGGGGCCCTGGATAACCGTTTGATAAGCACGAAAATGGTTAGTACAAATTAGGCACAAAAGGCTCCCAAAAGGCCAGATAGGAACCAAACGTTTAAAAAAATCTGTCACTATCCCACGGTCTATATTATAATTCTATTCGGAAATTGGGTGCGTTTTCGTGTGAATGTTATAAATTGGGTTTTGTCTTGAGATATTTCTAGTCCAGTTAGCTGAGTCCATAATTCGATATTTTCAAAACCCCGATTCATATCGTGATAATTTGTATTGAGGTCTTTATTGGAGGTATATATAGTCCAGTCATCTGCTGCTATCGTTAAAGTTTCCCTATTGCCATCAAATCCAGGCATTTATACGAAGAAACGTGATATAACACATATATTGCAAATGATGTTCCAATAAGAAAATTGAAGCAACTTGTGAAGACAGCATCCTAGCGTATTTAACAGCGGTCTCTCGCGGTATAAAAAATCATCACTATGGAGAAAATATTCTATACTGAAGGAATTGACATTAGTAGAGGATTTCACAACGTGATAATGGAAATTGGTTCTCGGTCAATTTCGTTCAAGTTCCAGTTAGTGTGGTGGCTTAGCAAAAAGATCGTGACATGTTGGATTAAAGGTCCAAATTTTGCACAGTTCTTATATACTTTCAGTACTATCAATTTCGATTTCAGTGTCCGTCATCTTGAAATAAGATGCCATATTTGTTTTCTTTGAACTGTACCTGTACATTTTCGAGTTTTATTTGGTTTTTACTAAATATCTCCCCAACTTCTGGGTTTGTAGCAAAAAGGATTTAATTGAAACTAAATTTGCTACAATTTGAGATCAAAGCCGCTTTTGTAACTTTAATATTTTGCGAGATACAAGCTTTCAAAGTTTAGGACTTTTTTCAGGTTATTACGAAAATCTATATTTCTGTCGGTTTTGCTAAATATCTTCAATGCAGTCAGTTTGTACATGCATCATGTTTAGGAAGTGCATGTACAATGGCAGGTCCATCAAATATTTTGGCATCAAAGTTTGGTACATCGTGGTCTTCAATTGAAGATAGGCAGGACGGTAAATCTGATTTATCGTCAGTTAGTCGTAAATCCCCGTGATTACTCAAAGACGGAGGCCAAGCATTTAGAAAGTCTGGATGCTCGTATCTCGCAAAATATTAAAGTTACAAAAGCAGATCTAGTCTAAAGTTGTCGCAAATTTAGTCTAGATTAAAACTGATTCGAATAGAGTTGCTGTAAACCCAACCGATTTTCGTAATAACTTGAAAAAAGTCCAAAACTTTGGAAGCTTGTGTCTCACAAAATATTAAAGTTACAGTAGCGGCTCTGATCTCAAATTGTAGCAAATTTAGTTTCAATTAAATCCTTTTTGCTACAAACCCAGAAGTTGGGGAGATATTTAGTAAAAACCAAATAAAAGTCGAAAATTTACAGTTACAGTCCAAGAAAACAAAGATAGCGTCGTATTTCAAGATGGCGGACACTGAAATCAGGCACCCCCCCTTGAATTGATAGTATTGAGGGTGTACAAGAACTCTGCAAAATTTGGTGCTTTAATCCAGCAAGTCACGATTCTGCCTAGTATTTGCTCTGAGCCACCACACTAAGTATGGTGTTCCTTTGACCTTTCGGATTGTGACTATTTTCACTTACTACTAACAATGCATTGCATTTAATTACCTCTTCTCGTGTTTCATAGAGCTTAAAACGTAGTTTTCACTCTATGAGACTCCAACATCTTCTGAGGTTGCTGTCTCTTAAGGGAAAGGAGTTAGAAGGTTATGCCCAGGGAGACTTTTATTCAGGAAGATCAAAGAACGTCATACTGGAATTTGAGCGAAATTGACCGAGAATCAGTTTTCATTGCCACCTTGTGAGATCTTTTCTAAGAGTCATTCCTTTTTTGAAACGGACAAGGTATAATAAACCTAAAAAAATCCCTTATAGGTATTGGACTAAGGATCATATAAATGAATTTTTGATTAAAACTACCTATAAGGGATATTTATTTAACAAGGGTTGAATGTTTTAATAACGTTTTGTTTAAACATCTACTAAAAACGTAATTTGTGTTAGAATGTCCTCATATTTGATGTGGCTGGTGCCTGCATACTACAGATATCAAGAACATATTTTAAAATGCACTCTTTCATCAAGCTTGAAGTGATCAAAACCAAAGCAGATTGGTTCTTTTATAATATTATCGAAAATGTTAATCTACTTGAACTTGTCGGTTACATGGCACTTTGACCGACCAAGACAGCCTCCAAGCTGTGTTTTATCAATTATACCAAAGAAACAGGCACTGTTTAACCCATTGGAATACACAAAATGGGTAACGTGCTAGCTGTGGTGGCCAAACATCTAGGTTTAGAAAATTCTCCTCCATGTACGGGCCATTGCTTGAAGAGCATCTCTAGCAAATGCAGGAGTCACTATGGAAAGGCTATATTGATAATTATTGTGTAAATACCAAGACTAGCATTGCAAAAAACATTCTAAGTGAAGTATCTCGTGAAGAACCTCCTGCAACTCTGTGGAAGGTCAAGAAACTTAAGAATTTCAGGAGTAGTAAAGAAAAGCAACGGAATTTTAGAGTTGAATATTTCTAGTAACAATCATTGTGCAATAAATACTACAATAAGCAATAGTATTTGTTACAATTAATATTTACGCATTTTATCCAACAGCAAATAATATAATAATATAACATGCTCGGATAAGAGATAGTTCTTGTTCTTGATAAGATTATGTCGGTTTGATCTCGCATAGACAGGAAATTAGTGGGCGTGGCACTGAAAACAATAAAGAAAAAGACGAACGGAATTAAAGGAGGAGGATTTTGTTAGATGCTATTAACTTTAAAACAGTGTGAAGTAAAGACCACGTGGATTAAAACAAGAAAGCGGAAAGGGAGAAAGTTCCTACAAAAAGTTGTAAACAACTGCAAGTAAGACATATCCATATTTACAGCAGTTTGAGTCTAAAATATCTTCTACAAACTAAGAGATCCATTGATCTACATTGATTAACAATGAAATAATGAAGGTCGTAAGATTTGGCTGCTTTTAACACGTAAATAACTACCAAATATATACACACAGAGATCCACCGTCCACGCTAACCTAATTATCACTTATTAAACGATTTTGATTAGACCTGTTAGCGCTGCAGCGTCAGAGGTCATGTGGATGGTCAAACTCGTTCTATACGCGAGTCGCAAGGCCGTTGGTCTAGCTGTAGTTACTAAGAAATGAATGCGTATAGGAGATAAAACTAGAATGAAAAGTAACATAATACATACCTGTCGGTCATGTTTTGCACTTAGTGGTTCTGTTTGTTTCTAGGTTAGCCAAGACGATGAAAGTAAGGTAAGGTCGTTTTGTTTTACTTGATTCTTCGTTAAATAAGAAGGATAAGCACTTGATTTTGTGTTTCACACATTTTTTTCTCATGTTTCTGAAATGTGTTTTTATCAAAGGGTCTTAAAATCGGATTTTTTGATAATGGTCGGGAGGCCGAAACATATTTCAGATAAATCTGAATTCAGTCTGTAAAACTCAAAAACTAAATGATTCTTTTTCTTAATTTGATTTAATTTCTATAACAATTTAGTTAACGGTACATTTTCTGTAGTTTGCGAGTTATAGGGACTGTTACATAGACGAGTTTCGTTAAGTTTTACTTCCACATCCAGTGGAAGTATAGTAACGCAAAAAAATTGTTGAAAATTTTTATTGTTGAAATAGGCTTAAAATGTCATGAAAAGTTGAGATTTTAGGTTTGAAAAAAAAATCTGTCTTACATCTGTCTGTCGGTCTGTCTGTAACTTTTTTGTGCGCACGTTTACTCTGGAACCGTTTAAGATTTTGACTTGAAATTTGGTACATGTACGTATTTTAACGAGATCTGGAACTAGATTATATTTTGATCTTATTCTGTTGAAGGGCTGGGGGGTAAATTAGGATAAATGAGGGTAAATAGGTAAATCAAGCAAGTAAGAATCCATAAAATTGGTATTAAGTGTATATAATAGAAGCTAAGGTGTCAAAAAAATTTTTGAAATTACCATCCCTACCTCATCATTAAAGGGGGTGAAAAAAATAAAATTGTCAGTTAGCGTGTGTACAAAAACAACTTTATCCAGCCCCACTAGATTATTATAATATCGTGTAAACTATTTTTACTATTTCTACACCCGACGGATTGAACGTAGGAAACGACCACCACGACCTTGCTTTCGAAAATCTCTATTATAAATCACGTTACGTCAAAAATATTGAATACCAAAATTAAATACTACGGATCAAATTTTCAAATGTTTTTTGTTTCTGCAGCATAAGAAGCAAAGAAGTTGTTATAACTGAAGCAATCTGCGTCTTCACATTGTTTTTAAATAAAAATGTTACTGTAATTAACCAGTAATTAAAAGAAAAATCACCAATACTGTTTTTAGTCAAAATATTGCATTACAAAGTTGCTCAATTTTTTTGTCCATTTAAAGCACTTGCTTTGGGAAAAAGTTGCACTTTAAACTACGTAAAGATTTTCGAAAAAAACGTAACACTTTTTACTTTATTACAGATATCTCAATGAACAATAGTTTTGGCGAAAAAGTAGTGGAGATCAAAAATAAGGCTTATAAACTGTGGACAGATTTGGCTTTTTAAAAGTTTTGTAGAATTAATAGTTTTGGAGATAAAGCGTTCGAACGTTTATAAGACAAAGTATTTAGTTTAATTAAATAGCTCAGAAATTTAAAAAAACCGCTGCCCAAGGAATCACTACTTCCACATCCAGATTCTCTATCCAAGTCACTCACAACGAAAAAACTTTGTATGTGAAAATAATTGTTTATGGAACTTTAATAATATAATATTTGAAATCCTCTACCCCAAAAACCCATAAAACGATACCCCACATCGGTAGTGGGGTGGGGGTGGTGATAGGGGGGTGGTAGTGGAGGGTGGATGAAGTAAAAAATATTTTGAGGTTTCTGGTTCCTGTACATAAACTAAATCACATTTTTTTTTCATCCCCTTTAATAAGGAGGTGGGGGTGGTAATGGGGGTGGCTAATGCCGAAAATGTTTTTGAGACCTTAGCTTCTCTTGTATATACTAAATACCAATTTCATGGACTCTTACCTGCTTGATTTACCCATTTACCCCAAATTTACCCCAATTTACCCCCCAACCCTTCGACGGATCAAGATGAAAATATAATCTAGTTCTAGATCTCGTTAAAGTACATATGTGTACCAAATTTCAAGTCAATATCTCAAACGGTTCCAGAGTAAACGTGCGCACAAAAAAAGTTACAGACAGACAGACCGACAGACAGACAGACAGACAGACCGACAGACAGACAGAAATTTTTTTTTTCGCTCAAACTTAAAATCTCGGCGTTTCATGACATTTTAAGCCTATTTGAACAACAAAAATTTTTAAAATTTTTTTTTTGTCGTTACTATACTTCCACTGGATGTAGAAGTAATATCAATACCTACACTGCATTAGTGTAATATATGTTAGTTGCTTGAATAAACTAACACAAAATTGTTTGCATAAAATACAGAAATGCCGTTGTCGATTTGTTCGTCGTATTCGGAAATACCATCGTACTTCAAAAATAGTCTGTTGCAAATGGAAAATATTTATATTTATATAATATGTCCGTATCCTTACCGCATTCCTTACCATCATATATTTCCAAAAATTTATATTCACGATTTAAACTTGAGGCATGTAAATCAATTATCGTTACGACCTCGTCGTCTTACCTTGTCTTGCAGATTCTTCTCTAAAAATTATGTCATAATTTATAATGATACAAATATAAATGATGTTCTAAAATCTCTGAGTGTAAAAGGATAAAAAATTATTAATTAAGCTTTCAAAATATTTTTTTCTGTTTCTATAGTATAAAAAACAAATAAGTTATGGCCGAAAGAACGTGCGTCTTCACACTTTTTGATAAAAATGTCACCATATTGTTACCGTAATGAACCGGTATTTAAAATCTCAAATTCTGTTTTTTGTTGATATAATAAAAATAAAATTTTCATCCGTCATATTGGAACCGCCATTTGGTATTTTTAAATTTTGACTTTAGGACGTAATCGATGACCCCAAACACATACGTTTTCAAGTACTAAATTTTTCAATTTTTTAGCGACAGTAGAAGTACTATTAAGTATCGAGACCATGATAGAGATTGAAGCAGATATGTTTCACCACAAAAATCTCCATTAAAAAAATATCAATACGTATGACATATCTTCGTCTAAGCTCTGCATCTTTTTTAGTGCTGTAGCAAAATGGCAGCATATACGTCGCAGGAGTATCTCAACATGATTATCTACTATGGTGTTTCCAAGATAACAAGTAAAAACCACTATTCAGGCGCCATCCTCAAAGGGCCGTAGGTGTCTTAGAAAATATTTCCGGTCATATGGGACTTCTTTACTATTTTTGCGTGCAGCATTAGCTTCTAAACTGATGAGGGTGTTTTCCTAACATCCTCCATATGTTTATCCAAATATCTTGAAACTTTATTCGCAAACAAATGGGGGTATATAGTTATCTACAAATGTATTGGGCACATAGAAGAGGTCTTAAAAACCGGCCATAAAAATATCAAAGTCGGTGCTATTACATGCTGAGAAGCGTACTACAGAGCCTGAATTCAAAGGACAAGGGTAGATAAGGGCGTTTTCCGCCCATCGGGCATGTCATATGTCATTATATTTTCCGAGTAGTATATGCCTTGACGAGTAATAAAAAACTGTTCTTTGGAATGGTAGATTATTCAGTGAGCGTATAACGATGGCTATTACTCGCGAGGCGATGTTTACGGCACGAGCCGAAGGCGTGTCGTAAATCATCCGAGCGTGTAATAGCCATTAT
Source organism: Rutpela maculata (assembly GCA_936432065.2). Lineage (NCBI taxonomy): Eukaryota > Metazoa > Arthropoda > Insecta > Coleoptera > Cerambycidae > Rutpela > Rutpela maculata. The sequence goes on along the minus strand of OW386286.2, from coordinate 246,773,662 downwards.
ACGCGAGCTGAATACTATAATTTATCCACGACTATCGTGTATTTTAACTGTTTTAATCGTTTAAAAGTGAAAAATAAAGTTCGTTTGAAGTAAAACGTTGACGTGTTAAACGTCAAACACGAAAATATGCACAAAAACGTGGAAAAGATGGATTCGCTGTTTCCTTGTGAAAATTGCTAGTTCCTGATCAGTCAAAGGTGCGTTAGAATGAAAACAACTAGTTCCTGGTTGGTAAACTATGCGTTAGAGTGGGATTATGTTCATTATACGTTAGGTTGGACTGTCATTATTTGTCAGTTGTTAAATGTAAAGTGTAATGATTTTATGATTATACGATAGTCGTGGATAAATATATTTTTATTCAATATACACAATATGTGGTTTTGAGCGCTGAAACTTTTGAGTTCGCACGCAACGACGACACCACTACGACTACCGCGGAAACGATTTTGTTTCTTATACATTGAAGCGCTTGGTGAAGCAGTATAAATTGACCATTATGTAAAAGCTTAAATACTCAGTAATGAAATGAGTTATAGATTTTCTTGGTTCATCGAGCGAATCAAACTGAGATATGCATTAAAAGTTCGGAAAAACGTAAAAAATTACAAATAAACTGCAAACATGCTTACTTTGAAATGCTATTATTACGACTTACTGTTGTTTTTCAAATGTAAAATGGATAGAAACATAAAGTTCATAAGTTCAACTATAAATAAATAACGTTTAATGATTTTAAGGAGAACTTTTTATTTTTATGAAATTAGTGGGCGAAAATGTATAGCTTATCTACCTTTGTCCTTTTTGCTTATTAGAATAAGCAGAATAATACTAGAGATGCAAAAATCGTGTTTTTGGTAGAAACTTAATGACGTTTCTGGGAAATAAAAAAAATCTTACTCTGTTTTGCGTCAAGATACGAATATCTTGTGCATTTTTGGACGCATTGCCCGCCCTTCGTGACATTGACACAAAGTACGGCTCTGATTACCTGTTACTCTTACCTTTACCTACCTTTTACCTACCCTTATCCTTTTTGCTTATTAGAATAAGCAGAATAATACTAGAGATGTAAAAATCGTGTTTTTGGTAGAAACTTAATGACGTTTCTGGGAAATAAAAAAATCTTACTCTGTTTTGCGTCAAGATACGAATATCTTGTGCATTTTTGGACGCATTGCCCGCCCTTCGTGACATTAACACAAAGTACGGCTCTGATTACCTGTTACTCTGGTATTAACGCCGACAATAAACTCCGCGCCGTTCTAGTTAGGGGTGATTCGCGTAACTATATCACAAGAATTAAAAATCTTAATTAAAAGAGGCGTGTTTCCGTTTTTTTCTTACCTTAATCATGCCAGAACATCCTTTACATAGGAGTAATAATGTTTTATCTATTAAGTAATACATTATATTTGTTAGTTAATATAGCGTAGAAAAATAAAGCATGCCCCGGTCTCCCCATATATTAGCTCCGTCGACAGCTTTGAGTTTTTTATATGCAGTATATGAGTGGAGTGAACTATGCCGCCTCCTGTGAAGATATCAAGACATCTCTAGTGGCGAAATGATTATTTTACAAAACTAGTTTTGTCGTTTTAGAAACCGATTAAATGTTACGTTGTGTTTCGTCACTGCCTCATGACCTCACCTCTCTCACCATATACCTTGCTTTACAATTACCATGGATGTCACTAACCTTACTTTTATTTTCTCCTTCCTCCGAAGACTTCTCACGGAGCCAGAAGAACGACACATTTATGCAAATGCTAACATTAGATACTGTGTTAATGATATTGCAAATATATACGTAACTAATATTTTTAAGTAGTTTATAACATATAGTTATATGTGATTGTCAATGGAAAATATTAAGTTTTAAAGACACCTACACGCGGCTTCAATTTTTAGATGGCAGTTAGCATTAATTATTATTATTGTATAACTGACAGGTACATATCGATGTTTTCTTGAACAACCTCATTTTCTCATTTTTATCTACAGACCAGACGTATAAACATCTTGAAAAACCTACATAACTTTCTAAATAGCGAAATGATATCGAAATCTAATGATTCTAAATTAGAGGTATTAAAAGCCAACCTCTGCCTGATCCATTTGGCGCAGAGTTTCTTTAATTAAATTTTATTTCCACATCGAGTAAGGCAAAAAAAATTTTTGAAAATTTTAATTGTTAAAATGTCATGAAACGTCGAGATTTTAAGTTTTGAGCATTTCTGCCTGTCGGTCGGTCTGTCGGTTTGACTGTCTGTAACTTTTTTGTGCGCACGTTTACTCTGGAACCGTTTAAGATACTTGACTTGAAATTTGGTACACGTTTATACAACGAGATCTGGAACTAGATTATTTTGATCTTATTCCGTTGAAGGGTCATTAAGTAAGAGTCAATAAAATTGGTATTTAGTATATATATATAAGAGAAGCTGAGGTTTCAAAACATTTTTTGGCATTAGCCATCCCCATTACCACCCACACCCTATTATTAAAGTGGGGGGAAATAAAATTGTCATTTAGTGTGTGTACAAGAGCCAAAGGCCTCAAATTTTTAGTTTATCCACCCTCACTCGTTGCTCCTTTGTGGCTACTGTAGATCATAATGTTTCCCAAAACATTTGAAGGGTCCAGAGGAATAACGATGAATGTCACAAAAATTTAAAATGGAGATATTTATAGTTCTGTTTTGAAAACGGTTTTATTTTTAATACAAAAATAATATGCTTACACATTTTGATTTATAGAATTAACGTAGTATCGTCTACTGATTAGCTAAACAAAATCGTGCTTCTTAAAAATTTACGTTAAGAAAATTTAAAAAAGTCTTTGAAACTACAAAAAAACTAGGAAAAAATAATGAATGTCCATTAAATAACATTGTAAAGACAAGTATCATTCAGAATATTCCTCGTTATTATCGTTATTCTTAGTAAAAAGAAGTTGTTCGTAAAATTTTTGTGCTTCTGGATTTTCACAAAACCTTTTTAGCTCTTGTAAGTTTCGCAATGAAGTCTAGAACAGTTACAATCCGGTCCTGTCTTATGTGTCGATAATAATAATTTTTTATTTACATCAGAGACTCTACCTAATAATTTAGCCCTTTTTTAGGATATTTACCTCTGTAAATCTTATCATCTGAGTCATCCATTAGCTAAAATAAAGTTATATTTGGTAAGAATCTTTATACAAATAATAATAACTCTTAATATGTCAACAAATCAATAGCAACTGAACAAAATAGATGATCAGAATAATAGTAGACAATTTTTTTGGACATTCATCGTTCTAGCCTAAAAACAGGTGGACATTCATCGTTTTTACCTTTCTTTGTCTAAATTAAATTCCTCAATCAGCCCTATGATGGAACGTTTACGTTAGTCATAACGCCAATGTTACGGTCATCTGTCTCTCTCACTCTCATATATTTTTTGGTCAGCGCTCAACATAACAGTGTATGTTAAATAACGTAAACGTTCCATCATAGGCCTGAATCAGGCCTATGATGGAACGTTTACGTTAGTCATAACACCTATGTTACGGTCATCTGTCTCTCTCACTCTCATATATTTTTTGATCAGCGCTCAACATAACAGTGTATGTTAAATTACGTATACGTTCCATCATAGGCCTGAATATCTAGATACTCTCAGCATTTTTTGCCTGGCTAAGCTGTACAGTAGATAGTACTCTCGTGTAGCTAACAGATGGCAGTGTTAACTCAGTTTTAACTATTTTGTGACATTCATCGTTATTCCCCTGGGGCCTTCATTTGTTTATAGAATATTCTTTTACGGTGAACTGTTTTAAAATTACAGCAGCTCGAAATTTAAAAAATGATGAAACTTTCGAATTGCTGTAACTTGTATAAAATTGATAATGCAATAATAGTATATTATATTATAAACACAAAAAAAGGCGTTCTACTCCGTGTAATATATACTATTTTTTCTTCAAGCGTATTAAAATGCAAAAATTCATTTATTTATCATAAATGTACAAATATTCAAACTACAGTCTTACATGTTGACACAATATGACAAGTGGCTAGTGGATAGCGCGCCACCGGTGGCTTTCGGTATTAACATTATGTTACTAGTAAAACAATACCCACTGCGGTGGCGCTTTCGGAACTAACATTATGTTACTAGTAAAACAATGTCCACTACGGTGGCGTTCGGTACTAACATTTTGTTACTAGTAAAACAATGTCCTACTTCTACTTCTGTTTTTGGTGACATAATTTAAACATTTTAATATGCTTGAAGAAAAAATTTTTTAAACAAAAATTTTGGGAAATTTTATAATCTATAATAATTGCAATAATCTACAGTGAAGCATACATTTTCACATTTTTGGGAAAGTGTAAACGAAAAGTATTAGCAATAAACAAAACTGTTATATTGGCAGATTAGCGAAAACTCGAATAGAATTCATTCTTTTAAAGACATAACACTATCGTAAGTCAATTTTATCGATTATAGAAAATTAATAATAAGTATGAACTAGTGGAAGCATTATACTCTTCGCCGATTTACTGAGCTTTTTATATAATTGTTACACATTCTATAGGATACTCTTCGCAGTTTTCTTGTAAATAATGTTAGTTTTTGGACATTCTAAATTTTGTGATACCGACTTTGTTGTGAAAAAAAAAATATATGAAAAAAAAAAAGAAAAAAAACCTGTCAAGGATTTGAACACGAGACCTTTGATTGCCAGATAAAATCTTAGCCATTGGACCATCGACACATCACTACAAAAACCGAATGCCTGTTGTATATATATCATTCGAGTATTATATTTTTACAAATTAGATAATATTATGAAATATATATATTAGTAAAATGTATAACCAAAAAAAAAAAATTATAGAGAATAAAATGACAAAAATTAAGAAAATTTATTTTTTTTAATTTAAATGATTAATGACTTGTTTATTTACTGATCGATGATTGATCTTTTTAAAAATAATAGCGTTCTTCCTCTAGCTAACGCTAGCTTACATTCCAAATTTCAATACAATCGGACTTTTCTTTCTTAAGTTTTCGTGCTTAGGAGAAACGTGACGGACGGACGGACGGACGGACGGACAGACGGACATTTTGAAAGTTGTTCAGAATTCGTTCACCAACATAATGATATGAAATTTTTTTCTCTATGAGCGATATTTACTGATTTAGAAATGTGCCGATAAAATCGTTTTTGCGAAGAGTATAATAACACCGAAACAACGGAGCAGACATCTTTCCGAAATTCAAGAATTTTTTCAAACTTTGAGCTGCTGTAATTTCTTAAAACTCGACTGTGGAAGAAAATTGTTTAGAAAAAAGATTTTGGAAATTTTATGATCTACAATATTGATAATAGCCAATTACTACATGCAAACAACGAGGACAGAGACAATTGCAAAAATGTGCAGCGAGGCGCAAATTATCGCAAAATATTAATAATAGTTTAAATAAAAGTCATAGCTTTTTTCATTTTCCAAGATATTAGTAATACCTAATTTTAGTGTAGAACTAACAGGAAAGGAGATAATTGAGAAAAACTTATTTTTCGCGTTATTTTTTCGACATGGCGGTCGTAGCTGACAATATTTTTGTGGAGAACATCAATTAATGATTAGAACAAGCTTCTTTATAGTATATGAAAAAAAATCTCTTAGGAATTATTCGTCAAATGACTGATTAACTATAACATATGTATTATTAATGAAGTATGTTATTTTTATGACCTAAAGGCACTTCAATCTGATCAAATGTTATGTGCTTACAAATCAGCTTGGAGTTGTTAGATTTCCCGTAATATTTCAATTTCAACGTGTATTTCATTAATTAATTATCTTTAGTGCGAGGAGTATGACGAACATTCTGCAAATATTCTTATATTAGAATTTCATAAAACTACTTGTTGCTAGTTCTCATGTTTTTATTGTTGACCAATACCGCATAAGAAATATGCCATTATGATCTTCGGGAATTTGTCAGCTGCTGAAGTATTTTTTCAGAGAAATACATTTTGCTGTCCGGAATATATTATACCGGCTATTTAATTCTGTTCATACATTCAGAAAATGTCCATCTTATTTAGTACATGAATATGTATATGTACACGTAGTATATACATTTCAATGAATATCACATTGTTCTCTGAAAATGTCTAAACTTGCTTAAAGTACATGGTTTTTTAGAACTTGAAAAGAAAATAATCTTATAACGATGCCACTAACTATACTTCAATATTCCTATATAGAAAACAATTATATATTTTATATTGTTTGTATACAAGTCGACGTATTCCTTTGAGGGACTGTTAATAGAGCTCAATTGAGATTGATTTCACCATGATATCCATTATGTAAACAGTTTTTGAGATATTTTAATCTTTTTTATTCTAAATGTGTAAAATAAAAAAAAATGAATAAAACTATGGTAATATTTCTTTTTCCTACGTAAGATTATGCAGCAGAACAAGTTATGCAGCAAAAATTAGGTTAAATATTTTGATAGATAAAAATTCAAGAGCTAAAACCTACACTTAAAAATGAATTGTAAACCTTAATAATATGTAAATCAATTTATTTGCGTCTATTCATATAGTAATTTATATGTATACGGTATATCTTAAACTAATATTTGAAAATTAACAGTTTCCTACTTGAAAACAAAACAAACTCGTTAAAAGTGTCCTATATAAACAAAAATTATGTAAAAGCAAAATTTTGCAACCTATAATTTTCTTGTCTCCATTCTTACAAATCTGTCTTTATAAGTGGTTTTGACAAGGTAGTAGATTTATGATCCATATTTTTATTTTTTTTTATTTTAAATGCCTTATTTATATTAACGTCCTATTTAATGAACCATTCCGAATTATTTCGATCTTCCAACTTTGAAGATTTGTCTAAAAGTATTTGTATGTTGGACTTGTCAAACCTTGTATATAGAATTAACTTTTTACTCATAGTTGTAAATAATAATAATAATATTTATTGTTACATACCAAACGGACAAGATACATTTTGAAATTATATTACAACCCTGCCCTAGGAATATTAGAATCAAATGTATACAGTTAAAATTAACGCTCCCACCCCAATAATCGTGGTCTAGTTGGGAAATTCAAGCTTCAAGTTGGGAGAATTTTCTTCTCACAAAATGGTAGATGAAATAAACAGCGGATATTTACTTAGCAGTCCTGGATATACCCCTGTGATTTACGTTATTTGCTCCTATGTTTCTATATCTCAATATTACAATTTATAAGTATAAAAGAGGAGTTGGGAAAATTTCTGTAATGAGAGTTGGGAATTATTAGGTAATTGCGAACGAGGGCATTGTGCCCCATCTTGATGAAAGTACATATTATTTTTTAAATCCTGGGGTAGATTGCATATAGGGTACATGCATTGATCGAATTTTTCAGACATTCCCCGTATATTAATAACATGTCAATTTGTTAATTTCTGGTATACTTGTACTGATTATTTTCCATTATTGCTTAAAACAGAACTTAACCTAATAAAACGTCAAACGAAATTGTAGTTTTCTGATTGTTATGACGTTTAATATTTGTTTTCAGGTCTACTATGTTTCTAATTCAAATAAGCAAAATGAAATAAAGATAGGCAATGAAGAAAGAATAAGGTACCTATTTTTGAATTATTTAATTTTTCAATATTTAATGGAAACAAAACTAAACATATCGCATATTGTCGTATTTGAAATAAAATTCTCTATCTACTGTTATGGATGGTCCTTACACGTTCCATTTTAAAAAAATGGACTTTCTTGTCAAAAACCAACGCTTTAAAATTTATTGGCCCACAGTACACTATAATATTAACTTATTACTAAGAATTATTATTTGTGTGGATGAAACAGTGGAGATGGATAAATTTTATCGCAGTCACAGCTTTCTGGGTTAAAAAATGAAATTAAAAATTTTAAAATTATTTTTGAAAAAAACGAAAATTTCGTAACGTGATAAGATAAAATTTGGTCCGTAGATTTCAAACCAAAAATACCAAAATATACAGGGTGTTCTATTTAAAAAATCAAATTTGATGTTATTTCCGTCGAAACGGGAAGTCGGCCGTTGACTACACATGTCACTAAATCGGAAAATAAGTGTTATATACATGTTCCAAATTTCAAAACAGTTGGTTCATAAATAAAGGAACTATAAGCCTGGGCCGGTTCTCGTGGCCACCCGGTATACATATAGGAAGTAGCGTTGTGGAAAAGAATATTCTTCTGCAGTGTTTGTTTCTGAGTATCTAAAAAGATAAAAACAAAATTGTAAACACCATTCAAGATTTATCTTTCGCCAATATGACCTCAAAACCAGTATTTAAACAGAAATCGTCTTCTATAGTTTATACTGTCTAATTATTCTCTATTAGCTACATATATCCTGTAGGCAGGAAACATAAATATCAAAACATTTCATTCCAAACTATTCTTTTCAATGGAGCAAAAATTTAGAGACAACAACAAGATAATTTGTTATGTCACAATATCCTGTATCAGACTAGAAAGTAACATGTGTAGTAAATATGTAGAGCTCTAATACAAATATATCATGCGACTCCAAGGGCAAATCCATTTATATTCTAATTTTAGAAAATAATTAACCTGGCTTTTGAAAGAAAACCGACGATCCACCGACAGCCATTAGCCAAAATTATAGTTTGTAAACAAAGTGCCGCGCGCGTCTCTGCGCGAACAAATACACCGGACGGATGGGGATATAATTCGAGCTGTCACAAACGGTTTCTTCTAATTTAACTGAATAAATCTCATCCTTTGTACCACTTTAGTTCGCCAGAACGCTTCAACCGCTAATAGTCCAGGTCAAGAGTCCAGTTCACGTCTCTTTAAGATATTATTCTATTAATTCGAAACCTTCCTAGATTTGTCTGGAATCGTTAAGGACTTGTCCTCAGTGGTTAGTTTTTACGAAGTAAGTAAAGTAGTTTTTAATAATTTCCTAGCTCTTCAAAACGTTTTTTTTTTCGTTTTAACTCACTTCAATATACTCTTTCAAATACTCGGCAACCGTCGAAGATCCATGAGGATTAAGCTTTAAAACTCAGTTCCTTAATCAACTAAAAGTGAAGGAGAGGACCTTCTGGAACTGTGACTAGTATAGTTCACGACAGAATTCTTAGCCATGTAAAAAATGCCGGCATCTTTTATCTTTACCGTGCCGTCAAAGACGCCGACATTTTTTCCATGCCTAACCATTCTGGTTTATTTTATCTTCTTTTTCTTATTTACAGCGTCTTACCAGACGTTTTGCTATCCATGAATTGTTTAGTTGGTCTCCATCTTCTCTATAACACGTTAAACGATATCACGCCAGCTGTCGCGGCTGCCTGTTTCACCAAAGATCTCTCCCATCAGCTTCTAGGTGGCATCAACCCAGCGTCCTCATCGCCTCGTGCCATCTGATTTTCCCTGAACTGTCAACTGTTCTATTTTGTCCTTTCTCTGGTCGATGTGACCAAAAAATGAGGAGAAACAGAAGTATACCATGCTGGAGAGTCGCTTTTGAGAACGTATTTCTTGGAGAAACCAGTTAAAAGTGGAATGCGCTATCCCGGGAAATTGAAGCAAACGTCTCCAGGCCCACATCTCGAAAGCATTAATCTGTTTTCATAATGGTCCACGTTTCAGATGGAGAAAACTAGGGTGTTAGCAGGTCTGAACTTTGTGCGACTCGTGATATTTCTGTTACGTCAATTCTTGTTCAATTGGCAATTTGTCGATCTTCCCATTTATATTCTTCGCCAAATTATTCACAGTCGTCAGTATTGTCCACAGAGACTCCAAGACACATCATCTTGTTTACTACATCACAAGCGCCTCGTGATATTTCTGTTACGTCAATTCTTGATCAATTGGCAAGTTGTCGATCTTCCCATTTATATTCTCCGCTGAATCTCATATTTACAGTCGTCAGTATCGTCCACAAGGACTCCAAGGTGCACTATCTTGTTCACTACGTCTTAACGTCTCTGGGTGGTTGTTTCGGTCTACAATCGTAATTTTCGTTTTATTGTCATATAAACTTTAACCATGACCAGAGATTATTGTATGAAGCCTGTCTAACAGGTGTATTAGCATCAGTTCATCCTCACTTGTAGCATCTAACTTAGAAATCTTTCTACTCCATCCTGCTAGCCAACTTTACATCTGCAGGAGTTAGTGTTGTCTACTTCCACCGAAGCAGAGTTTTCCTCAGTCGACAAATAATAAAGAACAGATGTTTCGATGTCCCCATGTACAATAATAAATAATATTGTTATATTGCTCTGCGCAAAGAGTACATGAACGATATTAAAATTGCAAAGAAAAGGGCTTTCAACAAATTTATCAATGACTCTACCAATAAGGCAAGAGATAGTTGGAAAATTACAAATTTTTAAATAAACAATTGTCGAGATAATGCCGTCAATTCAATTATTTCACCAGACACATTTAACAACCATTTTGTTGCAGGTGACTTAATCAACGCTAACATTCTAACTAACTTTACCTACAACCAAACACCGAATATATCGCATCCAATAACCGTACAAAAAGTAAAATCAGCTATTAAATAATTAAAAAACTCTCTAGATATACACGACTTAAATGCCAAGGTAATTAAATTTATGGAAGATATTATCGCCGCTCCTCTAGCTGCTCTATATAGTAGTTGTATTGCCGAAGGTGTCTACCAAGATATATTTAAAATTGCCCGCGTTATTCCGATATTTAAAAAAGAAGTCGACTCCTTATCAGACAACTACCGCCCCATATCAACCCTGCCCATTATAGGTAAAATATTTGAAATTATTCTGACGGAAAGATTGTCAACTTATTTGGAACATGAATCACTTCTCAGCCCCTATCAATATGGTTTTCGCTCTGGACACTCAACCACGTAGGCTGTCGTGAAGATCGTGAGTGACATAGTCGAGGGTCTTGTGGAAGGCCATCATACGGCTATTACTCTGTGTGATCTTTCCAACGCCTTTGACTGTGTCTCTCACGATGAACTAATCGATAATGTGCAATTATCTCTCTTTTTCATTCCTATTTGCTAAAGTGTCAGCAATGTGTAGTCATAGGAAATGACATGTCAGATTTTCTAGATATAATCATGGTGTACCCCAGGGCTCCGTCCTGGGGCCACTGTTATTTCTAATCTATATTAATGATTTTCCGCAATTTATATTGCCTAGCAGATCAGCTTTGTTTGCTGATGATACCACTCACCTGTGACCGCGACATTGCCAATCTGATCCAACTAAGCTCCGACAAAGAACTGCAAGCAAAAAACTGGTTCACTTTAAACTAACACTCAATCAAGAAAAAAGTCAGAGACTTATGATATCAACTAACAAAAATGTATTCAAGGGTGAGCACGTTAAACTCCTAGGTATATATCTAGATGATAACTTAGCTGCCCAAACCAAATTGATCAGTTAAATAGAAGGCCCTCGAGCACGATCTTTCTCCACGGGAAATTAAAAGGCATTCTCGAATTCGACATCTTAAAAAAAATTTTCCTTTTCCACTCTAGACTTTCCTACGCAGTGGTCTTCTGGGGTAACTCCTACCACGCATTAAAACTCCCGACTACAAAAGAATACTCGTTAATGCTAAGTTTACGGAACACTGTGAACCTATTTTCATTACACTGGGCATTATATCCCCCTCTTCACTGTTTATTTATTATAGTTTTGTAGTGATTCACAGGAGTGCGTCCAGTCTCTCTATCCAGTCTGATTACCATCAGCACATCACACGTGCTGCTGGACATCTTATAGTACCTCTCTACAGGTTAACTCTAAGCGCTAAAAATTCCTCCAACCTAAATTTGTATAATCATTTACCATGTCATATAAAGCAGCTAAACTTACTGGCCTTTAAAATGAATGTAATAAATTTTATTCTAAAGTACTGTTTTTACTCGGTTGATGAATTTTTTAGGACACCCTACGGCGCCAATCCACACTCGATTATTTAAATGCTCATATTTACAGAATGCTCTGATACTCTACATATTTTTGCATTTTATATATTTTTATATCTTTGTATATCAATGTGAAATGTTATATACATATATACGTATTTTGTGTTTTAAAAATTGGTTGTATATTATAATTTGCTGTTTACCAGCTCCTTTCCTGACTTGTTGCAAATGTTCATTTATGTACATATAGTGGTGAAATAAAAACTATCTATCTATCCATCTATTTACAGTCTACAGTGTGTCCAATTCCACATTGTCAGGTATATAAGTACGTAATATTTTCTTGCCTTCTCGATAAGCATATTTTTAACAATTCTTCAAAATGATTGTTCTGATTTGGACTGGTTTCAATATACTCTTTCAAATACCCTTCAGCAATCGTCGAAGATATTCATCTTATGTGACGATTAAGCTTGAAGGCATCACATCATAAGTCAACCAAAAGTGAAGCAGAAAACCTTCTGGGACTGTGACTAGTATGTTTAAGAGCATCTGGTAGTTTAAGATACGATGCGGAATTTTGTCAAATGTACTTACTCCAACTACCTGGTGATATTTTACTTCTATTCGAGGGAAATAATCTCAGAATTTATACTTTGCCAAATGATCACAAATCTCAGATGGTTTAACTTTATGTTCATTGTTGTTAGGTAATGCTTTGTATTTTTGTTTTAGAGTTCGGAATGTTGACCATTGATAAATTCTTTCTGTCGAGGTTATTCATTGGCCATTTTATAACGTTATTATAATTAGTTTAATCGGGAGCATCAAGCAAAAGATTTGTAAGTTCGTCTCTTGTAAAAACGTTTGCTTTCTTATAGGTACATAACCATTACTTCACGTTTCTTGATACAGATTTTACTTTAGGCTACTTATTTACATTCATGTTTTCCTTGACAGCCAACATTAATTTCGTTATGGAAAATTTTTCCCAAATGGTTGATGACTTGAAATAAGTATTTGGATATTTTTAGTTGAGAAATAAACAAGAACATCTGGTTCCACTACCATAAATACTATCTTCTGCTAGCTTCAGCTGACAAAGTCTTCGTACTCTTTTTCACATAGAAGACTGGAAAAAGCTGTAAGCTAAAAGTCTCTGCTGATCGCTTCCTTCTTCTGATACGTCTGTAAAATTGGAAAATTGCTTGTCATCATTTTCGTCGCTCATACTACAAAAAGTTTCACAAAATGTCTCCCCAGACAGTGACGGCGACTAAAATGCTGAGATTAGAGTACCGTATTCCCGTATTTTAAACCGTTGAACACGAATTTGTGGTCCAAGTTGCGAAATTTTGAACCATTTTTTTTAAATCACGAAAAATATCACACTTTTGCAATTTGTCCGAAATAAGTTTTTTTAAACTGGAACACTATATGTGAGGCGGAAAGCAAAAAGGGACCTCTTGTCGGCGATGTCAATTTTTCAGTACAGTCGAATTAGTGGTTTGGGTCAAAATAATCGATTTTCGGATTTTTGCGATTTATTACCTTTACAAGTTGTAATCGATTACAAAACCGATATAATTGGATGAGACACTTAAAATAATCGATAAAGCAGTCGATGTTCAGCCCTGGAAAAGGTACCTCTTGTCGCTTATGGAGAAATAACATGGGACCGACAAGAGGTCTCTTTTCATAAACGCACTAGTTACTTAAACAAAAAAAAACATAGAGATATGATTTTTGCACCAAATTGTTCGGAATTAAAGCTTAATTCATTTAATATCAATAACTAAAAACTGGAATTTGCCGACAAGAGGTCCCTTTTTGCTTTCCGCCTCACATTTATAAACAAGTTGTTCGAACAGAGCGTATATAGAAAAATCAGTTCTAGTTATTGTAAATTTCTATGATCTCGTTGGATCAAATCTGAATTGTTTGTGCCCGGACTATATCTCATACCTGTATAATGGACAGAAGTTTTTATGTGGGCGCGCAATACTACTGGCAAGTTGCAGCACGATATAAACAGGTATTAACCTGTTCAACGGTTCTGGGCATCGCGAGCTAAACGGAATGTAGAATAAAACGATATTATACGGATTCTTTGAGGCGAACGTCATGAGTATTGGTACCGGTCACTTTGTGTGCGACCTTTCTCCCGCTTCTGATGGCGATTTTCTTTGTCACTACGCCACTACGGAATCCCATATCTATCATTTTGAAATATCGTTATTGTCGACGTAAATTGTGTAACCTTGATGTTCGAAAAGTGCCAGGAATTTTAATGGTGCAGATTGATGGGAGAGAAATATGTGCATATATCGATGTTCGGAAACGCATACCGGCACGAAAGCAAAAAAGTCATTATGTAATCTCGTTTTTAACTGCCAATTTTTTTGCACTGTAAGCCGATAGAGTCGTAAACATTATTTAATTGGTTCTGAACCATGTTCGTCGTTTACATTAGTCATATCGTTATTATCTATTTTAACATAGAGGTTTCCGTTCATTACAAAAGATTTGAATACTTCCTTGTAGACAAAGTTTAATATGTGGTGCCTATGTTACATTTTGAAATATGTTAATTTTTAATTTTTGAAAACTTTAACATTTATTGTTTGAATTTAATCTCGGTGTGATAACAAGTGCAAATAGAAATTTTGCTTATATGTCTGACCATTGCTTCATTTAAAATTTTTTGAAAAAAAAATTTTTTTTTCAAAGAAGATCGATAAAGATTATGAAATAATATTCTTCGTCGCCCATTGAACCTTATTACCTAATATCGATATTGAAGTCTGTTAAAAATACGTTTGATTTCTTTATTTGTTCATTTATAATTTTTTGCGATCTTTTTTTGAAGGCGCTTCAATTTTATTTCAAAAGTTTTTTCACCCATTTTAGTAGCCTCTGTAGCTCTTTAAAACTTTTAGCTTCTACATAGTAAGGTTCTTTTTGTTGCTACGCTACGCTGATGAGGAACAATAATTCCGAAACACGTAGCTGCTTCGTGTTTCCGTTATTTTTCTCACTATTTTTTTGACCCTATTAATTCCTTCCTATTATATATTATACTAACGTGTCTGATTATGTAATTACAGTGAAAAGGCAAATAAAGAATTTGAATTTGAAAACTATGGTCACTAAAAAATAATTAATAAAGAAACGACCTCAGAAACGCTGGGGAAAAGTAATATTTGGAATATAAACTGCTGACCAATTCACATTCACATTTTTTGAAAACGATAACAGATATCAATGCGGTTTACAGGATTTAAGAGATAATTTATTTGTGAAACAGCAATTTTTCCCATTTCTTTTATTTTGAAGCACGTTACTATCTACAGGGTGTGAAAGAAAGGTGTGTTTTTTTACCAAACTTTATTGACCAAGTGCCAGACCTCCTAAAGTCATTATAATTTGGGGGGACTGAATGAAACTTTTACCAGCTGTTTCTGGGCTCATGTGGAGCAAAAAAGTCGAGGGGGTCCATCATGGGGAGGTAGCTTTCCAATTTGGCGGCCGTTCAAAATGGCGGCCCGACTGAGAACTTTTAAATTCAATTATCTCGAGATCGGGTGGAGCAATCTTGAATTTCTTTTTTTCTAAATGTAGGTTAATGAATTGAATACATTTTTGTTATTAATGTTTATGGCCAAAAAAACAGTATTTATCGGTCAAAATTCGAAAAAACGAAAAATTGGGTTTTTTGAGATTTACGTTTTGCTGCTTATTGGACTAACGGTTGGGTATATCGAGAACGTGTTCTGAATAAGAGTTTTAGAGCAACATCTCACTTTTAAAACACAAAAAATAAATTGAAAATCGGATCAATAGAACCCGACATTTCGAGATTCAAAGTGGACGGGGCGGGGTTGGGCATTAATACTGTATTTTAAAATAATAGGGTTTATCTATCTGTCCGTATAATTTTATTGTTTTTTGCATTTTATTTTATATTTTTTATTTCATATTTTAGGTAATAATGTGACTCCTCCAAAGAAAACGTGGATCCTACTCCAAAAAAGTTGAAAATTTACCGTGGCTGCATCATTTGTGAGAATTCTACACCGGTTAATCTACACCACTCCAAAGACTTGGACTCATGGAATGCTTTGTACAATGCCGCGATACTAAGAAAATTTGAAACAATAATAAAACTGCACGAGGCGTTATCTGACCAACAAATACCTGACGTTTACTACCATAAAGAATGTCGCAAAACTTTCGTCCACAAAAGAAATCTTGAAAGAATCGCCCGCGCCGCAGATAAAGGTCCTTCACTTGATGAAGATAATAGAAACATCAATGGAACTCCGTCATCTATGAGAAGATCATTGCCCGATAGGAAAAATGCCAGTACGGGCTGTAGCGGTCGAGCGAATGGATAGTAAAATCATGACAATTACGTCACGAGATATTGTCGCTGGTGAGGCTCACTATCATCATTTCTGCTACAAGTCATACACCAGGAAACGACCGCAGAAGGTACAGCAGACTTCCTCAGATCCTTACTCCAAAGAAGAGACTGAGGCTTTTTATAGCGTTTCTGAATACATTCGATCTGATTTGTTCAAATTGATAACGCTTGGTGTATTGAAAAAAAATATTTCTTCCGTCTTATCGCTTTCTGTTCCTCTGCCAAGTGATATTCAACAATCTATTCCTACTGTGCTTGCTTTCGACAACACAGACAGGCTTAAAGAAACTCTCAAGGGGAGTGGGACTTCTCACATAGTTAATGGCATAATAGTTCAACCACTGACAAAAAGTTCTGGTACTAGAACACAACATGCTATCTCTACTTCTGCGCCTGATAGGAAGAAGACAAGGAAAATAGAAATAGAAGATGACCCTCTTCCATACTACATTGAGAAAACAAGGAATGAACCTTTGTCAATAGAAGCAGCCGATCTTCCTGTTAAGTGTGCATCATCTTTTGATGAAGCAAGAAACAAGAACTATGTATGGTTTTTAACAAGACTTGTGGAACCAAAATCCAAAAAACCTGTTCGTGGACTGGCTTCAATATACTTACGAGGGATCAGCTGAAAGTAATCCCAGACAACTTGAATTATTTGCCAACAATAGACAGTCCTGCAAATTTGAGGAGAACTAAAGAAATAAGAAAATATTTGCAGATAGACTGCATAGTAGTTCTAATGGACCAAGCCCTTTACTGCAAGGCTGTTGAAATATTATGGGCACATCAACAAGAAGAATCGTGGCGAATCTTTCCCATGATTGGAAACTTCCACACAATCTGCAACCTTCTGTCTTTCATTGGCAAACTTTTTGGTAATTACGGCCTTCGAAATCTAGCCTTGGAATGTGGTGTAATAGCGAAAGGCTTCATTGATAAAGTTCTTGATGGTAAGCTCTACAACTGCACAGTTCGCTTACACAAGCTCGTGTATGGAGCCTGCATGAGAGTTCTGTACTCTGGGTCTTTGGAATGTGTAGATCCAAATGAGTTAGACCTTTGTTGGTCAGATAACCTCTCGTGCAGTTTTATTATTGGTTCAAATTTTCTTAGTATCGTGGCATTGTACGAAGCATTCCATGAGTCCAAGTCTTTGGAGTGATATAGATTAACCGGTGTAGAATTTTCACAAATGATGCAGCTACGGTCAATTTTCAACTTTTTTGGAGTAGGATCCATGTTTTCTTTGGAGGAGTCACACTATTACCTGAAATATGGAATAAATAATATAAAATAAAATGCAAGAAATAATAAAATTATACGGACAGAAATTCAAGATTGCTCCACCCGATCTCAAGATAATTGAATTTAAAAATTCTCAGTCGGGCCGCCATTTTGAACGGCCACCATATTTGAAAGCCATGATGGACCCCCCCGACTTTTTTGCTCCACATGAGCCCAGAAACAGCTGGTAAAAGTTTCATTCAGTCCCCCAAATTATAATGACTGATAGGTCTGGCACATGGTCTATTATAACTTCCGAGATTCCACAAAATTTTTAAATATTTTTTTGACGCGTTTGGTCCGTTTCAGTTGGCAAGCAGTTTAATTGCCACCATTGGCAAGAAGAGTACTTGATATACTTTTTGTTAAAATAAATATACCGGGGATCATCCAACAGAAAATGATTATTAATAAATAATTGATGCCAAATAGAGAGAGACAGAGAGAGGGGGAGAAGTTTTGTAAAAGTACACTTCTACAGATTTTTTACAAATGTCTATATTCTTCAAAAACTATCAATAATGAAGATTATTGAGCTTACTGTCTTATTTCATTCATAAGCACATACCTATATGAACATTACTATGTTTTTAACAACAAAGAAGAAGAAAACATTTCTCTCATTTCTGATGGGCCTAATTAATTATACATAATATACAAGTTTTGAATATGTTCATTGTCCACATTATTAGAAACACTAATAGACAATATTTTCTGTTTCATATAATACCTGGCGTAAAGCATTGAAGCTTTCTTCCTGTCTCCAAAAAGTACTAAACTATGTTTTCTTTCTTTTTTAGGTAAGTTTTTTTATAACATATAGCTTATCTACAATCTTCATTGAAACTGGTGAGTTTTCAAATCGTTTTTTATTTTTTGTTTTCATAAAGTCTGTTGGTTGTTATTAAAGTAATTTTAAATATTGACAATGATCACTACATCACGTATCAAATATCATTACATCCCTTAAAATATATATTTGTTAATAATCAATAAATATTATTAAATTTGTTGTATATACTGGGCACAATATGGTACTTTGGGGTACCCCATGTGCTATATATTTTTTTTCAATATGAATAATTATGAATAAAAATAGATGATTGTCAGTCCTTACATACAAAATACATGTGTGAATGTGTCAGCGAACTTTTCACGACAGTATCAGCGACTGACTAAAAAAAGTTATTATATAGATTGTGTTTTTGGAAATGCTTGGTTTAATAATTACAATAGTTTACTGTCACCCACTTATTTGAACGTTATTACTTGACACTGATATTGAAGTCGGTGTAGAAACAAATTAATAGCGAATCAAAACGTATTTCTAACTTCAATATCGATATAAGGTAATAAGATTTAATTCACCGTCTGACGCCTAATTTTCTTTTTTCGATTTTTTAAAATTGTATCCTCGCATTTTACCCGCTTAGAGAAATGGATTTTGAAGAAACATATTTCTAAGTGGTTAATGTGAATGCATAAGCATTATTTCCTCAAAATTTTAAGGTTCTAGCTTTGAGCTATTTTTCTTTTTCATATTTTAATTCTCTCATTTGACCTCCCTGGAATAAAACTTGGAAAAAATCCCTTTTTATTGAGTGTATAAGTCATGCAATGAATATCTCTTCCAAGTTTCAATATTATAAACAATCACCTCCCTCCCCAATTCAACCCGCCCTTCCTTTAAAAATGTACTTTGTAACGGTTTCTTGTCGGGTAGCTGGTTCGGCGATTAATCAGGGTCCAAATTAGTTAATAAGACAGCCCAATAAAAATATAAACAATTTATTTACTTTTCCAAACAGGTAATGTGTGGCAGTGTTACATAACATACAGGTACAAGTTATATGTCCGTATCTTTTACGGTTCTTAGGACAACATTTTCTATTATCTGAGAGAGAGAGAGAGAGAGAGAGAGAGAGAGAGTGTAACGATTGCGATGCGACGTTTGTTGTTGCCACGGGAGTGGCATCGGGCGTCGGGTGAATATCGTCGACTCAAGAAGTTTCCCAGTTCAACACGCTGTAGGAGATCTCCAGGTCAGGCTTATTCGCTCTGGTTTTGGCGGCGAAACGGCGCCGGGGAATGACTAACGACTCGAGGGATCCCAGTTCAACACGCTGTAGGATACCCAGGGTCAGATTGCATTCGTTCCGTCGTGTTTGCATCGGGAGATGTACAAATCTGTAATATGTCCAGCTCAGCACGCTGTCGACAGATTGGCAGAATTATCCACTCTGAATTATGTTGATTTGCGGCCGGGCTTTTATATCCGAGAATCCTCGCTTACTGGTGACGTAGTACTGCGTATAGTTTAGTGTCGTGTGCAAATCCGCGCCTCTAGACGGGAGCTGGTAGATTTTCGGGCCGTGTGCACATTGGTGTCGTGTGTAAATCCGGAATCTTAGTAATGGAGCAGGAATTTAAAGAATGCTTCATTACAACTTTTTAGTACATGGTTCTGTGCATAAGGCACTCTCTTAGAATTTCAACGGTTTGGGCTCTGCATTGATGAATCAGTGGGATACTTGTATGCACTCATCATCACCAATGTGGTGCTACAGCCCTTGATGGTGCTGTAAGACCTCCTCCCATTCACTCTTATCAATATCCATCCTCTTATACCGAGACTTCTTAAGTCTCCTTCCATGTCGTCCAAGAAACGTAGCCTAGATCTTCATATGTATCTTTAGAGGGTTATTCGCCCAGAGGTTCTTGAATCCATTCTAAATACGCGTCCCACCCATCTCAAGCGGCTCAGTTTTATCATTTTGATAATATTGTGTAGTTTTCATAGAGCCTGTGTAGCTCATGGTTATAGCGCCTTCTCCACAGGTAACTATCTTTGACTGCTTCGTATATTTTACGTAAAATTTAATGTTCGAAACTTCCTAGCACGTACTCATTGATTTTTGTTAAAGTCCATGTCTCAGAACCCTACATTACTGGTACTGGTCGAAGCAGGGTTTTATATAGTTTACATGTATGTTGATATATTGCGTGATCTGAGCTGTGTAGCCAGCCCAAAGTAGCTCTATTTGCTAGAAGCACGACATTTGATTTCTGATGTTGTGTCGTTATGTGTGTTTCCCACAGAACCAGTAAACAAATTCGTTAACAGACTTTATTTGGCTTGATGAATTTTTCTGAAACGGTTTTCTAGCCGCAGCATTTTGCCCATATATTTGGTTATATTCACTACCAAATCCATTTCCTTTGCCATTGTTTCCAGAGCCCTAAACGCTTGTTTGGTTGCCTCTTCTGATTTACCGATAATGTCTACATCGTTCGCAAATCCAATAATATGTATACCTTTGTTGAATATTGTGCCTGGTGTATTGTTTGAGACGATCTTATCATCTTTTCTAGGGCTAGGTTAAACTATCTACAAGATAGGATGTCCGCCAGTCGCAGCAAAGAGTGTGTTAAGTTACCTTCCATAGCTGAGAGCAACATTCTTCTGGTGTCATGCGCTGCTTTAAACTCAACAAATATGTGATGTTTCTATTGTGCTCATCAGATTTCTCCAAAGTTTGCCCAAGGGTTGAGATTTGATCAAGGGTAGATATACAAACTCGGAACCTGGAACCTTCCAATCGCTCTCTCCGCATAGGGTCGCAGACAAGATCAGAGTATCGCAGAGAATATTTTGTGTGCAGTATTTAATAGTGATTCACCTATAGTTCGAATGATCTAGTACGGCGTTTTTCTTTGGCCAACATTCAGTTCGTTTGGGGAAGCTCCTTGATTTCTTGGATGAGCTTATGAGCATTCAGTTTGGACTCCGTGTTGATGAATCAGCGAGGAATTCAACTTTATATACTATTTTATGAAACTATCCAATGACTGGCATATTAGATTGGCTAGTAGAACAAATCCATTACTTTGGAAATTACATATATTACCCAACCCAATGTCAACAAGTCGCCCTGATTTCATTCGCCAAACACCACTAAAAATATTATGGGTTTCTAAAATTATGAGCTAAATACTTTATATTTCTTTATATACTTTGCATTGCAAGAAAATTATATAAAAATTTATGTAAATTAATTGTCATATTTTTCTGCGTTGAATTTGTAATGAGGTAACTTTCAAAACACCGTAAATGCACAGTTATAACAAGGAGAGACAAGATTCAATTAAAACCTTGTAGTAGGTAGGTACTTACTTGAAAAGTTATATTGTGTACTCTTTTGCATAGACTGTTATCTTTGTGTAGGTTAAATTCATAATTATTGGTTAATGTTAAAAATAATTGAATTTAGTCTGCAAGTACGAATACCTACTCAATTAATCTGTGAAAAACTTGGGAATATGATAAATATTTCTATATTTACCACGCCTTTGTAATTGCCATTGACAGACATATTGGTCATTAGAATGAACACCTGTGATAGACCGGTCTATAGGATATGCGGCCGAATTCCTGCAACTATGATTTATTTTTTATTGAAGTGCAGACTTGGATTTTTCTTGAGTAAAAGGTTGAATAATTTAGATATACATACCAAGTTATAGCTGCATATTGAGTGATAAAAACATTATATCTTTGTCATTAGATAATTTATATCATAAAGAATAAAGATCATAAATTTGTAAGCCTTACTTTTTATTTTACTTCCACATTCAATGGAACAAAATTTTTTTTTAAAAGCTTTTATTTAATTGCAATGTTTGTATATTAGTTTGTTTGTTTAGGTCAAATCTTGCAATCAAAATTTCGACTATTTCTAACTAAGCTAGAGCTTTGAAATTTGGCACACGTGTTTAAGTCCGGTAACCGTGCAATATAGTGTTTTTATTATCGTTCGAAATTCAATATGGCGGACGCTAAGATGGCGTATCACCTTTTCTTCACAACCCTCTTGATTAGAGTTCTGAGCGTGTGAAAAAAAAACGGAAAATTTGGAAAAAAAATACGTTTTTTTTTTTCGTTTTTTTCCCAAGATTCGGAAAAATTGGCTTTTTTGAGAAAAATTCAGTAATTTTATACAGTTTCACATACAATGCAATAAACAATAAGAATTATATTTAAATGGTTTATTTTATAAGATAAGCTACTAACGCTAATAAAAATGCAAAACTGAAAATGCCAGTGCATTTTCTCGTCTGTGGACTGATTCCAGTGCCTCCTCCCATACATCGGATGCGAATGACATCATTTATTTTATCGGTTCTAGGAACTGTACGTCGTAAACCCTAGTCATAAGCATAATAGTCCACGCAAATTAGACTTTTTAGGAGAAAAAATTGTATAGTTCATAGGAGTAGAATTAAGGATCCGAAGAGTTCCCACCTTATCCGTTGATGGAAACACCTTTTTGGGGCTAAACACCACCCCCAGACGGGACTTAGTTACGGTTATTCTCATTTTTCTTCGAATCCGTCATTCCCACGAAAAACAGGTATAGGGACAAAAATATTCTTCATTAAATTCTACATAAAAAAGCTCTATGGTCGATTTGCATACTCCCCACCATTTTTTCGCTATCGACGTTCATAGTAGGGGGTAGTTTGGAGCGCTCACAGCGAATATCTCCGAAACGGCTACTTTGACGTCAAAAATGGTTATAATGAAACTTGTAGAACGGACTTTTCTCTACAAGATTCATCTTGTACTTTTCTTTTTTATTATTATTTTTGTTGAATTTTCTCGCTTTTTTCAAGGATACGCACTTTGTAATATGACCTCGTTTCCACACATGAGGTAGAGATCTCGGTGAGTTTTTTTTGTAAGTGGTTTCCCTGTAGGCCTATTCCACTGTCGTCATTGTCGGTTTCAGTCGTCGATAGGGTTTTCTTTAATCAACTCATCTTCGGTAGGTGAATTTAAGCAGCCTTGTCCTTGACAGTTGGAGCACATGGTTGAGCAGCGCAATCCTATTTTTACACACCCGCATCGTTTCCCGCAACCCATCCTGCAGTTGCAAGATATAAGTTGTAGAACGGAAGACGGAGCTGGTGCCTCAGGTGTAAAAATGGATGAAAGAACGGTGTCAGTTTTCTTCCAACCCCATTGTGTCGGATCAAGGTTTATTCCTCTCCATAACTGAATTTGATGAAAAACCCTATAAGCATGCTGATGAGAAGCGGCAGACGTTGGCGGTAGTCTCGATAATAGTACAGCGTTACTTGATTTCCC
The DNA here is from genome assembly GCA_936432065.2 of Rutpela maculata. Taxonomy (NCBI): domain Eukaryota; kingdom Metazoa; phylum Arthropoda; class Insecta; order Coleoptera; family Cerambycidae; genus Rutpela; species Rutpela maculata. The sequence continues at coordinate 246,749,819 of OW386286.2, read as the reverse complement.
AACCAATTTATTGAATGTGAGAAATCTGTGTCTATTTAAAGATTTCTATTTCTTTGGAGCTTTATATAACGCCATCGTGAAACGCTCTCCAGCAGTTGCGACTTCTTCTTTTGTTGATTGAGGGTTGTTAAATATAGGCACAATGTCATAGTTACAGTTTGTGCTTTGTCTTTACCGAACAAAACAGAAGTAGTGCAACCACTAAATGCATGTGCAAACAGCACAGTTTCCTTACAGTTTCTCAAGACATCTGAACTGATATGAAATACGCACCGAGTCTAACAACGGTATTTCACAACTAAATATTCGAGCGTCGAGAATGGACAATTCATACCTGCCCCCCTTCCTCACATTCCCCAAACCGGAATCTGTCGAGCAGCTTCGACAGAATCCGAAGGTCAAACATAACAGTGCCGTGACGTTTTCAAAGAATTTGGGTGAAAAGAAATAATAAATATTAAAATTATGATAAAAGCGAGAAAATTCAACAAAAATAATAATAAAAAAGAAAAGTACAAGATGACTCTTGTAGAGGAGAATCCGCTCTACAAGTTTCATTATAACCATTTTTGACGTCAAAGTAGCCGTTGTGAGATATTCGCTGTGAAAAATCGCGTACCACCGATGTACACATATCTGGAACTAGATTGGAATTTTCATCTTATTCTATTGAAGGGTTGGGGGGTAAATTGATAAATGGGGGTAAATAGGTAAATCAAGCAGGTAAGAGTCCATAAAATTGGTATTTAGTATATACAAGAGAAGCCAATGCCTCAAAAAAAAATTTGGCATTAGCCACCCCCTTTACTACCTCCACCCTATTATAAAAGGGAGCGAAAAAAAAATTAGTATGTGTACAAGAACCAAAGGCCTCAAAAATTTTTTTTACTTCATCCACCTCCATTACCCTACCTTGTCGTCAATTTCAGCCACTACAGTGTAATTTGCAGTTCATATTTCATTTATATATTTTTAAAACACAACAAAAGTAATAATGTAATTGAGAGACCTCCATGAATATGAGTTCTAACAAATGAATTAAAGGTTACACAGTTTCTATAGCTGACCCTGGCACTCCAGTGCCGCATTTGGACATCATTAAAAAACTTCCTCTACTGCAGTCACAGTTACTTCATAAATATTATTTTAAAAAAATATAATTAGTACACTACTGTGTGCGACAGTAAAAGAATTTTCCATTCCGCTTTACACCACAAATATTAATATGCGGATCACGTGATGCAATAAAAATAAACTTACAAAAACGCTCATTAGGGTAATATTCCACAATATACAAATAAAACTATAAAAATATTATTTTACACATTAAGATAAAATATAAATTAAAGTGAAATTTTATGTCATGTAATTAATTTCGCAAATGTCATAGTTTTTATGTTCTGTATATATTATTTATTTAAAGTGTCATAAAGGATAAGAAATTCAAACTTGAGCTAGGGTAACTAAAGAGACAAGGAAAAATCAAAAAGGCAAAAAACGAATTAACAAAGGCCAATCAATGTTATTAAATGAATTAAAAAATAACATCAACGCATGTTCGCCTTCACAGCACTTCATATTGCCATCCTTCTTTATCCGTATCCATCCGTGTCGTGGAATCTGGTATCACTTATTATATAAAAAATAATTGAAGAAAAAACTGAATCTCTTTCAAAAAAGGTTGCTAAAAATTAGGAAATAACACTGTCGCACATCTGGCAATTTAGTCTATTTAGCACGGTTAGGTGAAAAATAAAAATTAGGTCAGTCAGATCAGGGTTTGCCCCTCCCCCCCGGATTAATTTCTGGTTACGCCACATTGTACAAGTAAAACTGCAAAATTTTTTATGGAAAACGTTTTTTTAAATTTTATATACTATAAAGTAATAATAATCTATTTATAAAACATTTTTGCACATGACCATAATAATTTTTTTTATAGAATTTTATTTTTAACTGTCAATATGATCGTCTTCATTCAATAACAGAAAAATGGCGATTTTAAACGGAGTCACTTTCTAGTAAAAATCACTTTAAAGCTCCTTTGGTAGTAGAAATAACTTCATTTTTACTCAAAATGTCACTATTAAGTTACACAACTTTGAAGTTCCAAAAAATTTCCCAACAGCGTACCAGAGACTCCAAATTGAACACTTGCAATTATTATTACTTTGAAGTAGTCCTTTGGTAATGTTGTGCGGTCAGCATTACCACCAATTTTCACTTTACAGTTGAGGATGCTTTAAAGTAATGCAGAGTAGTATCCGCGATGTTGCACATTCTGCAGCAGTTACTTGAAAGTGTTATAACTATACAATGCCTGAATTCAGTAGAATCTAGACAATTGTTACAGAGGCATATCACAAAGTGAATTTTACACTAAGGTAGCAAATTTAGTAAAAGTTATGTATGTCATACCTAATACATTAAAGTTCCGATGCGATGAGATGCCAGTTCCTATCTGGGTTATTACCTAATATATCGATTTTGAAGTCGGTTAAAAATACGTTCGAATTCGTTATTTGTTCAGTTTCACACAGTCTAACAAGCAAAAAATATTAACCATACCCATTGTTTGCTTTTAAAATTTCGCATTTTATCTCAGAAGTTATAAGTGAGATTTCTGAGTTATGAGTCAGAATTCAGAGTTTTAATTCAGAATTCTGATACAGAAGTCAGAATTTTAACTTTTGATTGATTGATTGATTTTTTGATTGATTTACCAGCGTGCGGTAGGCATTGCTGCCACTCCCAAGTTATACAGCTGGGCCTGCTACGTCCACGCTGGGTTGGACTAAGGTCATACTTGTTGCCAGCAGCGAGAGCCACATGACGCATGGTAAAGGAATGTGAGATGGGAGGTGTAGGTATTTGTGAGATGCGTTACCGTATTATGTCGTGAGGGAGCGTTTAAGCCCCCTTTTTTTTGTATTTTTGGTTCTGGGCTTCTGCTTATTCTGGGTCTTCTTGTGAGATATGTTGCCGCGTTGTGTCGCTGCTATCTGTGCTCCTATTTTTGTACTTCTGTTTCTACAAATCTTCTTTTTCTTCTGAGGCTTCTGATTCTGGTAGAGTATATATCACTCCGATTTCTTTGTGAAATTCATTCTTTCCCCTCGCTTTTCTTTCCCAGTATGTTTGGTCCTTTCCCAGTTTGTTCATGATCCTCTCGATTGTTGTTTTCCACGTGTAACATGGTCTCCCAATTTTAAGTTTGCTGCTGTTCAGTGTTAGTGCTTTCTTCAGTAGGTGTGTTGGTTCCCTTCTTTGGACGTGTCCCCAGTACTTCATTGCATACATTTCTATCCTTTTTGTGATTGTCTAGTAGTGTAGATGTTTTATATCGTTGTTTTTGCCCTGTTGCTTTTCTGAGTAATTGGATGATGTCTCTTTCAGCTCTTCTCAAACTTCTTCTATTGGCTTTTGTTGTTGCCGCGTTTTCAACTCCATATGTCATTGTTGGAGGTATGATGGCTATGTAGAGCCGTTTAGCCAGGCCCCATGATAGTTTGTTTTTCTCAATGAACGGTATAATTGCTCTTGTGACTCTGTATGCTGTTTTTATTCTCTCCTTTACTGTTTCTCTCCTTTTCAGTTGGTTCGTCAGATATGTTCCTAGGTATTTCAGTTTGTTCGTTGTTCTTAGGGAGTAGTCACCTATTTTGTGTTCTTCTCCACTGATCCGATTCTCTTTTGTTGATGGGTCTCGCTCCATTATTAGACATTTCTTGAAATTTATTTTCAGCCCAGATGTGTCCAATTGCGGTTTCATGTTTTCTAGAAAGTTGAGAATTTGTTGCTCTTCTTCTGCGACGATTAGGAGGTCATCGGCGTAAACTAATACGATTGGGTTCTCAGTGTTTCCGTGTCTTCATTAAAATTTGGTGTTTCCCTTATTGTGTTTTGTATCGCTTAGTCTAGGACCGTGGTGAATAGTCGGGGGGATAGGGGGCATCCTTGTTTGACTCCTCTGTTCTTTTGTCTGGTTTCCGTCATTTGTCCGAACCATTGTATGGCAGCTGTTTCATGAAGGCAGGCCTTTATTATCTTGTTTATTAGATAGTGCGGCACTCCTTTGTTATACAGGGTGTTGACTATGGCTTCGTGACTGATGGTATCGAATGCCTTTTGGAGATCTATAGCGACTATGTGCAGTTTTGTCCCTTCCCTCCATTTTTCTTCCAGTATTCTTCTGGTGGTGTACATGTGGTCGTCCGTTGATCTGCCTTTGATGAATGCTGTCTGGTAGTCTGGCGGTCTTCCAATGTACTTCTCTAGTTGCTCGAGCAGGAATTGTGCGTAGTATTTGTATCCTATGCTGCAGAGTGTTATTCTTCTGTAGTCTTCTATGGTCTGTGGCGAGTTGATTTTTGGAAGGGGTATTTGTATAGTCTTGGTCCATTCCGTAGGCAAAGGTGTGTTTTCTGTCCATACCCTGGTGATGATTTCTAGGGTTTGCTCCTTTAGCTTTTCCGTGCCGTGGTGTATTAACTCGTTGTTTATTTTATCTACTCCAGGTGCGGTGTTTCTTCTAGCTCTGGCTATTATTTCTAGCAGTTGGTCTTTTGATGGTGGCTTGTCCAAGGGCCAGTGGTCTGTTTTTTTATTAGTTTTGTTCGTTCTTTAGTTGCTTTCTCTTCTTCCTCCAGCTTCTTGGTCCAATGTTGTATTGGTATGTATCTTCTCCTGTGGGTACTGTTGTTTCTTCTATATTCTTTCAGATATCTGAAGGTTTGGTTTAGTCGTTGTCCTGTTGGAAGTGCTTCTATGTTTTCGAAGAATGATTTGCATTATTCCTCGTCGTGGTTTCTCTCCGCCTCCCTTTTCCCCTCAGTGCTTCTTTTAGTTTTTCGTTTATATTCCCCGTCGGCTTTTGTTCGCCTGTGGCGTTCATCTTTTTTTAGCTGTTCGTACTTGTTATTTTTTTCCTTTCTTGTCGGGCTCATAGGTGATCTGTCTCTTTTTAACGTTTTTCTTGCTGCAATTTTTATTTTTGCGCCCATTGATGTCCAGTCTAATTCTTCTCCTGTCAGTTGGTTTTCTATTTCTTCACCGTATTTCTTCCGAAAGTCTTCGTGCTGTAGCAGAGAAATATTCCAGTACTGTGTAATGTCTTGTTGTTTCCTTGACTTGTTTTTTCTTCTTTTATTTAATGTTTTCCGTATAGAATTTTGTGGTCTGTATTGATTTCTGCTGCCCTTTTTGCTTTAACGTTCTCTTATCTCTCTGCTTACCAGGATATGGTCTACTTGTGAGGTTGATCTTCCATTGCTCCAGGTGTCAATGCAGGTTTGGCTTTTGGCCCATGTGTTTCTTATTGTTAGGTCAAACATGTGTGCTAGATTTTTCAGCGCGTTTCCGTTTTCATTTGATCATGTGTGGAGTAATGTTTTTCCTATGATGCTTTTATCCTCCTCCGTCTAATCGTCTTTTCCTATATGCGCGTTGAAGTCTCCTAATATTATGATGGGCATTTTTCTTTTTTCGTTTCTTCTGGTTTCTTGAGTTAGCTGCCTGAATACCCTTCCTGCTCTCTTGTCTGAGGGTACGTGGACTCCTATCATGCAGATGTACTCCTTTCCATTTTGTATGACTGCCGTGACTATGTTTTCGTTTATATTTTCCGTCCTTATTTCGATGGGCCTCTCCCGTCTGGTTACCCATGCAACTCCTCTGCTGGTCTTTTCTTGCCCCCCCCCCCCCCCCCCGCTTAGTTGCCATTTGTAATTTTGTGTGATTGCTGTTCCGTCTATCATGTGTGTTTCTTATATACATGCAACGTCGATGTTTCCTGCTTGCAAAGCCTCGTCGATTTTTTCCCTTTTAGCTCTTTGTATGCATCCTCTGACGTTCCATGTCGCCAGAGTTATCCAATCATCTGGTGCTTCCTGACTGTGTCCCTCTTCCGTTGTTATGATTTCGCCCTCCTCTTGATGTATTATTATTGTCCTCCTCTTCAAGTTTGCTGTTGCTGCTATCGTCTCCTGCTCACCCCAGAAACCATCTTTTCTCAGGTCTCCGATGAATGCCTCTATTTTTTCTTTGTTGGCGCTGTGTTGATTGTAACGGGGTTCCAGTTCGTTGATGGATGCTAGCATGAACGGAGTGAAATAATCTATGTTGTTTTGTATATAGTCCGCTACTTGTTTCCGTAGATTTTTCATGGCGTTGGTGTGTGCCGGGGTTGTTATGTTTTCTCCTTCTAACTGATGGCTTATTGCTCCATATAGACAGTTTCCGTCGCCGTCGATTTTTTTGTACCAGTAATTAATGTGTCTTCGTTCTTACGTTCTATAGTGGATACATTGTTTTTGTGTTTTCTGGACAGTTGTTATTTCTTGCTAACTTTTGCTTATTCTTGACCTAAAGTCAGTATTTTAACTTTTTTTTCAAAATTCTGCCCTTTAAAAATAATTATTTTGTCGTGGCTCTTCTACGCCTTCGTATAGGGTAAAAGCACAGTGTGAATTTGAAATACGGTTCACGAAACAAAGAAATATCAATTCGAATTCATTCGAAGTTGTTATTCCGGTATTATGTACACCAATATTTAACTGTTACACGGCTGATAGTTTCAAATGATTTCTGTAATATTGCAATTATTATTAATTGAAAGGAAAATATATTTTATAGTAACGTAAACTATTAAAACATTTATGTGTACATAGTTATTAATATACAGCCAAAGGCGAATTCTTTTTCGATTCCTCAACCGACACTTGCCAATAAACACACCGCACCTTTTTAACGGCTATCGGAGTATCAGATAACTTTTATTTTACTAATTCTTTTATATTTTAATTATCAAATTAAAAACTTTATTTTAATATTTGTAGAAATGCGCTCTCACTAGAAAGTGGAAAGGATCAATCCTTTCTAGGATTATGAATGTATTGGAATCGTAATCGATGTTATCCAATTTGTCAATTATGCAGATAGGTATAATACTCATTTATGAAACAATTTTTATTTTTTTAAGAAAGAGCCTCCTTATTTATTTTAAATTTTTTCTTCTGGTTTATTATTTTTTCACCTGATCTGTTTTATTAGGTAGATTCATTGTTAACGAAATTACGAAAATTCATTTTACTCCCAAATAAGGCAAGTTGTATGGTAGCGCAAAGTCCAGTTAATATTTGGTAAATATTGTTTTAATCATGATAGGCTATGTGTTTAAAACAGGAAAAGGATAGATGCCAAATGGTCCCAAGGAAAACTAAGATAGAACTGGGGTTTCGAAATCATTGCTGCTCCAACGTGAATGCCTGACGTCGAAGAAAAAAGGGAATATCTATTTTCTTTTAGTTGGTCGTCAAATATCAAAAGTTGAAAAAAACTAGTTCTTCGGCACCATCTTTCCAGTAACGTTAGGAGCAATGATGCGAAGTCAAAAAATTAGTTTGTTAATACACATTAATCAACAAATTTGTTAAGTTTCAACTCCCATTTTTTTTCCAAAAAAAATTGCTTATTTGCTAGTCATGTTTCAATTTATCAAAACTTTCTTGTAGTCGAATAAAACTGTGCTATTTTTCATCGATTGTTTGAATTTGACATTTTTTTATGGAAATATGTATGTTATAAAGAAGTTACAGTAAAGTTTTGTCCAATCTGGGGGTTTTTTGGAAATCAAGTTTTAATTTTGAAGAACGTGTTTATGTTTATTACTTCCACATCTGGTGGAAGTATAGTAACGCAAAAAAAAAATTTTTAATTTCTATTGTTCAAGTAGGCTTAGAATGTCATGAAACGTCGAGATTTTAAGTTTGAGAAAAAATAAATTTCTATCTGTCGTTCTGTTTCTGGTTTTTGTGCGCACAATTACTCTGGAACCATTTAAGATATCGACTTGAAATTTGATGCACGTATGTATTTTAACGAGATCTGGAGCTAACTTATGGTCTGACCTTATTCCGTTGCAGGGTTAGTGGTAAATTGGGATAAATGGGGGTAAATAAGTACATTAAGTAAATAAAAGTCCATAAATATGACATTTAGTATATACCGGGTGTAAACGAATAGTGGGCCACCCCTGTAACTTCCTTGTTTTTAAAGATATCGGGATGAAATTTTGTATGCTGAAATTAGGTAAGATTTCCAACTTTTTGAGACTTATCCGCCATATTTTCACTTCCGGTTTCACCAGAAATGGCCCCAGTAGTCTTTTCGAAATGGACCAGCCTGTATGTTTTTACATTTTTGAAATGTAGATCACATTTTGGATACATTTATACTATTTTGAACAATTTATACAGTGTTGCACGAAAAATAATTCGAATTTGAGTTGTCAATCTAGATGGCTGCGAATAGGTTAAAATTATTTTTGTTCCAATATAATTGATATAAAAAATACGAAAACGTCAATATGTCCAATAATACATCATACAGGGTGCTGTAAACTCATTAAAATCACATTTTTCAAAATGACTCATTTGTTTTAAATATTATGATATGGGCCACCCAGATATTCGGAAAGCTTTATTTAGTAGGGTTTAAACGGTAGCAAAAGTTTCGTGATGCGTAATTGTTACCGGCAGGAATGACAATTTTTCTTAAGAAATTTATGATTTATATCTAACTTCAATTAAATTTTGATGAACCCTGTATATATGTGTTAACATTTATAATATGACACCCTCCGCAGGAGACAGAATGGACCTCAGGCTCACTATTTTTGCATGTTATAAAATATTAACACAAATATACAGGGTTGATCAAAATTTAATTGAAGTTAGATATAAATCATAAATTTCTTAACAAAAATTGTCATCCCTGCCGGTAACGCTTACACATTACAGAACTTTTGGTATCGTTTAACCCTTACTAAATAGAGCTTTCTGAATATCCGGGTGGCCCATATCATAATATTTAAAACAAATGAGTCATTTTGAAAAATGTGATTTTAATGAGTTTACAGCACCCTGTATGATGTATTATTGGACATATTGACGTGTTCGTATTTTTTATATGAATTACATTGGAGCAAAAATAATTTTAACATATTCGCAGCCTTCTAGATTGACAACTAAAATTCGAATTATTTTTCTTGCAACACTGTATAAATTGTTCAAAATAGTATAAATGTATCCAAAATGTGATCTTTATTTCAGAAATGTAAAAACATACAGGGTGGTCCATTTAGAAAAGACTATTGGGGCCGTTTCCGGTGAAACCGGAAGTGATAAATATGGCGGATAGGTCTCAATAAGTTGGAAATCTTACCTAATTTCACCATACAAAATTTCATCCCGATATCTTCAAAAACAAGGAAGTTACAGGGGTGGCCCACTATTCGTTTACACCCGGTATAAGAGAAGCTAAGGTCTCAAAAAAATTTTTGACGTTAGCCACCCCATTACCACTTCCAACCCCATTATTAGATAATGTGAAAAAATAAAATTGTGATTTAATGTGTGTACAAGAACCAAAGGCTCCAAAAAAAATTTTTACTTCATCACCACCCCCATTCCCACTACCGATATAGCATATCGTTTCAACGGTTTTTGGAGTAGACGATTTCAAATATTATGTTATTAAAGTTCCATAAACAAACTTTATTTTTATTACCATTGTGAAGCACGTTAAAAAACTTACAATTAATAAAAAATGACCACCAAAGGTTTTAAGAAAATCTAGTTTCTTAGCGGAAATAATAAATCTTTTTATTTGTAATTTTCTATAGTTTATATCCACCAGACATTTATAAGTTCACCAAGTTCCAAAAAAATATATTTATTATTTATTTGCTAATTTCAGTTTATGTAAAATTGGAAATTTTCGTAGCTTTTATCTTTCTACTAAAAAACTAAATGACTAATTGGATTTGAACCTATGTAGTCTCCGAGATAGTAGAAAAACAAAACCGAAGTACGTTTTTCAAAATAAACACTTAATTTCCAAAAAATGACCTCCCCTCCTGAGAAATCGTTGAAATCGTATTTTTGATGCTTAGTTTTATTCGACGGTTAATAAATATTGTCTAAAGGTTAATTGTCACTTAAAAACGTTTATGAATAATAGTGGCATCAAAAAACGTGTGAAAAATGTTAAATCGTTATTTCAGCCACGCTTCAATCTATTAATGATTCCACTTTATTATCTCAAGAGACTTGAACATTTTATGACATCTTAGCTGAGATCTAAAACATTATAATTGTTTATTTTAATGCTTGTATTATGTTCGGTTAGTAATTACTATTAGTAATCACAATAAAATTTTATTTTCTCTTTTAAACGATAATCTTAACGAGTTAAACCGTTGACATTATTTAGAAGGTCATCACTAACTTGTCGAATACTATTATGGAAAAATTGTCAATTATTGATATAACGGAAAGTGATAATTTTGAAAATTTGTTAAATTAAGCAAGAAACTGAGAGGAATTCACAATAAAAACTTTTTTATAACTACATAAAGACTTCATTCATATAAAGCTTAAAATAATGAATATGTTGTATAATGGCGAACCGGCTTAATTCTTTTAATTAACAAATTCCATTTTTTTTTAATTAACATGAATTAATTGAAATAGCCAATAGTGGCGATAACATTTTGTTGACATTAAAAATATAAGAATCTGAGAGAATATGATTCGCGAGATGAAATATTTTTAAGTTATTGAAAAAAAAATACACTGTCTAAATGTTACTTATTGCATTCTCTTAACTTTTCTGTTTTTGTTTCTGGGATTCTCTGCACGTGTATCCTTGTCTAAAAATAATACTCGTGGAATTTACAAATAATACAATTATCTAGTATATTACTAGAAAATAACCCCTACGCCTGTCACTCTTAGAACAAAGGAATAGTTGAAGGGTGTTTTTTGACAAATTGATGATTAGGTAAATCAAGCAAGTAAGCATCCATAAAGTATTTAGTATATAAAGTTTGTTCTCTGATAGAGTCCCGGTGTGACGTCACGAACGTCTGAACTAAGATGCCGTAGGCTCGCTGGTGTTTCCGAATGCACAGTGGTGTCGCTTTGTTTTATATTTTACATGCTGTATTCAATTAGATTTATTTAAAAGAAATTGAATTATAAGCATACATAATACATCTATTGTAAATTTATAATAATTTAAGTTAAATCAATAAATTATAATATTGAATTGTTTTGGTTTCAAGTAAAAAATATGATAGATACAAAATAAATACACTTAAATAGTTGGCTAAATTTTCTTTATTCATTAATAGAATTTTGTCAAATAAAACAAAAATATATACTTAATACTAATTATTCCGAACCCTATATAAAACAAATATGGCAGTAAAATACAAATACTAGTATAAGATAAATAAATAAATGTAATTTTCTTCATTAATGTCTAATTCTTCATCGTCGCTTTCATTATTAACACTTATAATGAGTGGCATAACTTCTTCAATTACACAGCCCCACAAAAAAAAAAATAAAAGTTCAAAGCAGCGAACCAGACCCATGTATCCCTATGTATTTTCGGTCGCTGAATCCGAATCCGGGGTCAAAAAAAATCGTACACCCACAAAATCATTAGCTAGAGCCAAAAAACACCCCTGAAATGGGATAAAAAGAAGATTAAGCTACCAGAATAGTTGTTACTTCTTAATCAATCGAATTATACAAATTAAGGTTAAACAGCAGCGTACATACAATAGATATGAAACACATCCCCAGGTAGGGGCGAAGACTAGCCCCCATATATAAAAAAATCGATCCAAAACAGCAATGACTGCTGAAAAAGCTCGAAATGTCTAAGTTTTGTTAAAATGTTAAAAAACTACATCAGGTCCGACGTAATTTTCATAAACTGCCCCTATAGTGTTGATAACAACCACCTTTAAGTTCAAAGGACACGAGAAAAACAAGAAAAAACGTAAAATCCAACAGGATTTCTATTTTCATGGACGCTATGATTGGCTGAAATTGCATAGTACTCTAAAATAGAACCAGAATCTTACGTACCATCAACATCCTGCAGTGTCAACCCTCAGAGGGTGTGAAAACTACCCCCTATGTAAGATTTAACAATAAAAAGTTACAGGGACTTCTATAAAAATTCGAAACACCTGCGTTGTGTGGAAGAGAGAAGAAACTAGATTATGTTCGACGATATGCGTGAAAACCACCCCCACGGGATACTACCCCTATATCTGTAAGATGCTGGAAAAACAGAGAGAAACTAACCGGACTTACATTTTTATGGATGCTATGATTGGCAAAAATCGCGTTGCACACTTAGAGTTTGAAACTCATGTCCCATAAATGTTATTAAGTAACACTCCCAGAATGGATGTAAACTACCGTAATTCAAGATGTAACGAAAAAGCTATGCTGTTGTTTATTCGTTTCATTTCCATAGTTTTTTTTTTATGGGGGTGGTTTTCAAGCATAGCGTCGAACATAGTCTAGTTTCTTCTCTCTTCCACACAACGCAGGTGTTTCAAATTTTTATAGAAGTCACTGTAACTTTTTATAGTCAAACCTTACATAGGGGGTAGTTTTCACACCTTCTGAGGGTTGACACTGTAGAATGTTGATGGTACGTAAGTTTCTAATTCTATGGTAGAGTACTACGCAATGTCAGGCAATCATAGCATCCATGAAAATAGAAATCCTGTTGCATTTTACGTTTTTTCTTGTTTTTCTCGCGTCCTTTAAACTTGAGAGTGGTTGTTCTCAACTCTATAGGGGCAGTTTATGAAGATTACGTCGGACCTGATGCAGTTTCTTATCACTTTAACAAAACTTAGATATTTTGAGCTTTTTCAACAGTCACTGCTGTTTTGGATCGATTTTTTTATATATGGGGGCTAGTTTTGGCCCCTCCCTGGGGGTGTGCTTCATATCTATTGTATGTACGCTGCTGTTTAACCTTGATTTGTATAATTCGATTTATTAAGATGTAACAACTATTCTCGTAGCTTAATATTCTTTTTACCCAATTTCAGGGGTGTTTTTTGGCTCTAGCTAATGATTTTGGGGGTGTACGATTTGTTTTGACCTCGGATTCACATTCAGCGACCGAAAATACGTAGGAATACACGTTCGCTGCTTTGATTTTTTTTGTGGGGCTGTGTTATATGCCTCTAAAGTCAATTTATTTGTGTAATTTACACACTTGGGCCAAATTGTGCTCGACACTTAAGATAAAGCCTCATTCCAAATAGCAAGAACGGCTTCGTCACTAAAATCATCTTTCTTGATGTGTCTTTAGTAATACTCCTTACAAATTCCCCAAACAAGTTCTATTGGGTTGAACTGACAGTGATATGTTGGAAGCCGCAATACTTCATGTCCATGCTCTCTAATTAAATTGTCGACAACATAGTGTTGCTCTGTTCTGTTAGCTCCAGCTATTTGGAGCGGTATCACTGAAATCTATGTTTTTGGTCTTTAACCAGGTTTGTATTTTTCATTTCGTCCAAGATCGGGTTAGTTGTTTTTCTTCAATCCGAGATCCATTATCTAAAACAATAAAACTTGTATTTTGTAACCCCGGCAAAAGTCTCTTTGTCAGCTACTTTTCAAAGTTTATGTTGTCATGGTAATCTGCTGACTTATTCTTGGTGGAGAAAACTAAACTCGCATCTTCAGCAAAGCCATGAATAAATCCTGCATGTACAGCTATCTTTTACCTTCTGTAGCTGTACGACGCCTTTTCGATTTACTGGAATCATCTTGCCAAGAGCGTTTTAATCCTCCTCTGTTAAAGATCCAAGTTTCGTCTAAGAACACTACATCTTTGGGGTCATTACTTTCCATTTTTTTTACGTATTTGCGTAAAAACTCTAGCCGTTTGAAATAAATTTGTGGTCACACAGTATTTTTCTATCGTCATCTTTTTTAAAGGAAAAGCCTAATTTTTTATTCATTTTATATAAACTGGTACGGCCAATATCAACTATTGCTCTAGATTTTAGCTCTTCTGAAAGGATAGCCAAGGAAATATATTTATGATCAGACACCATATCGTAAATAACATTTTTTATTTCATATTTTCACTTAATTTTTTATGCTTGGTTCGTTAATTTTAAACAGAAATTAAGGATAATATTGACTACGTTTGACAGATATGTCTATAATAAATGATAAATGTGTATCCACTGCATTTCTCATAGCCTACTTTTAGCTTCTACATAACTTTAAATATTAATTTATTGAAAAAATGGGAAGTTTCAAAAAAATAATTTTATATTCCTGAACTTTGGTATAGAGGTATAAAATTGCGTTCTAAATAACTTTTCTTAGTGGACTTTTTTCATATTTTGAAAAATAAAGGTACTTTATTAGTGGTGATTTTTACAATTTTGCTTATAAAACACCCTGTAGAACACCAAATCAAGTCAATTTTGGTATACTTTAGTTTTACAACAAGCAGGACTCAATCCCCAAATACCATTCCAAAATCTTTGGTCCATTACACCTCTTGTTACATATATCCTGGGACACACTGTATATATAAATGAACCATGGAAAAAAAATCGAGAGGATTGCATTTTTGACGCTCGCTCTCACGCTTGACGCCAGATCCCCTCCCACTTCATTGCGAGCTCAATACTTGAACAGTTTCTCCGCGGCGACAGCTCTATTTCTCTTTTTCTCGGCTTCAGGAGTGGCTAGATGGACTTTTTTTTAAATTCAACTTATTTTTTTTTTCAGCTTTCCGATTATTCGATTATTTTTCAATTATGCAATTACGTTGCGTCATAAAATAAATATGTAAAGATTACATACAATTTATTTGATAAGGCATTGATGAGTAAATAGTTTTTACTCTTATTGGGGATAAAAAAAGGTATACATTTTGTATTTAAAAATTAATTTATTGAAAATACAAAATAAAGTTTATTTTTCTGTCCTCATTTTTTTAGGTTGATTTCCTGTGTCGGATTCGCTGTCCGTTTCGTCTCGCAATTAATCGCAAAAAATTATATTTTGCAACGGAACAAAGTGCATTTTATTAAGTGTAAAAATATGTACTATTTCTCATAATATCGTTAACATACAGATTTTATATTTGTTTCTACAGTACCTCAAAGTTCGAGGACAGAAAAATTCAATTTTTTCAGTTTCTTGGCATAAAATGTTATTAACAATCAATGATTCGTTCCATGCGACCTACCTTATTGGGGAGCTCAGGACGAAGAAATTGACGGGTCGAACGTTTTTCTACGACCTTTAGAAGCGAAGGTATAAGCAAAAAAACTAAGTTGCAAAATTCATTTTGTTTAAAAAAAGTTAAATAACAATTGAAACCATTCTTTCGGATTTCAGAGGAAATTCTGTAAGGGGAAGACTAATTTTTGGCTAGTCCCAAAACATTTCCCTAATATCACCGGACTGTCAATTGCATGTACTTATTTAGATTCAATTAAAGGTTTTGCCGGTTTCATCTCTCCTTTAACATCGTGTTCTTCCTGTATTTTAATCATTTACTTCGTTTTATACCATCGCAATTTTAGACATAATATGTCATACCTAATAGGTTTTAAAAGTACCGGCAACAATGTCTAATATATATTTTGGTAAAATTTTCACTTACAGTTATTTACGAATAAATAATAAGGGTATTATGAAAATTTCACTTCTTTTAAAATATCGCGGTAACTATAATACAATATAGAATTCTCAACGTACATGTAATTTTTTTATTTCTCTTCAAAGTACAAATATTTTGATATGAAAATGAACAGTCTAGCTAAAAGGGTTACAAAGTTACAAAGGATTGAGTATTTCGCCCTTTGAAGGTTGAAGGAGGTGAACAGTGCGTATTTGGTGTGACCAAGACACGATTTAGTGTTGTATATTAGACTCCCCATCAGGTTAAATAGGTCGCTACTTGCTTTCATCATTCCAAACCCACGAAATTACATAAGCCCGCCCACCAACTGGTTGGGCTCATTAATTTTGGATTAATTTAGCTTGATAGAAACTACTGTATCTATGTGTTTCAATCGTTTCCTGTGTTTGTTTATTAAATCAAATTTTTTACGATTTATTTCTCGGAAGTATAAAATATCGTCGGACTGATTAGAATGACAAAGAATCCACTGTTAGCATAAGTAAATTATATAAACCATTAATGGCGTGACATACTTTTCCCTGCTGATAATTGGTACTTGAAATTGCCTATAATCGTTTACTGCAAGATGATAATGTTCCAATCAATTCATTCACAAGACTTCAAGATGAGTATCTATAAAATGTTCATTCTGTGTCGGATACACAGTTATTAGTGGAAAAACGGTCAACGGCAGTACGTCTCATATACAAGGTGAACATCTTTTCAGAATAAATAAAAATATTGTGGGATTTTTACATCGGAATGCAGTAATTGTGAGAATATAGCCGTTTTTATTTGCCATTGTGGAGCACGGAAATTATCATGAAATATATCAGATTCTCTTTTTTCTAAGTTACTTGAGAAACATATTCAGTTAGTTTGAATTTATTAAAATACATGTAACTTGATAGGATGGAGTAAGTCGTAAAAATATATCAAATGAACAGGACGTTGAAGTGTTTTGATATTAGGTACTAGAGGGGAGAAAAATTTGCTGATAAATCGATTTTAAAATAAAGTTTCTAATGATGTATGCGTATGTGTGTTAATTGAAATTTAACTGGAGAATTAGTTGAAATATACGGAAGCGTAGAAAGCTCAAAAACTCTTCTCAAGTTATTTTTTTTTCTATCTCAAGATTAATCCTGACTTATTATATATAACTCGGGAATATTCCAGAGTTAATAAATTATATCGGGATTAATCCTGACTTTTCCATATATCATGAGATTATTTCTGACTTATCACGAGGATCTCGGAAATAATCCTAACTTAAACATTAGTATATGCGAAACCGTACTGGCTTTCTCTTTACTCTAGCTCAGCTGGAGTAGCAAATGTGATAGGTAACCAGTGAGTTTAAATCATCAATATGAAGTCAAATGGAGGGCAGTCTCAAAACGTTTTTACAAATTAATGATTTACAAGGGTCTGCCGCGTAAAACAATTGCAGTATTTAGGCCCACCGAACCCTTGAAAAGTCGACAACCGTCAACAAATTTATGGTGAGGCATTAGATTATTGAAGTATGGCCATAATATCCCCGTGAAAACATTCAAGTAAATTATTTTTTAATCATTATAAAAATATTGAAATGAATTTAATTTGGATTGTCCCTAAATAATCAATAACGTATTGTTCGTAAAGTATGGTCGTATAATTTCTTATGTTAACCTTCAAATAATTCTTTTTTCATAATTATCAAAAATCCTCAAACGAATTTAATATAAATTAAACCCGTAAAAATTAAATGCATTACTCTTAAAGTATGGCCATAATTTTCTTAGGTAAATTATCAAGTGAGGTTTTTCAGGACAAAATTACGCTCGTTGTTAAGTGAAAAATTCTACATAGAGTGGTACATATTAGCATAACAACAATTAAGTGATATAGCTAATATTTAGTTAACACGGGTGAATAAATCTCTCTCGCAAAGAAGTGAAAAACAGGGTGATAAAGACTGAGTACTCGACCGAAAACCACCCAGGAAATATTAAATCATAGTGAAGTGGAATTTATGGAATCAGAAGACTCAGAAGAAGAAGAAGATTTGTAGAAGCAGAAATACAAAAAGAGGAGCACAAACACTCCACATCATCACAAATACCTACAGATATATACTCCACCAGAACCAGAAACGGAGGAGGGATCAGAAGACTTAACAGGAGAAAAAGAAAACCTGTAGAAACAGAGACATAAAAAAGAGGAGCGTAAACATTAAATATCACGAGCACAATGCGGCAACGCATCTCACAAACACCTACACTGCCCATCCCACACTCCTGTACCATGCGTCAAAGTAATTTCGCTAAGTTCTTTTAATGTAAATTTTGTCAGTTAGGTATTATGAAATGCCACTAACAGTGATTCCATTTCACCACACGACTGTGTCTGTTGTGATTACTGATCAGTTCAGCATATACAGTATGTGTAGTGGCGGACTGGGCATAGGGAGTAAGAATTGCAACAACGCGTGTGCCAGTTGGCTGAAATAAAATAACTGAGAACGGGAATGCTTCAGTGGTCTAGCACCGACTCTTTAATCTATGCCGCCGACGAGCGAGTTTACTGTTACCTGGGTTGCCATATCGCGCTACGTGGAAGTACATGCCCAGTCCGCAATTACACGCACTGTATAAGTTATCACGTGTACGTCAAGATCCATTGGTTCAATTTTATATTAATTTATGTTCAATTCGACTCCAATGTTTTTTGGTAAAGAAGTCTAATTGCCTTAAAAGAAGATTATTTAACCATTTTTAAAGACTTATTATACATTTTTGATTTTATTTTATTGGTCACTTGTAACTAGTATACTCAACGATTTAAGCTCTTTTGATAATCATTTTTACGTCACATAGTAAACAGATCTGCTTAAGATTTTGAGATGGAGCCTACCGACAATTATTCTCGATGTAAACGACTTATGTTTCCTGTTAATAAAAAAGTTACAGCAGCACAGTAATTAAAAAGTTTTACTATTTTTTTCGTCGTGGTTAAATGTTAACTGCAAGTAGTTTCACATTAAACACAGTCTTATGCAAATTACGGCTTGGAAATAATTAAAATTGTATAGCCGTTTGATTATAGACTAAAAATATAAAATATTAAAAGAAAACAGGTGCATAATTAGAAACAAAAATATACGTACGTGGTTACATAACAAATTAAAATTAATAATTTATGTCGGCATTTAAGAACTCATCAAAATTATAAAATTCATTTTCTGTAAGAATTCGTTTTATCTTTTGTTTGCTTAAAATCTAGATTTATAATTGTGTTTGGTAGTTTATTAAAAAATAATGGTCCGTAATAATTTTTGACATCTCGAGTGTGGTTTAGTTTTATATAATTTATTTTAATGTGACCATTATTTCTGGTATTATGGGAATGTATATCACTTACTCTTACAAGACTATATTGATTTAAGTTCATTTTAACAAACAAAAGATATTCATAAATATACACAGAGGGCAAAATTAAAATTTTTAAATCCTTAAATTTCTTCCTAACATCCTCTCTAAAACCCATAACATACATATATCGGATGGCATGACGCTGTATAGAAAATATTTGACCAGTATGTGCCGAATTACCCCAAGTGATGATAGCATAACTGATTTACCGAATGAAAAAGACTGAAGTAGGCTGTTTTTACTACTTGCATTGGTACGACTTGTACAAGATTTCTTAATAAGTATAAGCCTTTTTAAATTTTTTAACTGTAAAATCTATTTGGTGCTCCCAGGTAAGGAGAGGAATAAGTATACTCCAAGAAATTTAGTACAGTCCTGGTTTTTTACGCTGTCTAAATTACGGTATGAAAATACCATGTCTCTTGTTTTTTCATTATTTAGTAGTAGTTTATTTGCTGTGAACCAGTTTTGAACATCTACTGCTTTATTGGCCATATCATGCAGTAAACATTTTAAGTTATTATTGTTGTCGTTAATATAAATAATGAACAACACCGGTCCCAGTACAGATCCCTGTGGTACACCGTGATTAATTGGTAAGAGGTCGTAAATTTTTTTATTAAAAATTATACTCTGTCTTCTATTTGACAAGTAGGATGTTATCGTCTGTAGGCTAACCTCATTGAAACCATAGAAATGTAATTTGTTTAACAGAATATCGTGAGAAATACAACTGAAAAAACTTTACTTAAGTCGCAAAAATTTTATCCTACGTAGTTTTTATTTTCGGATCCTTCTACGATTATCTATTAACTTTAGAGCTAGAGAAGTTGAGCGACTCTTTCTGAAACCAAACTGACCATCAATTAACAGGGCGTTTTCTTCAAAGTATTCACAGATTTGTTTAATATGATTAATAAAGTGATTCCAAACCTTTACATTATAGTATTTTATGTGTTATCTATAATGTTTTGTTTGTTAGTTGCATGTTCTTTTTGTAATTTATTAGTTTTCTATGTAGGTGTTTCTGTACAATTGACGAGACCTTTCTATTTTTGTAACAGTTTCTACGGTAAATAAATTATTTCTATTCTGTATCTAGTGTTCAACCACAATGAAATTTTATTGGTTTTTTGGCCTACCCCGTATTCACTGTGAGCCTCAATCTAATTTCTATTCAATTTTTCTAGCCAAAATGATTAACTAGGGCTCGAAACAATTTGTTGTCCGCTTACAAATTGCAATTAGTAACTCAGCCGTTAAGTATCTGCAAATATTTACTATAGCAATTTAGCCATTATTCTTCCACTGTTACAAATCCTTACGTCATCGGCCTTTAAAGGTAATAAGATATAACACCCATTAATAGTCAATTTACATCAGGTAGCTCGAAAGCGTTTACCTGTCATCTCCTCAGGTAATAAAAACCTCTTACGCAAACAAAGAAATGTACATAAATATCTAATTTATAGTTACCTGGTAAGTACTAATTTCTCCAAACAAAGAAGTCACTGTAAACTCGACCAAGTAACCAACTGCATAAAAACGTGACATCATTCATATCATAAATAATACCAGATAATACTTATTAACTTATATTGGGTCTGTAGGTTAATAAATGATTTTAGAGCGACTGGGGCCTCAGGCAAGGTCACTTTCAATTGAGCAGGAACCAGCAGAAGCAAGTGCGCGTACTTCAAGAGAATTCGAGATGTTGGTTTCGGATGATTTATTGTTTCTAACGTTCAAATTTCAACACACCGTTTAACTGAAAAAAATTAACGTTTTTACAAGTCGGCTCGTGAAGGTTGCCACTTGCCAGTTGCCGGTAAGTTGCGAAGTGGTACGACAGGTACCACAAATTTGTCTTGAAACATTCACCTTGCTGTATGAAGAGTAGTAATAATGAGATAGAATTAAGAATGGTTAAAGTTAAACTGTTGATGAGTGGGTCAGAAATTGGAAAAGTAGCCAAAAATCTGATGTTTAATGTTTCTGATAATGTACATAATACGAAAATATTAGTGAAAAAATTACAAGCGCCACGGATGGTTCTTAGATGTTTTTCTCAAAAACATCAATTCATAAATTTTTTTCATTCAACGCATTCAGAATTACGTATAAAATATAGAAAACCTTCTGTGAAAAATTACGCATCAGAGGTTGATTATGAAGCAATGGTAATTTAGCATAAGTTAAATTGTAAAGTTATTTTAGGTATACAATATTTACTTACAATCATTCTTGGAGATTTTGAAGAATATTTAAAAAATTTAGGGCACAGAGGTGAATTTTTATTTTAATAAAAATTCCTCAGAAAAAATAATTTAAATATTTTGGCAAATGAGACAGAAAATTCGACTTGAAAATGACAAAGTGAAAAAGAATGTTGTAATAGCATGATTTTTATATTTTGCAGGAAAAGCAGACACATCTAAATGCAAATACATTACTAAAGTTATATTTGCACTTAACAGATGAATAGTTTACTTTTATAAACTTCAAGTCATCCTATATGAAGGTTCCGCTTTTTCACTTTTGACCACGCAACTCTAAAAATATACAGGGTGTTTGATACATCGATAAAAAGTTTTCACTGGGTCCTATTGGAGTCGCTTGGAACCTACCTATATGGCCACATTTACCCTTATGCAAAGCCTCACCGTTTTTGAGATATCGGCATTTTTAGATATTTTTGCGAAATAGTTGAGTTGTTACTAATACATGTTATTTTTTATGATAGTAAATACTTTCAGCTTTCTTAAATATTTTTTTTACATATTCTTAATATGCACTTTCTCGAAACAGCACAAAAAGAAATGCCGAAGTATTGATATAAAAATTATGTAGGACAATTTATATGTTGAAATACATTGGTTCGATTTTTTTTTTCTATATTAAGCAAAATTTTTTCAAAAGCGGCACGAATTCTAGAGATTCAAATAGTTTTAAAAACTTCTCTATTGCATACTCTTTCCAATGGTATACCACGTTATGACAGAATTATAGTTCATTAAACTGAAATGGAAACATATTTACAGACATTACATTTTTAATAAGGAAAAAAATTAAAAGTATTGATCATTTTATTACTTTTATTTCCAGTTCTAACAACTAAAACAAGTGTAGCTAAAACTAATAATTAATTAATTTCGTTTTCAAAATGAGAACCTCCACTTCTAACGCATTTACGTGCCCCCTTTCGTATTTGGGTAGTGGTAACCTCATTTCTTCCCTTACTCTGGTACCTGCGTCATTAATTCTCCGTACAAGGTGGTCACGGTGGATTACTTCAATCTCATAAACTAGTTCTTTCATTCGATCCCAAACATGAAAATCAAGGGGCACCAAGTCTGAAGACCTCGTGGGCCACAATATTGGCCCATATCTCATAATCCTAAGGATTAGGAAATGTTTCGTCTAAAAATTCCCTCACAGTAATTCGGTAATGATCAGGACATCTGTCGTTTTGAAATATCAGGTTGTCTCTTACATTTATAGGTATGTCGTCTAAGATATCTGGTAAATTATTCTGCAAAAACTCTAAATAACTGTCTCCATTCAAATTGTCTGGAAGATAGTACGGCACCAATGAAAGCTCTGTCAATTACCGCTGCCCATATTTACACTGAACTTGTATTGGAAAGACGTTTGTTTTTTCATGTGCGGGTTTTCATCAGCATCAGCCCAGTAATGAAGATTATGATAATTTGTTATTCCTTCTCGAGAGAACTTCGACTCGTCTGTCCACAAAATACTTTTAAGAAAACGTTCATCTTCCAGATCAGCGTTCAACACAAAACGGCAAAAGGCAGTTCTCGGTGTTGGGTTACCTTCTTCGAGTCCCTGAATAGGCGTATAGTAGAATGGATGTTTGCCTTCAATCTTAAGAGTTGTCCAAACTTTCCATATGGACAAATTCAGTTGACTTTTCGAATACTGCTGGTAGGGTCTGTCTCGAAAGCCTCCAAAATTTGCACATCTACTTCAAGACCATGTTGCACAATATGCACCCGTTTCCTAGGATGAAGGTTATCTGTTTCATGTATACGTCGATATGTGTTACAAAACACCTGGACATTGAGAATTCTTCTTGTTGGAAATCGTTCCCGATAAAAATCTTTGCCGCATTTCCGTTGGCCATTCCGTACATAAAGAGAAAATCGGCATTTTCGGCATTAGAAAAAGATGCCATTGCAGAAAAATGTGAAAACTATGAACAATGAAATAAAACAGCGTTTGACACAAACGTTCAAATGTGTCTGTCACTGATATTCAAGCAAAATAATTCTTTGCGTCTGGTCGCCCTTTTAGACCTACGGCCAAGAGGCAAATAAGTTACCTCATCGGGTACAAAAGGTTTGAGTTTTTGTAGTCAAAGTACCACATATATGTAGCAAAAAACCGGGGCTCAATGGTCAACTTCTCATTATAAGAGCTTGTCAAAAAGGCGAAAAAACTCGCTAAAGTTACCTCATTGGGTACATGCTTAAAAACGTGACAATTCACTTTGAACACCATTATAATTTTTATTTTGCGTGGCAGACGTCAGTATTTGAACGCATACGTAGAGCAGACGAACGTCGCGACGCCCAAAATTTCGACGTTTCTTACCTCATGAGGTACATGTACAAATCTGTGTTCAAATCAAAGGTATTTTTATGTAAATCATAAATATGTTTCAAAAAGATCGGCAGACGGTCAACTATAAAGAGCAGACGCTCTGGAAAATGTAACCTGAAAGAATAATGCCAAAGTCGGTACAGGGTTTTATTGAGTACATGTTTGGAAATTTGACAATGCACTAGGAAAACTATTACAATTATTATTTTGTTTGTCGGACTTTCGTGAATATGTAGGCAAAACAACTTCGTAAACAAGAAACAACAGCAATACAAAACGATAGTAGTAAATAAAAATAGCAATAGCAAAATAGTTTTATTGAGTACATGTACGGAAATTTGACAATTCACTAGGAAAACTGTTAAAATTTTTTTTTCAGACTTCCGTGAATATGTAGGCAAAACAACTTCGTATACAAGAAACAACACCAATACAAAACAATAGTAGTAAATAAAAATAGCAATAGCAAAATAGTTTTATTGAGTACACGTTCGGAAAGTTAACAATGCACTAGGAAAACTATTACAATTATTATTTTGTTTGTCAGGCTTCCGTGAATATGTAGGCTAAACAACTTCGTATACAAGAAACAACAGCAATACAAAACAATAGTAGTAAATAAATATAGCAAGGTTTTTTGTTTTATTTGATAATAAATCTAAAGAAAAATAACTATTCGTCATCACATGAATCATTAAAACCCTCTTCATTTTCATCATCAATATCCCTTTGCTCCATGCCGGTTTCGCGTACAATTATTTCGTCTAGGGCACTAGGTAATTGAGGTCCATCAAACCAAATCAGTGAAAACTTATTATCATTTAAATTCCATCCATTTTCTGAGGGGTTATAAAATTTTTGTTGTTTTTCGGTGGCACAATTCTATATGGCACATATTTGATTCGTTCTTTGTACTTTTACAAGCAATACATTCTTGCATGGAGGTAACATAGTACTATCAAACTTTTTCAGGTTATCGAATGAACTCTGATTTGGTTTTGGTTTACAATGAGAGTAGAAAATGTCGAATCGAGCTCCATTGCCATCCCATAATGTGGATTTCCCATACACAGCACAAATTAATTTTTCTACATACGTAATCTGATCTTTGGAAATGCTTTCGTTGTTGCCAAATGTACCAAATACTTCCTGCATTTTTTTGTAATTTTTAAGGAGTTCAAAGGGTTTTAGTTTCCCTTTTCTGGAGAAAGCTGCCGTGTAGTCACACCCTGTTAAAGAATGGAATGCTGGTAGAGATTTACAAACAATAAATCCTTGTGCATTGGAAATTGCATTGACATCTACAAATCGACAAGTATTTTTGGATATACTTCCAACTTCCATCCATACATTTACAGACTGCTTAATGTGATGCATATTTCCGAAAATAATTATTAGGATGTCTGTGTCAGAGGCTCTAATTACAACATTATTGTTTTTTTAAATTTTGGATAAATGGTAAATAATTCGGCTATCAGCCTCTTCGTGGTAGCAATTTAGTATGTCAATGGTTTCTCTTTCGATATGCCCGTTTACTACTACAAATTTGTAACACTCGTTAAAATTTGCGTATAAAGTTTTATTTTGAAGTATTTCCACAATATATATCATTTTGCCAAAACTCACAAAAAAACTTGACCAAAGCTTGTTTGAAAGTGTCGAAGTGCTTTCATGAAGTCTGATGTCCGTCGTTGTTCACAACCTTGAATTAAAAATTCGGCACTTCTTTCATATAAATTAGCCCTTTTATCGCGCTCAATATCTTTTATAGATGGGCTAACGAACTTATCGAATATGTGAATTTCATTGCCTTTATGTTGACAAACTTTTTTTAACACATGTCCAGCAAATTTTCCAAACGTTTGTGGCGTTTCCCCTAATAAATGTAGTAAAAAAAAAAACCGTCAATAATTGTACAATCGACGTGATTGGGTGAAATAGAATTAACTTTTTTTTCAAGAGCCTTAAAAAGGCTGGATTTGTCTGTCTTATTCATGCTACCATCTATATGGCACAATGAAAGTGGAAATGGTGTTAATTTTATTTTTACTCCTGCATAATTTCCAGAGCGTCTGCTCTTTATAGTTGACCGTCTGCCGATCTTTTTGAAACATATTTATGATCTACATAAAAAGACCTTTGATTTGAACACAGGTTTGTACATGTACCTCATGATGTAAGAAACGTCGGAATTTTGGGAGTCGCGACGGGCGTCTGCTCTACGTATGCGTTAAAATACTGACGTCTGCCACACAAAATAAAAATTATAATGGTGTTCCAAGTGAATTGTCGCATTTTCAAGCATGTACCTAATGAGGTAACTTTAGCGAGTTTTTTCACCTTTTTGACAAGCTCTTATACTGAGAAGTTGACCATTGAGTCCCGGCAGACGGTTGGTTTTTTGCTACATATATGTGGTACTTTGACTACAAAAACTCAAACCTTTTGTACCCGATGAGGTAATTTATTTGCCTCTTGGCCGTAGGTCTATTTGTTTATTTCATTTCTTCTTCACTCTACGTGTAAATACGTTTGATTTTATTTCAGTATGTCACGAACAGAAAATTGTATTTTATTATTAGCAAATAAAATCACCAATTTGCGGCTGAAAGAATTTATTATGATTTTGCTTAATATTCTTTCCTTATTAAAAATGTAATGTCTACAAATATGTTCCTTTTTTAGTTTAGTGAACTATAATTTTGTCAATGAAAAGAGTATACAATAGAGAAGTTTTTAAAACTCTTTGAATCCCTTGAAGTAGTGACACTTTTGAGAAAATTTTGCTTAAAATAGAAAATAAAATCGGACCAATGTATTTCAACACAAATTGTCCTACATAATTTGTATACCAATACTTCGGCATTTCTTTTTGTGTTGTTTCGACAAAGTGCATATCAAGAATATAAAAAATATATATTTAAGAAAGCTGAAAGTATTTAATATCATAAAAAATAATATGTATTAGTAACAAATCATTCCACAAAAATATCTAAAAATGCCGATATCACAAAAACGCTGAGACTGCATAAGGGTAAATATGGTCAATCATGTAGGTTCCTAACGACATAACTATGGCCCAGTGAAAACTTTCTATCGATGCACCAAACACCCTGTATATAAAAAATTATTATTTTGGGTATTCAGCAGATAACTTTCAAAAAAAAACATTCGTTTCTTTCATATACCATTAGTGCAAGTCTGACCAAAATAGATCAACAAGAGTTCCCCCTACGAAGATTTGCACCAATGGTATATGAAAGAAACAAATGTTTTTCTTTGAAAGTTATCTGCTGAATACCCAAAATAATAATTTTTAACAATGATGTAAGCAGAAATAATAGTTATTTATAATATATTATATTTATTTTTAAAACCTGTATATAAATCACAGAAAACTGAAATGCTGCTTTTAAGCATTGAACATTTTGTTGATTTTTAATAACGTTATTATTTTAACAATTTTGTATATCAATTATTTCATTTATTGTACGTCTTCAAATTTATTTCTTTTACATACATGTTTCCTCTAAATAAAATATTTTATTATTGAACATTTTGTTGCTTTTTAATAACGTTATTATTTTAACAATTTTGTATATCAATTATTTCATTTTTTTGTACGTCTTCAAATTTATTTCTTTTGCATACATGTTTCCTCTAAATAAAATATTTTATTATTGTGCCAGCCTCTACGGAAACTTACTTCGAGTTCGAACATTTACTAATTGTCATAAATATTTTCAAAAATAACGGTCAGATGCCTTTAACTTGACCCTTACTTCTTCGAGTATCCCAGCCTGATCTTTAAACGTAGGTAATTATTTTATGACTCACTCTCAGCGTGTTACCTAATGATATCAACATAATAGGCCTCTCGGGCTAAAATACTGGTTTAATTTGCGATCCACACCGACAAACGAGTTTCGACCAGTAGGGCCATTGGTAGCTTTCGTTGACCCATTTCAAAAGCTACCTTGGCAACCCCAGCAACGAAATCAAATGTCCCCGCACAAAAGACACATTGTAAATAACAGAAATAGAATTGAAAAAGTCAGAACAGCTGACTTGAATTGGGCTTTGTAGGCAAACAAGATAAAAGTGGTTGGCAAACTTGCTGAAAAAATACGAAGAACGGATAATTTATGGGCCGTTCACGGCATTTTACATTACATTAAGTTTTAGTAAATTTGCTTGCTGGTATAAAAGCCACCCTGAAATCGTTGTTGCCGTAAAAAGACCGTAACCGGGTAGTAATAAAATAATAATAAAGGCCTAGATTTGGATGATTCACCTTAAAAGAAGTAGAGTAGCACAATAGAACCTAAATTTAAATTTTAATTTTAGTATATAAAGTATTGATGTCAAAATATGCCCCGTAAAATAACTATATCAATAACTTGAAATAAATAAATAATACATTTATTCACCAGTACAAAGTACAAGCAAAAACGTACAAATTCGGCACATATAGCCGCTCATCCATTTGCCCAGCACATACATACATGCACAAAAAAAAAACCACCATATTACTTAAAAACTAAATAGATTTCTACATAGTCCTGCTACGTGTACGTAGCAGGATATTTATGTTCAAGTTCCGGTGGAGTAGCTCGCAGTATAATCGAAGCATACAGGTGAGGCAGTCATTTGAGGATTTACTTATTTTATTTAAATAACAACATATTTCTTATGGTGGTTGTGAATTTATTGCAAGAAAAAAGTTTGATGTCATTGTCTAGCTCATTCCACAAATGAGGTGCTATATGATATAACTAATGATTTTTGAAATATTGCAGTTTATGTTACAAGTATGATACAAGTCAAGATCTTGTATCTCAGGGTCTTAACTTTTATCTCAAAATATTGGCATTTATCTCAAAATATTGACGTTTATCTCAAGATTTTGACTTTCACTTAAAATTTGGCTGCTGTCACAAGATTTTGTCTTTTAATTGAAGACCTTGACTTTAATCTGAAGATATTGACTTTTCCGGAAGAGCTGAGGGGTTAAAGGTACGCTTTTATTTGCTATCTCAATCTTGACTTTCACCATCTCAACATCTCATCTTTTATCTTAAGATCTTGACTTGTATCTCAAGATTTTGGATATTTATCTCAAAATTTTAACTTTTAATTTAAGATTGTGACTTTTTTCATAAGATATTGTCTTTTATCAGAAAATTTTTACTTTTATCTCAAAATATTGACTCTTCCGGAAGAGCTGAGGGGTTAAAAGTACTACTTTTATTTCTTATCTCGTTCTCGACTTTCACCATCTCAAGATCTTTTATCTCAAGATCTTGACTTTTATCTCAGAATTTTCACCATTATCTCAAAATCTTGACGTTCATCTCAAGATTTTGACTTTCAACTTAATATTTTGACTATTTTCACAAGATCTTGTCTCAAAACCTTGACTTTTATTCTAAAATCTTGACTTCTATCTAAAAATATTGACTCTTCCGGAAAGGCTGAGGTGTACCACATATTATTTCTTATCAAGATTGAAGATATTAACTTTTACCCATCATCTCAAAATCTGGAGTATTATCTCAAGATCTTGACTTTTATCTCAACATGTTGAATTTCATTTCATCGTATTCTAAAATTATTGCTCCGATTTTGTACTAAAACCACTGTGGATGAAGTAAAAAAATATTTTGAGGTTTCTGGTTCTTGTACATACACTAAATCACAATTTTTTTCGTCCCCTTTAATAATGGGGTGGGGGTGACTAATGCCAAAAATTTTTTTGAGACCTTAGCTTCTCTTATATATACTAAATAGAAATTTTATGGACTCTTACCTGCCCCGATTTACCCATTTACCCCAACCCTTCCCCAACCCTTCGACGGAACAAGATGCAAATATAATCTAGATCCAGATTTCTCAATAAATTATTATTATTATTATTAAAGTACATAAGTATGTGTACCAAATTTCAAGTCAATATCTTAAACGGTTCCAGAAAAAACGTGCGCACAAAAAAAGTTAGACAGACCGACAGACAGACAGAAATTTTTTTTCGCTCAAACTTAAAATCTCGACGTTTCATGACATTTTAAGCCTATCTAAACAATAACAATTAAAAAAAAATTTTTTGTCGTTACTATTATACTTCCACTGGATGTGGAAATAAGAAACCGCTGCCCAAGGAATCACTACTTCCACATCCAGATTTTCTATCCAAGTCACTCACAACGAAAAAATTTTGTATGTAGAAATAATTGTTTATGAAACTTTAATATCATATTTGAAATCCTCTACCCCAAAAACCCATAAACCGATACCCCACATCGGTAGTGGGGTGGGGGTGGTGATAGGGGGTGGTAGTAGGGGTGGATGAAGTAAAAAAAATATTTTGAGGTTTCTGGTTCTTGTACGCACACTAAATAACAATTTTTTTTCATCCCCTTTAATAATGTGTTGGAGGTGGTAATGGGGGTGACTAATGCCAACATTTTTTTTGAGACCTTAGCTTCTCTTGTATATACTAAATACCAATTTTATGGACTCTTACCTGTTTGATTTACCTATTTACCCCAATTTACCCCACAATCCTTCGACGGAACAAGATGAAAATATAATCTAGTTCTAGATCTCGTTAAAGTACATAAGTGTACTAAATTTCAAGTCAATATCTCAAACGGTTCCAGAATAAACGTGCGCACAAAAAAAGTTAGACAGACAGACAGAACATTTTTTTTTCCGCTGAAACTTAAAATATCGACGTTTCATGACATTCTAAGCCTATATGAACAATAAAAAATTTTTGTCGTTACTATACTTCCACTGGATGTGGAAGTAATTATCCAATGATTATTACAATAACAGTCAGTCAGTCAATAACCAAAAATAAAGACGCATAATCTCTAGTATAAAGCAGTATTCAAAATATCCCTTGAAATAAATATTTTGTAATTAATGCTAATATTATCTAGTAGAGGAATCTATACACATCCGTTTACAATAATTTTCTGAAAAGTTTTCCTCATCCTCTGAAGAGGCCGGTTCTATTGCCCCCCCCCCCCCCCCCAGAATAATTTTCTGGCTGCGCCACTGATGACAGTTATACTTTAATGTTGTTTGTTGTTTGGGTGGTTTATTTGTTGAACTGTGAATACGATGCATTTTAAAGTGATGCGATTTTCATGGATTAGGAGGTTAAAATGACCAAGTTCGGCCCTTAGATAACACATTTTTTCTACCTTTCTAATCAATCGTTCTGCAACAACTGCATTGTTGTTGCCACACAAATAAAACTACTAATACCACGAATTCAAAATAGACAAACCGTGTTTATTTGTCAGCATGTTTTATGGATGTATTGAGATTTTCGACGCGTGCCCGATACAAAATACAATTAATAGAATACGACGTTAATTTATAGAAGGCAAACATGATCCATTGTGATATTTCAAACAATAGACGGCGTAGAAAAATAAATAATCCGAAAACAAAGCTAAGCAAAAGCTAATGAATCTTTCTGTTATGTAAAATTTAATTGTAAAATGTGGCAAGTCAACAATAGCTACTATAAACGAAATTTTAATTAGATAAAGGTTGACAAACATTTAATTAACTAGGTTAAGCTAATAAAAGTAAGGACAAACAATTATATTAAGGATTTTATGTTTCACTTCATTTTAAAATAAAAGTAAAATAGAGATTTTACTGCATAATAAAATAAAATTTAAAGCTGAAGTATTTAATAACCCAGAAATTCAATATTTAAAATTTATTATAATTATTGTGCACACCGTTATTATATTTATAGATATAGGTATTTACAATTATTGTATAATATTCAATAACCATGTTTGTTATAAAAAGAGTAAACATTATATATAACAACAAATATTGTTTGTATGATTGTTGTTTTCTCATATACATATACATATAGTTGAACAATCTGCTATTTAGGTCAATAAAGTTGTATGCCGTAACTAATTTGAAGTGAGAGAAAAATACGCACACTGTAGGCATCATAGAAATTGATAAAATACGTATATCAATGTCGTATCTTGTAAGAGTAGAGAAAGAAATGATTTTGAGAATTCAGTAATAAAATGGATTCATTCTATGCCTAATATTCGAATAATAATGGTGAAAATGGAAAATGTGCCGCTTTCCTCTTGCTCCTTGTCCTCTCTTCGGTTGATTTGGCCAGAAAATTAAAGGATTCGAGAGAATACGATGCTAAAGAGTCGGGGCATATTTATTTCAGAATCGAGGTATTAGTAAGCGATCTAACTCTTTGTAACCCAGAAATTGCTCATTTCTTTCAATGGAACACTGCTAGATCCACACGGTTCAGATCACATCCAAATAATAATAAAATGTGAATTAAATCCTCAGTGCATTACGTAAGGATTAAAAAAAATGGCATATGAAAAAAACAGACTGGGATATATATCGTAAAGAGGCAAATCAACAAATCACACAAAATGAAACATTAAACTATGACAATTGTATTAATAAATTAAATCAAACAGCGAAGAACTCTATACCTAAGTACAGTCATAAATCTACATCTAAAGGCAAACCATGGTGGAACGAGAAATGTGATACTGCAGTGAAAGAGCGAAAACGGCTCTCTCAAATATATGTGGGTGATCGTAACCTAACAAATGTATTAAACTATAAGAAGTAAGATGCCATAGCTAAAAATGTATTTAAGGAAGCAAAAAGAAATGGATGGAGGGAACATTGTTCCTCGTTAAATAAAATTATGCCTTTAAAGAAAATTTGGAACACAGTTAATTCCTATAAAAATCGAAAACAGAGTAACAATATACCAATTGGCATTAACTCCGAATGGATAGAACAGTTTCACTTCAAACTCACACTTCCGTCAGTATACTCTCCCTCTCCACATGTTAAGGAAATAAATCACATCAACTCAAATACACAGTACCTTCTAGAACCTTTTACCTCTTAAACAGAACAACAATTCTTCACCTTGTATAGACAATATTCACTACTCAATGCTTTCAAATCTCCCATCAGAATCAAAAAAAGTACTCCTAACAGGTATGCTACTATCTATCCTGGCTTTGCATCCCCTCCTTCTTCCATTTCCTAGGTCCAATGTTGCAGTGGTAGGTATCTTCTCGTGTGTGTATTCTTGTTTCTTTTGAAGGTTTGGGTTCATCGATGTAAAACATGTAAAAACCCTTCCTACCGGAAGAAGGGTTTTTACATGTTTTCGTAGAATTCTCCGTATTTTTCTCATCACGGCTTCTTTCCGTCTCTCCTCTTTCTGTCAATCCTTTTTTCAGTCTTTCGTTTATGCGATGCATCAATTGTTGTTTCAGAGGCGTTTATCTTTTTTAAATGTTCACATTTCTTTTTTTGTTTTCTTTCGTGTTGGGCTCAGGTGACTTTTCCCTTTTTACCATTTTTCTGTCCAGTTTAGTTTTTCTATTTCCTCGTAGACTTTCTTCTGGAATTCTTCACACTGTAGTAGGAAGATATTCCGAGTGTTGTGAACTCAAATTTTCTGTCTCATTATTAATCATTGAAATAAATTCTTTACTTTCGGTTGAAGCAGGTAAAATCAACCTAAATATATGTTTTTGTGTATAGATGCTCTCATTAATTTGTGGTTGTCTAAGTCAGAAGAAAGTGGCACAGAATGTATTATTACCTTAAATCCTTATCTGATTATTTTAATTTCGTAAAATATTACATTAGCATTATTTAAGGATTCAAGCATTAGTCTAGCAATTATTCCGTTTTTAATTTATATTTGTGGATTTAAAAACTGCTCGTCGATGAATATCTAAAGTGTTATTACAGTACTTACTACATAGGAAATGATTTCATATGCAATACAAATATCGAAGTAAAGTTGTTATTAAGAGTTAATATGCAGAGCCATAAAAATTATAACTGTTGTATGTATAAGCAAGAACAAGATAACATTCATAATACATTTTCGCTCTGATTATGATTACGAGAATTTTCTATTATGCTTGAGATCTTGATTGAACTTTATTATTCTCTCCTCTAATTTCATAAGGTAGTGGATTCGGTTCCAAGCTTTTATAAAGTTTTAATTCTCATTTTCAATAAACACATCTTGATCTATTTCACCTAATGAGGTGCTAATATACTAATTACGAAGTAATGACCTAACTTAAAACTTAAATCTATAATATTAATATAATCGAAACTGATTTTGTTCACATGTTCATTAATTTATTTGGTATAGTAGACTCCATAAACATAGTAATTATACAAACCATTAAACGTAAACAATAACAATTTCTAAAATTGAAATGTTACTTATTTTGTACAGGTACTTTATTAAGAATATGTCTTGCTGTGCTTTTTAAATAGCATTCTCTGTATATTTTGCTAGGTTGGCTTTTACATCAAATTACAAGCCAAATTATTTAAAATTTGATGTGGTTTACATCGATAGTTCTAGTGAAAATATAATGCCGTTGTTTTGAAAAAATTTTGCGAAATTTCGAGTTTCACACTAATCTAAAGAATTACTCTTTAATCTATGGGTTCCTGCTTTTTCTGTTTTGATTTACCTGTGTACGGTAGTCATTACTATCACTCCTGGAAAACACGCTACCAGACGCGCCGGCTACGGTATGCTAGAGCTGAACTGGATTGAGATCATGGTTGTTGCCAGCAGCGAGGGCCATATGGCGCATAGTGCAAGAATATAGGATGGGAAGTAATTGTAATATGTGTTTTCGCATTGCGTTTTGATTTGAGGCATAAACCATTCTATTTGTGAATTTGTTTCTCGTAGAGTTCTTTTTCTTCCAAGTCGTCTGTTTCTTCCATTTCTGATTCCAACAGTGCGTTTGTTTGTGTTTGTGTATTAACCGCCTTCCATGTCATCTCAACGATCCTCTTTAGTCTAGGAGATTTGATTTTCCAGTGTGCTTGGGCCTTGCCTAGTTTATTCTCAGTTGTTGATATCCAAATGTTGCATGTTCTTCCTATTTTTAGTTTGTAGTTGTTAAGTACTATTTCTTTTTAGATACATAGGTTTCCTTCTTTGGCCACGTTCTTCTCAGTACTTCATTGCGTATATTCATGTCCTTTTTGCTATTGTTTTCCCCTCCTATTAATGTACTATCGTTCTTTTGGTCTCATTGTTTCTGTCAGTAGTTATACGATGCTTCTTTTAACCCCTCTTGCACTTCTCTTGGCTTTTGGTGATGTACATATGTGTGCCTGTTGATCTACCTTTGATGAATGTTGTCTGGTAGTCTGCTGATTTCCTGCTGTGTTTCGAGCAGGTATTGTCCGCAGAATTTGTATCCTACGCCGTAGAGTGATACTCTTCTGTAATGATTCGTATTCTGTGGTGAACTGATTTTGGTGAAGGGTACTTCTTATATCGTCATGTTCCATTCCGTAGATAGAGTTATGACTTCCATCGAAGCTCTGGTGATAATTCCTAGGATTTGCTTCTTTAGCCTTTCCGTTCCATAGTGAATTAATTCGTTGTTGATTTTATCTATTCCATGCGCAGTTCTTCTAGCTCCAGTCATTATTTTTAGCCATTGATCCTTCGATGATGGCTTGTTCGAGGGCCAGTGGTCTGTTTTTTGTAATAATTAAATTCTTTCCGTATTTCCGTCTTTGCGTTCCCTTCTGCCTCCTCTTGTTTCAACGTTGAAGATATATCTTCTAATGTGCACATGTTTTTTCTTCTATATGTTTTTAGATGTCTGAATGATTTATTTAGCCATTGTTTTGCTGGTAGGGTTTCTACGTTTTCCTTTAGTTGTTCGTTGATATCCATCCGATATTTATCTGTGGCCTTCATCTTTTTTCATATTCAGTTCATTTTTGTTATTGTTTAATTCTTGTTGAACTCATAGATGATTTCTTCCTTATTAAAATGTGCTGTAAAAAATAAGGATAGGGCGACTGTGAAGTAGTAAATAAAATTATATATCTTAAAGCTCTTGTGAACAATTCTGGCAACTGCGAAGAATACATAAAGGGGGTCGGTAGCTCAGTGATTAGGGTATCTAGCTTGTACTCTGAGCGAACCTAGCGAAGTAGGTTTGATCCCCACACAGCGAAAACATTTTTCATGTAAATGATCCCCAAGAAGTGGATCGAATTCCATTATAAACTGTAGGGCCCCGTCTCCTATACTCAGACAAATCTAGATCTCTTGGACTTAAGATGATCATTGAAGTGACGGAAGGCGGTTAAAACACATTTTTTTCTAAACTCGCATACATAGATGGCAAGATCGGCGTTACCAATAGAGCAAAATTTATCATGATAAAACATCTTACTAACACCCTAGTTTTCTCCATTTTTCTTTGCGCTTCTGATATATGGACCATTAGGACAGCAGACAAACGGCGCGCGGCGTATTAACGCTTTGGAGACGTTTGATATGAATTCCCTGGACAGCCCATCGCACTAATAGCTCGAATTTCCAAGAAATACATCACCAAAAGCATTGTATTCCCTCTAACGTTCTCATTCTTTACCACATCAATCGAAGAAACAACATTATAAAACGGTTGATGGTTCAAGGAAATGAAACGGCGATATCTTAGGTTGATGTCACTAAGGATTTAAAGGGAAAAGGACTGTGGGCCTAACAGGCAACCACGAGAGCAGTCGTGTTACCATCAGACGTGCTATACAGCAAACGGAGGCCAACTAAAATAATACATGAATCACATGACGTTGTGAATAAGAAGAAAAATACAAAAATGGAATATTTTATCTGTAAAATATGTATTATGTTACAGCAGATATTAACTATAATAACATAATACATATAATCGAGCAAACTTTGCCGGGTTTAAAGTTCCCTTCATCATATAAACTGAGAGGATCACACATACGTGACTAATTTCTCTCTGAATCATTGCAGTGGTAGGGTGGTCCAAAAATGACTTAAAATGGTGCCTATGGAGACCTGAAGTTTCCCATTTAAATTACACGGGGAAAAATCACTTTTTGGGATTTTTTGAATAATTGTTCAGGGTTAGGAAAAATCTAAAATTAAACTTATAGGACTTAAAGAGGACCATCCAAGGAAGAATTTGATGTATATATACAAACAGGTTTGTCGCCCCTAACACACCTCCACGGTGCTCCGAAAACTACCCTTAAATGAAAAAATGTAAATTCTTCAGGGAATTTACCGTTTTGAGCTTTTTTTTCTCGTTTTTTCTTAAGAAATTATTATTAGTGGTCTAGAATATTATGCACTAACATTTTCATTTATCTAAACAAATTCCATTTGTTTAAATAATTTCTTTTGTTGAACATTCGTCAAAAATCCTGGACTGGCAGTCTATTATTTTTAAGTTACATCAATTTATTTTCAAATATTTTCCAATTGTTTAAACAATCAATTATTATTTATTTTCAACCTTTTTTTTCAAATTAGTCAGCTTTTTGTAATAGATATCTTACCTATCTTATCTAATAAACCCCTTATTTGTTTAAACAAATTTATTTTGTTTAAATAAATGATGGTTTGTTAAATTATAGACCTAAGATATAAAAAACATAAAATTGATTATTATACAAATTTCATTATAGCTCTGCAACAAAAAAGTTGACTTTTCGAGCATAATTTGATGAAAAGTTGAAAATAAATATTAATTTATTATTTAAACAATAGAAATTATTTCAAAATAAATTAATGTCACTTAAAAATAACAGACCGATCTCAGAAAACAGGATTTTTGACGAATTCTCGAGAAAGAAAGTTATTTATAGAAATGGAATTTTTTTAAATAAATGAGGGTTTATTAGATAATATAAGATATCTAAAACATAAAATGTTAGGTCTATTACAAAGAAAGCTGACTTTTCTAGCATAATTTGAAAAAAGTTGAATAATTGATTGTTTAAACAATTGGAAAATATTTGAAAATAAATTGATTGTATTTAAAAATAATAGACTGCAAGTCCCATCTAAGAAAACAGGATTATACATGAATTTTCGAGAAAAAAAATTTAAATAAATGAAATTTATTTGAATAAATGAAAATCAACTAAAAAATGTTGATAAATATTCCACTAGACCAATAGAAATAATTTTTTAAGAAAAAACGAGAACAAAGTGCTGAAAATAGTCAATTACCCGAAGAATTTACATTTTTTTATTTTATGGCAGTTTTCGGGGCGTCGCGTCGTGGAGGCGTCTTAGGGGCGACAAACCCATATGTATATACATCAAATTCTATAAGTTTAATGCAAGATTTTCCCTAACCCTGAACAATTATTCAAGAAATCCCAAAAAGTGATTTTTCCCCATGCAATTTAAATGGGAAATTTCAGGTCTCCATAAAAATAAAAATTTTGAAAAATCAAAAAATACTTACTTACTTTTTCGGATTTGGACACATGTTGGGGGGATCGAGACCCTCTATAAAAAATGGATCTCCCTATTGCAATGGCTCTGTACACATCACATATTAAATCGTACGTTGTGTTACACAGACTCGCCAAGTTAAAGTTTTCTCGACTTTATTAATTAATACCCAGCAAACACACATAACTGGAAACTGGGCCATCATTAATAAACTTCCTACGTGCTTTCATTCCATCATTGGGAAAGTACTGTATTTTGGAAAATTGATACCAACATAATTTATTCATTTTCGTAGACCTGAAATATATTCCCACAGCCAGTTTTAATGTAAACCTATATAGTAAATAGTCACAGAAAACAAAGGGACCTCATGAAATATCTGAATTTTAAGAACGGGTAATACAATTTAATCTGAATATTTATTTGTTTGCAAAATTTCGAGATGTCATTAACAGTAATCATTCATAGTTAATACACTGATTTAGTGAGTTTTTTTTTTAACTATTTAACGTCGGCCTATTTCCGCTACCAGGGCCTATCACCGACGCCAGGAGACGAGCTACCCCCAACCTGGAAATTTTGCCGAACCTCTTCCCTTAAGAAGAGTAGGGATCTTTTACTTGCCTAACATTTAATAGACAAGGGACCGCCTGCTTTACATCCCCTCCGAAGGATGGTATATCCACTACGTAATCCTCGTCTGAAATTACGTAACTTCCGAGTATACACTGATATACAAGCCTCTAGAAGGTGGGACGAGAACGCTGTATTTCCCAAGATGGGAGCCCATCCAAGTACTAACCGCGCTCGACGTTGCTTCAACGGAATATCGACTGATATTTACATTGAAGTCGCCTCTACGCTCGCCCCATTTATTGAGTAAAAATATAACTTTGGACAAGCATTTAACAAGCATCCATTTTTCGATCGAATGGAAACATATCTCTATAAGGATTATAGATAAGTAATGGCAAAAAAGTGCTTTTATATATTTAATATACCAGTGATCGATAAATACTTCCAAATACACAATAACAAAAGGGCGTCTTGAACACATAGAGCCATCAATTTACCATTAGAACACGGAAGCTATACTTAATGGTTAGACAGTACTTTTTATTAGCTTTTCTGGTATTGATAAAAGATTGCTTTTATATATTTAACGTATCAACGATGGTGAAATAATTCCAAGTATGCAATAACAAAAGGGCGTATTAAACACCTAGGGCCATTAACTTACCATTACAGGATAGATGATATAATGTTAAACAGTACCTTGTCTTCACTTTTCAGGTATTGGCAAAAGTTGCCAACACTTTATCAGTCTAATGACCCATTTCTTTGCCACCTATAGTGTATTTGCTGGGTTAACTACTGGTTAGTCGGAACGAATCATAAAATAAGAAATAATCATTTTTATTTTTCATTCACTATTAGGTATAATAAAATACGACAGA
This sequence comes from Rutpela maculata, assembly GCA_936432065.2. NCBI lineage: Eukaryota > Metazoa > Arthropoda > Insecta > Coleoptera > Cerambycidae > Rutpela > Rutpela maculata. Next base: position 246,710,442 of record OW386286.2, on the reverse strand, counting down.
ATTACACACTTATATTGAGTACTATTTAGATTGTACACATATATTTAAACCAACTGTATTATTAACCTACAAATCCGTCATTTAACATACCTAATGACAATACTTATTGTAATTTTTATGAATTGATACAACAAAATATTACAGTATCGTTGAAAACAATAGTCGTTTCCTCAGTTTCTATCTTCTAATTGCTTGCCCGAGGGGCTAATCGAAAAAATACGTTAGAGGATCCGATTCCTCCCACTTCCCACTTGCGTGGACTTGTATGAGCGCTGCACAATTACAACGAACAGCTGTTTCAGAATGAGTAGTGGGAGAAAGGCCACTGAAAGGCCGATTGAGAACAAGAATTCAAAACAGTTCAGTCCCATCCTCGAGGTGGTTCGCACAAAGCTCGAGTAAAGCGCTGTCAGTTAATTCGGAATTTTTCTAGTGAAAGCTCTTGTGACATTTGTGGATATTATTCGGTTAAATTAAAAGAACTAAAATGGTTCGTAGTTTGGCTCAGTGGACGAAAACATTAAGTTTCCCCGCCCGGATATCGCCTAATAAAAGTTCGAAGGAAAGTGTTAATATACATCAAGTCAGCCCGACTATCACCCCTACCCTCAGCAACAATTCTTTGTCCAAGAATAACGAAATTAATACTATGATGAACAATAATCATGCATCGCTTACAGAAGTCAACCAAGTAAGTGAACTTATTATGCTCACATATTTAACTAAGGCCTTACCTCATCATAAATAAACATTTTTGTTACTTTCAAAGCAAAGAATTATTAAAATAACAAAATGGAAAATAATATAAAACCTGGCTTACTGCAGGAATCTCACAATACAAACAAATTTTCCTCCTGTCGATTAATATCAAACCACCAAAATGTTGTACAAGTTTTTTCTTTATTATCTGAAATGATAGTTTGAAGTGAGTCGACAGTAGAAAGAAATATTCTATTTATTAAGGCATGTATTTCATTAATAATTCTTGGCTTTGAAAACAATAAATGTTTACCTATTATATGAAGTATCCTCTGGGTAATGTTAGACTGCTAGAGATACTAATACTTGATAAGACGTCTCGCAAGAGAGATTTCTTATTTTCCGTTACTTATACCTATTCAGTTCCTAAGAATGTGACGATATTAAATTAATTTTACTTAATTAATACTTTGAAAGTTGTAAAATTGCCTACTTACAACTGTCAAATAATTTACATGGGATCGTCGATTGTTGCTCTATTAGTCAATTACCATATTTATAATCACACGTGAATAAAGAAAGACCTCACGTACATTATACAGATTGAAATGAGATAACAAACGCCAGGTAGTTCAGTACTTCCAACCGGCATAAGGTTCAGACAGGATATCTGCAAGATTGAACAAGTCTGTTGTTGGGTCACCAAACTGTTCAATGTATATCCTATCCCCTATCATTCCTTCATTCAAGGAAACAAACAATAACATCCACTAGAAAGAAATGAGTGAATGCAAATCAGGTATTTCAGGTCACGACACTAGGTTTACACTGAGTAAAACATATACAGTGTGTTTATAAAATATTTCAGATATCTAAATGTACAATGCGTTAACGGATTGACATCGGAAGAGGTTTTTTTTTGTGAACTTGAAAACGTCTTTTTAATGAAAACACAGAAACTTAAAAAAGCGTAATTATTTTTGTAATTTTGGTAAAGCAAATCTTTATATTCGTTAGTATAGAAACATTGTAAAAGTAATTCGAGAAGTAATTATTGACAGTAACACAGTTACTTATGTGTTACTTAAGCATTCGTTCGAGCATTTGCTGTTACTGTTGGATAGGTACAGGGTGGTCGCTCGAACATTAGAACCTCATTTAACTTCTTTATTTTTGGAGTTACGTAAAAAAGTTAAAAAATAAAAGTCATAGAAAATCAGATGTATTTTCCAAGTCATTTCAGAAAAACAATTGAAATTTGCATTTCGCATTTTGCCATTAGCACCCCTATTCTGCCCCTTGCGAGGCCCCTTGCTTTTCAAGATATTAAAATTAAACTCGGCATAGTTAATATAGACATAAAATTTCATATTTTGACGTATTTTAAGATTTTTTTTGACCCTAATTCTTGATATTTAAATGGAACACCCTGTATATTATTGCATTACATGTTGAAAGTACCTAGACTAGGGTACCTAATTATATTGTTATTTCTTTTATTGGGCTAAAAGAATAATTTCATATATTAATTACCCTCTGTAAACGATTTGCCGCGTGTTAACTCCTGTCACACCCACCGAAAAGGTGAAAAATACCCTTGAGTACATTTACCACGACATCCTATATATACTAGAAATAATCGTTAATAATTTGAAACAGTTGGTTTTTGTCTTGTTCAAGTAAAATTGAACATTTTTAAAAATCTCCCGACCATGTCCTGTAATCATTTCGTAATATGCTATCGTATATAGAAAACCATATCGATATCAGTTGAAACACTAGAGAACTATGTAAGAATAATCAATTCTTTATCGACGATATGCAACTAAATACTCTTTCAGTTAAATTGAAAGCCAAGTTTTTAATTTGAATTCCTGGCGCATTCACCATATCTTCGAATATGCTGGTAACAATAATTAAGTCTTTATTGACACACCCTTTTTCGTGCCGGGGGTTAAAAACTTGTCAGTACCATATTCTACAGGAAAGATCTTGTCGAAACTTGCATGCGTATATTCTGAAGTGCTCTTGTTTTGTTTCTTTTCTATCACCGGTTTGTTCCTTTATCAGTATTTTACAATAATATAAACGAATTAAATAATATAAAGGCATATTTTGAAAGAAAATTTAATATAGATTAATTTTCGTCTCGTAATTTTTCCATAAAATCGATAGAAAAATAGTTATCTGTTTAAGGAAAACTGATTTTTCACCTCTAAATGAGGAGTGTGAGAGAGGGAGTTTTGACTTTTGACTTGAATTACTCATTTTACTTCACTAAGTAATCGTTAATAGTATTGCCAATTACAGTTGTCTAGTATGCTTGTATTCACCTAAGGGAATGTACCTGAAGTTTCTAACATTCACTTGAATGAATTTCATATGAAGAAGAAAAACTAATAAAAATCATACTTTGATTTAGGTGTAAAAACTTAATTATTGTGGATATTTTTGTTAGCAAATATGGCAATTAAGTGTTTACGCTTAAATCGATGTGTGGTTTTTATTAACTTTTCTTTTTCATCTAAAATTCGTTCTGAATTCGTTTTCAGATAAGTATAATAACTTAGGTTAAATTTATGGACAGAATCGAAGATGAATTTATTTATTATTTATTTATTTTTATTATCACTGCTATACTTTAGTACACAAATTGTAAGAAAAACTAATAATATACCTGCACTTATATTTTATACTTTAGACAACTAATTACATATTATTTAGATACATTTTTAACAAAACTAATTATATTTGGAGCTTCTTTTATATCATTGGGCAACAACATTGAAGGCACGAAGCTCTTCGTGAAATAACGACCTCTGTAATTAAGATTTTTATAACTAATTCATATCATAATTATTTTTCGATCTTATATTATAATTATGTCTATTTATGCATTTCTTAAATATTTGTAAGTAGCTCAAGAAATGTATGTACTTACAAGAATGATACCTTGTACAATTAAGTATTTTTCGAATTCATGATTTTTTCATATATTTTATACTGTTCTAATAGCCCTTTATAATATTTTGCACTAAAAATATTTGTTTTTTTAATAAAACTAGTTGAGCGTAGAAAAAAATAAAGTTTGAAAAATACTGGCGAAGGCGTCGGGAATTTTATAGAAAAATAACAAGTGAAAAAATATTCGGTCAAATTGGCTAAATCTTTTTTTACATAAAGTATGTGTCTTACTGATCAATAAACTTTAATTAAAAAACTTTCGGAAATGACTCCTTTGACCTCCAATACCCCATAAATAAATTAAAAGTTCGACAAGATACAGAATTTTACAAGAATTTATAGTTGTATCTCGGAATCTAGACATAGGATCGAGATGGGCCCATGATCAGAAAGTCGAAATCTACAAAAAAATTCAGCCAATTTCACCGGGGCCCACTTCCCATAAGAAATGAGCGGGGTCCTTTACCTTTTTAATAATCTACTCCACAGCAATTCTACGAAAAAACCCCATCCCCATTATTTTTACTCATATAATTGGTTTGATGACTGAATATAAGTTTCGGGTTCAACAGAATACCTAGGTACTTAATTTGGTCCATTTTTTCGATGGAACACTGAGAAATTTACGCCAAAACTGCGGGACGAAATATCGCCTCTATAATCTACATCTCATCGTCTTCAGATTGACCCAGATCTCCCGTGCGTTACCTCGGATCGCTTCTGTATTATATTGGCCCAGATCACCCTGCGTCGCCTCGATAAGGGACGAAAAATCGCCTTGTGACTTACCACTTAAAAATTTATTACGAATTAAGTTTCATATTACCACATAACAAATCATACAAAATATCAAGTTCATTGTTAAAAGTGTTGGTTGTACCGTCAAAATCTCTACTAGTCAGAGATGAGTAAAGAAAATTTTCCATTTGAAAGTTTCCAATAAAACATTTGATTTGAAAGTTTCTAAAATTTCGGGAAAGTTTCCTTTGGAAACTTTCGGAATATTCAAATAATTTATTGGAAACTTTCATTTTTATCAAAACTTCGTTCAGGAAACTTCCGAAAATTTCTTGGAAACTTTCATTGGAAAGTTTTCTTTACCCATCTCTGCTACTAGTTACAGTTATTATAATGTCACCATCAAAAACATTTATATATGAATTATTCACGACACAATGATTATCATTCACATAGACAATGAAAAGAAGATGCCCCAAATCACTTCCTTGGGGAACGCCTTATGAACTCTCAATGTTACTTGACATTTTGTTGATAATTTTTGTCCTGTGGTATCTATCATTTAAATAATCTTAAACAGAATTTTCAACACCATATATACATTTCGTTTCGCTGACAAACGTCTGTTACTGATCTCAAAAGCCCGCTTTAAGCCCTCAAACACACTAAGAACTAGGTACATAATCCTCACTTAATTCCTTCCTCCATTTGTCACAAACATATTGAAAATCCGTCTTATATGAATAGGCTCCTCGAAAACCAGATTGACCTACAAATAAAATGCTATTTTTTTAACATGTCCACGCAACTGATTCACTATGATCTCCGACATCTTGTCCACAACCCGTAAAGAATTATTTGGTCGGAATTGTTCAGGTTTCATTCAAGAATTTAACATTAGTAACATTAGTTTTTAAGCTAAATACGATTTTCTCTAATCGACTTTTTATTATTATTTAATGAAAAAAAATTAATTCGTTTTCTTCGTTAAGGTTTTGGCATTCCAATGGACACTTGAACACTTCTTTGTTTATTCTGTGCGTACATACTTAGCGCGAAGAATTTCATACTTCTGATTTAGATACTTATATAGTAACAATCTCCGTTGATATGCCTAATAAATTACTACAATAAATTATTTAACGGTCCCCGATTTCCTATTGGAAAGGTCAGCAAGAAAGTATTTTATACAAATATTTGCTGCTTAATTCGACACCTATAAAATTGACGCTTTAAATTATAATTCAATAGCGCTATGTCAACAAAAATATCATGCAAGTAAACACAATTTAAAATTATTCCATGAAATGCCTTACAGGCTGTTTTTTTATTGTTTAATTTTAACGACCGACGGCGGTGGGAACTCCTTTAAACTCTTTAATACCCTAAAATATTTACTTTGAGATAAATTCGTGATAAGAATTTTCTGGTGTGGGTATTTTTCCTCAATATCTGTCATTTTATATGAGACCAGGGATAAAGAATCCACTGTTGTTGCATTAATTTTTACACCTAATTTCCCAAGTCAATATTTGCCAGAAGCATTCGTAATCTAAAAAGTAATGCGGCATTGTTTTGCGCATGGAATATCACGACGCCAGGGCCGTACCTGGGCACTAAATATAATTATTTATATTTCATTGGCGAGGATCTTTTAACAATTTAGGTAAATGCTTTTGAAAAAAAACAAATGATAGTATCTAACTAGAGGCATTCATTTATAAATTTTGTCCTATGAATTAAATTTACTATTTTATTTGATAATATAATTTAATAATAAATGCACGAAAGTACCGTTTAAATATTATGCGGGGACACGCTACCCTTTTTTTAGCGGGTGGCATCCAAAAAATAACCACTGGAGCTAGAAGATAATCAAATTTTAATAAAAAAGTTTCTATGCATTTTTTTATATAAATTGATGGTCTTTAAGTTATAGGGACTTGCTATTTTCGCTAGAGAAAACAGTAATATCAAAACTAAAAAAAAATAATAATAAAATAAAATATTTTATCTACTTTTAATGAACTGCTTTTGAACAATTAATAGTATCTATAAGCAAATAGCGTGAGTTATAATGAGTAGTTATTATAAATCACCAGGTACAGAGCCAATCACCTTTATCTTCATGCCCGAGTTCATGCCTAGCCTGTCCAATCGACAACGCGCGACGCGAAGAAGGTGGCTCTGTCCGAGAGAAATTTTTTCCAATACGGTGAAATAGAACGGTCCATTATTATTGATGGGAGGAAGGTGATTTGTCATGTTAAATAATAATTATGCCAAAAATGATGAATTCGGTTAGTGAAGATGAACTAATATGTAGGTACACCACCAGTATGAAGAAAAGTAGCTACAATACATAATTTATTACGTGAGAAATCGCAGAATAAATATAAGGGTGTACACAAATTAAATTTTCAAGTTTATTAATAAACAAACTGAGTAATTTAAAAAAAAATTTCTCAATTTAATATTTATTGTAAAGTATAGTATTTAACTTGCGGTAATGGTAATAACTCACTTGATGAATTACAGCAATCGCCTGCAGCTCGTGCTGTAAACTTCACCTGCGTGAGTTATTACCCCTCGTTGAATAATATACTATTATGCATGTCCGCGAAAACTGCGGGACAAAATATCGCCTCTATAATCAATATCTCTCGCCTCCAGATTACCCCCGATCGCCCAGTATTGCCCGTGGATCACCTTGGATCGTCTTGGACCGCCCTGGATCTTGACTTACCCCCCGACATGTTCGTTCTACGCTCGTTTATACGCTTTCGTAGAAAGCGGTTTTCATCCTATGACTCGAAAAGTATCATATTTAGCGCAAAATGCAAAAGACCAATTAGAAAGCTTAAAGACTGGGTATGATTTTTTTCCAATTTCTGTGGAATTAATAGTTTCGGAGATACGATGGCGCCTGAACATCTAAAAGGCAAAGTATTCAGTTTAAATGTCAAATAATTCATTTATATCAAAAATGCTAACAATCAATAAAAGATTACACAGTTACACAAAAAAAAAAGTAATCTGACCTGCGGACCAGACAAGTGAATCCTTATGTATTTGGACCCACTGAAACCGAATCCGGTGAAAGAGGTTACAACAAACGAGCCAATCTGACAATTCTGACTCCGGATCGGTTTCAAAGGATCCAAGTACATAAGGATACACTGGTATAGTCCGCAGGCCAGACCAATTTTTTTTGGGGCGGTGGGGGGTCTTTTTTTGGGGTTAGGAGTGAAAAACGAACCAATCTGTCAATTCCGACTTCGGATTCGGTTTCACCGGGTCCAAATATATAAGGATACACTGGTCTGGTCCGCAGGCCAGACCACCTTTTTTGTGAGGATGTGTTATTATGTTTTCAAATGATTTTTTTTGTCCACTTCAGTATCATAACAAACAGAAGTTATGGAAGAAACTTCGATCGAAACAATGTATGCCTTCAAATTTTTTTGATAAAAACGTCACCATTTTCTTATTATAATGGGCTCATTTAATGAATTTCATTTGGTAGTTGTTACTTCTTATGGACAAAGTATTAAGTACTTAAAATTAGACGATATTGAAAATTTCAGATGAATCCGATATGTGGTTTTCAAAATATACGACTTTTAAAGAGCACGGTGCGACCAACATCGTGACGTCAGAGGATAATAATATAAATCAGTGAAAATAGTTGATAAACTGAAATTCTTCACAAACACGCATAAGTGTCAAAACACACTCCTTAAGTTAACGATTTGTAATATTGTGAAACTATAATAACGCGCTGCAGCTAGCCGCTTCCTATCAAGTGACCTCACGACCGATACTCGACCGTGGGTGTGGTCCATTTTTATGATTTTTTTTTAGACGATTTATAGATCTCACAAGATTTTAGTTTTTTGCACAGGGTCTTAAAATGATAAGATCTTTCAGATAATCAAATTTAAAAAAATGTACTAAATGAGCCCATTGGCTAGTAATTTAAGAAAATCTCAAATAAGCGTTGTTTTTCGTTAATATTTAGCAATTTTTTGTCTGTTTGGAGCATTTGCTTTAAAAAAATTGCATTTTAAACTATTTAAGGTATTTAAAAAAAAAACGTAAAATTTTGATTCTTTTTTTTTTCTTTTAATCGCGATAAATATTAATTTTAGCGAAAAAATGGAGAAGGTAGAAATAAAGCGTATAGTGCAGTGACAGATCTACAAGAACCCAGGCCCGGGAGCTTTAGGTGCCCGGAACGGACCAGCTCAGATCCTTCAACACCTCAGACTTCACAAAACGAAAGTCAAGTCAAATTGATCACAAAATAAAGTTCCATAAAATAAGTATATTTAGTAGTCAAACAAGCAATACTAGGAGTTTATTGTAAATGTTTACTATTATTATGTATTGGTTTAAATTTCTTGTTGTTTGACATTCAGCCTCCTTTTAAGGATAGAATTTTGCAAAGTGAGAGGGAAATATGCGTTTATTTTCGGTTTATTGTAAATATTTAAAAAATCATAAGTGGTATAATCTTTAAAATAGTTTCAGGAATTTCCCATTGCTCTAAGGAATACAACCATATACAGTTTTTATTATAAATTTTGTATATTGTTAAATGCCATGTTCTAATAATGAAATTAGTTCATTGGCAAAGTACAATATTCAAGTACAACAGAAATTTAAAATAAAAAAAATATAGCTGTATTCGTTAGAACAATAGCAAGTACCTAAAACAGTTTTAAAGATTATACTACTTTTGATTTTTTAAATATTTTTAATAAATAGAAAATAAATGCATAGTTCCTTCTTACTCTGCAAAATCACGTCCTTAAAGAAAATTCACTCAATAGGGACTGCCTTGCGTCAGTGCTGAACATTCCCGAGGAATTTTTTAGTGTTTTCCAAACGTTATCGCTTACTACGCGTAATGGCATGAGTTGTTACAATACCAGATAACCTCATTTTTAATTAAGTCTAAAAATAATATACACACATGAAACTATTGGTAGAAGTGTAACTAAAACTATTTACTAAACAAACGGAGATAACCCTACGCGGCACGGGAAATTGTGGCAAAAAAAATCAGTCCAAAATATTAACTTTGTGGGCAATTAAAATTCCCAGACGTGTGTTAAATACCCACACCAAGTATCACAACTATTAATTTTGTGAAATAGGAACGAGGAAAGTTATGGTAAAAATAAGTAGGCGTATGTAAGATTCCATTTCAAGTATGGAGAAAAAATATAACATTTATAACACACCTGTTTGTCACTGGTGAACAAAATCCACACGCACCACGCAGAAAGGAGTGAGTGACTTACGTATTTATCTATAATAATTGCGATGTTATTGACACTACTGATACTGGCCAACAGAAGTTCTAATAAAACATGTGTAAGGGGGGTAATATTTGTTGTAAACTTGCTTAATAATATTTTAGAATTGAAAGAATTGATCATCCGTGAAGTTACCCCCATTTTAGAAATTAAAACATTTTTTAATGCACATTAGACACAATGACTACTTGAGTAAATCTCCGGTCGTAAAGGATATTGATAAACACATACAACTGTGGCGGTGTCTTTCCATTCTCAGGTGATTCGTTATAACTCTTAAAACATAACTTAGGACCTGAGTGGAAACCTGAGTCTTGTAAAAAATTATCTACTCACCGTAGATTGTCACTCTGCACTCCGCGATGATTAAAATTCAGTTGCCGATCTAACACCAGAAACGCACGAGGTTTATTATTTTAATAATTAGATTGGAATTCAAATAATACGAATGTATATGGTTAAAAATTCAAAGAAAATGATTCATTGCCTAACTAATTACGTATAAGACAAATCAGATTGCATAACACGCATGGTAAGTTAGGGACAAATCTCTAAGAGGATGTTTAATCTCAACTACATACAACAATCGATTGGTATAAAAACATTCAAATAATTCTCTAAAAAATGCGTTTAACAGTTTTGGTTTTAGGTATTGAAAAGATTATTACTGACGTTAATAATATATTTATTAAAATTCGCTTGTGGTTAGCTTAAGTCCAATTTGAGTGTATTTTCCAAAATATTTCCTCGTCGTCAGTTTTCATCAGGGCCCCCATAAGGGGGGTCAATAGGTACCGTGGTACCCGGGCGCGGTCACTTTAGGGGCCCGGTTAGACCAGCAAACGCAATATTCGCTCATTAATTATGAGACCTGGACAAATATTTTTTTCACATTTCTCCCCCCGCTCATCAGTTATTAAGTGCAGGGGGCCTCCAGACGTTGAAGAAAACATTTTTTTTCATATTTCTCCCCCCCCACTCATCAAATATTAGGCGCGGGGGCCCGCCAGTGAATTTGGTACCGGGGCCTATGATTTGATGTGGGGGGGGGGGGGGCTGGTTTTCATGGTGATTGGAAAGAAGATTTATCATTTTTTATGGATCTGCCTAAATTCTATAACAGTTTCAACCTGAAAAAATTCGCCCCTTGATGGTAGAGCAATCACTGAAGGAATCTATGAGTATTGCTATAAGAGTCAAAGACACAAGAACATGAGTTACTTTCTAGTTTTCCACTATCATATAAATTTTTCAAATTGTCAGTTTCGAAGAGAAAATTTTTACCATTTGTGGAATCTGAAAAAATATTATTGGAAGAGAACATATTGGAACAACAAAGAGAAGAAGAAAGAAGTGCAACGAAATCTGAAGAAGAACTAGAGGTTATAATCGACAACTTGATCATAACAAAGGAAGCTCAGTTGAACGTTGCTGAAGATATGATTGGCGAAGGGAACAACCTTCTAAACAATGCCATATTGGTTAAGGTTTTTAAGAAAAGATCTAGCAACAGCACAAGCAAAGACATTCTGAGACAAACTGCTTCAGCTAAAAGCAGAGCTGGGCAGTCAGTACTCGAGTAAATTGTACTCGTAATTGTACTGAGTACTCAAAGTACTCAGTAACAATTACTCAAAGTACTCAGTAACAAGTACTTGCGAGTACTTTTATTTGGATGGCACTCTGTACTCGAAATTTTAAAGTACTTTACATTATTAGGTACTCGAGTACTTTTGGCGGCCACAACTGACAAGTAACGAGTACCGACGTGCAACACAGGTCTCAGTGTGTCTTTTTCCATACAAGTGTGCAGGGCAGTCAGTGTCAGTCAGGCGGTTTGAGAAGTGAGCGTTTGTCCTGTGAAACTATATCACGGAGTGGTAAGTTGGTGCTTTAAGATTGTTAACTTTCGTAGCTCTCCAAATTTATAATAATAAATGCGGATTTTTAAAATAATAACTGATAAAAAAAGCAAAAATTTGTGGTATCACGTTATAGCTACTATGGAGCTGGTGGCAGAAACATTTATATGATCTTATTGTATGACTGAAGTTCTTGGTACTCGTTACTCATTTTTAGAAGAGTACTCTCCAAATTTTGCAAAAGTACTCATTTTTTAGAGTACTTCAAAAACAAGTACTCATACTCAAGTTTTCACTAGCATTTTTTAAAGCTACTTGTTGTGAAGTACTCGTGAGTACTTTAGTGCGGTACTCTGCCCAGCTCTGGCTAAAAGTCATTTTGAGAAGTTGTACCGAAGAAAACAGGAAATGTGATGCAAAAATTTTGACTTTAAAGAAAAGTATTTTGGTTCGCTTATGTATAGCTTTATGGTTTCCTATGGACGCTTATATGATTCGTCAGGACTAATCACTTGAAAATGCTTTTTATAATAATATTTATATTAAGTTTTCCAATTTTTACAAACTGTTTACTCACAATATGTAACCTGATAAAGGATGACGTGTGACTTTAACTCGCTTTGGAGCGACCTCCATGAAGATGTCTGCATCCTCATTTTATCTGCTTAGAGAATTAATATCTTAACTCAAAAAATAATGTTTTCTTCTTACAGAAGTATTAATAACTGTTATTCACTTTTTAAACAAAAAAAAAATATATGTATATTTTTTATGTGTATTATACATAATTATTACTAAATTTCGCTTCTGGTTCATGTTTGGGCATTGGTACTCAGATTTTGTATCATAAAATGTCATTAAAAAATTTAAATGTGGCGGTAAGACGAACATATTCACGCCTTCAAAATCTTCAATATGGTGGATGCGCCGGGATTCACTAGTTGAATGGTCCTTACTGTAATAATAATAATATAGAACTGTTAAAAGATATAGATTATTACATATAAACATATAAAACGGCGTTTGTCTAAGTACTTAATTACGAACTTATTTGTCTCTAATTTATTTGTTTTAATAAGAATTAAAGATAGTACGTAACATGAAAAAATTCAAAAACAACAGAATTTGTTTACTACCCTTGAAGAAATCTGTAAAATAAAATATATTTTACAACTTGATTAGATGTGTGAAAAAATAAATACTTATATAATTATTAATAACTATACTTATTGAATAAAATAATACATAAACTGCACGGATTATTTTGAATTAAATTGATTTATCTACTGTTTGAAATGAAAGATATTGGTATCAGTCTGGTTTCCTCATGGCATCTTAATTGAGATTGTAATTGAGCGAACCTAATTAAAAATAAAATGGCGCCTTTTGGTGGAGACGGCGAACCTAGCCTTGTAGATTGCTAAATAACTATATCAAAGTCTGCAGAGGATATAAAAGTCAAGTGAAGCTAAGTGGATTTATATTAATACAACTACAACTCGAATTCTTTTACGTCGGTCGGTAGTCTTCAACGATCTAGATCCGTTATCTGACGTAGAACTTTGTGCTAGTAATATAAAATACTTATAGCCCAGGAGATAGCGACAGAAATCACAGACCGACTTAATTAACGTACTCTCCCACATCGTTCTACTATTTATGTGCCATAAATAGTGAAAATGGTCAGAGTACGCGCGGGACATGACTCGACAGGAGGGCCTCAACTATGTAAAAAAAAATATCGTCGTTGACTGAAATAATTCGTACCAATAAATTTTTTTTATTAATTTAATGCTCGAAGAAACCTGTATGTCATCATACTTGTTGGACAAAATTCGTCTGCCACTTGCCAGAAACTAGGTAGTTTGACTTAAATCATGAATTTTTAACATTTCTTGTGCTGATACTTTATAGTGTTAGTTCCCCCTGTAGAAACCCGTCAGCCGAATGAAAGATTCTGCGTTGGTAAAATAGGGAATGAACGACTTGCCTGTCCGGACGCCTCAAGTTAACTTAATCGTGCTGGCCTGGCTAAGACAGTCGAGTATTAATTATTATTTTTCAAGTTATTTTTATTAATTGATATTGTTTTAGGGATTATTGATTGTGTATTAAATTCGAATTAATAACTTTTATAACATGGTTAAATCGAATTTAATCTGTGGTTGTGTGTGATTGGAACAATTTATCACCTTATTGTCACGCACCTTCCGCTATTTTACGACAAAAAAAAATGTTAAAATTTTTATTGTTCAGATAGGCCTAGAATGTCATGAAACGTCGAGATTTTAAGTTTGAGCGAAAAAAACTCTGTCTGTCTGTCTGTCTGTAACTTTTTTTTTGTGCGCACGTTTACTCTGGAACCGTTTAAGATATTGCCTTGAAATTTGGTACACGTATGTACTTTAACGAGATCTGGAACTATATTATATTTTCATGTTGTTCCGACGAAGGGTTGGGGGGTAAATTGGGGTAAATTTGGGGTAAATGGGTAAATCAATCAGGTAAGAGTCGATAAAATTGGTATTTAGTATATACAAGAGAAGCTAGGGTCTCAAAAAAATTTTTGGCATTAGCCATCCCCATTACCACCCCCACCCCCTTATTAAAGGGGACGAAAAAAAATTGTGATTTAGTGTATGTACAAGAACCAGAAACCTCAAAATATTTTTTACTTCATCCACCCCCACGACCACCCCACTACCACCCCCCTATCACCACCCCCACCCCACTACCGATGTGGGGTATCGTTTTATGGGTTTTTGGGGTAGAGGATTTCAAATATTATATTATTAAAGTTCTGTAAACAATTATTTCCACATACAAAGTTTTTTCGTTGTGAGTGACTTAGATAGAGAATCTGGATGTGGAAGTAGTGATTCCTTGGGCAGCGGTTTTTTAACAATAGTTTAATCTGCCAGTCTGCGACATTATTTTCTTTTACATAGTTGAGACGCTCCTGGCATGACATACTGGCCATTTACCAATTGACCTATTTCACGTTAGAAAGTTTGGTGGCGAAAACTAGGTTGGTATTATAACGTGCTATTTTTGCTTAAGGGAAGACAACAGAAAGCCCAACTATTAAACAAAGCCCTCTTGGAGCGCAAAGTGTAGCATCCTTATTTTCTTAAAGGTAAATATGTATTTAAAGCCCCCAAAAAGGAACAACAAATTTTTAATAAAAAAACTGTATTTTAAAGGAAAAACTGGAGTAAAAGTTATTCTTTAATCTAAATAAAAAACCTAGCTTATTATTTCAACGACAGAGAATCCCTGTCCGGGATATAATACGGTAAAATTCGAATTTTGAAATAAAAATATAACTATTTAACAATAACAAAATTTATTGCAAAGATAAATAAACCGGTGGAACATTGAGATATACAGGGTGTGGACAAATAAAATGTGCTAATGATAATAATATTCTACAAACAAATATCATATAAAAGGTACACACAGAGCGACAGACGTAAATATAACATGATAATAAAAGGTAATCCGTATAATCGTAAGATATGGGAAATTGGCCAATTCCGAACGTGATAATATAAATGTAATTATAGACAAATAATGGTTCATTCCCCTAATATAGAGAAAATTAAAAACAAACTGCTTAAGAGTGAATAACTAGATATTTACAAGAATTATAAATCGAAAGCAGTATAACGGACTTAACAAAATAGTACAAAATTTTGTGTTTATGCACAGTCTACATGTTATATAATTTCTATAAAGGCATATTAATCTGAAGACGCAGCACTTGCGAAAACAATTTTGTCTGTTTGTTTACACGAAAAATAGAGAAAAGTTAAAACTGGCCTAAAGTTTAGGGTGACGCAGATGTAAACGGAATACACTGCACTAGCGATCAAAATGTTGAAAATCCAGCCAACAGGAAATAAGGGCTCAATTCTCCTTTGATTTGTATGAATCGTTGATGATCAAATGGAAGATGATAATTGTTTATGCACTTACAAGATCTGCTGGGCCTTGAAGTATAAACTATAATAATGAATACAGCACAAAGTTATAGATTGGTGGCAGTTGTATGCACAATTAAGGGCATAAATATATACCATACCATATATACCATTTGAGGTATCATGTCCTTTTATAATTAAACCACTTGTAAGGCAAAGATAACGACTTTATCAGCTTCTTATTGATTCTGCAAGTCTTTTCGAGTCAAATTATGGTGTTAATATTTTATTAAACTACTTGGTAAGATTCACCGTAGCTATTTAAATAACACTACTAAAAAACTCGGGGGCTCAGATTCTACGACCCGGTTAACGACTTTGCGAGCCAAAGGCCAGATTGAAAAGGTACCATATATCACACTAAAATTATGTCATAACCATGCCCGCGTATTGGAGGAAAACTTCCAGCATGACTATTTAACCGTGCATTTTATGGAATTTCTAGAACGCTAACTCGTAAACAAATAGACGTCCGGCAGGGCCGGCGTTAAATCTTTTTTGGTAAAACTAACAAAATTGGTAATTTTTGTACTGAAGATATAAGAGAAGGTAATTTAACGGATTTTAATAAAGATTTACGAATACTTAAAAAGTTGACCGTTACATTATCACTAAAATTAGTAAAAAGCCACTGCACATGTTGACCAACTCATCTAATTCTCAAAATGTGTAATAATGAAATGCCTACAATATAATAATCATGTAATTATTTGCAGTATTTTTAATGTTAAGTTTACTAAAGTAAGCTTAAACTCATTAAAGTAAACTTGACGTTAAAGATACTGAAAATAATGATATGATTATTATATTATGGGTATTCCATTTTTACAAAGTTTGGGAATTAGACGAGTTGTTAAGATGTTCAGCGAATTTTTAGTACTTTTAGTGATACCAACCTAGTTTTCGCCGTTACATATTTTACCAAACTTTCTAACGTGAAGTAGGTTCAGTTAAGAGTTGTTTCGTATATAATAATATGTCTATTTTACGTAAAAGCAACTTTACATGCAGTCAGTGAACCAAAAGTGCGTCGTTAGCTCCCAGTCTATTACGTGCGATACGTACTCAAATGAAAAAGGTAGGTTTGTTGTGTAACCGGACAAACATTCCCGTTGAACACACGAAATAAAATGGACTTGATTGCTCCAGTTTGCTTTGCACCTTGTGAATTAATCACCGAATTAATAATAATTATTAACACAATCTTTTAAATATTTTTGGTCTTAAAGTCGTACTTTTAAGATTTCCTGTCCGTGGTGATTACACATAGAAGTGATTAAAACACGAGTATAAGCACATTAAAATTTTTGTAAATAAAAAAATTATCTGTTGATAGACGAAGTTTTTTGAAGTTGCGTAGTGTGGAAACTATTACGAATTGAACATTTCTTTTACAGTTTTACCGAGAATTTACCTCTTTCATTTTAGTTTAATACATCGGAGTTTCTAGTGACCTGGAAAACCTGGAAAAGTAGGGGTATAGACCCGTCCTGGATGGCTTAAATCAAATGAAATATTACCGGCACAGTAGCTCAATCGGCTAAGGCGTATTGTGTGGCGAATATGTTATTCGCACTGTAATACTGTATATCGTGTACCGGACTCGAACTCCAGCTCCGGTACTGACAATGTCGGTGGGTATGGATGTATGTCTATATTTTTTTAAATGTCTAATCCCCCTTCCTGGCGGCCTTGGCTTTTGATTTGGGTGTTGTCTACTGTATGTAGTGTGTTTATGAGTTTATTAAACGTTCGAGGTTTTTCTGCATTTTCAGCTGAATTTCGACGTAAATAATGTGTACCAAAATTTGCAAATACCAATTCCAGGTGGAAAGCAATTAAGAATGACACACAGGTTATTTTCATTACTTCTTCTGTTACAACTTGAAAACGATGTAATACTTCGTTAAAAAAGTACGATGTATTGTACTTTTTTATTGTAGGTATTTATTATTTTATTTATTTTATAACGAAAAGAATGAGCATCGTTGAACTTATCCAACTAATACAACCTGAGATATTGGAGTTCGAAGGTAGGGTAAAAAAGTGTAAAAAAAACTACTTTTTGCATTTTTATCTCTGTAAACTTAGGAAAATTAGGATCAAGGAACAAAAATCTATGAAAACAAAACAAAACTTCGCTCCTTTATTTATTAGTTATTGTATCTGTTGGATGACCACCCTGTATATTTTTGTTAAATATGTGTATGATATTCTTTCTGGTAATAGTGATAACTAAATGTTATCGTTTTTCGTCACATTTTTCTCATTTGTTATTTTCTACTAAAATTATATTAGGTTCATCTTCGGTAATGGTGTCAACTACATTCCAAATATTATTTCCATCATAATTTTCTAATTAATTATTTTCCTAGTGATCACCCTGCATCTTTTTCAATATAGTGTATGGCAGGTTTCTTCCTTGTCAGTTTCATTAACTACATGAGAAATATTATTGTCCTCGATCACGTTTTTTCGTTAATTATTGTTATATATTTTTCACTAAAAGTATGGTAGGTTTCTTTCTTGGTAATTGTGTTAACTCCCAAATATTATTGTACTCCGTCACATTTTTCTCTTAATTATCGTTTTTAAGGTGTCCACCCTGTATATTTTTCACTGAAAGTATGTGCCATTTCTTCGCGGAAAATAACGTCGACTACCTACTTATCAAATGTTACTCTCAAGTCAAGTAGTTTGCCAGATATAGTGCCAAGAGACAGATAGAACCAGACCGACAGACAGACTGACGGAATAAAAGACATTAATTTTCGTATTCTATATGGTCTGAAGCGTAAAAATCCGGAGAAATCTCGGAGGGTGATTTTTTCACGTTATAATGCTTCCCTTCGGAAGGAAATAAAAAGGTGATATGTTTTGTAATTGTTTAACTTATGTAATTCTGTCACAGTCCCAAGAAAGAGAAAAATAAAAATATTACTGTAAAGCTCTATACCTGGCCTACGATACTCCATAGAATAATTCTCAGAATAATTACTATTTAATTGGTTAATAGAACTAATCCCTTTTAGACGTAATGTGTCATCCAAAAGATATGATTTTTAGATAAGATGGAATTAATTATATTTATCATAATGTTTTTTATGTATATCATGATAATATGGCAACACCTGAAGGTACATAATATGTAATAAACCATTACAGTGATGAGAATTGTGTTAAAATTTTATGACAATTAGAGATAATTCCGATGATGATTTTTTATAGTGCTAATTTAGGAATTATTATAACCTGAGTAATTATTTTTGAATGGGGATTTAAACATTTTAAATTTCTACAGCGTTACTTTATGATGAGAAAAAATTTTACTATCATTATTTTCCGTTATAATGTATACAAAATTACGTGATGCAACCAGCATTTAAATTTTTCTAATATGAACGGCTATATGGTTAATAATTAATTTAATAAACAAATCAATCTATACATAATTACCATAGGAGTTAGTTATTAATGTTGTATTTTATTAGAGAAATTGACCATTTGCACGAAAGAAAGTTTGGTAAAAAGTGTCTAGATTGGTATCACTGTAATTCACTGCACATGTTGACCAACTCGTCTAATAGTCTACAATATTTAAAAAATGTCGAATTATGCAATTTGTCAAACACTGTTTCCAACTCTTAGAAGAGTTTTCACTAGTCTGTAGATTTCTACAATTATCTCTGTTCAGTTGTTCAGTAATTAGTTATATCACTATTGTAGATCATAAAATTTCCTAAAACTTGTTTAAACAATTTTCCTCCATAGTCAATTCTTTAAAAATTACAGCATCTTGAAAATATCATTTTTCGAACGTCGTGCTGAGAGAATATACAGCCACTTAAAACTCCTCCAGACTTGCAACTTTTTTATTTTTGAAGCGATGACCATATTGGGCACATCAAATTGTAGACATTTTTAAAGCCTTTAAACATGCATACAGTGATTAAAAAAAATTTTGTTTGAAAAAATTGTTAAAAGGAAACTTAATTTCTTTGAATATTTTTTTACCTCACCCTGTACATGAACTGTGTTAATATATTCTTATAAAGGTTTTAATTAGCTTCAATGTATGTTGTTAAAATAAAAAATTTTAAAAAATAAAAATTTTACAATTACCTATTTAGTACATTTTAATATGTTTGTTTTTAAAAATAATTATTTTTTTTGTTCCTTATATTGTTTTGTTACGTTGAATATTGTTTGAGATATGTCTTTTACAAATAAAGCATAAAATTATTATTTACATTCTTTTCAAAGTTATTTTAAAAAAATCAGTTTTGAATCGGAAAGAGTATTCTTTCTCTAAAACCAAAAAGAATTTCGAATATGACGTAATAACATAAATTGAAGCTAATTAAAATCTTTATAAGAAAACATTAACGCAGTTCATGTACAGGGTGAGGTAAGAAAATATTCAAGGAAAGTTTTCTTTCTTAACAATTTAATTTTTTTTAAATCACTCTGTACACATGTTTAAATGCCTTAAAAATATCTACAATTTGATGTGCCCAACATGGTCGTCGCTTAAAAAATAAGAAAGTTACAAGCCTGGGGAGTTTTAAGTGGCGCACCCTGTATAGAGTAGGTTTATCAAAGGAAAAAAGAAAAGGAAAAACACAGTATTTAGAAATAGCAAACAAAAATTAGTAACGCACAAGAAGATTAAGTAAATGTTATCTTATTTTTTGTTTAGTATTATTATCCTTAAACACTTTTCATAAATCTCAAAATCCTGAGATCGGAATTTCTATCCCGACAATTGTTAACTCTGTTTCGTTATAAAATCTAAAAATACATGTATTAAAAAGGTTGATTTTTTTGTAAGATGGATGAAATCATCTTTTGTCCAAAATCCAAATACATATAATTACTTGCCAGCCATGTTACAGTTATTACTGACAGAACATCTAGCACGAAAATTATAACAGTTTTATTACGTTAATTAATGCAATTACGTTACGTTCATAATATCCTGTGGATATAATACAATAGCATTAGACGGCCAGATACAGTTTTTCAGTTTAGCTAACCGTAGATGTGGTAAACTCTTCCTTATATTTCTCAGGTTGTTAACCCTGTTAATATCAACAATCATCAAGAATTGCAAATGGATTCATCAAAGCATGTCAGAACGTAATATACCATTTTCATTTATTTTGACTGGACTGGTTTTTCATCGACGCCAGTGCGGTTTTTGTAAATTGTGATGATGATTGAGTTAGTATATTGATAGATATTTTAAACAGGAATCGTCAGACAATATAAATGAGAATTCCGAGTGAGTCATCCGCGTTGTTTCTTTTGACTAAATTTACAATAAATGGGTGTCCGGATGATCAATCATTTGCGTCGGTGTGGACTTTCAAGGACGTTGTTTAATAATAATAATTTAATAGAAGTGTAGAATGTGAGACCTAGCAAAAGAACATGTCAGTCACATGGCGGCGGGATGTACTATGTTGGCACCATCCGAGTACACTCACCAACACAACAGAGTGGTCAAATACACCAGTGCCACAAAAATCTACGAATATACCCCTGTAAAGATTGTCAATACCAGCGACGTCACACTTATAAGTGAGACTTGCGTCATACATAATAGAAAGGAGAAATCATGCTTGCTGGTCCATGTGTCCAACTCGAATGACACCAATGACAACGTGATGCTTAAAGAAAAAAAGAAGTTGAGCAAGTACAATGACCTCCAAAAGAAGCTAGCGGAATATGGGATGCAAAGGTCATAGCCATGCCAGTGATTGTAGGAGCCTTCGGAACTGTTAAGAAATGCCATGACTGGAGCTCCAGTCATGGAGCTTCCAGATCAGCCAAGCGCGCAAGGAGTACAGAATATTGCACTATTGGGAACCGCACATATTTTAAGAAAAGTTTTGGACTAGGAAGGAGTCTCTGTGATCCGTTGTTGAACTCTAAGCTGTTGGAGCTGATATCACCAACGTCGCTTGAAGGGCCTAAGAACCTGGAGCGGGCTCCAACAGAGCCAAATCATAATCGTGTGCGGGAAATCAGTGAATAGTTTACAGCTACTGTTGAAAAAGTGTGTCCCTTATTAATGGTGAGTTGTACCAATTAGTTCAGGCCAAGTTCAGCTTGATCCAAGATGAAAAGCCAAGGTTACGATTGTTAGAACTTAGTTGGCACAACTCGCTCTTAGTGTATGATAATGATAATAGATGATATTTTCTGCTCTACGTCCGAAGAAATACTTCCACCAAAACGACTCTTCAGCAACGTATTCTCTCAAATCCTCATACTTTTTGCTACATCGATCGGAAAGAGGACACTATAGAACTATTAATGGTTCAAAGAAAATCATCAAAGGAATGTCAACTGGAATAGTCCATAGGTCATACGACATCTGCCATAATATGAACAAGAAACGAGTTTCCTGCTACTTCAGGGGATATTTGCCTTCGAAGGTGCTGGTCTCCTTGACATAATAAACAAACCATCACTAGCTGCTGTACATTTTTTCTTTTAATCGCCTTATTTATGTTAATCTCCTGTGAGTTTAGCCCTGGGCTATTCCACCACTCAACCAGGACACACACGCACATGGATAACATCACAACACCCATTCTCTCTGACATTGTCATCTGCCGCAGCTGAAACTCGAACTCAGGAGGGATAACATCGCCTAGCCATGTTGTTTCACCCAACAGCAAATTAACCCACAGCCATCTCGGTAACACATTAAAAACGCCATTAATATCCATACCCTGGCCAGGATTCAAACCCGGGACCCACTGATCTCAAGCCCCATACGTGAGCCAGTGAGTCGGTTTCGAAATTTAATATTGGTTGTCCCTATTTTACTTGTTTCTTCAGTAAAATCTTAATTTTTAATGTATTTCAATTAATACATCAGTGTTCTCGCACTGATCTACGTTTCTTTTAATTTGTAATTTAGTGTCTCAAAGTTTATTTTGTACTTTGTACTGTGATTGTGAAGTGGGTCTGTTCTAAAAAACTCAAATCAATGTGACAGCACAAGACTCACGTGGTTTACCGAGTCAACAAAAAATAGACAAAAAGAGATGGAATGTAAATTCGGCTCGAAGGACCAAAAATTATTTCCGATGAGATGAGGGTTTTTTGCTGAATTACTTTACTTTTTCATTTACGTTGATCGATCAAAACTTCAAGACATGGGCTGAGTGTCAGTATATTGGCATTGGGATTTGACACACCCAATAGATGTCACACTGATTAAATAAATAAAAATTCTGTTGATGAGGGTTTTTTGCTGAATTAATTTTGCTGAATTATTTTACTATTTATTTACTTTTTCATTTACGTTGATCGATCAAAACTTCAAGACATGGGCTGAGTGTCAGTATATTGGCATTGGGATTTGACACACCCAATAGATGTCACACTGATTAAATAAATAAAAATTCTGTTGATATGCCCTGATTTATACACAATATACCCATATATTTTTCATGGTTACAAAATCTCTCTTACCTACCTCTAGGACCTATCTTATAAATGAGAAATGGAGAACACCCAGAAGTTCACCGCCCCGTGTCTAATTTTAAGAAATCACAATTCGAAAAGAGCGTCAATTCGAAGAAAAGATATGCTAGTGACATGTTTACACAATAGCTCAATGAGTCGTGTGTTCACTCGTTAGGTATAAGTCAATTAAACTACTAGATATTAATAAAATTATAGGCTCATAAATTACGTCATTTTGATTTAAATATATGAGTCAGCATGTAATAAAGTTCGAAATAATAATAGCAAAAATATTTTTTTCTACCACTAATATCAAAAATATGTTATTTCTGAATATATTTAAGTGTCAAAAGCCGTTAAACGAATTATGAAACTAGTTGGTCTCGTGATTTATCAGTGGATGTTATAGTTATTTTTACTTCGGTATTTGTCAATTTGACAGTAACTAAAAAATAGTACATTGTAATACAAGTGTGGCAAGGGCTTCATTGCAAAACAATGTATGAAAGTAGGAACACGAGCGCAGCGAATGTTCCTAGCATACGAGTTTTGCAATGAGGCTTGCCACATGTGTGTTACATACTATTTTTTCAACGGTTCTGAAGTTATTTCCCTTGTCTTTCAAAATTTTAAATTTATGAAAATGTAATGGAGACGTGTGGCAATTTTTTTACCGCACGGCGTGTAGCAAAGTAACATTTTCTGCAATCATTTTGAAATTATAAAATTTGAATTTCAACAAAATTGCACAAAAAATTCTTACCGCACGACGTGCGGCAAAGTGACACTTTCCGCAGTCATTTTGAAGTTAGAAAATTTGACTTTCAACAGAATCGTAGAAAAAATATGTTTCTGTATTTAGAATGAACAGTAGTAGTTAAAATTAATTAAAACTCTAAATTCGACAGACAAATTGGAGAAAAAAGAAAATCAGATGCTATACAATGGTTCATTTATATATCATACTGTAACAACAATAAAAGTCGTTTTTACTGAACGTTAATTATTTTTACTCAACAAATTGAAATGAAATACTGTGTATCTGACATTTTTTCTATGCATGAGTTGCTGGTCATTTTCACTTTTTGACCGTGCAACGTGCATTGATAATTTCTCTTTGTTTACATTGCAAAATTTTGTTAAATATTGTTCATACTAGACAAATTAAAATTGTTTACTAAACAGTTGTTTATTACTTATTGCTTTTTAAAAATGTTTAATAAAAAATATACTGTATAATAAGCAACTTATATTACGTGGGTACTTTAAACCAGCATTTTTATCACTTGTTTTACAGACTAAAACACCATCACACCATTTATTTTAACGTACCATTTTTGCATAAAAATGACTCAAACTTAATTTTTCTTACCGCTATATTCCGAGTAAATCAGTTAAGCAATTAGATACGCTTCTGGCGGAAACCAAGTACTTCTTTCACGATTTTTATATTAATCATTATGGTAAATATAACATTACTCAGTGGTTAAAAAAGCGAATTAAAAAGGAAAGAAAAACTGCAAGTAATAAATATCTGTGAGATTAAATAGCACATTTGTGGTCGTACACACACTTTGCAATGTGCAACTTGCTCTACTTGCTATATTTTATATTTATTTTATATTAATTGTTTTATGTTTCCTATCCTAGTTTCTATTATCTGTAACAGCTGCTGTCTATGCAATACATTTTAAATTTACATATTCAACAAATACGTTTTCTAAATAGCTATACCACAGAAGTAGAATGCAGACACAAGAATATTTTATTTAATAAAATAGTCTTTGTAACGCCATATCCTAAAATGCTAAAATTAAATTTATTTGACAGTTTGATTGAATTAAAACAAAAATTTGTATTGTTCAAATAGGCTTAGAATGTCATGAAACGTCGAGATTTTAAATTTGTGCAAAAAAATTTTTGTCTGTAACTTTTTTGTGCGCACGTTTACTCTGGAACTGTTTAAGATATTGTCTTGAAATTTGGTAGGTACACGTATTTTAACGACATCTGGAACTAGATTATATTTTGATCTTATTTCGTTAAAGGGTTGGGGGATACATTGGGGTAAATGGGTAAATAGGTTTTTTTTTATCTATTTATTTAACGTCGGCCTATTTCCGCTACCAGGGCCTATCACCGACGCCAGGAGAACCTAAGGCCTCAAAATTTTTTTTTACTTCACCACTGCCGATGTGGCATATCGTTTTATAAGTTTTTGAGGTAGACGATTTCAAATATTATGCTATTAAAGTTCCATAGACAATAATTTCTACATAGTGAAGTGCAAATATAGTATCAAAACTTTTTTCGTTATGAGAAACTTAGATAGAAAATCTAGGTGAGGAATTTATAAACACCCTACAAGATTGCATTGTAATTCTAGTCCTATGAACAAACGGATATCAGCGTACCTGCCTTTCAAGATTATTTTAGCAGGTTGCTAAATTAACACCATGGTTTCAAGGATAGATGAGAAGATACTTCTCGAGTACTGTGGATGCGCAGTAGGTTTCCCCGAGTATTATGGATGGGCAGTGG
Source organism: Rutpela maculata (assembly GCA_936432065.2). Taxonomy (NCBI): domain Eukaryota; kingdom Metazoa; phylum Arthropoda; class Insecta; order Coleoptera; family Cerambycidae; genus Rutpela; species Rutpela maculata. Next base: position 246,684,846 of record OW386286.2, on the reverse strand, counting down.
CTTTCCTCGAGTACCATTGATGCGCCGTAGATTACCTCGAGTGGTATGGATGCGCAGTAGGTTACTTCAAGTAATATGGATGCGCAGTAGGTTTCCCCGAGTATTATAGATGCGCAGTGGCTTTCCTCGAGTACCATTGATGCCAGTGGATTACTTCAAGTGGTATGAGTGCATAGTGGGTTTCCTCGAGTAGTATTTTATAGATATACCAGTCAAAATTTTAACTTATTTATGGTTATTCATATTTTTTTATTATCAGCCTTATTGATTGATGAGATGTAAACAAGGCTTAACAATATAATTTACCCCATTATTCTTAATTTTGTAAATTGAAGTAAGTTTCACTTAAATTCTCTACATCGGTGCTGTTGTTTATTGTATCATGTCTAGCATAAGTCGATCCAATCACATACGAACATGGATACAATATGTCCAGTTGATTTTCGTCCTCTGACGGAAGTCGACTCTCAGAGAATAATGAATTAATAAACAATAGCGGCAGTCAGGCAATAGCGCTGCATTAGAGTACGATGCACGAACACAAGCTGGTTATCCTTCGCCCATCGGAAATTGTCATATTTGATATCTGACGATTTAATATATAATGAGTTCTTCTGGCATCACCTAAATAATACGATGACGCGAATAAGAGAACTATTTGCAGAGACATTCGAAAATAGACCCATACCTTCTCTGTCTACATCGTACAGACTGATTAAAAAATTTGTACTACGGGGATATGGCAAATCGTTGATTTATGGCTTTTAATGTTTTCCACAGTCATGTTAACAAATGTCGGGAGAAGTCTCTAGGGTAGTATTTAACGGACAACCGTCAATTGGTATGGTTTCTTCGAATTTATTCACAATGTTCGCATTGCAATGGACCGATGTCTTTTAATTTGTAAGGCACTAATTTCGATCTCTTTTTAAAATTTTTACATTATTGAAAATCAATATATGGAATTACTGTGTGGAAATTGAATATGAAGCTAAATTTATTTAAATCGCAAATCATCGATTAAAAAAATTCGGTTATCTAAATCTTGATTAGTATCAGATTAACCCTACCCGAAAACATTAACGGAAATATTACAATCTGTTAATTATCATCAGTTAGTTATTACTACTGATTAGTAGGATTTGTTGCATATTCAGATTTTATAGATAACTTCATTTGATTTGTTAAATCTTCAATTAATTAAATAAATCATCGATTCATTTAACTACGAATGTTTCTAATCCTATGTACTTAGAGAATATTATTTAGGTATTATGCAAATCACAACTTACACACTTTTTTATTTATTATGAAAATACCTACTTTCTGTATATTGTTGCCCTAATCTGGGCACGCTAATATACTAGTTAGGTAAATACTTTAAAACACTCATTATTGGAGAACCAATCAAAACAACTACTCTTCTAGCTAATACTGACGAAGTATTGAATTACATGATAGGATTCTTAGCATTTTAAAGAAAAAAAAAATATTGAAAATACTTAAATCATTCATTTACATTTAGTCATTCACACTTTTTTTATTTAATATGAAATTATCTACTTTCTGTATATTGGTACCTTAATCGGGTCACGCTAATATACTACTTAGGAAAATACTTTAAAAAACTCATTATTGGAAAACCAATCAAAACAACTACTCTTCTTGCTAATACCGACGAAGTATTGAATTGCATGATAGGACTTCTGGCATTTTAAAGCAAAAAAATACATATATATTGAAGACACTTAAATTATTTATTGAAATTCAGTCATTCACAAGAATTATTGAACCTTACATTCTATTTCAACTCTAGAAAAGTTGTACAAGTTTTTTCGAACTCATTAGTTCTCATCAGTAGAGTATAGAAACATTCATTCATTATTTACAAGCCTATTCTTGATTTATTTTTGACAATTAATTATTTTTATTTGTTTGCTTTTATCATGATTAGAGAATATTATTTAGGTATTATGCAAATCACAACTTACACACTTTTTTATTTATTATGAAAATACCTACTTTCTGTATATTGTTGCTGTACTTACTTTGTAAAACATATATTTTAAAAATTATTTAAAAAAATGTATTTTTGTAGTGTATTGAAAGAACATCTACTGTGGGGTATTTTCTATTGGCCGTAAAAAATGAATGGAAATATAAACTAGGATTCTAAATAAATAAAACAAATATAAATTGCAACATCTGATGAGTCATATAATACAGATTACGCCCAAAATGTGTGTCTTTGCACGTATCTAATAGTGTTATGTTGATTACTGCTCGTTCTACTTTCAGTTGTTATAGGTACATATTTATCAACAAATATCGATATCAGTTATTCCAGAAACATTAAACAAATAAATAAATATTCTTATTCATCGTTATAGAATTATTTACATCTATATTTCACCGAAGTTCCGAACGGAAGCAACTTTTCTAATTACGATAAAATCTCTTAAAACCTCCTTTATCAGTTACTCTGTTACCAGTAATCGTGATGATGACGAAGTCGAAGAGAATTAAGTGGGTATTTGAGATCATCTTGAGGTATGGTACGAGCCGCGGGCCTCACTGTATTATGCACTGTGCAACACTCTACTTTGACCCAAATAAGGAAATCTTTGTAAATATTTAATTCAATACGCGCCTCGATTCCTCGATTAATATGTAAACTAAAATGAAGCTTGCTGTGTAATTACTAACACACCTATATCTATATATACAGGGTGTCTCAGAACATGTGGACAATTTCTCGGGAGCGTAAATTTTATGTAAAAACTAGCGGAAGCATCATTATACTCTTCGCCGATTTACTTAGCTTTTTATATAATTGCTACACATTCCATAGGATACTCTTCGCAGTTTTCTTGTAAATAATGTTAGTTTTTGGACATTTTGTGATACCAACTTTGTTGTGAAAAAAAAATGGAAAAAAAACAACCACCCTGTCAGAGATTTGAACACACGACCTTTGGATTGCAAGACAAAGCAACAACAACAACCATTTATTTAAATTAATATTACAGAGTATGTACCTCCCCGAAACCTGGTCCGGAGCCAATTAGACAACCACGGCACGCAGTGCCGCGATGATTGTAGAACTGGGCGGGGCAGGTCTGACTTGGTTTGACGACAAATAACTTAAAATTAGTACTCCTGTTTGCCACAGGCAAACTTAAAAACTATATTAAAATTAAAAATGTGTCCACACGGGCCTAAAGCTAATTAAAATGTAAAAGGTTACCATTCACTAGGTAAGGCACTTATTTAATTTTGGTTGTGGGTACGGGAAACAAAACTCAGCGAAAAAACCCGTTCGAAGCAATTCCACTCTGGTGGTCTTTCTGCCGCCAGGAAAATGTCGTGGAAACTAAAAGAAGATATAGTTCGAAATATTTTGGTTTTTGAGAATTTATTGGTCAAGATGGAATTTAGAAACAAAAAAAGGACAAAAGAACAAAAAGGATAAAACAAATAGAACGTATAAGGGAAATAGGGAAGGTTGGTTATAAGTTTTAGTAAAGATTTTAGATGGAAAAATAAGAAGTTGTCGTATAGAATAGTATGGCTATGGCTACGGCTATGGTTGCCAGAAAATAGGCAACGCCTGGTATGGTAGAGGGTGTCAAATATCGAAAAAAATTGCATTATGCTGTCTGATTCGGGTTATGTTGCGGGTTAGCGGACTATCGCCCAGTTTGAATTATTCGTATAATTTTTTAGAAACTTCTTGGACGTAGTCCGCTAGTGGGGTTATGTCGTGGCAACGTGCATAGAGATCTCTGAGGGAGGTGTACCTATCAGAGCCTGAAATGAGGCGCATAAATTTATGTTCGAGAACTCGAAGTTTTCTCATTGTAGTGGCCGGTATGCTGCACCACACCGGCGCCGCGTATGTGATGGCCGGCCTGATTACCATTGTGCACAACAGTTTTTTATTCGTCCTGTTGAGTCCGCTACCCCTGGCCAGGAGCGAATACAGACTCCTGGACATGGAGTAGACCTTGCGTATAGTCTCGTTAACGTGAGTGTTGAACGTCAGTCTTTTTGCCCAAATACTTTAGGCATTGATTGATTGGAATTTGTTTACCCCGATCGAAAGTGGCGTTGAAATCCGATTTTCGGTGAGTCGGCACGTGAAGAGAATCGTCTTCCTGGCGTTGATCCGAATCTTCCACTTGTCGTAATACGACAAAGCTTTAGCCATTGCACCATCACACATTATTACGAAAATTGAACGTCTGTAATAAATATCATTCGAATATTATATTTCAACGGATTAAATATATTATTATGAAATACAATATCGGAAGATTTTGGATTTGGGTGGCAGGCATAGTTTCAACGGCTTGACAGACCGCCTACAATAAAGGCGTGTACCAGTGCTCTAGTAGAGGGAGCAAATAATGACGCGCGATCAGGAAAACACGTACATCATTGCTGTTAAAAATTTCAGTACCATTTATTCAAAGGAAGGATGTAGTTGGCTCTGTTCAGTGTAGGTATTATTATTACGTGCTTTAATAACTAAAATTATTTAACTCGTTATACTTTCAAAACGAGTCAAATAATTCTTTACATTTCCCGCAGACAGAGCTGCCAACGTACATGTGGTGGGGAAAGCAGGTGGCACGAGTAGGATGTGTTATACGATAAAAAAGAATAGCCTAGTTACTTCGCTCTCGCTTGCTCTCATTGCCGACCTAAATGAAACATTTTCTGACACTGTATATAATATATATTAGTTAAATGTATAAACAAAAAAAAATTATAGAGAATAACATTTCGCAAGATTTCTATTTAAGTGCAAGTGAAAAAAAATTAGAAAATATATTTTTTTTATTTAAATGATTAATAACTTTTTTATTTACCGATTGATTTATTTAAAAAACAATAGTGTTTTTGCGAAGAGTATAATAACACCATATGTTTATGTAACTTTTTCAATAGGATGCAGCTCTACTGAGATATTCATTTCTTAATACAAAGTGGGAAAAGCGTTTTTTTAGTGATAACTTTTTTACTGCTTGGCCTACTCGATCACCTGATTTGAATCCTTTAGATTTTTATTTGTGAGGATAACTCAAAAACGTATTCAACTCTAGTAGAGACCGGAGAAGAACTGCTACAACATATTAGGTTCCATTACCGTAAAATACGAAACAGTGCTGAGGTATTGTGGAGAGTGTAGCAGTCTTCAATCAGTCGGGTCCGCGTGGAAAATTTTGAGCTTCTTAAGCTAGCTAGCTAGCTAGTTGATGAAGCTTGTTTGTCTCTGTCCAACAGTGACGATATTTCTTCTCTCTCTGCGCGGCTACTTGGAAACTTAGGATGGTTGACTAGTACTTATGGAACGATCGATTTTCTTCTTTTCTAAACTGCATTCTGCAAACGGCACAGTGCTTCACCATTTTGCACTAAATATATTGTCACTAAACTGTGTAAATATGACTTCAGCGACAAAGAAACCAATACACATGTATCTAGATATAAGTTCTTTAATCGGAGGTTAGCATCTTTTTGCCATTAATTTTGCTTAAACTCTCATGGTACATACTTGTTTGTTTTGAGTCCTTTATATTGCTTTCATATTATTTTGCCTTTATTTATATTCTACATAATTTTTCCTTGCCCGATAATAAAAAACTGCTATTCAGTCCCAGTTGCCCGGATTTTTTTCGTGGTAATACCATGATGCACCTGACAAAATCTGTAGAAAATACATCGATATGCAGGTGTAACGTAGCGGAGCAGCGCGCTACATTTTAAACGATCGGTAAGAGCCTATTTCAATTTTCCCGAACAAGTAGATAAGACCAAATGATCAGAGTGCCCAGAAGGACCACTAGATTTAACCCTCTTGATATTTATTGGTGGAGTTACTTGTATTAGATGCCGGTGTGGCTTTGTGCCAAAAGTTGAATGCACAGCGTATTAAAAATATTTTATTTGAGTGAATGTTGCGGTGTGTTTTTCTCAGTTTCACTCATGTCGTGGTAGCCAATGAAATCCACTTTTTTTAGGCTATTGCATCAATTAAATACCATTAGATCAGCCTTTGGGAGCATCGATAGAACATAAATATGCAGTTTTATCTCTGAATAACACTACTTACAGTTATAAATGCATTGTAAGTAAGTTCTTTCTCAAGCTGTTGCAAATTAGACAGTTTATTGTCAAAGATCAAGTCCCTCATGCGAAAGCGCTCTGAATTTAATTAGATAATAAACTGCCAGTTTACACTATTTATATTACTAGGAAACGACACTCAAAAAATGTTACCGATAAAATTCTGAGCACTAGTGACATTATATACGATGATTTCTATATCTCGAAACTTATCGCAATAACAGCTATTGTTGTGGATTCAGTTACGAGAAATATATTTTATAGAATAGCAGTATTAAATCACGTTTGTATGATTCATTTACTTGCAACGGCATTTATTAGAATAAATTAAAAGAATCACCATTTAACACTGTATTATGTGTCATTTAGTAAGTAAAAATACCTCTCTGAAATAACTTGTATGATAGTATCGAATAGTTTCGACGTAACATGATTAGTTTCTTTCCTATAAAAAAATGTGTCTAATAAGTAATGTAAAACGGTTTTAGTGTTTTCCATATAATTTCAATTATTTTTCTTTTGCTTGCAGATATACTCCGATCCTGAGTCAGAAAAGGCTATTATGAGTTCAGTAGTTTACTGCATCCATCATAAAGAAGGTTGCAAATGGTCGGATGAACTTAGGAAATTGAAGGTAAGCGAACAATTATAACAGCATATTAATTAGCCATAAAATTGTCTTTAAAAACATTTTAAACATGTTTAATAGGCTTTCCAAAATCCACTAGTCCTGCGACTAAGATTAAATTCATTCAATAGTTTGTTAAATACCTTTAAGAATAAGGAGAAAGATCTGTTTTGGAGAAAAATTGAGCACGTTCTTTGAATTGTGAAGACCTCTATGAGTGAAAGATGCCTAACGGTCTTATGGCTAGTTACCTGTATATGATTCAATATTGTCTTAACACTAATTAGCTTTATCGGGCATTTTTTTATACCTGCAGTAAAATCGTTCAAATCTGCTAATGTGTATTCAGCTTTTAATATCATCTGTACAAATATGAGCTTTATCGCCTGTTGTAATAAGGCTCATTATTATCATTTTCTCTATAAGATTTTGTAGTATTTGCAACGTTAATATTTATATTTTTTACGTGTGTAAAACCGAATTATTTGCTTTAACCGTCGCAAGACCCTTTTAAAGCGTTTCTAAATAGCTTTTAATACGAATTAGTAGATTGCCCGTAATATAAGCCACGTATTGTTTACTAGATAGATGTTTTGGTGTCTGCGGTTTAGTTCTGAGTGTTTGAATTAGGTAACATAATTTTGATTGATTGTATAGAATATGCCGTGCCTTTCCGGTAAGAAGTAAAAAATCAACAGTGATTGTAAATCTCATTGCAAATATTTCTCTATGTGGAACGCAAACAGAAATTTATAAAATCGTACACTTGATAGCAAAAATGAAACTAGGATAATTCTTGTAAGCGGAATTCTTAATAACTTAGTTATGTGCATATGCCTGTAAATCGGACTGGCATGAGTCCATTATCATATATTAACAATTTTAATATAAACTGATGATTAATGATAACTTTATTATTAAAATAACACAAAGACCATTACAGATAAGACAAACGTAAACAATGCAAACTGAACATAAAAATAGAAATTAATAGTAATGACAAAAGAAAAGAGAGCATGTGTTTCTAAGTTCTCATGCACCTTCACTATATAGTAGTAATATACAGGGTGATTTTTTTTGGGCGTCTATTAGAAGTATATCGAGAAAGAAAAATGATATCGATCTGAAAATTTGGCTATAGACCTAACGGGGTAGGATCTATTTAACGAAAATATTTTCAAAATGGTGGCATTTCCGGTTATACTGGAAGTTGACCCCAACTTTGCTATTTTAAATGGAATGCCCCCATTTTCATTCTGTTCTTCGCTGTGGATCTTTATAATAAAGTTCTTGCACAGTAGTAAATTTAAAATTATGGAATTTATGATTCACTAAAATCTTCCGAATGAAACTGTAGGAAATGTCTAAATCCGCTGCCACTGCACGAATCGAATGATTGGGATTTGCATAGAAATAGGCCAAGACGTTAATTTCATTATTTTCATTTGATGTTACAGGTCTGGCTAGTGTTCTTTCTGCGTGTCGACTGCCAAATCTAACAAAATTGCTTTGCAGTCTTCTAACTTTTGTGGATTCATTGATGGTAAATCAGGATACGTTTCATTAAATTGTCTGCATGTTCTGCTAATTATTTTGTCACACTGTCCATGAATGTTAAATAAATTCGAAATATTCGAGTGTGAGTAATTGTTTGCCATTTTCCCCACAGTAAATAAGTACAACACAAACTGCGTGTAATGAAACACAATAACATAAATTACCTATCTGTCACATTTTTTGTATTTTGTTTTGTCAACACCCAAAGCCTACTCTTTAGAAGACGGCACTCTTCGAGATACTCTTCAACATTTAGACAATATACTCTTCAATTTCCATTAATAACACCGAAAATCGCAAATATCTAAAGAACCAAACATTTTGGGTATAGGAACATGATCATGGTTATATGCGCATTTTTTTTTTCTCTATCGAATGGTGCATTTAGTTAGGTATGGTGCCATTTAAAAAAAATGAGTTTTTGCTGTTTTTGTGTGGTCGACATATGTCAATAATTTTAGAAACTTTTTAGTGGATATTTTGATAATTTTCTTACATGATGAGTAACTCCAATACCTTATCTTACCCTCATAGAAAAATCAACATGTTATCAATTATTGTTATTACTGAGATATTAATTTCTATGTTATACAACTTTTCTGTCAAAATTTTAGGAAAAAATTTAATATCACCGGAAATATTAATTTTAGCTATAGGAAACCTTTAACGAAATGTTCTTTAAATTAACTGAAGAATCTAAAAAAAATGGGGGCATTCCATTTAAAATAACAAAGTTGGGGTCAACTTCCGGTATAACCGGAAATGCCATCATTTTGAAAATATTTTCGTTAAATAGATCCTACCCTGTGTAGTAATGGCTCCATCAGCATCTGAAACTGCTCAGTCTTCTAGGCATGGATAGAATTAGATACCTTGCAAGGTCAATATCATAAGTTCTCTCACGTGTCTTCCACGATCTTTCAAGTTCTTGAACATTACCTGAAATTAAATTATCTTATCTTTTTCACTATCATCTCGCATCCCTCATCCAAGGGGAAGCTTGTTACACAGGCCAATGCAATGTACAACGCCCATAAGGCAACAACACGGAACAGAGCACCGAATGTTATACTCAGAGCTGAAGGCATATCCCAATTTGGGAATGCCTGAGGACACTATGGTCCCAAAGTATAACTTCAAAATACCGAGAGGAGGCGCAAACGATCTGGTATACGGACGGCTCCAAGATAGAACAGTGAGGCGAAGCTGGGATTTACGGCATAACGTCGAAAACGAAAATCCCGATAAGTCTAGGAATACTCGCCACAATATTTCAGGCCGAAGTGGTGTGCAAAGGAAATAATAATGAGGCAAAGAACTGTAAACCAATCAATTGCTTTTCTCCGACAGCCAAGCAGCGCTAAAGGCATTCAGTTCCTAGTATGGGATTGTATAATGCCCTTACGGGCCTAGGAAGTCAGAAAAAAGTGACCGTGGCATGGGTACCAGGATACAAGGGATACAGGGGAAATGAGAAGGCTGAAGAACTGTCCCGAGAAGGTGCATCTAAGGCCCTAGTAGGGCCCGAACCTTTTTGCGGTGTGGCTAAGCCACGCATACGAACATCCATTAATGAATGGGTACAAAATATATCTCTAGAGTGGTGGAAGAATTTCCCACAACAGATCGGCCAAAATAAAAAGGCTATTAAGATAATGGTACGTCTTCTAACTGGACATTGTAGGCTTAATAGACATACGAGTCTAATGGGCCTGGCAGAGCATGCAACATTCAGATTAGGTCAAGAGGAAGAGGAAACCTCAGTACATGTGTTGTACCATTGCGAAGGCCTAGCCAGACTGAGGTCCCAACTCTTGGCGAAGAGAAACCAAGAGCAGATAGCTATACTGTGGAGCCCTTATCAAGGCTATGGAGTCTGATACAAAGGACAAAGCTGGATAAGAAGCTCTAAGTAAAATTAGACAAGGAGTGCCACAATAGATCCACAGATGTTGCGGTGGTCAAGGCCAAACAGTTTCATCTACTATAACCTAATCATCTCCCAAATATTTTCAACAGGATTTAAGACCGAACATTGACAATAGTAACAACTCTGTTTTTATTAACTAACTATTTCCTGATACGATGTGCGGGTATATATGGTCTTGGTGAAAAATAAAATTATTGCATGGAAATCCTGTGTTACTGACGGCAACATAATACTGCCTAAAATGTCAATAGATTTAGTGAAATTGAGATGACTACGACTATTCGGACGTACACCTAGCTCATTTAGGCTCATTCAAACCTAAACATTGAACGAAAACCTTTCCGATATTTTCGAATATATATTTTTCGTCTTATCTATAGGAAGAAGGCTTATATACACTGTGTGTAGTGGCGGGCTGGGCATAGGGAGTTAGAATTGCAACATCGCGTGTGCCAGCTGGCTAAAATGAAATAACTGAGAACGGGAATGCTTCAGTGGTCTAACGTCGAGTCTTTAATCTATGCGCCGACGGGCGAATTTGCTGTTACCTGGGTTGTCATATCTCTCGTGCTACGTAGAGTACATGCCCAGTCCGCAATTACACTCACTGTATATTATAAACCTTGTTGTCAGAAGAGATAACTTTTCCCCAGAACGTTTCAAGATTCATTGTATGGTTAAGTACAAAAATAATCCTACTCTGTTTCTTTAGTTCTGATAATTTGTATTTTTTAGCCGCTGAACAATTCTTTAATTCGCTTCGTCTTATAAGTCGATAATCTTTCAACAATTTATATGTTTAAAAAATCGAAATAAATCGAAAATAAACGCATATTTCCCTCTCACTCTGCAAAATCATATCCTTATTATTATTACTAAATAATTCATAAAACAGTTCGTAACGAGATCAGAAGACAACTTAGCAAGAAACCAAACATAAAACAATTGAACGTGCCGTGATTGTCAACGCAGATCAAAGCCTACTAAGTAAATACGTTTGTAGTTGCTTATGCACGATTATATTTCGATTTATTATTTTATTATCTTATTATGATGTTTATTGGCCAAGAAATAATTATTTTAACGTTGGAATCATGAAGGCGGTTGATAAACCGTTATTAAATGCTATTTTCTTTGTTCCAGGGTCATTTGAATACGTGTAAACACGACGCCATCCCCTGCACAAGCAAGTGTGGAGCACAAATTCCAAGGGTGTTGATGGAAGATCACCTTAAATATACCTGTCCGCAAAGGAGAACTAGATGTGAATTTTGTAACAAGGAGTTTACTGGTCATTCTTTGGAGGTATGTGTAATCATTGTTTTCCACTTTGTTTATTTCCCTAAAAGAGGAAAGGACACCAAGCTATGTTTCTTATTTATAAAAATACCAGAACTAACAACAAGTAAACCAGGAGTACCAGAGCTGGGTAAATTGTTCTGGTAAAGTGCTTCAATTACCAAGCACTCAGCTAGAGTGGTTTAAAATAACAAGTAATAATAACGAAAGTGCTTCTATTACTAAGTTTTTACTTTAAAAAGCAAAGCACCAAATACTTGAAGCTCTTAAAGTGCTTCAAATACTTTGAAGTGCACCGAGAAAAAGTACAAGTGTTTACATAGCATCTCCGTGATGGTTCTTATTCAATTCCAATTCCTTTGTTGAAACAGGGAATACTTATGAATGAGCGGTACTAGGTATAAGATTAAAACAAAAGCAATATTAATGTCACACCTTTTAATACAGTAACTTTATACATTCTACCTGACGTCAAATCAGGTATCTATGCTTTTTTAATATGTTGTATAGGATTACAAATTAATGTTAAATCCAAGTTTACTCGGGGTCTTGGTAAAAAATCCAAAAAACTGCGAGATTTTTGTTTTTTTTTTCAGTTTTTTCGATTTTGACACCCAAGGCCTACTTTTTTGGTAAAAATAATTTAGTATTTTTTAAAAGTAGACTAAATTTGCTACAAATTGGTACCAGAGCGGACTCTGTAGATCAAATAGTATCCGAGATGTGTTCAAAGTTTTGCAAAATTTTAATTTTTCGACATTTTTAACAATTTTTAACTTAAAAATATGTTAAATACATACTACTACTATAACTAGGTTCAGAAAATTCATTTTACCCCGAACCCAAGCCCCAAATGGGGTCAGAGGGGGCCAAGAAATGCCCCTCAATATATATGTCGGCGCCACCGAAAATAATTTGTCCACGCCTATGGTTCTTCGGGACCAGCACTAATTGTGACTGTTTGTTATTTTTGTTAACATAAACATTTTTATCTATGCCCTAACAAATGATAGTTTAAGTTTATGAACAGGGGAACACGCTGAGGGGTTCCGAGGCGAACGGAACGAGACCAGCTAGCCGAGGGAAAGAAGGGCACTGTTTGATAACCCATTCGAGAGTTAACATTAAAAATTAATGTGAAGGGCTAGCGGGTCGCGGATCGTTAAGTTTCCTTGTTTATCGAAATTGTTTGGTGTTGTATAATTGTATTGTTAAATTTTATTTGTGCAAACTAATTGTGAACTATTTGTGACTATACATTTGTTATTAAAATTAGTGTTTAGAGGATATCAGTGTCGTACCTACTGGTACTTGTTAATATGTCCAAGCAGTCTAACCCTAAACAAGCCCCCCCCCTTTTAGTTTCTGACATCAGAAGTGGTGGATCAAGACTGCAAGAAGGACATTCGGACAGTGAAGACGAAATGCCGTTGCAACAACATGCAACAATGAGAGATGAGATGTTGGAAAGAATTTAAAAATTAGAGCAACAATTGCTGTTAGTTTCGACAACCCCATCGACTTCAATATTTACGAATCTAAAGCTGCCAGCATTCGACCCAACGTCAAAATTTGCAAACGTCGAAGGTTGATGTACGATTGTAGATTTGTGGGTGAGCAAATATAACCCCGACATCATGGACTTGGTAATGACTTTATCCCAAGCCATAAAATGTGAGGCATCTAGTTGATTGATATCTGTCAAACCTATTGAAAAAAAAAGGACGGCCCTGAAAGCTGAATTTTTGGCAGTTTTCGCCAAACCTGTGGACCCTATCGAGCAGTTTTCTGAAGCCGTCAATGGAAAAAAAAATACACCGGAAGACACACCTCCCATTGACGAGATGCTGCATTCAATGAGAACCATTTTTGCTCTATTGAAGAACAGGGAAAATGACAAATCATTTGCCGTACTTTTTGCCTGATACTTTGGATCGACTTGAAATGGATTCGTGAGATGAAGGTATCAAACCGACCGCCCAAACGATGCCAAAAGTATGTGCATCATGTTACAGGGGAGACTTGGTAAAAGACCGGCGCTATCTCTCTCTGGTCATCAAACTGGATCGAAGCGTCGAGCTTTATCACCGCCCTCCTAAAATGACAGAACTGCACAATTCCATGGAAAGTGCCACAAATACGGACGAAGTGGACACCATTCCCGGCACTGCAGAAAACCCAGATGGTCACCGCCTAGGACTTCAAGGCCGAATCGGACGAAGGATCCAGTCCAGTCACCTGCTATATCTGCGGGAAGCCAGGCCATATTTCACCAAGTGGTGCAAATGCCAGCCGAAAAGGGAAATCTGCGGAGAAGCAAGTCAATTCGTGCGAGATGGAAGCCTTGCCCGTTGGAGGGCTGAAGCTCAAATCTGGTGAGATCTTTCCTTTTCTGTTTGACACAGGTTCAGAATGTTCTCTTTTAAAATAAAGAGTAGCCGCTCATTTTGATGGTAGACGTTACAGTTTACAGTAATTTAACCACTTTGAAGGGCGTTGGTTGTGGCTCTATTATTTGCAATTTTCAAATTTTGACAGTCATTGAACTTCAAGGACTTTTTGTCGAACTGTTATTTTTCGTAGTACCAAATGATTTTGTCAGCTCAAAATATCAAATGGTTTATTTTTTCCGTGAATTAAAAGTCCAGATCTGCTAACAAGAAACTGTTAATTTCTATGAAATAGAACCTGATTTAACTGATAATGATAAGCAAGATTTAGTAAAACCTTTGTGCAATTATCAAGATCATTTTGTAGTAGGTGTAATTTTAGGACGCGTGAATACTGGTAATTTGGAAATTTGGTTAAAAGATTCAGCTAAATTTTTTCAAAGAAAACCATATCGAATGGCTCCCACTGAGCGTGAAATTATTAGACAAAATGGCAAAATTACTCAAAGATAATATAAGACCTTGTAGTCATCTTTTGCCTGTCCTATTATTTTAATCAGAAAGAAAAGTGGTTCGGATCGCCTTTATTATTATCGTAAACTGAATGCCAACACTGTACCTGACAGATAGTCTTTGCCACTTATCAGTGATCAAATTAATAAAAGCATTGTGAGATTTTTATCATTTCCTTGTTGGAAGACATTTTACAATTGTCACAAACTGCAACTCTCTAAAATCATCCCGTACAAAACGTGACCTAATCCCACGCGTACACCTCTGGTGGGCTTTTTACAGGCTTTTAATTTCGAGATAATTTATGGTTAAGGGAAACGTATGAAACATGCAGATTCCTTTTCAAGGAACCCTGCTACGTCAAGCAACGAAGGGTCTGTCTCAAGAGCACCTAAATGTAAACATGATAACTCAACTAATAAGGCGCAAGTTATTGACCTTCACACCGACTGGCTCACTGTAGCATGATACAATTGTATCATGCACTGTAGTACAACAACGAGACGATAGTTTAGTAAAAATAATCGCAGCCCTTAGGGCGGATGAACTAGACCCAGAATATCGCTAAGACATATGATAACGAAATAATGCTTTGCTTCGTAAAATTGAAAGAAATAACCGCTCACGTTATTTACCGGTTGTCCCAAGTTCGATGATTTAGTCAGTAATAAATCATGTGCACACTAATTTGAAACATTTAGGATGGGAGAAAACTCTAGATAAAATTTATGAACTTTCATGGTTTCCTAAAATGTCACAAACTGTGAGAAAATTCGTTGATAATTGTCTAATTTGTAAAACTTCGAAAAATAAATCGGGGAAAACTCAAATACAAATGCATCCAATTTCGAAAAATTCTCAGCCCTGGCATACCATTCACGTAGATATTTCTGGAAAGCTGTCTGGCAAAAGTGACAACAAAGAATACGTATTTGTAATTATCGATGCTTTTTCTAAATTTGTTATGCTATACCGTATTCGCTCCTTAACTGCAGAAACTGCTGTCGGTTGTTTAAAAGAGTTTACTTATTTATTTGGAGCGCCTTCGCGCATAATTTGTGATCAAGGTAGATGTTTCACTAGTAGTGAATTTCGTACGTTTTGCTCTAGTTTTAATATTGAATTACATTTCATTGCCCAAGGTACAAGCAGAGCGAATGGACAAGTCGAAAGAGTAATGCAAACATTGAAAAATACCTTGACTACTGTTGAAACTGAAAATTATGGAAATTGACAAGACAGTTTAGGTGAAGTTCAATTAGCTTTAAATAGCACAAAACACAGAGTTACTGGTTTTAGTCCCGCTTAACTTTTATTTGGAACATCAATACGTTCTCTGGAGTTACAAAAAAAATTGTTATAATGAATATGATGTCTCCGATAAAAATTTGTCTTTATCGGAGGTTCGTGAAGTTGCTAGTAAAAATATTGTAAAGGCATCTAAAAGTGATGCGGATAGAGAAAATGTTGGAAAAGCTATTATTAGGCCCTTCTCAGTGGGTGATTTTGTTTTTAGCAAAACCAATGAACGAATGATTTCTAAACTTGACCGTAAATTCATCTAGAGTTGTCAAAATTTTGGAAAATAATCGATATGAAGTAATTAAGTCTACAGATAAAGGTAAAGGTAGAATATTCAAATTTGCACATGATCAGCTTATTAGTGTACCAGAGGGGCAAGGTGAAGTCCCAAGTGAATCAGATTCTGAAAACGAGAAGAAGAATGAGCCTGTGTCGGCGAATAATTACAAATATGTAAACTAACCTTTTTTTTTTTAGAGATACTATGTTACTGAGTAAGTTTATTCTCGATCCTGGCGAGTAACTGTTAGTTACTGTCAGATGAGGCACGATGTGTTGCCGCCTGTTATGTCGATCCTGACGAGTAACTGTTAGTTACTGTCAGATGAGGCACGATGTGTTGCCGCCTGTTATGTCGATCCTGACGAGTGACTGCTTGTTACTGTCAGATGAGGCACGATGTGTTGCCGCCTGTATGTCGATCCTGACGAGTGACTGTTTGTTATTGTCAGATGAGGCCCCATGTGCCTGTTGCAGCCTGTTATGTCGATCCTGACGAGTGATTGTTTGTTAATGTCAGATGAGGCCCTATGTGCCTGTTGCAGCCTGTTATGTCGATCCTGACGAGTGATTGTTTGTTATTGTCAGATGAGGCTCTATGTGCCTGTTGCTGTTATGTCGATCCTGATGAGTGATTGTTTGTTATTGTCAGATGAGGCTCTATGTGCCTGTTGCTGTTATGTCGATCCTGATGAGTGATTGTTTGTTATTGTCAGATGAGGCTCTATGTGCCTGTTGCCACCTGTTATGTCGATCCTGATGAGTAATTGTTTGTTATTGTCAGATGAGGCTCTATGTGCCTGTTGCCACCTGTTATGTCGATCCTGACGAGTGATTGTTTGTTAATGTCAGATGAGGCTCTATGTGCCTGTTGCCAACTGTTATGTCGATCCTGACGAGTGACTGCTTGTTACTGTCAGATGAGGCACGCTGTGTTGCCGTCTTGTATGTCGATCCCGGTGCCAAATGACGCGCACCGGATGAGGTCTGTAGTATCACCTGAATGTTTGATTATAACCCAGTAAATGTTTAGATTTAGCGAAAACTCTACAGGTGTTACCTGGTTAATGTTTTCATAGTCAGGATGGACGAGCAGTGTAGATAGAAAAGTTATTTTTGTTTCCGTTTCAGGTGTTCACCTTTAGAATGGTGCCCGAGGACGTGCACGATGTCAGAATGGCCGTGTCGGCGCCACCGAAAATAATTTGTCCACGCCTATGGTTCTTCGGGACCAGCACTAATTGTGACTGTTTGTTATTTTTGTTAACATAAACATTTTTATCTATGCCCTAACAAATCATAGTTTAAGTTTATGAACAGGGGAACACGCTGAGGGGTTCCGAGGCGAACGGAACGAGACCAGCTAGCCGAGGGAAAGAAGGGCACTGTTTGATAACCCATTCGAGAGTTAACATTAAAAATTAATGTGAAGGGCTAGCGGGTCGCGGATCGTTAAGTTTCCTTGTTTATCGAAATTGTTTGGTGTTGTATAATTGTATTGTTAAATTTTATTTGTGCAAACTAATTGTGAACTATTTGTGACTATAAATTTGTTATTAAAATTAGTGTTTAGAGGATATCAGTGTCGTACCTACTGGTACTTGTTAATATGTCCAAGCAGTCTAACCCTAAACAAGCCCCCCCCCCTTTTAGTTTCTGACATATAGTACTATTATAGTGAATGGATCGTAAAAGATAAAGGAATATTTACAAAATATTCAGACAGATCTTACTGTTTAAACAACTTTAGCTCTCTTGGACGGTCCGGGAGTGTCGTCTGTCTCGTCCGTGTCGTCTGTGTTGCTGTCTGTCTATCTCCGTTTCTTCTTCTTCAGCCCAGAAGAATTGTCCAACGCCTCGTCGCCTGATTCTTCTTCGAGGTTTGGGGAATGTATATTTATACTTAAATCAGAAGTGTTGTCGCATGACTGTCCACTGCAATGCGTGCAAACCATCGAACATTTTCATCCAGATTTTTTCAACTACATGCTTGCTATAGCCCTCTTGCAGCTACATGATATCAACTACCAGAGTTGTTGCGGTGCTGCATCCCTGGACATTATTTTGGGAGTGAGGCCAGCCCAAATCAACAGGATTCTTTTCCACACCCAGCTACTTCTGTACCTGAAAGGTATTCTAAAAATTGTAATATTTATAAGTATTATTTTTACCTGGTGGTATGACCGCAGGGAGTGAAATCGTGCAGCATCTTGGGTTGGAGGCAATCTAGCAAGATTGAAATTAGTTTTTGCTGCAGCTCTCGCAAACAACTGGAAGCGTAAATCATTTAGATTCTGGCTTGAATGTTTGCCTCCATATAGCGCAACCATGATCACCTTACCTGCTTCGGCAATTTGCTCAGGTGTGGCATTTGATTGATAAAATACAGCAATCTTATCCTTAAGGTCTGGTTTTGATTATAGCAAATAATTTCATTTTTCTTGTATTTCGAGGAGGCGTTTGAATAAGTCGAGTTCGGTTTTTTCCTCCCACATTTTTGGAAAAAGATTGTGTGTTCCATTGTAATTCCAGTGAGAGTGACTAGAAAATCTATGTCTTCACCAATGATCACCACAATATCGTTTGTAGAAGCCATAGAAATAGCTGTGGTGACAATCAGCCTGTCCGCATCTTCTTCTGCCTGGATTACAATAATGTCCTCTTTTTCAAATGTGGTTTTTAATAAGTCAATAAAACGAATTTTATTGTTTTCTTTAGATAAAAACTTTTCTTGTGAAATTTGTGTTGTAGTTGTTTCGTCAAATATGATATCGGGCGATAGACTTACCTTAACTCTGCAAACACGCTCCGAGCTCTTCGTATTCTTTTGTGAAACATCTATTGGCTAACAACTGAGTCAAAAATAGTGTTGCCCACAACCAGGGTTAGAGCACGTTTGAGATCATTGGTAGAAAACCTGCCTCAGTTGACCGTTAGCAACGCCGTTAGTGAAAAAATCGGAAAAGTCGCTGAAAATGTCAAAATATGAAAAATTTGCAGAATTTTGAACAGCTCGATCTCGGATACTATTTGATCTACAGAGTCTGCTTTAGCACCAATTTGTAGCAAATTTACTATACTTTTAAAAAGCACTAAATTGTTTTTACCAAAAAAGTAGGCCTTGGGTGCTAAAATCAACAAAAACTTAAAAAAAAACAAAAATCTCTCAGTTTTTTTTTGGATTTTTGACCAAGCCCCGGAGGTCCGCCAAGGTCATAAACTTGGATTTAACATTAATTTTGAATCCTATACAACATATTAAAAAGCATAGATACTTACCTGATTTAACGTCCTTTGTTTGATGACAAGGTTACTGGATTATTTATATGATCATAAAAAATTCAGGGAAAATTAACTTTTAAAAAATAATTATTTACGTATTTATTGACATATATGCATATTATTAAAACAAAAATAACTATATGTATTTTAAAAAAAAGTATCTCAAAAATATAGTGATAATCATTCACTTACATCGCCAGCTATGGATAACTAAACACAAGCAACTTTGTTTTTATATTACTTCCTGCATTTTCATGTTGAGACATGAAAAGAATCTTACAAGTGCTTTGAAAGTACTAAAAGAGACTTCAGTGACTTCAGAAGTAACTGAAGCACCCTGAAAGTAATTAAAGCGGTCAGAAATGTCTTTAAAACCTCAAGTACTTATGCAAAGTAATTGAAATGTCAAATAACCAAATAACAAAAATAATTGAAGCTCTGTATTTGAAGCACTAAAATTAATAGACATATATCACGTTGATCTTTAACATCAGTTTCTTCTACCAGGTTGGTATCATCTGGAATTTATTAAAACTGAGTTTTAATAAATTTCAGATGATTCCAATTTGGTAGATGAAACATATGCAGCAAGTTTACTGTGAAGAGTTGTGGTGTTTGTCAAATTACCACCACAGTAACTATAGTTAACATAGTTTTATTTGATTTTAAGTAATCAAGAAACTAATTTTGCCATGTAGTAATGCATCATTGAAAATAAAATTAAAAGTACTATCGAATACACCAAAAATCCGATATGGCGTCCATATAAGAAGTAATAGTAGTAGTGCACTTCTCGAAAACAAATGACAACAGATCGATTTTTTCTCTTACCCTCATTCTATAGATCTTAAAAAAGTACCTGTATAACGTCAAAGTTAAAATAAGTAACAATTTAAATTGAGGAAATACAAAGGATTTAAAAAATGCACGATTGTGATTTTTTCAATTTTTTCAAAAACTGTAGATCTTAAAAAAGTGCCTGTATAACGTCAAAGTTAAAATAAGTAACAATTTAAATTGATGATATACAAAAGATTTTAAAAAATGCACGATTGTGATTTTTTTCAATTTTTTTAAAAACTAGAAAGGTTAGATCTAATTTAAAAGCACTATTGAAATGCCCAAAAAGGTCTCGAAAAACTTTCTTTATTTGACCGACTTTCTGTCTTTTATCGAGTCTTTTATAATAACGGAGAGAGCAATACATGCAGCCGCAATTTGGGACACAATGTATAGTATGAAAATTTACGTTTGTAAAATGCATAAAGATTTTAATACAGTTAGATAGCATTTATTTAAAATATTCTGGATATGATAAAAATCTATTTCGGTACGTCATTTGTCGATGAATCAGTGGCGGCTCGTCAGGGGAGGCAGGGGAGGCTGAGCCTCCCTTTGGAAGAAGCAACATATCTTGCAATCTTCCAAATTAATATCTTTTACTTGTAGAAATTTCTAATTAGGTATATCTCAATTTTCAATATTGTTTATTGTTTATAGTTCATTAATTAATTTTCAGTGTATAAAAAAGTTCTGCATTTCCTTTCCACAAACATACCTATAACGTCACAGTCCGGATTGTCTTTTTATGCATATTTCCCGGGCGACCCGGTCTTTCATTGAATGAACAGAGCGCTTCGCTTGAGGCTTATACGAAATAGCTTCCAACTTCAAGGCATTTAGTTTTAACATAAATGACCTTGAATTACTTTTGCGTTGTCTAGCAACACTTCAAATAAGACAAGCTAGGCCGCTAGCCTCAGTCCTCAGTTCTTTATAGCGCATGTGCAGTTCAGGAGTTCAGGCACAGTATAGAGAAGACAAGTACTTTCACTCGCAGCGGTCCCTTTGATATTTGTTGTACTCGATTTTATTTGGTTCAGGTGATTCACAGGAAAACGAACTGTCAGTGGTAATTTGTCGTTTAGCCGGTTAAGATCAACTTGACATTAAAATACATAAAACATTTGATAGGCGGGCTAGAAATGAGTGCTCTAGGTGAAAATATTCCCAACAACATCTCTTGTTGTCCAGACGTGGTGGATTATTTGTTATTAAATGGATTTTCTACTCTTACTTACGACGAAAAGGTAAGAATTAAAAGAATTGCTAGGCCTACACCAGCAATGCCTTCGTTAGTTTTTAAAAGTGGAAAACAAAACAGAGGGTTTTGTGATAACAATTATAAAAAAATCGAGTGGTTAACGGCATCAACAGTTAGAAACAAATTATATTGTTGGAGATGTTTATTATTCACTAATGATCAATCCTCAATTTGGGGCAGGACCGGGTTTAATAATTTGAAAAATTTGTCGCGAGGTTTACAAAAGCACGAAAAATCCCAGGAGCACATTTCATCTTGCGTTAAATTCGAAATATTTGGTAAACAAAATATTGTAAATTATTTGGAATCTGCACATAAGAGAGAAATAGAAAATTTTAATGAAAAGGTCCGTGAAAATAGGGAAATATTAAAGAGATTAATTGATGCCGTTATATATTTATCTTCGCAAGAAAATTCTTTCCGAGGGCATGACGAAAAACGCGATTCGTGCAATAAAGGAAATTTCAAAGAGCTAATAGATTTTTTAAAAATGTATGATCCAAAATTAGAGAACTTTTTGAATAACGCCACTATTTTTTCCGGAACATCTAAATCAATTCAAAATGATCTAATTGAGAGTGTTAGCTCGATTATTAAAGGCAAAATTTATGAAGAACTATATAATTGCGAATTTTTCTCGTGGCAAATTGACGAAACGACGGACATTACCTGTAAATCTCAACTTTCCGTAATTTTTAGATATGTAATGCACGGCGAAGTTATTGAAAGGTTTGTTGGTTTTCTTGATGTGAGTAGTGGAAGAAACGCGGAGAGTTTATTTAAATTATTAATCGTCGAATTTGGTAAATTTGATTTGAAAAATAAATTAATAGCACAAACCTATGACGGCGCTGCAGTTATGTCAGGGCATCTTAATGGACTCCAAACAAAAATAAAAGATATTGCTCCTCAAGCTTACTTCATTCACTGTTATGCACATCAATTAAATTTAGTTCTGAGTAAAGCATGTAACGGAATTAAAGAAGTTAGAATATTTTTTTCAAATATTACTGGTTTTTCGTCATTTTTTTCAAAATCTACCAAAAGAACTGATGTTTTAAATACAATTAATATGAAACATAGAATTCCGACAAACGCTCCCACTCGTTGGAATTTTTCATCTAGAGTTGTTTTCACTGTTGACAAATACAGGAAAGAACTTATTGACGTTTTTAATTTTATTTCGGAAAGTGAAGATTTTTTAAATGACGCTCAGACTTTAAGAGCAGCTTACGGATTAAAATCGTTATTGTTGGATACAAATTTCATATTTTTTCTAAAAGCTTTTAACATGATTTTTGAGCAAACTGATGTTGTTTTCCAAATTTTACAGAATAAACTAACTGATATAACATATTCTAAAAATAGACTTAAGTCACTTATATCTAAATTAAAAGAATTTCGCAATAACGAAATACATTTCAATACTTTATACAATATTTTTTTAGAAAATACTGAAAACGTAGATGATGAGCCAGGGCCACAATTTAAAAAAAGAAAGACAACATATAACTTTGACAGGGCAGATATACATTACAAACAAATTTTTATAGAAATTTTAGACACCATTATAGTCCAAATTGAAATTAGATTTTCTGATTTAAATACTTTGCAATGTTACGATTTAGTAAATCCTAATAATTTTACAGCGTTTTCTAAATCATTCCCTACCAGTCTAATGGAGAAATTAATGGACCATTATCCTTTTTTTGACCGTATTTCGTTAAAAAATGAACTATGCGTGTTGTATTCTGACCAGCAACTTTTAGCAAATCCAAAATCATCTCAAGAAATGCTTACTTATATATATAATAATAATTTAAAAAGCTGTCTACCCGAACTGTACAAACTTTTATCATTAGTGTCAACAATTCCAGTAACCTCAGCTTCTGTAGAACGATCATTTTCAGCACTTAAACGCATAAAAACATTTACTAGAAACAAAATAAGTCAAGACCGCCTCTCAAATGTATCGCTTATTTCAATAGAAAAACATTTTTTGTCAGAATTGAAGAAACACGATTCATTTTATGATGAAGTAATCAACCATTTTGCTAGTTCCGAAAATCGCAGGTTACCACTCATTTATAAAAATATTTAGGCTTTACACCAAAGATTAATATAGTTGTTATTTTAGAAAAAATATTTATTTGCGTTATTTATTTTTTAGGAAATATTTTTTAATTCTTCCGCGGTTATATTTTTTTATATAACTTCTTTCTCAAAGCTATTTTAATTTTTATTAAAAGTTATAATTTTACACTCTGGCAGTGATAATGAATACAATTTTTGTTTGTAGGAAAATACTTTAATTTTTTTTCCAAAACTATTTTGATTTTTATTAAAAGTTATAACTTAATTATAAGTGGGATAGTAGGGCTCCTTTGGATACCGATACTCGAGGCGTAGGAACGGAAATTTCATGAGAATGATTTTTTCGTCTCATTATATTTTCTATTTCCTTTTCTTTTTATTCTTTTATTCTCTCAAGTCGTGAATCGGTATCCTGGCGAACAACCCACGACAAAAAAATGTAACGCGCCGTTGTACTACCTCGAGGGTGGTGGGGAAATGTAATCATATTGCAAGTTAATTGTCTTTCAAAATATCAAGCCTCCTCTGCAGAAAATATCACGAGCCGCCACTGCGATGAATAGCGTGAATAATGTTATCGGTATGATTCCAAATAATATAATAGGAGAATGATTATAGTAACTATAAAAATGTACTTACTATACTACCTATAACGTCAAGGTTGCAGGCAAGGCAAACAGGACGTTAAAAATAGCTCTACGATGCACTTTTTAAGTAAAAACTGCATATACGTGTTTCTTCTGATTAAAAACTTGCGTCAGTTTTAAAGTAATTGTGGTAATTTGCTTTTTATAACAGAAATTGAATAATTATAATAAATTATTTATTAAAACGGCGCCTCAGAAAAATTAAACAACTTAATGTTATTTCTTGAGCCATATAATGAAATTTTGCTAAAACCTGTTCTTTTATTATTTTTCGTGAGAATCAGGTTTCCTACACTCTGAATTGTATATTATATCCATGAAACTTTTTTATTCAGCTTGTAGTCAGTTTTCGAACAACCAGGGGCGTAGCGAGCCAACTTTTTTGAGGTGTTATTTTCCAAATTTGCCAACTTCATAAAACTTAAAAAGCCAACTCTGTACATAATTAAATAATAATTCCTCCAAAAAAAAAATTGATGAGGAAAAAATTTTAAAAAAAAATTTCAGTAAAATTGTCACCTTGCATCTCGAATTTCCAACTTTTACCCAAGTTCCGCCGACAGAAAAGGGATGGGGGGGGGGGGGGAATATAAAAAAAATTTCAATGAAAATTGCCAACAATTTACATCTCAAATTTCCAACTGTTACCCAACTGTTGCCAAATTCCGCCAAAATTGGTTAAAGTTGATGAGCGGGGAGGAGAAATTCTAAAAAAAAAAAAATTCAATAAAAATTGTCAACTCGCGTCTCAAATTTCCAACTTTTGCCAAGTCTGACAAAGTTGGGAGGGTGACGTACCCCCCCCCATACCACCCCTTTGCTACGCCCCTGCGAACAACCCATTAACGGCTAACCAAATTTTAGTTCAAAACCTCAAAAAGCTCAAAAGGCCATTTTAATAGCATCTGAAGGTGTTCAATTTGGAAGTACATATTGCAAATAGCTCCGTAAACACTATTTGTTTCTAAATAAAAAA
The DNA here is from genome assembly GCA_936432065.2 of Rutpela maculata. NCBI lineage: Eukaryota > Metazoa > Arthropoda > Insecta > Coleoptera > Cerambycidae > Rutpela > Rutpela maculata. The sequence goes on along the minus strand of OW386286.2, from coordinate 246,659,713 downwards.
TGTCACAAAAATCCCATAAATATGGTCCGGACATTCATAATAACGGAGATGTAGCTCCTCAAAGTTTTATGAAATCTTCAGTAGCATAGATAATAGGGAGAGAAAATGGACGACTTCCTCAATGTCTATACCCTTATGCCTGCAGTACACTCTCGCCGAGGCGTTGCGAGGGCAGGCGAGCGCGAGAGTGTACTTGCTGCTCCCGCATCGCCCCGTGTGCCCTCGCCTTGTCTCGTTAATGCACTCGCCTGCCCTCGCAACGCCTCGGCGAGCGTGTACTTGCTACGCTCGCATCGCCCCATGCGCCCTCGCTTCTCCTCGCCTCGCCTCGTTAACGCTCCGATTTGTGTCGGTTTTTTGGCCACGAGTCAAAGGGAACATAAGCCGCGAGGCCGAGGGCACCTAGTATATTCTCACTTGCTCTTGTCTGGGGGAGCTGAATTTTTGCAAAAAGGGCAATTGTTAATTAAAAATTTGTTGCAACTTACCTAATTGACGAAAAAATTTGAAAATTATCGACCATAAAGATCTTCCAGATGAATTCAGAAAAAAAATATTACGTCGAAACGCGACAAAACTCAATGGCAAATTTTTACTCTAGTGCTTATCCAGTCGTTCTAATTAACCGTACTAATTAACTAATCGCTCTAATTAAGTTCTATTCAACAAAAATCAAGTATTGTGAGAACGTGAACAAAAATAAAAACTTATTTTATTTTCTCTCGTGAAAAGTGACTTTTATTTCAAACTTAACTTATATACAGGGTGTTCAAAATTCACGGAACAAAAAGTGGGTGATAGTGCAGTGTCTTCTGTGCACGAATTAATTACAGACAGACAGAAATTGGTACCAAGATTCTTGTTTCGTTCATGGCCCGAAACAATAAAACTTTCTTTTGGCCCAACAAGGAAGATAGGCAGGAGCTGGAGTGCACTGGAATTTTGAGCAAATTAAAAGATGCACCGGTTCCAATTTCATCAAAATATTTTAAAGTTTTAAATAACGATGAAATTGACACACTTTTTAACCAAATATTTAATAAGTAGTACGTAGTAGATTTTGTAACTTCTTGTTTTATTTCATTTTTTTAAATAGGTATTAAACATTACAATTTTGTTCTATTTTGTTTTCATTTGTTTATTTTCATATCAATTCGAAAGTTTATTATACTGTTAGTAATTAGGTCATTCTGACGACGAGAGTCATTCTGTGTCATTCCGATGATGCATTGTTAACATAATTTTTGTACTACATTACACAAAAAAACGTTTGAAAACCATACTTCTTGGAGAAAAATTAAGTAAACTTAACCTGAGAAACCTAAAATCTGGTGCCCTAAAACATCATACATAGTTTAGAAGCATTTATAAGGCTAATTTGCTTATTAATTTATTAATTTTATTTAAAAATATGGTCTGGCTGGGTTATTAGGCTACAGATGAGGGGGTTGATTGCCGTTCTGCAAAGATTACCTCATAACTAACATATTCTGAGAATTTTATCGATTTGGATTTCTGGAATAATATTGTAACAAATATTTTTTTATAGTCAAGGGAATATTTTGATGTCCATTTTATGTAATTTCCTTTATGGGCATTTTTCATATGCTTAACCGGCCACATCCTTTATTAATTCAGGCATGTTTCATTGTTATACAGTGAGGTAAATAATAATAATTAAAATCACATTTAAATTTTCAACACTCACTATTTCGATGAATTGTTTTCATCCACCATCTTCTTGGTTTCCAAGGATTTTCAATTTTATATTTTTTGTATATATGCACATAATTAAAATATGCAAACGCACAATAAGCTGCAGCAGCGCCAATTTCAGCAACGTCCATGTCATTATTAGAAAATATTATTTTCAACATAATTTTTTTCTTTAAAATGCTAGGAATCATGTCATGTAATTCAATACTTCGTCAGTATTAGCTAGAAGAGTAGTTGTTTTGATTGATTCTCCAATAATGAGTGTTTCTAAATATTTACCTAATTAGTATATTAGCGTGCCCAGATTAGAGCAACAATATACAGAAAGTAGGTAATTTTGTAATAAATAAAAAAGTGTGTAAGTTGTGATTTGCTTAATACCTAAATAATATTTTCCAATCATGATAAAAGCAAATAAGTAAAATTAATTAATTGCAAAAATATCCATGTCTTTCATTCACATTACTAAAAACAGAGACATTCGCCGAGCGGTCTCGGCGAGAGTGTACACATCGCCCTCGTGCTTTCTCACCTCTTGGTAAATGTCTCGCCGAGACATTCGCCGAGCGGTCTCGGCGAGAGTGTACTGCAGGCATTAGATACTTTGAATCAAACTGGTTATAATAATTTCGTAGTTGCTTCTCCAAATTGATTAAAATCGATTGATAAAAAGAAGTTGAGAAGAGAAAATCGGAGAATCTGGCTAATAGTTAGCTCCTTACAGTAGTTGCACTGATCAGTTTCACACATGACATGCTTAGTCATAGTTTCACACCTATTTTTAACAGTTTATAAAGAATTAGCGGATTTGTCCATGGATTTTGCCATGTGTCATGCATGAGCATTTCCAGACAAACGTGATTTGAACAATAAAATTTGATTTAACGTTATTCAGCTGTTATTTATATTTAATTCAAATAAAAAAAATAAATTCCTGAAATCTGAGTTTATTAACGACTTCTACTGACGTTTCTAGAAGAGGGAAAACAGGAATTCAAAATAGTCCAGCAGAAATAATTACTGTTAACAGTGTTAACTAGATAATTCTCAACCTGTTCATTTGAGACGTGCACGTTGGAAAAGTCAGCACATCACATGACATCAGTGGTGTATGTTTTGTTGCAGCATCTTGGCGCTTTGTCAGTCAGCGTGAATTAAATCATAGTATGGGCAACACAGCATAAACATAAACATGTCTTGTTATTGAGAGGAAAACTAGCATTTAATTTTGGTTTATTGTAAATGTTTTAAAAAAACGATCAATTTTTAAAACGTTGTAGATACATGCAATTGTTTTAACAAATAACGAATATTCCTATATATTTTTATATTCTTCGCAAATACCGAGCACAAAATTTTGTACACCAGATTTCCTCTTTGACGAAGATTTCCTCGGATTTCCTTCTGAGTGTACACCAGATTTTCTTCACGGTTTGCCCCTCGGCAAATACGAACAAAGAGTATCTACGTTACCTTTGATCGGTGGTATGTAACTTTCAAAAGGTCCGTCTGTCTGACCCTGAAAGTTCAATCGTATTAAAATTCGGATGGCAGTAAGTTTTCCTCTTATCACAAGACCTTGACAGAAGTTTGGTGATCCATGCATTATTCTAGTTGGCCTCTCTTTGCTATATAGCACGTCTAACATAATACGTCATCTGTTACAGTTGCCTGTTAGACGCATAGCATGAAGTTTCTAGAAAAAAAAAAACAAAAATAATGCATACCTAATTAATGTACAAACTATCATTTCGTCAACCAAGGTGGTAAATTTCTGTTATACTCGAATACTCTGACAATGAAAATAGTTACTTATTTTAATGAAAATGAAAATAGTTACTTATTTTAATTGTTAGAACACGGCAAATTTACAATAAAAAATATCTGTAACTAGTGCATTTGCAAACAATAATAACTAACTAATAAGAGCTAGTAAAAGTGTTATTGTAACTTTTAATAAAATCCTACAAACACAAAAATACTGCCTAGTATACCGATAAACGTTTCGCACATCAAGAAGGCATCATCGGGAGATGATTAAAATTACAAGTAGAGCAATTATAGCTAAAAAATTAAATTATTTTTAAAAAATGTGAAGAGGATACTATGGAATGTTAAACAATTATTTAGAAAATTCAATAATCCGACGAAGAGTATGGAGCCATTTAATATGTTCGCAAAAATGAGCTATTTTTATCCCCCTGTAACGCCTTGTAACATTTGTGAAAACTCCCTTAAAAGGACATTAATTTTTTCCCCTCCCCATTATACTTTTTATTCTGTTAATTAGTTTGCCATGAGAGAACGAACTTAAATTGTTAAATGTAGCTGTTTTTCAATAAAAAATTCGTTTGTCAGAACTCTTATTGTTATGATCCCACATCTCTTGCCCATTTTATGACATTTTCAGTAACCCCTCCCCCCCCCCCCCTTCTTAAAAGCGAACATATTCTTGAATGGCGCCATAATATTATATATGGTTTTTAATTTATGTTATCCTTGTTTCAGAACCACGTGGGCAACTGCGGATTCGAACCTCTATATTGTGAAAACAAGTGCGGCGTGAAGGTTCACAGACGACACTTAAGTCAACATAAAATTGGAGACTGCTCCAAAAGGCTTTTACCTTGTAGATATTGTAATAAGGAATTCGTAGCGGACACTTTGGCCTCACATCATATAAAATGTGGCAGGGTACCGATCCAGTGCCCAAACAGGTGTGATGTAAATGTCTTAGCTCGAGAGGAATTGGAAACCCACCTTAAAGAAGAATGTACCGTTTCTGTTCATAGCTGCAGCTTCAAGGAAGCCGGTTGTAGATTCAAAGGTCCACGTTATGCCATGGAGAAACATCTAGAAGAAAATTGCCAACAGCATTTAACACTTATGTGCAATATGGTGTCGAAACAACAGCACCAAATTAGTTCGTTGAAGAGCGCCCTCTCGAGGTTGTCACTGAACTATTCTGGTACTCTGATCTGGAAGATTAGCGATTTCTCTGCCAAAATGGCCGAGGCCAAGAATAAAGAAGGGATGGAGTTGGTTTCGCCGCCTTTTTATACTAGTCAATATGGATATAAGCTTCAGGTAAGGAATTTGACGAAATAAATAATCTTTTTCCACCTTGTATTTGATTGCGGGAAGTTTTATCGTCTTTTGTTACGTGCTTAAACCCTTTTTGTAAACACCCTGTATCGTGGATCCGGAAATTATAACACCAGGGTAACACTAAACACTAATTTATTAACTTACAAATTACTACAATTCCAACAATCAATTACTAATATTGCACTAGTACTATAAGTCTCAATAAGTCACTCTGTTTACTTCTTAATGTTTCTCCAATCACTGTCTGTATTCAACTCTCAACTAAACTGCTCATTCAACTGACCATTAGAACTGTACTAACTTAACTGCCCCCCACGCAGCTTGTCATTCCTTTATATACCCTAGGTTATGTGTTCTGGATCATTCCACACATTCTACAATGTTCCACAGGATGTCTGTGATGTTCTAGATTCTTCTATATGTCTCTGGAGGGTTGAAACACAACAATATTAATATCCTGGCGGAGTTTTAGCCATAGCCTATTCCTCTACTCAACCAGGACGGATACAATACACATACAGACATCACAACGCCCACTCCCTGTAATATTGCTATCTGGCGCAGCTGAGATTTGAACTCAAGAGAGGAGAGCGACTACTCCATGTTGTCTTTCACACAACCGCAGTCTAGTCGGTATTACGTGAGAAACGTCACTACACATTCATACCCTAGCCAGGATTCGAACCCGGGACCCCGTGGTCGCAAGCCTAACACCTTAAGCACTGCGCCACCGAGCGGTGGTTTTTCGAACATGGAAATTGGTCCTAGCATACTGGGATGTGTGTGTCTCTTGTCTTGAAATATATGCGCCCCCCCACACAAAGTCACTTCAAACCATTGGGGATAAATATTATTATCTGTGGTGTTAATCATTTAATACAGTCAGAAAGATTTGATGTGCTAAAATATGTTACAGGGTAATAGAATGCTTGATTGATATTGAGATTTCATATGAGTACTCGACTACTCCATCTGGTGGCAAAAAACTGAAGTTTTTTGAAGGTGCATGTGTGTCTGTTTTCAGAGTGTGCGTTATACTTAGGTAAATAAATGTAAATTGAAAATTTTGCCCTTATTATACAAGTTTATTTTCTATCCAGATTTGTCCAAATGCCGTTTCATGATTCAAAAAAATTGAAAATGTCCCAACCTTCCTCTGTGACCATTGGTGTTTCAAGATCTCTTGGAAATCTATTAGGACTATGTGTAGTTTTTCCCTTCTCTCCATTTTTTTCCAGAATTCTTGTACTGGTGTTAATATGTTGGTTGCTTTGCCTTTGATGAATGGTGTTTATAAGTGCCATTTCTAAATTGTACTGTTCTGACATAGTTGATATGATTGTAGTTTTGACATTTCTGGACGAGTAAAGCTGAAAGATAAAACTATTAGGGAGATAATTTTGAAAATTTTAGTTGTTTTGGATGGAAATTCTCTCGGTTATAGTATATTTTCCACTCATTTAATAAATGTCTAATATTATAATTTTTTTTTCAGGCATCCCTCTTTCCCAATGGCAATGGCGCAGGAGAGGACTCGCACATTTCAGTCTACATAAAAATTCTTCCTGGCGAATACGACGCCCTTCTACGCTGGCCCTTCGCCCACTCAGTTTCATTTACCCTCTTCGACCAGTCAACTTGCCCAGAGAAAGCCTGCAACATCGTGGAAAGTTTCATCCCCGATCCCACATGGAAAAATTTCCAAAGACCCAGTCGAGAGCCGGACTCCTTAGGCTTTGGTTTCCCAAAATTTGTCTCACATGAAATGTTGAAGAAGAGACATTTTATGAAAGATGACACTATGTTCATAAGGGTCAAAGTGGATCCAAGCAAAATTGTCGCAGTATGAGCCTTAGTCTGGTTGTTGTTTTTGTTGATCTCATTTTTTTTGTACATATTGTAAAAATGTAAATTTTGCATATATAGAATGTGCGTGTAAGACTGCATTTGTATGTGACTGTTGTATGGTTTTTTGGGGGTCGTTTTCCTCTTAGAAATATGTATATTTTTCTTAATCAATCGTTGTGTAAGTCTAGTTAGTGGTCTAATGTTAAATGTGTGTCTATTTAAGTGTATAGTACACTGAAAGGTATCTGATTCTACAAATGATTGGAAAATAAAGCTATGATGCACCACAAAGATGTACCGATGCAATTACTGCAATGGTTTTTGTATGGCAGGAGATGATTTAAATATACACATCCTCAAGTATTGCATTTTAATACATGGACAAATGCATTTATGCTATTAAAACATCAGCTAGGGATCTGTTTTCGAAACTAACAAAACTTGGCAAAGCTGCTAATTAAGACAAAATATTTATTTCATAATATTCGTATGTGCGTCTCCTAAAGCTACTCGCCACTTTCGGTGCAACTTTGTTTATATTAGATGTTTTGTGTACAATTTTTTATAGGATCAAATACCGTTAGGTCTACTATATACAGGGTGTCCCTGTGTTTGCTGCAATATAGGTGTGAATGACAAAAAGTTTTAAAGTTGAAAGTTGATGCTTGAAGATGCAGGCCTGCTTGATTAGAACGTAATTTGTGATACATATTTATTTTTGAAAAATCAAGTAGGCCTCAACAAGATACAAGATCTAAAAACTTATTTTCTGTGTAGGTAAAGTGCCTTTTCTTTAAAAGATATCAAAATATTTTACTTAAAGCAGTCGTTTAGAATTTAAAATTATGGCTTTCAAATCAGTATACCTATTTAATTTTTATCCTCTTCTGTGTACGCAAAGTACGAACTATTGATTTGAAATTTGTCATATTATCCTAATTTTACATTCTAATCATCTTAAGTATAATTCATCATCTCTTAAGGAAAAGGCACTTTACCTACGCAGAAAATAAGTTTTTGCATCACCAGACATCAAAGTTCAGCTCCAAAATTTTCTATCATTTTGTCATCTGGGAACATCCTGTATATATTTAACTTTTGAAGTTAATAAATCTATTTTTCCAAGGAATGTACCAAGATGTATATTATTTAATTTTTTTTGGTTGAAAATTTTAATTTGTATATTAAAATATCTGGTCGCTGATATTTTTGTACTGAAGGTTAGGTTTCTCAGGAAATTTGTAAAAAGAGTGAAATTGTTTCAATGTATTTTTGTTGTGATAGCTGGAGAACACCAAAGTTTTGTTTATACAGTTTTTTGTAAATATAGCATGTAATGGCAAATGTACTCTGTACGTAATATCTTAGTCATTCTTAGGTTAATTTTATATTTTCACTGGATACATTTCAGTAACAAATAAATGAAGGTGGTAACACATTAAATTATATTCTGTGTTTTATTTTAATATTACGAAATACTCAAATCCATTCCATGATGGAGATAGTGGAGAAGTAAAACCCACTTATTTCTAGTGGGGAGTAATATTTAATCAAAGAAACTGGAGTTTTTTTTTAAACCAAAGTTAAGTCATGGATTAAGTGCAGTACATTATCTGGAGAATAGTGTATTGATTGATTAAAAGTTTCTCTAAAATTACACAGAAAACTGGTAGTGCGAGTTGTTAATAATAGATTTGAATAGATCTACCGTGACCACTGTGGATCTATTGTCTAATTGTCTAATCCAATTTTACTTAGAGCTCCTTATCAAGGTTTGTCCTTTGTATGACTCCATAGCCTTGATAATGGCGCCATGGTATAGCTATCTGCCATTGGTTTCTCCTCGCCAAGAAGTTGGAATCGTCTGGCTAGGCCTTCGCAATGGCACAGCATATGTACCAAGGTTTCCTCGTCCTCTTGAATGAATCTGTATGTTGCAACTTCTGCCACGCCCATTAGACTGTCTAAGGGCTTAGACGTGCCCTCCCGGGTCAGTTCATCAGTCTTTTCATTTACCCTGTGTCCCTCGTATTCTGGTACCCATGCCACGGTCACTTTGGACTTACAAGTCCGTAAGGATATTTATACAATCCCATACTAGTCTTGAGTCAACCTGTAACCACATCGCTAATTGAAAAGATATTCCTGAAAGGAATAAACACTACCCAGCATGAACAGTTAACAACGCACAGCACGGCATCCGGGAAATAGTACTTTTAATAGACAGGAACAAATTCACCAAATAAATGCAGCTTGGCAAGAAAATGTTATCAATTATAAACTTCTCAATAATCTATCTAGGAAAGCAGTAGTGCATCTTGTAACATTGTTTACTTGACTTTACACTGCAATACTGTAAATGGACATCTTAAAGCTGAATATGATTTTCAATGCCATCAGCAGCTACTGATGCATATACTGCCCAAGTAGTAAGGTGTCGTCATTATGACGTCGTTTTAAGGTGATCTGCCGTCAGTAGACGTCATTTGACCAGTTAATGACATAATAATGACGTGACATTAGTGTCGTCATATTGACGCCAAAAAAGTGCTGTCATCTAAACGTCATTTTTATGTGTAGCTGTGGTATGGTAACATGGTGACGTCAATTACACGTCATTGTTAAGTGATGAAAGTCGCGTTTTAAATAGATTTAATTAAGAAATTAACGTAAATATTACACCTTGGCATTGCAAACAAAAAATGTCGAATATGCTTTTCATATAGTAATAATAATAATAATATATATCATATATTTTTTTTTATTTTTCCATCTATATAGTTTTTAAGTAAATTAAAATATAACAGGTCAATGATTCAGTGAGTTAAATATTGCTCTGCGAGTCAATGCGTGAAGTATCTGGGGGTTAACTTGAATAGAAGACATGTAAACTAAACAGTGCGAAAGGTCTACTTCATGTCCAGGAGCCTGTACCCGCTCCTGGTTAAGGGTAGCGGACTAAACCGACAAAATGAAAAACTGTTATACACGATGGTGATCAGGCCGGCCATCACATATTCCAGCCAAGACAATGCGGAAACTTAGAGTTTTAGAACATAAGTTTATGCGCCTCATTTCAGAGAGGCAAGTTGCAATGACATAATCCCACTAGCGGACTGTGTCCAAGAAATCTCACAAAAATTCTACACTTTCAAACTTTAATAGCATATAGTAAATTATTGCTACTAATACTGTTACGTCAATAAATCTATCCTTATCCTAAGAGTCCACTAATATGCAATATAACCCAAATCAGACAGCATAATGCACCATTACAGATCAAACATCCCCTACCATACCAGGCATTGCCTATCTTCTGGCAACCTCTTTCTTAGCCTTGCTATCCTATACCACAACCTTCTACTCCCCCCCCCCCCCCCCCCCCCCTTCTTTATCTTTCTCTTAACTATGCATAACTTACCTATGCTATTCTCTTTCTATATGTTTTATTTTATTCTTGTTTTTATCCTTTTTGTTCTTTTGTCATCCATTTTCATTCTAAATTCCCCCTCGACTAATTGCGAGTCAAGAGGTCGGCGCGGCGGTTCGATCTCTACACATTCTGGATTTTTTTCGTTAAAAACTTCATTAATAATTGCGGACAAATATTATAGTGAAAGGTTTGCATACCTTATTGCAAAACCAAGATACACTTTTCAAATTACTAGGATGGACGTCATATGTATGACGTCAGTTGTCTGTAAATTCCGACCGTCATTTTCACGTTATAAGTACGTTATGACAGACGTAAGCTTGCCGGCATCACTGACCAAAAATTGGCTTCATAATGACGACACCTTGCTACTTGGATGGTGGAGAAGATTAATTATTCTGAGCAGAATTTGTTCTGCAAGAAAATAACGTATAGCATGACGCAAGACCCACAGGATAGTTAGCGGTGTCACTGCACAAGTGTGTTAGAAAGAATTCCAAAGTGATACATGTGAACATAGAAAAGTCTTCAATACTGTCTGATTGCTAGGGCTGATACATCTTTCCTGGTAACAGCATGGTACGAAAAGTCAATTAGATATCTAAAAATTAGCACTAGGAGAGGGGTTACACTTCATTAGAACATAGACATGCAATGATCCATTGTACCCTATCCTAATCCTAAGAGGAGGAAATATATAAACAGAGGTGATAATTTTGTTTTATTGCCCGAACTGTTTTACTGGTTGTCTATATTAAGGAACGATAAATGTACGTAAATGATAAATCCAACAGGAATAACAAAATGATCAAATTTTTCTTTATTTCGTTGGCTCATTTTTTGGCTTTAAAAGTGTAAAATATCTGTTATACCTTTATAGTCTTATCACCATCGGTGATACACTTATCAAATTACAAGGACAGACGTTGTGTCGTTATTTTATAAGCTCTCCTCCCAAATGGATCAAATCATATATCTAATCTAGGCGCTTCGAATTTGACATCTTAAAATGGTTAACGTTATCTCATTATTAAGACTGCTGAATATCTACTACAACTTTTTTTATAAAACATGTTAAATGATAAGTAGTAAACGGATATTAGCATCTTGAATGTTCTCCCTACCAATAAGGACATTCTTATTTACATTCCAAAATAGTATCACATCACTCGAATTTTCTGGCAAAAATGTTTTGACCTCAATTACCTATGTTTGCAAAATAGAATTAACTTCTCTGTATAATCTTGCTAGGTACTTCCTTTCTTCAAGTTCAAGTAACAAACTCCGTTGAAGCTTAGATCAAACATTTCACTATCTGGTCTGGTGCCACCTACTGTTACAAAGATATACTAACAGAGCTCAACTCACCTTAGCCGGCAAGAGATATCTACTTATTGTAAATATGGCAAATATTATAGATGACGCTGAGGTCTTTTTAAGCAGATTCAGAACAAGAAAGAAAGTTAGGAATATGCTAAAAAGTTTAGTTTTTCATAAACGTATGTACGACATAGCTTACACCATATATGAATTTTATTACAAATTGTTGCTATTGATTTATTTTCCATTTCTTATACATACATAAATTTGAAGATACGATAACGACAGCCAAGTACGTACACGATGAATTTATGGTTAACTAGACATTTCATATTCACGAGTGCCAAGTAGATTGAATGCGCGATACAAAGGAATTTAAATTGGGGGGGGGGGGGGAGCTCAATCGAAAGGGGTATCACATATCACATCCTATAAAGGTAATTACGACAAAGCAAAAAATGGAAGATTTGATGGAACATCATAGTAGAAAGGAAAGCAGAAAATTCTACAAAAAAGTACAGGATCAAACACAAAAGTACAAACCGAAATTAACAGCATGTAGAGACAGACGGGGAAACTTGTTGACGGAGCAAAGTGAAATAATGCACAGATGGAGAGAGTACTTTGAAAATGTACTATCAAACAACTAAACTGATGCTGAACCACATACGTATCACGCAGTAGAACCATACATCGAAGAGCCGACCTACAAAGAGACAATAAAAACCATCAAATGTTTAAAGAACTTGAAACCAGAAGAATGAACCCTTGGCATAATACAGCCTATACATAAAAAAGGTGACAAAACGGATTGCTCTAATTATAGGGGCATTACATTACTAAATGTTACATACAAAATTTTATCGGGTATTCTATACAACAGATTGGCTGATTATTCTGAGCAGATTCTTGTAGAATACCAGTGCGGGTTCAGGCTAAACAGATCCACAACTGATCAGATCTTTGTAATACGACAAATTCTGAAAAAAACCTATGAATATGACATTGACCTACATAGTCCTTATGTAGACTTTAAGCAAGCTTTCGATAGTGTTAATAGACACCGAATGCTGCAGGATATCACTATGCTAGGCATCCCTTCAAAATATGTGAGGCTCATAGCTGCCACCTTAAATGGATCTATAGCAGCGATAAAGGTAGATGGCGAGTTAACAACTCCCTTTAGTATAAACTCTGGAGTGAGACAAGGTGACGCATTATCCACCATGCTCTTCAACTTGACCTTGGAAGCATCCATCCGAAAACTCAAAATGGCCGGCCATATAGGTACCAAATCAGTACAATTCTGCGCATATGCCGATGACATTGCTATAGTAAGCCGAGATAAGACCGGGAAACATTAGCGTAACTGGACGAGGAAGCTCAGTTAAGAGGCTCGAAATTAATGAAACAAAGACAAAGTACATGGAAACGAAAACAACATCAAATACTAATATCAACAGCATACGTATCGGAAGATTTAACTTTGAACATGTACATGATTTCACCTACCTTGGTTCACAAATAAACAACGAAAATTTGGTATCAAATGAGATAAAGGCACGTATACTGAGTGGAAACAGGTGCCATTTTGCCCATGAAAAATTAATGAAATCTAAAATTTTAAATGGAAACATGAAACTTCAAATATATAAATCCTTGATACGACCCGTAGTTACTTATGGGTGAGAAGAGTGGACATTATCTAGCGCTGATGTGAATCAGTTGAGAGTTTTTGAAAGAAAAATTCTACGAAGAATATATGGCCCCATCGAGGAGGAAGACGGCTCTTGAAGAATAAGAATGAACCATGAACTTGACCACCTGATCAAAGGAGCCGATATTGTAGGTTCATAAAAGGCAGGAGATTATTATTAGAATGGCTTGGACATGTGCAGAGAATGGACGATGAAAGAACAACTAAAAGAATCATGCAATGGAAGCCGGCGGGGAAGAGACTTAGAGGAAGGCCACGTAAAAGATGGATTGAAGATATGGAGCAAGTTATTAGAACATTGGGAGTGAGAGCATGGAGAAGGACCATTTCTGAGAGGGCAGAATGGAAAATAATTGTCGAGCAGGCGAAAACCCACATGGGGTTATAAAGTCATAGGAAGAAGATGATGAAGGTAATTACATTTATTCGATTCCACTTTGAGTTAGCAGAAGCATATACACGTTTGTTTTGTAGGTAACAGAATACAATGTTAATTTAATAAAATGTATATTTATCAGGTTGCAGAAAAATCCAGATAATTAAGTGGTATTGTGGTGGCGGTTCAATACCTGCAGTTAAAGAAATATTTCAAACTACATTTCCAAATAGGCCTTCTCATGCTCTAGACAATCGGTCGAATCATAAAAAATTTCGAAAAAAATGAGTGCGTTTCTATTGGAAGACAAAAGAGAATCCGTCCTGGAATGCAATAATGGCAATGAAATGCTTTTGGCCACCGTTTATGAAAATCTCACATTTTCTGCCACATCAATTGCGGAGGCGGTAGGTTCAAGTAACAGGACAGTAAGAAGGATTCTCAACAAAGATGGTTACCGATTATACAAAGAAAGAAAAACCCATGGGATATTTCCCGGTGACAATATCAGATGAACGGCCTTTTGTGGAAGTGTAATGGAAAAGACAACCGTGATGAAAATTTCATAAAAAATATTGTTTTCACTGATGAATTGTCCTTTGCATCACATGGTCGATATAATTCGTTAATCGTAGCTACATGATTTTTTTCGACTTCCAGTGGAACCTAACCTGATCCCTGAGGAATTTATATATTTATATTACTAACAATAATAATTGATTAAAAATCGTGTAGACAGTAAAAATCCTAATTACTATATTCCCTCGTTATTAGTTTTTTTGGTAACTGCCCTTCAGTCATTAATAACTCTCCAGATTCTAGGAGATGCGATTAAAGGAGACTACAGTTTATAGTGAAATTCGAACCACTCTAGTGTAATTTTTGAAGCAAAATTATTACGTAAAAAACAACGTAGCTCTCATTCACTTAACAAAAAGATCTGTTAGTTAATGCTTTAAATTTTGGCAGTTATTATCTAACGAAAGGTCGCGTCCTATAAAAACTTAATCATTTAATTCTAATATTTTTGAATTTACAGCACATGCTAATAGCGTACGTGCATTATTTTATATATGGGGGATTATTTAAAAACACGAGGAAATCTATAATAAAAATTAGTATTATTACAAAAAGGTAAGTAATTATTATTTTAAATTAAAATAATTTTACAAACTTTCACTTCGGCTTTACACTAGCCTGCTATACTTAAATATTACCAAATGAGTTATGCAACATAATTTTGCTGCCATATATTTAACAAGCATATTTTTTTATGGTAATTATTTGACATAAATAATTTCCTTCTTATATAATAAATGGGACTTCATAAAAAATATTTTTGTGTTTATCTGAGAATTAGAACTGTCATAAACTATTAGTAGGTAATTATAATGATAATATAAATAATAAAAATATGATTATGTGACTACCACATACTCAAAAGTAAAAGTTGGCTCAGCGTTGTGCCAGTGCGTACTACTAGTATTCTCGCTGCGGGGTCGATCTCGCTGACACCAGAAAGGTCGGAAGAATTTCACAACACTTGTACCGGAGAATTACAAAAAGTAATTTTATTGCGACTCTCAAACTGTCAAAAAACTATACCTACTTTTTTATTATTTTTATTTTTATATTAATTTATTTATACTGCATATTCTTTATGTCTGAAAACTTTAGAGAATAAATAAAATAAATTTTAATCGTTATACTCACAAATACGCAGGTATACACGCGCACGTTCGTCAAAACCGCGATTCCCACGATAATAGTATTTCCTCCACTTCCGTTACCAGAACTTCGAGTTTCTAGGCGAACGCGCGAAAATGATTTTTATGTTAAGCCTTTTACTTATAGTCTAGGTGCCCTCATACAAAAATGCAATTTATACATATCCTCGTATAACTTCTTGTACGGCATAGTTGCGCCTAGTCTATCACTTTTTTCCTCTGCGAAAATTTTCGTAAACGCGGCGTTCCTCTTCGGCATGAAAAAGACGATTTCCACATGCTGGACTGGAAAATTGGCAAATATATTTTGTCCGACAATTCGAAAATTGGTTTCTACATATTTTTATTAAGCAATCTTGAAAAAATCGGCTGGTTATCAATAAATGTTTTAAAGTTATGTTATGTTATGTTTAGGGTGGTAGACACCCTTAACGTTTCAAAATTTTTGTCGGACAGTTTGTAGAAATATATAGAGTATATATGTTGAATCCAATTCTCAAATTGTCCGACAAAATATATTTGCCGATTTTCCAGTACGACGCCGACGTGTGAAAATCGTCTTTTTCATACCGAAGAGGAACGCCGCGTTTACGAAAATTTTCGCAAAGGAAAAAAGTGATAGAGTAGGCGCAATTTCGCCGTACAAGAAGTTATACGAGGATATGTATAAATTGCATTTTTGTACGCGGGCACCTAGACTATTACTCAGCTAGAGTACTCAAACAGTCAAACGCGTTTCTCGAAACATCAGAAAATGCAATTTTTCGTACGTTCCTGCTGGATCTAATTTTCGGTTTGGAGTATGCAGTTTACGATGCCATTAAAACTATTGCTCTTTAGATATCGATATCGTACGGCCTTCCCACTCGCATATTCACGAAGATCTATCTCATCGTCTAAAAATTTTGTGTTTTGCTTTTCCTGTCATAATTCATCGAATCCGCAAATACTTAATGGCTATAACCCAGTGGTTATAGTGAATATTCTCATGCGAAAATCCGTGGTTCAAATCCTGAACACATTTTGTTATTTTTAAAACAATATAAAAAATTAATTTTTCACCAATGTAATCATCACCATCATGATCATCCACCAGCCACTCGTGTCCACTGTTGGACATAGGCCTTTTCTAAATTCTTCCTCTTTCTTCTATCTTGGTCTACATTGATCCATTTCCCTTCTATTATCTTCACATCATTGGTCCATCTTGTTGGTGGTCTGCTTCTAGTCTGTCTTCTCTTGGTCGCCACTCCATCAGCCTCTTGGTCCACCTATTATCAAATAAAACCAGCCCATCTCCATTTGGATCTTGCTATTTGTTCGATGATGTCGGAGGCTTTTGTTCTTTGTCTGATAATGGTGTTCGATATTCTATCCCGTCTTGTAATCCCAACATGGCTCTTTCCATTCTTCTTTGTGCCACTCTTAATTTATTTGCTGAGCGTTTTATAAGTGTTAATGCTTCTTCGCCATATGTCAACACTGGTAGTATACATTGTTCCCTTAAATGTTTCTCTTAGCTTTCCGAAAGCTGCCAATCCCAGACCAATTCGACGATATATTTCGTGCTTATCCTTCCTAGATGCTTATATCAATCGACTTGTTTAACTATCGATCTCTCAATCTTCATATTATCGCTAGTTACCAAGTTGGTCATGAAATTTGTTTTTTGAAAATTGATGTTTAGTCCAATACTGCGCCACTCAAGTTGTTTGTGATTGGAATGATACCATCGGTGAAGCGAAGATGATTTAAATAGGTATTCTCCGTCAATGTTTATACCTTCAATTTCCCAGTTCAGCGATTTGAAGGCATACTCTCGTAAATAGTTTTGGTGATAAGGTATCTCCCTGCCTTATACCTATCTGTGTCTGGTATTTCTCCATACAGTCATGAAGTTTGCAGTAGCGTTGTTGTATATATAATGAATTAAATTGACATATCTGTAGTCAATTCTCCTTTGTTGTAGTGATGTTAATAGTAGTTCTACAGTGTCAAAGGCTTTTTGGAAGTCGACAAACACCAAAACAACTGGTCTGTTATATTCAATAAATTTTTCTATAAGAGTCTTGATTGTCTGTAGATGATCGTTTGTAACATAGCTGCTCCTAAATCCAGCCTGCTCTCGAGGTTGATAGAAGTCTAGTTTAGATTCTAAGCGTTTTGAAACAATCTTCGTGAATAGTTTATGTAAATGTACGAGCAAGCTTACGGGCCTATAGTTTTCTAGGCCTGTTATATCCCCATTTTTGAGAATGAGTATTGTGATTGCGTTGTGCCATTCTGGTGGAATTATACTGAGATGCAGGCATAAGTTAAAAAGAGATGCTATTTTCTGTAAAAGTTTTTCGCCTCCCATTTTAATAGTTCCTATTACGACTTGATCTTCTCCGGAAGCTTTGTTGTTTTTCATGTCCTTCAAAATTTCTTCAATTGAAATATCAGGTATGTCCTCTAAATCCATGTTTATAACTTTGTTTTATCTGTTTTGTATTATGTTGCCACGTTGCCACCTCCATGATTCAATCGACTTCTGTACAATTCTTCGTAAAATTTCTTCGTTATTTCTAATAGTCTTTGTCTATTTGTTGTTTCATCTCCACCACTGTCTTTTAGTTTGAAAATCTCGTTTTTTCCTTCAGCCACTTGTTTTCTCAATACCTTTATATTTTTATTTTCTTCAATTGTTTTCTAAATTTTCTCTGTATTGTAGTTCCTAAGTCCTTGCGAATTTCTTTTGAAATTGTTCTGTTCATGTTTCTTAACTCCTGTGGGTTTTCCACGTATTTCTCTCTTTCCACTCTTCGTTTTCTTATTAGTTCTTTTCTGCTTCTGCTTAGTTTGTCTTCTCTATTAGTAGTCCCAGTATTATTTTTGTGTAGTAGACGGTGATAGAGTTAAAGTTCTCGTATTCAGTGATATTCTGTGGGGTTTTTTCTGCACATCATCTTAGTTCTCTCGTTTTTCAAATTTATCTTTATTGTTCCTCTTATTGCTCTGTGATCGCTTTCTATACCAAATCTATTTAGTGTCGTCACATATGTTACATTCCGTTTCCGTCCAGTTGTAAGGAAATCTATATCATTCTTGATCCTTCCATTGGGGCTAATCTACGTCCATCCCCTGTGAGGTTTCTTTTTAAAGAAGCTGTTCATAATGTATAAATCGTGTTGGTGCTAGAAGAGAGAAGCAAGATTAGTATCTGTCCTCTTTCATTTCAGTCCCCTAGGCAAATTTTCCTATTGCTGTTTCGGACTCATCGGATTGTTTGCCGACCTTGACGTTGAAATCGCCAATGAAAAGGTGTAATGACAATGGTTTTCTGAAAGAGACCGTTTGTATAACGTCGTGGAAAATTTCAGAAAATTTCAGCCTCTTCGTCATCGTGCTCATCTGTAGTGTACACTTGGATTAATTTTGTATTATATCGTTTGTTTAGATATAGAATAATATATGATATGATATGCTTTTGACGCTTACTATGTTTCTGATGTGCTTCTGGTTTATGAAGAATCCTGTACCACTGACTGACATGCTCTGGTCCTCGTTGTGATATAATGCGTAACGAGCTTCTTTCCTCGTCTTCTTGTTTCGCAGAGGCCGATGATATCCCAGTTAATTTTCTCAAATTTTTCTATCTCCAATAATTGTTCATGAGAGGATAGCGATCTAACGTTATAAGATATAATTTTGTATGTTCTAGTGTTATATTTGTCACAGTCGAATAGAAAGACTTGTATAAACTCATGTATAAGTTGTCTTTTCTTTACTTGTGGGATTTCAAACTTCCGATTCTTAAAAAAATACCACTCTGTGCACTTGTTGCATAAATTACTATTACTGTAACAAAAGTTATAGCATAGGCGCATTTTTTAGTACAAAATAGTAATTTATTCTATTTATTAACAGTTAATATTCATATTTATAATAACAATTAGTAAGTTTTTACCAACATTTTGAAGAATAAAATTATAAGTTTCCGGATCTTTTTTTGTAGGCAATTAAAGTCCTTCATCGGGGTGTAAAATGCACTGAAGCGTGCCACTGCTTATAAGAAAAGTTCCAGAATTACAAAATTTTACAGTTAAACCTTGAATAATATCATAGCTTATTTAAAAATTAAGTTTTTGTCTCAATCATTGTTGTCATTGACTGGTAACAGTAAAACATTCTCTAGCTCGTTTCCAACAAATGTTGCTTTTAATAGAACACACAAAAAAAATGTAAAATTCTCACCATCAGTAAGGGAAATTTTAAAGAGAATTGTTCTGACATCTTAAAGAAGTTGAGACATTTTTATATACTAAATTTTAATGACTATTAAAAATATTTAACATGAAAGAATAGCCGCTTTTTTTTTAATGCAACGTCAATTGTAACTAATGTCAGTGGTGTATCATTCTTTATATATAATATAATTGCGAGGTTCCTACGACTGTCGTCGTTTCTCGCTTCTCAACTTCCAATATTTACGATCTATCTAATCGCCCCCTTGTAGACACCTCTTGTCTCCATGGCTTCTTTAACTCGATCTTTCAACTCCTCGGCGATCTATCTCGTTTCCTCCTTTCCGATGGGTTCCATTGCCATATATTTTTTTGGCCATCTCTCTTCATTCATCTGTTGGAGATGACCATACCACATTAGCTGTTTGTATTCGATAGTGTCTAATATCGTTCCTTCCACTCCCATGATTTCTCGTATCCTTTCATTCCTAATGTGGTCTAATCTTGTAAAGCGGCAGCTTCTTCGCCAGAAGTCCATATTATATTAATCGGTCTTTATCTCTCTTTTTTAGCTCCCACGTCTCTGATCCGTGTGTACTAATACTTTCTACGATGGTCTTGTATATAACGGTTTTATGTTATTACTCCATAGTACTGAATGTAGATGTCGGATCGCACGTCTCAGTTTTCCTATCTTATTCGTTATGTCTTCCCTATTATTTCCAGTTGAGGAGAACGTCACTCCGAGATATTTAAAAAGTACAGTTTTTTATCATATATGTTTCTATGTCGAGTAGGTTTTAGAAAAGGGAGGGTAAAGTGACTCGATACTTAAACATCTTCATACTCGATGAGCTATTACCAATAAAGTAAAACTGCAATCCTTTTCCCAACAACTCACTCCCAACTTCATCCATCCCGTCAAACTTATTCCCACACATTTGACAACACCCAACGCTCTTCCACGGATAACCTTATCTTTATTGCTCCCTTCATGGTAATCCAGAATATTAAAAACTCAACACCAAAAGAGCTTCAGGCATTGACAAATACCACCCACCTAGTGCAATATTATTCCGCACCAAACTTTTTTTTTTCAATTTTTCCATCACTATACCAATATCTTTCTTGGAAAACAGCTATCCCGAACCATAAACTCAATAAATCTAAAAAAATACCCCCAATAGCTGCCGTTCAATCAGTCTCCTCCTTGTCCTTGCAATAATCCACCAGGATTTCATTACCCCATCCTTCACAGTGAAGGTCGTAGAGGACAGGTATGCCTCTGCGATTTCCAGTATGGTTCCGTCCTAACCACTCTACCACCCAACAGCTTTCCCAAGATGGTGAACTAATCACCAAAAACTTCAGTCGAGACCTTAATACGCTACTCTTGACCTGGAAATTGCTATCAATAATGTCTAGTATCTTGGATAGCTATTATACTCTCTCCGTTGTGGGTATTCCGATCCGTATTTTAGCAAAATAATATAATCCTGTTTAACAATCTCTTCTGAGTGTCAGTCAATCAGGAGTGCTCTTCCACATTCAATCTGTCGTCCCTCAAGGTCCCTCCTTCGGGCCTGTCCTTTTCCTTCTGTACATACATGACATAACACTATTGATCGACTGCAGACTTACATTCTCAATTAACGCCGCTGATACAGCCATACTAGCGACCTCTAACAACCAAGATATCATATAAAGACTATTACAAAATCAGACTAACTGGAACATAAAATATTTAAAAAACGAACCGAACTTAAACCTAGAATTAAACTAAAAAAAAAAAACGCTGCAGAAGTGATTCCTTACTTCTTCCACATTCAGATTTTCTACCCAAATCTTTCACAACGAAAAAAATTTTGTATATGTAAATAACACAGCCACAAAAAAAATTTGGCCTGGGCACTTGACTAGTATTTTTCCATGTATTTTCACGCGCTGAATCCGAATCCGAGATCAGAATTGGTCGATTGGTTCATATATTCAAGATAACCTCAAAAAATAGTTAAACACGGTTCCAGAGTAATCGTGAGCACCAAAAAGCTACAAGACCAACGAACAGACCGACGCGACAGAAAGAAATTTTGTTGCTCAAACTTAAAAACTTTTCGTTTAACGAAACGTTTGACGTTTCATGCCATTCTAAGCCTATTTGAATAATGAGAGTGGATGATGTAAAAAAATTTTTTGAGGCCTTAGGTTCTTGTATACACGCTAATGTACAATTTTATTTTTCACCCCCTTTATTAATGGAGGTGGCTAAGCCAAACATTTTTTGAGACCTTAACTTCTTTTATATTTACCAAATACCAATTTTACGGACTCTTATTGCTTGATTTACCTATTTTCCACAATTTATCACCCAACCTTTCAACGAAATAAGATCAAAATATAATCTAGTTCCAGATTTCGTTAAAATACATACGTGTACCAAATTTCAAGTCAATATCTTAAACGGTTCCAGAGTAAACCTGCGCACAAAAAAGTTACAGACAGACCGACAGACAGAATTTTTTTTTTTGCTTAAACTTAAAATTGAGACGTTTCATGACATTCTAAGCCTATTTGATCAATAAAAATTTTCAATTTTTTTTGCGTTACTATACTTCCACTGGATGTGAAAATAATTGACAATCAGGAAACAGAGTAGTCGGGAAAATGTCAGTGCCTAGATGCAGTACTTGACTGCATCTGTAAACTGTTGCTTAACTCACATCTTAAAAGTATTAAAACGAAAATACACAGGAGATATGCAATACTCTACGAGATTACAAAATTGATAAGTTATTAAACCCACTGAAATTTACAAGATCACCGGTTTTGCATTTAATTTCAATCTAGTCTCCTTTTTTTCGCCATAATATGTCGCCCGGAGTAAACTACCTTAGAAATATTGTACTTTACTTCTGCGCATTGTATATACTTATAGCATCGCGTTAAACATTTTTATTTTATAAAATTTCTAATTATCTCACTTATTAAGATTTTGTTGTCACATGGAATAATTTACCACAGACAATACAACAAAAGAATCGGTTAAGCATTGAAATAGGAATTTATTAAAATTCTTTTATTCCATATTATTTTCATTTTCAAAGTAGTTTTGTGAATTAACTTGTTACATTTATGGTAAACATGTGAGCATGTATAATTATGTCAAGAACTTTCATTTCATACCACATCAAAAGCACAAATTGTCAGTATCAACAGAAAACATAATATAAGACGATGATTTAATAAAAGCATCCTAAGATATTTGACATATTTATTGCTTTTCATGATTGTTATTCAATACATACAGGATGTTCGAAAATACCGGTGACAAATATGTCATGCATGAAAAAAAAATCCATATGAACATATGTCCACACATGGGAGCTAGGGCCCTAGAGCAGATTTTTATTTAATATTTCAAGAACCTCTTGTGCTTAGTTCTGTCATTTACGTACAATTTCATTAGTTTGACATTTTGATAGAACTAAGACGCCACCAAAGCACACTTTTCAATAAATACAATTTTTCTTTTTCAAATTGAGTTTGTTTTCAAAGAATTCTTAAAATCTTTCGGCAGTTTCGGCAGCTTTCTCAAAAACGGTTGGAATTATCAAGTTCTATAAAGTGTACATTTTTTACGTAGAAATGACTCCTGCATGAGACTTTCTAGTCAAAAGTGCCACAAAGTTTCCTAAAAAAAAAGAGAAATCATATTCATCATCAGGTATAGCTCATGAGGCGCCCTCCATGGTCTAGCGTGATGTGATACATTAATTATTGTTTCCTAGCTTAAAAAATATTTGTAGTTGATATATTGCAAAAAAAAGAAAAAAATTTGACACCCTGTATCTTTTTCCACAGCAACAGTTTACTGAAGCATGTTTGGTTATATCCCCATATTTTGATCCAAAAAATCTACCCTTAAACTATGGCCTATTATTAATGGTCCACCCTGTAGTTATAGCCAACTTTGAACAGACATAACTTTACCCTTAAAAAAGGGATAATATGAGTTTTAAAACACATACAAAAATTATCGTAGTACACTGAACTGAATTCCACATCCAGTGGAAGTATAATAACGCAAAAATTTTTTTAAATATTCTTACAATGTCATAAACGTCGAGATTTTAAGTTTGAGCAAACAAAAATTCTGTCTGTTTGTCGGTATGTCGTTCTGTCGTTCCGCCTGTAACTTATTTTGTGCGCACGATTACTTTGGAACCATTTGAGATATTGACTTGAAAGGTAGAGTAGTATTACTTTGAGAAGATGACAGCAAAAAATATGCGCAGAAACGAGATTGTGCACTCCATCATTCTGAGCCAATGAGGATGAATTTCGTAACATTCAATGTCGACACCAGTGGCGGCGGTAACCTGCAGTAGAGTAGCGGTAGCGGTAATAATAATAATAGAACAACTTTATTAGGCCAAGTTTAGTACAAATTACTATTCTTACGCTTTTCCTGAACAGAGGATACTCATAACAGTTGGTAAGTTTTAATGTACTCCATTACACAGCTCCTTGAACGCGAAACTTCTATTGCAATTTCACATCCCTTATGACGTTATGCCACTGGTAAAAATAATCGCGCATGTTGGCTCCACCTCTGTCATCTTCTCATAATAATACTATTCTACACGTATGTATTTTAACGAGATCTGGAACTAGATTATATTTTGATCTTATTCCGTTGAAGGCTTTGAGGGTAAATTGGAGTAAATGAGGATGAATAGGTAAATCGAGCTAAGGTCTCAAAAAAAATTTTTGGCATTAGCCACCCCCACCTATTACACAGGTCTACAGAAAAAAAAATACTGTTCCAAGGACTAAACCTATCATGCCTTAAGTATTTTTATGTGTTTAATCCGAATTTTCAATTTAAAATATTTTCCACCACGTAGATTTCGAGTAAACGTCAAAAATTGTCAAAAAACGTTATTTTGACGATGAAAACCGAGATTTACTCCAAATCCACGCGGTAAAAATTTTTTTAAATTGAAATTTCGGATTCAGCACACAAAAATACTTAAGGCATGATAGGTTTAGTCCTTGGAACAGAAATTTTTCTTTGTAGACCTGTGCACAGGTCTACAAAAAAAATTTCTATTCCAAGGACTAAACATATCATGCCTTAAGTATTTTTATGTGCCGAATCCGAATTTTCAATTAAAAAAAATTTCTACCGCGTAGATTTCGAGTAAATCCCGAATTTTATCGTTAAAATACGGTTTTTTGACAATACAAACCGGGATTTACTCGAAATCTACGGTAGAATTTTTTTTAACTGAAAATGGGGATTCAGCATACAAAAATACTTAAGGCACGATCGGTTTAGTCCTTGGAGCAGAATTTTTTTTTTTTTGTAGACCCGTGTGAAAAAAATAAAATTGTGATTTAGTGTGTGCACAAGAACCGAAAGCCTCCATTTTTTTTTACTTTAACCATCCCCACTACCACCCCCTACTCCCATTACCGATGTGTAGGGTTGCCATAAATGTCCGGAAACTATATCGGGACACTATGTATTTCCCTAATAAAAAGGCATATATGTTAAAGAAAAATATATCATTGTCTTTTTAACAAAATTAAAACTGTTCCTTATTTTAAGAAATTTCATTGTTTTTATCGTGACGTCAAGACTCAGAGATCAATAACGGTGACTGTCCCGACGACCGTCCCGATATATCGGGACGGTTGGCAACCCTACCGATGTGGCATATCGTTTTATGGGTTTTTGGGGTAGACGATTTCAAATATATTATTAAAGTTCCATAAACAAATTTTTCTCATTGTGAGATTTGGATGGAATCTGGATGTGTAAGTAGTGATTCCTTGGGCAACGGTTTTTTTTCTTGTTCTAGCTTTGTCTTTGACTTTATCTGTTCCCGATATTTCGTTCTCATGTTTTTATTCTCGCCTATTCGTTTGGAATGCATTTTATCTTGGCTTTGTTCTCCGTATTTGTGTTTTTAAGAGAATTATTGTTCTATGATTTTTTATCTGTTCTTAAAGAATGAAATTATTGTTCTCATTATATTTTGTTCCAGATAGTAAAGGTGAAACCAGAACATAATTCTGTTCCTGGTCCCTAGTTAAATCACAATTGTTTTCTTCCGTCTCATCAATGAAGGATTATATCTTTTAAAAAAACCGCTGCCCAAGGAATCACTACTTCCACATCCAGATTCTCTATCCAAGTCACTCACAACGAAAAAACTTTGTATGTGAAAATAATTGTTTATGGAACTTTAATAATATAATATTTGAAATCCTCTACCCCAAAAACCCATAAAACGATACCCCACATCGGTAGTGGGGTGGGGGTGGTGGTAGGGGGGTGGTAGTGGGGGTGGATGAAGTAAAAAAATATTTTGAGTTTTCTGGTTCCTGTACATATACTAAATCACAATTTTTTTTTATCCCCATTAATAAGGAGGTGGGGGTGGTAATGGGGGTGGCTAATGCCAAAAATTTTTTTGAGACCTTAGCTTCTCTTGTATATACTAAATACCAATTTTATGGACTCTTATCTGCTTCATTTACCTATTTTCCCCAAATTTACCCCAATTTACCCCCCAACCCTTCGACGGAACAAGATGAAAATATAATCTAGTTCTAGATCTCGTTAAAGTACATATGTGTACCAAATTTCAAGTCAATATCTTAAACGGTTCCAGAGTAAACGTGCGCACAAAAAAAAGTTACAGACAGACAGACCGACAGACCGACAGACCGACAGACCGACAGACAGACAGACCGACAGACAGACAGACAGACCGACAGACAGACAGACCGACAGACAGACAGAAATTTTTTTTTTCGCTCAAACTTAAAATCTCGACGTTTCATGACATTTTAAGCTTATTTGGACAATAAAAATTTTTAAAAATTTTTTTGTCGTTACTATACTTCCACTGGACGTGGAAGTAATTAACTTAAAAATTAACTTAAAAATTAAATTAAAAATTAACTTAAAAATTAACTTAAAAATTGACTTAAACATTAACTTAAAAATACTTATGCAACAAATTAGATGCCCAAAAAACACGTGATAGAGTAAATATGTAAAATCATCGTGCTTAAACCACATAAGTCTTATGGTAGCTAGATTCTCCACAGGCGATGGAATAAAGTATTGCAAACGAATACATATTTTGGAACTGATAATTTTTGTGCAAATATACTTGTGTTCAGCTCCTGTAACATTGGGACTTGATAGATGTGAAAAGGCACGCGTTGGACATTATAAGTAATTATACTTTTTTTATATACAATTAAGAGTTCATCCGTTTTAG
Organism: Rutpela maculata; assembly: GCA_936432065.2. Taxonomy (NCBI): domain Eukaryota; kingdom Metazoa; phylum Arthropoda; class Insecta; order Coleoptera; family Cerambycidae; genus Rutpela; species Rutpela maculata. The sequence continues at coordinate 246,632,941 of OW386286.2, read as the reverse complement.
GTACGTGAGTCACTGAACGTTTTATTACAGAAGCAACTTACTATTAAATTAATATGTTGTTAATTATCACAACGAACTTGCTGATATATTCTCAGAGGTAATTCAAAATCGTTTAATAGTACTTGTACTTAGTTTCAAAGTTCAATGTCTGCAGTTAATTAATTACCTATAAAGAATAAATGAGCAATATGTACAGGTTGACCATTACCTTCAAGATTAATATTACTAATGTTACTTTTGTCTGATGAATAGTTGTTTTTACATGAAAATTTCACACGTCACTATTTTAGCCAATCAGAAATTTGTTCTCGGTTTCGTTACCATAGCAACCCAAAAAATTTCCGGAAATTTTCATCCTCCAGGGTATCCTGAACGAAATTAATAAGTGGACATTTTTCTGTCAAATTATTGACATATGATCTTATTGGACATTTGCTTTTACATAATAATGAAATTTTATTTGTCATATTAAACGAAATAATTATGAAAAAAAAAATCATTGAGCTCGTGAAACAACATTTTATTTCATGTTTAATTATGATACTGAATATTTCAAATGTGTTTTAAAATTCTTTAACTCACGTTTCAATGGTGAATACATCGGTGAAGAATCTATATCAATTAAATTTCTATGTTTGACTACATAAATATGATATTTTGAAACTATTTTATTTAACTTATCTTTTCTAGTTCATGAAAACTTAGTTGAAACTTCCAGTAGCTTTCTCTGTACTACGCCGAATAACTTCTCATTTTGGTTTTCGGCCATATTACACTTTTCAATCAGGTATGATAAGTATTTCAATTTTGGATGGCTTCTTTTAACCTCACAGCGTTCTTCACAATATGTGCATAATGTATATTTCTGTTCTTTTTCCATTCTTTAATATCTCATTCTTTAAAAACCTCGAAAACAACTTCAACAATAGAAATATTAAGCTTACACTGGTTAAACTGTCAATGAAATAATGATAAATAGCTAATAACCTTTTATTTCCAAGTCATCTCTGTTAAGTTATAATGTGCTGAAACTTAGCTACACCATAGGCATAAAACATGAAAATAAACTAAAAAAAAAACATTGTTTCACCTATTTTAGTGAACAAAACTTATTTCATAACACACAAATAGAGTTGTCTTCAACAAATTTAGTTGAGATATTGCAAAAAAAAATTACAATATTAATAGTGAATAGTCATTTTCTAGCGACACAGCAACAATTTACTAAAGGATGTTTGGTTATTATATCCTCATATTTTGGTTCAAAGAATCTACCCTTGAATTATGGCCTATTATTAATGGTCCACCCTGTATATTTCTCACTAAATTATTTATTTTGTAGGCGAACGGTTTCGTGAACTAAATGATTTCCATACCTTTATGTAATTTTAAAAAAGAAAAAGAAGATAAAAAAAACAAGACATTCATAACCGTGTTCATTATCAAGGCATATCTGAAGCTCATCTGATACAGACTTCGATTCGGTCCTCGACATAGAGAGCATATACAACAACTTTATTCAAACGATGCATATACCATTCAGATTGAAAAAGGTGAAGACATAAAGGACCCACGCACTAACTATTAATTTAATTAGTTAATTAATATAGTTGACATAAAAAATTTTTAAAAAATGGTCAAATTTTTCACCAGTCACATCTGAAGATGTCCCTTGAGGTAAACCAGAAAATGGCAAAAAGCCCAAAAGTTCTGCGACCGCACCGCAATACATGTACTCCCCCGTTTTCGAGGGCGGGGAACACGATGGTGACAATATTTTCCGACTTACCGTCCAACTGCTACCCTTAAATCGAAAAAAACCGCCCCCTTTTCCGATTTTTCGATGCTAGACTTGCGAGGGCTTGTCGGATCGGATTTTTTTTGGTCAATTTGAACAAAATAAGTAAATATTGACTACAGGTGACCTAACCCATTCACGGGGGTTGAAACTACCCCCACTCCCAATAACGAAGTGCAACGAAAACAACGAAAAGCAGCTGGAAAGCGGTATACCCCCGTTTTTGAGGGCGAGGAATACGATAGTGATAATATTTTCTGACCACCCTTCACCCACGACCCCGAAGCCGAAAAAACCCCTCCTCTTTTTCCGATTTTCCGGTGCTAGGCTTGCGAGAGCTCGTCGGATCGGGTTTGTTTTGGTCAATTTGAATGAAATATATAAATATTGACCACAGGTGATCTAACCCACCCCCCCGGGAGGTCGATACCCCCAACCCTCAATAACGAAGTGACACGAAAACAACAGAAATCATTTGGAAAGAGCAAATCCTTGCAAGCATAGTACGGAAATATCAGAAAAGGGGGTGGTTTTCATATCTAGGGGCAACGGGTGAAGGGTAGATCAGAAAAGATTATCACCATCGCATTCCTCGCCCTCGAAAACGAGGGTATATCGCTTTCTAGCTGATTTTCGTTATTTTAGCGGCACTTCGTTATGGGGGTGGGGGTAGTTTCAACCCCCGGGGGTGGGTTAGATCACCACTGGTCAATATTTACTTATTTTATTCAAACTGACAAAAAAACCCGATCCGACGAGCTCTCGCAAGCCTAGCACCGGAAAATCCGAAAAGGGGGTGGGTTTTTTTCGGATTGGGGGTAGTGGGTGAAGGGTAGGTCAGAAAATATTATCACCAACATATACCCCGTCCTCGGAAACGGGGATATGTCGCTATCCAGCTGATTTTCGTTGTTTTCGTGGCACTTCATTATTGGGGGATGGGGGTAGTTTCAACCCCCGAGAATGGGTTAGGTCATCTGTAGTCAATATTTACTTATTTTGTTCAAATTGACAAAAAAAAAACCGATCTGACGAGCTCTCGCAAGCCCAGCACCGGAAAACCCGAAAAGGGGGTGGGTTTTTTTCGGATTGAGGGTAGTGGGTGAAGGGTAGGTCAGAAAATATTATCACCATCATATTCCCCGTCCTCGTAAATGGGGGTATGCCGCTTTCCAGATGACTTTCGTTGTTTTCGTGGCACTTCATTATTGGGGGGTGGGGGTAATTTCAACCGCCGAGAATGGGTTAGGTCATCTGTAGTCAATATTTACTTATTTTGTTCAAATTGACCAAAAAAATGCGATCCGACAAGCCCTCGCAAGCCTAGCATCGAAAAATCGGAAAAGGGGGCGGTTTTTTCGATTTAAGGGTAGCAGTTGGACGGTAGGTCGGAAAATATTGTCACCATCGTGTTTCGCGCTCTCGAAAATGGGGGAGTACATGTCCTGCAGAACTTTTGGACTTCTTAGAGCCTTTTTCTGGTTTACCCCAAAAGGGACACCTTCAGATGTGACTGGTGAAAAATCTGCCTATTTTTTAAATTTTTTTAGTCAAATCTGTATTCTGGAACCTCAGATCTTTCATTTTTAATGACTCATTTCAATTTTGGCTGAGTCCGGATTTCAATGTAATTAGAGCGTGGTCCTTTAGGTACGAATGATGATAGTCTAAGACAGCGGTTTTCAACCTTTTTCGAACCACGACCCCCTTACAAAAAGAAAAAACAAGTTTACCCTCTCGCGAACCCCCAACCTCGATCTCTATTAATAAAATCTAAAATCAATCAAATTTTAAAATTTCCTGTTATAGTTTTTAGTATGATTTCTCATTAAAAATTGGTTTCATTAAAATTGTATGTGTGTAATATTTAGATTTTTAGATTTTAGAATAAATGATTTAACTTTATTGGCTTTTTTCTCAATAGCTCGGAACCCCCCTGGGGGGTTGCGACCCACAGGTTGAAAACCGCTGGTCTAGGAGATAGCTACATATATGGGGCCTGGAATATAACATGTTGACATAGCTGTCATGTTTTAGCAAATATTTTTTTGAGTATTTTATCTTATCTGAGTCAGACCTCCCCCTGACTGTTTTGGCGCTAGCCGCCCCAGAAAATATTCAACTGTGGAACAGAGGACAACACTTTGGGGCTTGGTGTTAGTTGAAGAGGGTATCTAGGCGATCAACATTCGATATATGCCAACATTTTTTCTCCGTGCAATTAGCAACACATCAATTATAGCCAAAATTGGAACGTAGTATAACACTTTCTGACCAGGCGGAAAATTTTCGTTGTCAATGCTCATTGCTTGTAAACTATATGCCAACATTTTCTGCTTGCCCATTTTCCAAATTTTTTTGGCCTAAAACGGGCTAAAACTGGTGCTTTTCAAAAAAAAAAATGTTGGCAGCTTCTCAAACTTGTTTCTGTGAGTGCCAACATTTTTTTCTCAATGTAACCCCCCCCCCCCCCAAACCACCGCCAAAACCCCCAAACATTCATGAATTATGAAACGGGCACTTTAAGTAAAAGATTTGGATTTATTGAAATGCAGGGAAAATAATTGAAATATCTTGCTTATGACAATGCGCATCGATGCATTGTGAAATGTGAAGGGTGCATTTTAGTGCATTGCAACGCACAGTGGCTGTATTTCGGAGCATTGCAATGCTCCGCGGATTCATTTGAGTGAATTTCAATGCTTCGAAAATTCATTTTTGTGCATTGTCATGTCTCAGCGATCAATTTCAATACTTAATAATGCATTTTGGTGTATTTAAATACTTCAGCAATGCATTGTGGCGAATTATGTGCATTATGTGCATTGCAGTGCACTTTAGTGTACAAATTCTAGCCAGCGTTACACAGGCACACACCAGAAAAGAAAATTGTATGTTTTTGGGACTCCATTGGGCAACTTTTATGTATTTCGACGTGCTGAATATGAATCAGGTGTCCATTTAGCTCCATCACCCACCAATTTTTAGTAAATCCCAAAAATAACCCAAATTATGAGCTTCTTAGGTTATTTTCGCGATTTACAGAAAAATGGTGGGTAATGGAGCTAAACGGACACCAGATTCGTATTCAACACGGCGAAACACATGGGGGTCACCCAATGGAGTTCCACGAACAGACCATTATTTTTATTTTGTGGAGCTGAACTTTTCACCAACCAGTTTTCTTGTAAAGTATTACGTTTACAAAAAAAAGTATAGAATCTTCTGTCTTGCAAATTTTGTAAGCTACGATTTTAGTAACGTAAGTGTTTTTGTCATTAAGCTAATACTCCAGTCATATTAGGATCCGTCTGCTAAAAAAGTCCAAGTGAGCTGAAGGTCAAAGGTCAAGGAAATAATTTTTTCACAAATATTCTGCTTCCTATGGGTCGTATGACTTTTTTATAGGTTATATACATATTTTACGCATAACCAGCCGTTTTCAAGCTATACGTTAGAAAAATAACGAGCAGCTGTGCATCCGTTTCCATACCACCTCAGAGCTAGGATGCAAGGTGCGTTTTTTTTTACATGGTTTCCCCAGTAGGCCTAATCCATGTTCTTTCTTATTTCAATTACCTTCTATAGCTCGTCCTCGTTCTCGTCCTCCCCCCCCCCCCCCTCCACATGTTCATCTTCGTCCTCTTCTCTCTCTGCATTAACTTCTTCCTGATCATTTTCTTTTGTAATTTGTAATATTTTCTGTGAAGAGATCAACGGGATTAGTCTCATTATATTCTTCATATTGAATACTTTTTATCGAATCTTCAATAGCACTATCGACATTTGCGTTGAGACATGACTGACCGTGACAATGGCCACAAAGTGTTGAACAGGACAGCCCAACTTTTCTGCACTCGCAGTTTGTGTTACATCCTTTAGTGTAATAGCAAAAGATGGTGTTTAGAAGTACATATGGCGCAAGTGGCGATAGTGTCTTAGTGGGCATGATTATTGATCACCCTCCTCCACTGTTGGTGAGCAGATGCGGCAGTAGGTGGAAGTGACAACAATTTCACAGCGGTGTTAAGTCTTGTTGACTTCGCGGATCTGAAATATCTATAGTTGTTAATGGATACTTCTGATTTAGGAACTACATATATTGTTAGAAAAATGCATACTACATTTTGCCAAATGGTTTCTACTGGTCAATTTTCCTTCTTAAAAAGCTCTGCTGATTGCTGCAAATCTGAGCGTTTCTCGAACATTTTAGGAACGTTTATTTTTCCCTTGCTAACGAGTGCAGACATTATGTCGCACCCAGTGATGGCATGTAGAGATAATAGATGATTTTACAATTAGGAAACTTAGCTACGCTAGAAGAAGAGTATATCTTTGATTCTCTTTTTCCTCTACCTGGTTTGAGGAAGAAAACTTGTTAGTTCGAAGGAGCACGTCCAATTAGGAGAATTAAAAGATCTACATCTTCTCCAACGATAGTTCTGATATTCTGTAGTGAATTTTCAAGCACAGTTTCTACCATTAAAACGTCTACGTCATTCATACCTTGTTTCACAGAGATGTTGACAAACTGTAGTTTGTGCATTAGCACTGATATTAATCTGGTTTTATTTTAGCGATTGGATAGGAACTTTTCTTGGCTGGGAGTCACTTGTTTCGTCGAAAAGGACTTCTATCGATCCAGAAATTTAAGGAATTCGTCGAGGTATATGATGTTCCTAGAATAGGTTCACTTAAGGTCTAAGCATTCCTATTTTGTTATATACCAATTCTTAATCAATATAATGGAGGATCTGAGTAAAGAGATGATGGTAGGATGATTTCTCTGGGTCGCTGATTTCTTTTAAATAAGCCTTTCACTAATACAGTTAAACTTCTAACATTAAATTTTTCCCAAAATAATATCACAGTCAAATGTACGGAAGCAGATGCTGATTATTTAATTGTAAAAGCTGCTATTGATTGATCAGCTGATATGTGTAACCCCGTTATAGTTGTTGGTCAAGATACAGACTTAATAACGTTACTCATTGGGCATTGCAAAACAAAAAATGTATACATGATGGAGGTAAATCTGATAAAATAACGAATATCTGTAAGTTAAAATGTAGTAAAATTCTGTTTGCACATGCCATCTTCATCTGCCTTTCCATAAAAAGAGCAAAAAACAGTATTTTCAGTTTTAGAAAATAATACTGAACTAAGAAACAGCCTATTAATTTTCAAATTCATAAATTTGCTGAAGCAAATCAAAAGTCAATATTTTATACAACCTGCCAACTTGACATTCAAAAGTGCAATTTCTAAAATAAACCATATTTATATTAGTATTGCCAATAATAATTGTTGTTGTCATTTGTTGCATTTGATGTTATTAAAATACAAAAAGTAATCTTTTTTTATACAAATCTGTCATTTTGACAACCGTAACTTTGCTAATATTTAACCGATTGCAAAAAAATGTTAGCTCTTTCTAAAGTGTCATCCGTGTGGGCTATTATCGATTAAAGGAAAAAAAGTACCTAATTTCAACATGGCGGCGCATTTTTTTTTTAATTTCTGCACGGCGGATATTTTGGGATTTTCAGTCAGACTCCTGGATAACCATAGAATACAGTCCCTAAGAAATCAGCTTGTTACAAATTTGTTCCGGGTCAACTTTTAATTACTTCCACATCCAGTGGAAGTATAGTAACGACAAAAAAATTTTTAAAAATTTTTATTGTTCAAATAGGCTTAGAATGTCATGAAACGTCGAGATTTCAAGTTTGAGCGAAAAAAAAATTTCTGTCTGTCGGTCTGTCGGTCTGTCGGTCTGTAACTTTTTTTTGTGCGCACGTTTACTCTGGAACCGTTTGAGATATTGACTTGAAATTTGGTACACATATGTACTTTAACGAGATCTAGAACTAGATTATATTTTCATCTTGTTCAGTCGAAGGGTTGGGGGGTAAATTGGGGTAAATTTGGAGTAAAGAGGTAAATCAAGCAGGTAAGAATCCATAAAATTGATATTTAGTATAGACAAGAGAAGCTAAGGTCTCAAAAAAAAATTTAGCATTAGCCACCCCCATTATCACCCCCACCCCATTATTAAAGGGGATGAAAAAAAAAATGTGATTTAGTGTGTGTACAATAACCAGAAACCTCAAAATATTTTTTTACTTTTATCCACCCCCCACTCTCACCCCCTGTCACCACCCCCACCCCACTACCGATGTGGGGTATCGTTTTATGGGTTTTTGGGGTAGAGGATTTCAAATATCATATTATTAAAGTTCCATAAGCAATTATTTCCAGATACAAAATTTTTTCGTTGTGTGACTTGGATAGAAAATCCGGATGTGGAAGTAGTGATTCCTTGGGCAGCGGTTTTTTACTGTACTAATATGATAGTATTGTAATAGTGATAGTCGGTAAAAAAGCACATGACCTTTTTTATTTTTTGTGTGCCTGTGATATGTTTATGTTTTATGTTACATACACCACTATACTTTTTTTTTAAGAAAGTAACTCACAAGTGTTTTATTGTTTATAACAAAATTACAAACAAAACGTGAACTAAAGCTTTGTTGTAAATCACCTATGTACCTACTGATAAACATAGGCACCAATTATTATAGCCATTAAATTATTTGATATGGTTCACATCCGAAGGACGTAATTAAACAATTATTATATCGTAAATATAATGTAGGCAAATTGACAGAAAATTACTTTAATTTTATAAGACATGAAATTTCAATTACGGTGTAATAATGTTCTTAGATTTATATAAAAGTTTTCTGACAGAGGCAGTTTTGATATCATCGGTGTTCATTAATTATGGCTGACCACTATTAACATTTGTATTTATCAAGTGTGCATAAGTATATACAAATAAATTGTTGCAAATATAAAGATTATAAACCTTACATTCAGGTAATTGTCACAAAACTATTAACTGGGTTCTCGTCATGGTGTGCACGTAACAAATTAGCTCTAAACATAAGTAAAGCAATTTACATACAATTTTACAAAAGACGCGAACGACCTGCTCTAAATGAAGCAAGAAACCTAAGTACTGTTTCACTATCAGAGAGTATTAAATATCTAGGTCTACTACTAGATAAAAAAATCAACTAGATTAGTCACATAGAATATTTATGCAAAAAGCTAAATTTTGCGTTTTTTGCAAGAAATCAGCCAATGTTATCTAAAGCATAATTATTAAATGCATATTATAGTTTTGTGTACTATCATCTCAGATGCTTAGTTATTCTTTAGAGTGATGATACAGAAGCTGAAGGACATTATTTTTTTCCAAAAGATTATTGATATTATGTTCTAACTAGATTCATGTCGGCCAATGTTTATTGAGAATAATATTTTAACATTAACCCACTTGAAGCTGCCCTATTCGTTTATCGATTTGATTGATTGATTTGATTTTGTGTTTTTGGTTCTGTTCATCTACCTCTTCTGAATCTTCGTATGAAATATGTGTTGTGTCTTGATACGGAGCATTTATGCTCCTCTTTTTGTGTTTCTGCTTCTTCGAATCTTCTTTTTCTGAGACTTCTGATTACTCTGTTTCCGATGCTGGATTTAGGTCATGCTTGTTGTCAGCAGCGAGAGCCACATGATGCATGTGTTTTTTTTTTGGAATTCATTTTTCCCCTCGCTTTTCTTTCCCAGTTCGCTTATGATCCTCTCGATTGTTGTTTTCCACCTGTAACATGGTCTCCCTATTTTTAGTTTGCTACCGTTTAGTGTTAGCGCTTTCCTCAGTGGGATTACTGCTGTCCTTTTTGCTTTAACCTTCTTGATCCTTTCCCTTATCTCTCTGCTTACCAGGATATGGTCTATTTGTGTGATCGAGCTTCCATTACTCCAGGTGTCAATGCAGGTTTGACTTTTGCTCCATGTATTTCTTATTGTTAAGTCAAACATGTGTGCTAGAATGTATAGAGGAGTTCGACAAAATATTACATTAGTAAATATTCTGCCCTCTAAAAGCATACCCATACCTACTAATGTGTGCTAGGTTTTTCAGCGCGTTTCCATTTTCGTTAGGCCATGTGTGGAGTAAAATTTTTCCTATGATGCTTTTGTCCTCCTCCGTCTGATTACTGCGTTAGAGATGAAGCACTGTGTAAAGTTTTGGTTTGTATACCTAATTAAACTCTAACTAATATTTCTTATCAATTACTGAAAATGTTCCGAGATATATATTATTTTACAAATACATCCACTTATACTTTAAATATATCTTCTATACTTTGTCACTATTTAACTTTTATAAACTTTTATGGGTATGCATTGGTGACAAAGCATTATAAGGCACGTCTGGTCGCCTCGACAGCAAAATGACAAGTCCAATGCGTTGCCGCATTGTGTTCGTTATTTAATGTTTATGCTCCTCTTTTTATGTTTCTGCTTATACAGATTTTCTTCTTCTCCTTCTAGGTATTCTGATTCCTCGGTTTCTGGTTCTGGTATAGTATATTGCTGCGATTTCTTTGTGGAGTTCATTTTCCCCCTCGCTTTTCTTTCCCAGTTTATCAAAACAAAAATAAATTCACATTAAATTCTAATAGACATACGCATAATACCCGTACTGCCAATCAGACATCGATTAATACATATAACCACTCTCTTTTAAAAAAATATCCGTAGGTCTGCTGCGCCAAAATTTTTAATTCATTACCCGTCCCAAGCAGCACAATTAGTTTATATTACCAGTTTAAAGCCACATTAACCTAAGATAGTTGATATAACGTAATTGCAACCATTGCTTTCAACTTTGAAGGTATATGGACTTAATAGTAATTTAGTAAGCAATATTTAGGTAATATTTTCTTATGAAATGCCTGATAAAGTCACATTGACTTTAGTGTAATTTACAAGAAATATTTACGTTACTGTTCCTTAAAATTTAACTCTAAAGTTAAAGTGCATATTGAGGTCTATGTGTAAGAAAATATTATATAATTTTAGACTAAATTATTAACTTTGGAGTCGCTATCTTTTGTCTGAATAAAAACAGGGAAATTTTACCAATTTTTTACGTAAGTATAACCTGAGTTTTGTCTTGTCCTTGTAGTCAGATTTAGGTTATAACTTTAACCTCATGGTCACAACTAGTTCCAATTTTAGGAAAAATTTACCCTAATTTTACTTCTCCGCTAACCTAGCATATATGTTTAACCTAAAGGCAAATATTACTTCATAAAATGTCCTGAAAGTTATTTTTACAGCTGGGGCGAGCGTAGAGGCGACTTCAATGTGAATATCAGTCGATATTCCGTTGCAGCAACGTCGAGCGCGGTTAGTACTTGGATGGGTGACACACCTATCTTGGGAAACACAGCGTTCTCGTCCCATCTTCTAGAGGCTTGTATATCAGTGTATACTCAGAAGTTACGTAATTTCAGACGAGGATTACGTAGTGGATATACCATCCTTCGGAGGGGATGTAAAGCAGGCGGCCCCTTGTCTATTAAATGTTAGGCAAGTAAAAGATCCCTACTCTTCTTAAGGGAAGAGGTTCGGCAAAATTTCCAGGTTGGGGGTAGCTCGTCTCCTGGCGTCGGTGATAGGCCCTGGTAGCGGAAATAGGCCGACGTTAAACAGTTAATAAAAAAAAAAAAAAAAAAAAGTTATTTTTACTTAAAAAATAGAATTAGGTCCCTTCCCTGGAAAGCAAAATTACGTTTTCATTGTCTAAATTACTTCAAAGGACTATAATGATTGTTTTATGTTGATGCTCTTCCCAGTGTCAACTGTACTTTATTAGAGGCATAATGTCCTAATTTGTAGCAATTTGTAGCAATTTATTTTGTTGTTGTTTGGGTTTTCTGTTTTCGTGTTTTTAAAAATAAAATTGGAGGTGTTTTGTTTTAAATGCGAGAAAGTATTCTACAGCCAGTCAACCTTTAGTCGGCACAGCTGAAAAGTGCATAAGCACATAGGACATAATTATAATTATATCGAATATGCGGTGTACTTAAAGATACTTGTAATTGTATTTCAACTTTTCTATTACCGACTTGTTTGCATTCGAAGTAATGACTACATTATATCAGGTAAAACAGTTGTTAATCTTTCAGAGAGTTTAGTACAATATAACTATTTTTTTTTCTCTAGATTTCAGTACTTAGTTTGCAGAATGAAAAGCTAAGTGAAGTTCAGTAGTGTTAATAGTGTAACTGAGTGACTTTATTTGGATTGTATTCAGTGTTCCTGAATGTACTCACTGAAGAGAAGTTGTAAAAATGGTTTATGGCCCTATAGAAGGTTTAAACCTATACCTATGAACAAATTTAAGTTGATAGATGGGGAAGTAGTAATTAAGAATTAAAAAACAAGTTTCATATGATGTGTTTTCTGTTAATACATTTATTCGAATAAAAAATAAAGTAATTAAACTAACCAACAAAAGATTAATTATTTTACCTAAAATATTTTTAAATTCCAAATTCACCGAATCCGTAATGTGACCATGTTTTTCTATCAAATGCAAACGCAAGTCGTTATTAAAGTTAAAACACAATTTGCACTCTAAGCACAGGTATCTTTTGGGCACTGTAGATTTGATATAAATACGTTGGATTTGTTTATTTATACACAATTCTGTTGTGCCGATTTAACGCTGACTGGCTGGAGAATACTTTCTCACATTCAAAACAAAACACATCCATTTTTATTGACAAAATACAAGAGTAAATTGAAGGAATAAATCACAAACTCAAAACAACAATTGCAGCCAAAAAAGTTTGAGGTTAGAAACAGAAGTGACGTCACTCAATTTACCGCCTTCTCTAACCTAATTTGGGAAATATGACCAATTTAGTTCTGCATGAACTTTAAAGACTTTACAATTTTGAAGACTACAAAATTATTTTAACCTATATTGGTCCCATTTAACTTTAAAGCAAATAATATAAGTTTCAACACTTCGTCTCAAGGAAAAACGTCAATGAGGCCTAAAATATTGGGAGAGAATACTTCGAAGTCGCATGGCACTATGTTCGCCATATTTTTCAACCAGCTGTAAGAGGCCATTTTACAATGAAATTTTGATGAGTATTTAATTGAAAAAAATCATTAATATAAGGTTATTTAACAGATACAAAGTACAATATTATAATATTTTATGCCCCAGGAAAGTCCTGCCGGGCAATTGAATAGGCTTTTACAAATATTTTTAAGATTCATTTAAGCTAAAAAAAAAATTTTTTTTCTTTAAAAACGTAAAATACTTGAGGCCCCTTTAATATACCGAGGTAGAATGGATATATTTACAATGAAAATTGATTGGCAGTAAAAAACACACACAGAGGGGAAGTGGACACATTATTTCACAACTACGTATGACATTATATGATGCACTCCTACTCCATCATTATAATAGAGATGTCTGATGTCTTTCTAGTTATGTCTTTGCTGCTTATGCCTCGTGACTTATAAGTAAATCATTATTGTTGTAAATAAAATCTTATTAGTTATTTCTGAGAAAGAAAGATTGCAGTTGAAAGAGGATAACTGGTTTGGTAAATATTACCTATCAACGACCACAATTAAACAAATTTTTTACGTTTAAATTACCTGTTCAGGGAAATATGTTCAATAACCAATAGGTCATTATAACTGAGCAGCCTTATTTAAGAGGTATTCATGACGTCGTCTCATTCCCCATTTACTTATATTTTACGTAAATTTTAAGTTAATTAGGTTAGGTTAAATGGGAAAACGGGACCAAAATGAGGGCTACATTACGTAATTCTGACTTAAGGTGCTACTTGGGGTTAATATAAAAACTCAACAAAGTATCTTTGCATTTAAAGATAAATTAAAGAAATTTATTTTTTACAAACTCAGTGTGTCCTTTACATTATTTTTTCAATTTTAAATATACCGGGTGTCGATGAATTCGAATTCGAATAATTCAGTTGTTGCGAATGTCTGTCATTTCCATGCCTATCTGCAATTTTGGATTTAAATGTAGATAGGTACTTTATTAAAAACCGCTGCCCAAGGAATCACTACTTCCACATCCAGATTCTCTATCCAAGTCACTCACAACGAAAAAAACTTTGTATGTGAAAATAACTGTTTATGGAACTTTAATAATATAATATTTGAAATCCTGTACCCCAAAAACCCATAAAACGATACCCCACATCGGTAGTGGGGTGGGGGGGGTGGTGATGGGGGGGTGGTAGTGGGGGTGGATGAAGTAAAAAAATATTTTGAGGTTTCTGGTTCCTGTACATAGGTACACTAAATCACAATTTTTTTTCATCCCCTTTAATAAGGGGGTGGGGGTGGTAATGGGGGTGGCTAATGCCAAAAATTTTTTTGAGACCTTAGCTTCTCTTGTATATACTAAATACCAATTTTATGGACTATTACCTGCTTGATTTACCTATATACCCCAAATTTACCCCAATTTACCCCCCAACCCTTCGACGGAACAAGATGAAAATATAATCTAGTTCTAGATCTCGTTAAAGTACATACGTGTACCAAATTTCAAGTCAATATCTTAAACGGTTCCAGAGTAAACGTGCGCACAAAAAAAAGTTACAGACAGACAGACAGACAGACAGACCGACAGACAGACAGAATTTTTTTTTCGCTCAAATTTAAAATCTCAACGTTTCATGACATTTTAAGCCTATTTGGACAATAAAAATTTTTAAAAATTTTTTTGTCGTTACTATACTTCCACTGGACGTGGAAGTAATTATCTGTTGGCGCTTACCTTTTAAAAATACTTTTATTTTTACGAAGGATCTCGTTAAGAAATCATTAATGGCGAAAAAAATTAAAGTTTATGAATCATTATTTCCGATTAATTAAAGAAAGTAGTACGGTCCCATTAAAAATTTTTCTATTGAAAAAATTAAATTACTTCTTTTGAGAAAAACCTAAATATCAGTAATTTAAATAACTATTAAATTTGAAATTCATTTACTATTTAAAATTTTGGCAAAGGACTTTTTTATTTCATAGACTACTTAAATTATACCTATATAATTCATCTGTTAAGTAAACTTAATTTCTTTATTTAAAAGTATTGTAGGGATACATTTTTTAACACTATATTACATTTAATAAATGTTTCACAAATATGTTTATAAGCTGTTTGATTCGTTCACTGATTTTGATATAATAATCCAAGGTCAAATCCAAGATCACCAAGTGCCGCTAGATGACTTCAACAACTCTCATAGAGGTCGTTTTCTTCATGTCTCGCTATCCTGACGAGTTACCAGCCTGAAAATTTCGAGAGACAACTTTTTATAGAAGTAATTTTCCTCGTATCTCGCTATTCTGACGAGTTATTCAGGCGTTTCCATACTTTTGGGACACTGTATGTAGTCTAGTTGATGTAACGTATATGACGTACCTATATTGACAGTTTATTTAAAACGTTCTTTAGATTTCACAGGTCTACAAAAAAAAAGGTGTTTTTCTAAGGTTCTATCTAACTTTTTAGAAGTATCTTGACGCGTTGAAGACAATTTTGAGAAAAAAAAATTTCTATCGTCTCATTTTTTTGTCTACCACTCCCCTTTTCTCCCCTAGAAAGGGCAAAAAAGTTTTGTCGTAAGGTTCTGATCTAACTTTTCTGAAGTAGTTTGATGCGCTGAAGCCAATTTTAAACAAAAAAAAAATTATATCGTGTCAATTTCCCTCTACGACCCCCCTTTTATGCCCTAAAAAAAAGGTAAAAATGAGATCTTGCTTGTTCCAAGATTCTGATCGAACTTTTTACGTGCTGAAGCCAATTTTGGACAAAACACTTTTTTCTACCGGGTCAGTTTCCCTCTACCACCCCTTTTGTCCCCTAAAAAAGGGCAAAAAAAATGTCTTGTTCGAAGGTTCTGATTTAACTTTTCTGAAGTATTTTGACGCGCTGATGCCAATTTTGGATAAAATTTTTTTTATATCGGGTCAGTTTCCCTCTACCACCCACTTCATCCCGTAATTTTTTTTGTCCAAAATTAATTTCAGCGCGTCAAATTACTTCAGAAAGGTTAGATGAGAACCTTAGGATAAGACCTTTTTTTTGCCCTTTTTAGGGGATGGTACAGGGAAACTGAGCCGAAAGAAAATTTGCTTCAATGCGTCAAAATACTTCAGAAAAGTTATATTAGAACCTTAGGACAAGACCTTTTTTTGTAGACCTGTGATTTTCTACGTTTCTCATAGATTTGATAAAGAGTAAGTACCTACTAAGATATATTTGTGAAAAGAAATCAGTTACAAATTTTGTTTAAATTAGTATCTACTCTCACTAGATTATAAGAACTTTTTGTTTTTGTGACATTATATTTGTATAAGGCAAGTACTGAGTCTTGGGGCCTCCTAGGAAGTAAAAAAAGCTGGGTAATATGATCCATAATCAAACAGATGAATTTCATAGTTTTTGTAGGTAAAAATCCACAGGACTTTTTTTTTCATTAAAGTTTAAGGTTTATCACTGTTGCCCCTTAATAACATCTTTTGTACATTTTACTTTGTCAGAGATTTAAAACTTTTCGAATCTATAAATAAAAAAGTATACGTAACAACATAATAGTACAGTACCTATAGTCCTGTCAATGAATGGTTTCTAGAGGGAAATGCCGAGATCACAATATTTGACTTGAGAGCTGTGTTTGGACTATTTAGGAGGTAAACATACCAAAAGTCCCCGAACATAGGAGGTGTGGGGGGTGCAGGAGGGGCAAGAAGAAGGTCCCGGTTTTTTGTTTTTCTCTCATATCTCGAAAACGGTTTGCCATAATCAAAAAGTTGCTATATGCAAAATTAAAGCTGACTAAATTTTCTACAATAATGTTTCTATTAATTTTTGTCGTATCGGTTATGGTTCAGTAATGGATTGTTTATAAATTGAAAAATTTTTTTAAAAATCATCGTGGAAAAAAATTTGTTGTACAGATATCCGTCTCATAGCAGACGGAACTCAAATATCGCATAAAAACTGTCTTTGTGTCTGTAAGTGTGTGTGTGCGCGTGTATATGTATGTGTGTGTATATACCGTTTCTTGTAAACACGATAACTTCTGTTAGACTTAAAATATTTAATTACAATTTGGAACATATGTAAAACAGCATAGTACAATAATCCCTATAATCCCTATTGAAATTGGGCCATATCTGTAATACATGGTCACAACCAATAGGGATTATTGTACTATGCTGTTTTACATATGTTCCAAATTGTAATTAAATATTTTAAGTCTAACAGAAGTTATCGAGTTTACAAGAATCGGTATACACGCACATATACATACCGTGTATGTAGCGGCTCGTTAGGCATAGGTAGTAAGAATTACAACATCACGTGTGCCAGCTGGCTGAAATGAAATAACTGAGAGCGGGGATACTCCGCTAACGGACGAGTTTACAGCGCTGTGTTGTTATATCTCTCGCGCTACGTGAATGTACATGCCTAATGGACAATTACACGCACGGTATACACGTACACACACATTTACAGACGTAAAGACATTTTTTATTCGATATTTGAGTTCAGTCTGCTATGAAACGGATATCGTTACAATTTTTTTTCCACGACGATTATTACATTTTTTTTCAATTTATAATAAATTTATAATAGAGTTAAAAGATATACAATCCATTACTGAACCATAACAGATAATTTAATCAGCTTCAATTTTGCATATAACCACTTTTTGATTATGGCTAACTGTTTTCGAGATATGAGAGAAACTAAAAACCGGGACCTTCTTCGTGCCCCCCTGCACCTCCTATGTTTGGGGACTGGTATGTTTACCTCCTAAATAGTTCAAACACCGCTCTCAAGTCAAAAATTGTGATCTCAGCATTTCCCTCGTTCTTATTGAACTTTCATTGACGGGGCTACTAGAGGCGAAAAAAATGTGCAAAATTTAAATGATAATTCTTTCTACTGGCAATATTTATAGTAAAAGGTACCATCATTAGTTTCTATACAATCCCGACACTTGCTCTTACCCCCATAGGGTAAAAACCACACTGAAATCTAGAAATTTAATATTTGAAAAAGGCTGTTTTATTCTTGATTCGTAGTATATTTATGTCTTTGTCGAAATTAAAAAAAACAAAAAGGCGGCTTGAATATGGTGGATTAATTTTTTTTCTAAAGCGAGTGTTCTAAACGTGCAAAAAATGAGCATTTTGATGATGACGAAAAACAGTATTTGAGTTTTTTTAATTTCTGGATAATTGTAACAAAACGTCGAAATTCTTGTTAAACAAAATGTGAAAATGTATATTGTTTTGGTCATAACTTCTTTGTTTTTTTTATGATACAGAAACAAATAAGGAACCATTTGGAAGCTTCATTAATTTTATTTCTAATATTAGCTCTTACTATTTTTGACGCAAGAGTCATGGTTCTGTGATATTCAACATTTAATCTGAATACTTCAAGGGACAATAAATTGATTTGAGCATATAGGGTGAAGAAAGACATTATTATACTCTTCGCAAAAACGAAGAGTATATTGTATTTGATCGGCACATTTCTAAAATCGTAAATATCGCTCGTAGAGAAAAAATTTTCATATCATTGTGTTAGTGAACGAATTCTGAACGACTTTCAAAATGTCCGTCTGTCCGTCCGTCACGTTTCTTGTAAGCACGATAACTCAAGAAAGAAAAATCCGATTGTACTGAAATTTGGACAGTAAGTTAGTGTTGGCTAGAAGAAGAACCCTATTGAACCCCTTTTTGAACAAAATCGATCAGTAAATAAAAATGTTATTAATGATTTAAATTTGAAAAAAATTTTTTGTTTTTTATATTTTTGTAAGAAATCCGATGAAATGGATATTTCATTTTAATATTTAAATATTTTGACAAATATACATTTTATAATGTAATATACAACCGTGGAAATTTATTTTTAGCTCTTATAATGTAAAAATTTACGTTTTTTTACATGTTAAGTGGTGGAGTAGTTCTTACGCTTTTGACTCGGAATCCAAGGGACCCGGGTTCGAAACCCAAATGGGGTATGGTACAGATTTTTTATTTCTCCTTTATTTTACACTAGTCTTTTATCAACTAAATTCGTACTATAAAATTAAAAATGTCCTCGAAAATGTCTAAAACTAACATTATTTACAAAAAACTGCGAAGAGTATCCTATAGAATGTGTAACAATTATATACAAAGTTCAGTGAACAGGCGAAGAGTACGTTTTTAGCTTGTTTAATATATAATCATATTTCTTTAATACCTGCTAATTACAGTAACAAAATGGCGAAGTTTTTATAAAAAAAAATTCACATTGTTTTGCTATAACTTACTTATTTATTATGCTACAGAAATAGATAAAAAAAAACCGCTGCCCAAGGAATCACGACTTCCACATCCAGTTTTTCTATCCAAGTCTCACAACGAAAAAAAATTTGTACGTGGAAATAATTGTTTATGGAACTTTAATAATATAATATTAGAAATCGTCTAACCCAAAAACCCATAAAACGATATGCCACATCGGTAGTGGGGGTGGGGGTGGATGAAGTTAAAAAAATTTGAGGCGTTTGGTTCTTGTACACGTACTAAATCACATTTTTTTTTCACCCCCTTTTACAATGGGGTGGGGGTAGTAATGGGGGTGGCTAATGCCAAAAATTTTTTTGAAATATTAGCTTCTCTTGTATATACTAAATATACTAATATTAACTAACATTTACTCCAATTTACCCCCTCCCCAACTCTTCAACGGAATAAGGTAAAAATATAATCTAGTTCCAGATCTCGTTAAAATACATACGTGTACCAAAGGGTGTAGCCGGATAAGGATATGAAAAATGCCCATAAAGGAAATTACATGAAATGGGCATCAAAATATTCCCTTGACTGTAAAAAAATATTTGTTACAGTATTATTCCAGAAATCCAAGGGGGAGCTCAATTTTTGCAAAAAAGGCAATTGTTAATTAAATATCTGCTGCAACTTACCTAATGGATGAAACAATTTGAAAAAATTATCGACCATAGAGATCTTCCAGATGAATCCAGAAAAAAAGATTATATCGTATTTGGAGCGAAATCCAAATTTTAAAAAAATTAATAAAAATTCAAAGTGCCCAAAAGTGCATTTTTTGAAAAGGTGCTATCACGATATTTTTCAGACAGACGCGCATTTGTGTTATTAATATCCTCAATTTTTTTCAGATTTTTTTATTTGGTGGCACATGTTGAAAAAAAAATAAAAACTTCAAAACAAATATTTATTACATTTTTTAATTACATAGGTTTTAACTAAATATCAAAACGATAATTAATCCCCGTTGCTTTCCTCATCTATCACCAGCTGCATGTTTGCGATATTAAAAATAGGGGCCAGAATTTCAGTTGGATTAATAAATTCATGATAGATATCTTCTTCCTCTTATATTCACAACGTCTTGGCAGACATTTTGAGATTCTAGTTTTCTTTTCTTTGTTATACGACACGTCTGACAGCATCTCACCACCTGCCGCAGTTGTCCGTTAGGCGCACAGCCCCGCCAAGGCTCTCTTCGAACAGTTCTTTGGTAATATCAGACCAATGTTAAGAACAGCGCTCTATATTGTCCTCTAACCGGCTAATATATGACCAAAAAATTAGAGAATTCGGGAAAATACAACGCTGGAGAGTAGCTTTGTGGGACAAGCATTGAGATGGTATGATGGGCTGTCCACGGAATTCGTAACAAGCGCCTATCCCCTTTTTGAAAAGGTGCTTTCATGATATTTGTCTATCAGACGCGTCTCTGCATTGGATTGGTAATGCACTTAGTTTTTCTCAGATTTTTTGATTTGGTGGCACATGCTGAAAGAAAATAAAAACCTCGCCAAAAACTATTTATTAATTTCCACAATCACTGATTTCTACTAATATAATACAGCACGATCTGTGTTTTTTGGAGTTCGTGTTATCTTTCAGTTTCTCTCTACTGCATGGAAGTGACGAAAATATTGTTGCGATGCGGCTACTGCTGACTCTGTGCGTGACTCAAACGGGCATAAACATATAACTGTAACCATAAATCTGGCATCACGAAGGTGGGGATATAGCCTATGATATTACCATGACAACAAAGTTGTGCATCACTTCATGAACAACGTTAGTTGCTATATAGCAAGTTTGAAAATCTACACATAGTGAAATGCGACAAAGTCTCGACACATCAACAGAAGATCCCGCAAATGCTACATAAACGTCAGGCCAAATTCTGATAGATATACTGGAGTAAGTTATTTTTGTAATTGTACCAAGAGACTACGAACAGTTGCATGTTCCTCACACGTTGCGGTTGCTGTTTATCATTTATCACATCAGACCTGCTGTCGAACTAGTTCTCTCCATCTTTCTGTACACCTCTGAGACGTGGACCGTTAGAGAGACAGACAGACAACGTATTGGTTCTTTCGAGATGTAGGCCTGAAGGTGCTTGTTACGAATTCCGTGGACAACCCAACGTACCATCTCAATGCTCCAAGAAGTACGTCCCACAAAGCGATTCTCCAGCAATGTATTTTCCCGAATTCTCTCATTTTTTGGTCACATCAACCGGTGAGAGGACAATATTGAACGCCCCTCTTAACATTGGGCTGATATTACCTAAGAGCTGTTGGAAGAGAGCTTTGGTGGGGCTGTGCGCCTAACGGGCAACCGCGGCAGGTGGTGTGATGCTGTCAGACGTGCCTTATAACAAAGAGAAGACAACTAGAACAATTAATGGATCTCAAAGTGTCTGCCAAGACGTTGTGAATAACAAGAGGAAGAAGGTATCTATCATGAATTTATTAATTCAGCTGAAATTCTGGCCCTTATTTTTGATACTGCAAACGTGCAGCTGGTGACAGATGAGGAAAGTAACGAGGATTAATTATCTTTTTGATGTTTAGTTAAAAATTATGTTACTAAAAAATGTAATAAATATTTGTTTTATAGTTTTTATTTTTTTTTCAACAAATAAAAAAATCTGAAAAAAATCGAGGGTATTAATAACAAAAATGCGCGTCTGTCTGAAAAATATCATGATAGCACCTTTTTAAAAAATGTACCTTTGAGCACTTTGGATTTTTCTTTATTTTTTTTTAAATTTGAATTTCGTTGCAAATACGACGTAACATTTTTTTCTGAGTTTATCTGGAAGATCTTTATGGTCAATAATTTTTTAAATTTTTTCGTCCATTAGGTAAGTTGCAACAAATTTTTAATTAACAATTGCATTTTTTTGTAATAATTCAGCTCTCCCCCTTGGATTTCTGGAATAATACAGTAAGAAATATTTTTTTACAGTCAGGAGAATATTTTGATGCCCAGTTCATGTAATTTCCTTTATGGGCATTCTTCATATGCTTATCCGGCTACACCCTTTCAAATCAACATCTTAAATGATTCCAGAGTAATCGTGGGCACAACAAAGTTACAGATAGACAGACCGACCGACAGACAGAATTTTTTTTTGCTCAAACTTAAAATCTCGACGTTTCATGACATTCTAAGCCTATTTGATTAAAAGATTTAAAAAAAAAATTTGTCGTTACTATACTTCCACTGGTTGTATAAGTAACAAGCTAAAAACGTACTCTTCGCCTGTTCACTGAACTTTTTATATAACTGTTACTCATTCTATAGGATACTCTTCGCAGTTTTTTGTAAATAATGTTAGTTTTAGACATTTTTAATTTTATAGTACGAACTTAGTTGTTAAAATACTCAGTGTAAAATAAAGTAAAAATAAAAAAAACTATGCCATACTCCATTTGGGTTTCGAACCCGGGACCCTTGGATTCCGAGTCAAAAGCGTAAGAACTACACCACCACCTTACACGTAAAAAATGTAAATTTTTACATTATAAGACACGAGCTGAAATCATATTTTCACGGTTGCATATTACATTATGAAATGTATGTTTGTAAAATATATAAATATTTAGATATTAAAATGAAATATCATTTCACCAGATTTATATCCAATTACAAAAACATAAAAATCAAAAAAAATTTTTTTCAAATTTAAATCATTAATAACATTTTTATTTACCAATCGATTTTGTTCAAAAAGCTAACACTAATTTACTGTCCAGATTTCAGTACAATCGGATTTTTCTTTCTTGAGTTATCGTGCTTACAAGAAACGTGACGGACGGACGGACGGACGGACGGACATTTTGAAAGTCGTTCAGAATTCGTTCACTAACAAAATTATATGAAAATTTTTTCTCTACGAGCGATATTTACGATTTTAGAAATGTGCCGATCAAATACAATATACTCTTCGTTTTTGCGAAGAATATAATCATTTAAAAGACTAATTAATAATCCTTTGTTTTGGTCGTTAGCATTTTTGATGTAAACGCCATAGTTTCTGAGGTATTTAACATTTAAATACTAATACTTCGTACTTCGGTCTCTGGTTTTATAAACGTCCGGACGCCATCTCGTGTATTTCCATCTCCTAAACTGTTAATTATTCATAAATTTTAAAAAATAATCTTCAGTTTATAAGATTTCTTATTGGTCTCAAGCAGTTTCTCGCTAAATGTGACACTTTTAGAATTATTCGACGAAAACTGTTTTGAGATACACGTTTTTTAACATAGTAATTTTTAAGTCGTCATAACTTAAATCATGTGAAAAATTGCATGCATCCATTTTTTTCAGAAATTGATTCTTTTTTAGCTCCAATGATATTTTTTTTGTGCCACCCCCTCAAAAGGGATAGCATCCAGTCCCTATAAATTGGCAAGCACTATTAAATGATGTATAAAAAGTAAATTTCATTCATATGACATTGCTTCCAAATTAAAACCTCTAGTTACTGAACTATAACGAATTTTTTCGTTAATATCTGAAAACACGTTTGGCATTTATCCCAGTAGCAATTGTCTGCGACGCAAAACCCATATGTTGAAAGGAAATTGGTACAGGCTAATACTTAATGAACTAGCACATAAAAATGACTAGTCGGTCGAGGAAATACAACACCGATCGGCTTACTTTTTATATTACGTGTATGATTATATCAGAAGGATACATAAACAACATCTGACTGAAACCAAAAGTGATTCCCTCTCTACGTCTTGCCGGGAAACTTTCTTTTTACCTCAAATAACGAAGGTGTAGTTCGACGATCGCGAACAGCATAACAGCCAATAGAACCATAGAAAGGCGTCTTGCTCACTTTCTACATACTTGATTGAAAGCGAGTTAGTTGCGTTAAGAAAATTCGGAAGTTTGCGGTCTTTAACAAACGGTATTAATTGTAACTGTCGTTTTTTAACCTACCGGTTATTATTAGTGATAATCTGAGGATTATTATTTATTCACTAAACGAATTATAGTGTATTGACATCAAGATCTAATACATTATTAACAATTATTGACATTTATATTGCTGGCGCTCAAGTTGATTTCTGACATTTTCAGTCTCATCCGCGACATGGTCTAACCTGATTGTTTCACTAGTGCTTCTCAAGGATTTAGTGTTTCTGGATTTACCTACCAAAAAAATCATCAAAATGGATAAAGCTGTCGCTTCAACCGAAACCAATAACAACACCAATACCGAAAAGGTTAAAAAAATGTTCTCTTGGAGTAACAATTCAATAGGGTAAGTGTTTAATTAACAAAATCTTATGCAACTTTATATTTGCCGTTCACTTACTCATTTTTTTAATGTTCTTTGTCTTTCCTGAAGTAAAATGCGTTGGAAGTGGTGAAACTGTTAGTTTTATACTAATGTCATTGCGACATAATGACATACAAGGTCAGTTAGGCAACATGTAGTTACAAAGCAGTTTCCCCTAGTAGTACGGTCAGCTTATAGCAAAAATTGGGAGGTCAAGAAAAGTTCTGAGAACACGCAAGTTTGGAACATTCACAAAAAAAACAGTTTACCTTTCATAATACATTATCGAATAGTCTTGATTGTTTAGCCTAAAATGCCATGTTTTCAGTCCATCTAATGCATTTTCGACATATCCAGATAAAGCATTAGTTATAAGTACCTATTGTTTATTTATATTTGTCTGAAGTTTTTCAGTAAGAAGGTAAAAGGTAATATTTGCTGCAACTAGAATAGTTACTTTATGTAACACTATAATTATATCTTGCTGCTGTTGCTGTAAAGAGGTAGAAATTACTTCTATAATTGAAAATTTACAACAATAAAGTACAATGAATGGTGTCCCTCAAGGTCCGATTTTAAGTCCCTTTTTGTTTTCCACATTTATATACGACATCATGTTCAGACTGTATGGAATATGTAACCTTAGTTTTACGCTGATCTTCCTAAATGTATTATGCAATGTATGCTTGTGATACTAAGGAAATAAATAAGGATTTCTAATTTCATTGAGATATGTTACACGAATTAGAAATATTGATCAATTTGAATTTCTTAACAAAATTAAAGGGACTATTAGAGTTTTATTTTTAGGATTTTGCTAAAATCGCTTTATTTAAGCAGGAACTATTAAAACTATTGAAACATAATGTTATAGAACACGTACGTCATCACGAGAAAATGTCTTTTTTAAAATTATTATTTCTTAATTTGTAATTAAGAGCCGCATAATCCAAATTTTAACTAAAAAACAATAACCTCGTTGATGATTTCATTAAATGTAATTGCTTTTGACAAGAAAAATTAACCATGACAGATATTGATTTTTGAAGAACATTTCAATATTTTATCATTTTGTTACCTATTCATAACTATATCCTAAAATTTATTTATTTTTTTTTATGTTCTGTGACGTCTGATCAAATGAACCTAATAAACACAATAAAACAATATGTTCAAGAAATAAGCAGATGTGTCCATTGAGTGGGCGTATTCAATTTAACATTGTTAACAATGTTTTTTTTTATTTTAAATTGCCTATAACGTTGTTTCAAGCTGCATAAAACATTTATGGTCATATCACTGTGTTCACTTGGGTGATTTATTAACGCAGTTATACGATTTTTTTATTTCTTCCAAAGTACGTGAACTATTGCGGAAAACATTGGTTTTGAATATACTCATAGGAACGTTTCCAACGGTGTTAGGTCCGGACTGTTTGTGTGCCAATGAACGGTTCCATTGCCCTTGATCCATTTCTTCAAAATAGCGTTAAAGTAATTTGTTACGATTTTTACATTGAAAGTGAACCCTATTGCTTTCGAATAAAAATTTCATCCCCAAGACTTTCCTGAAAGGAATTGCGAATTTAATTAAATACTTATTTAATTTAATAAGTTATAATACCTCTTTCATTTATATTTTACTCATAAAACATTGGTCCGATTATTCTATCCACAGATAAGCCACACCACACATGCATGTGTGAATGTTTCTATATTTCTGTGAATCTGTGACGATTTTCGACTGACCTATAGCTAATATTTTGTCTCTTAAATTTCCCGCCAGTGGTAAACGTTTGTTGCAAAACAACCTTAGAATATTGTGGATCTTACCATCTTATGTCCAAACAAGAATTTGATACTGAGCGCGCCAGTTGTGTCTTCTCCACAGTTTAGGGGTGTCTTTCCACTCTCATCAGGGTGATTCTTTACAACTCTTAAAAGACGATTTAGGACCTGAATCACGTGATAGACGAAAATGTGAAACATCTTAGATTGCTACTTTATTACTCTGCGATGTATCTGGCTTCGTTGACGCATCTTTTTCTGAAAAGTGTCTTAATGCTGATCACTTTTTTTAGAATTACCTAGTTAGTTTCTGTTCTATAAGTGGAGTCTTGAACAGATACGAAGAGCTATCTCAAGTTCTTAAAAATAAGTTACCGATCCAACACACATGCATGAGGTGGTATGCTTAAAGATAAACATTAATTCAATAAGAAAGGCTGAAATTCAAATAATACTAATATATATTGGTACAAAGTCGATTTTATAACGTAAATAATTCATTGCCTAACTAATTATGTATAAGAAAAATCAGATCTGCATTCCATGCATGGCAAATTATGGAAACATTCCCAAGGGATGTTTAATCTCAACTGCATAAAATAATTAGAGTGATGGTGTCAACCGACTGGCATAAAAAGATTCACATTATTTTTTAAGATATATGTTTAGCAATCTTGGTTTTGGGGATTGAAAGAATTGGGATTGGCGGTAGTAATATTTATGAGAATTTTGGGTCATTTGAAGCTAGTTTTAAAAATCCCTATGGATCATTTTATCATTCGTCACGACTGGATATGCTTTTGAAGGCAAATACGTAGGTTAGATTTTATGAAAGTTTGGAAAAATTGTTATTATTTTTTATCGATTTTACTATGTTCGATAACAGGATTTCGATTAATTCATTCTTCTTACTATATATTGACAATTAATTCAAATTTATTATTAATTTGTTTTTGAGTTAGCTCTTGAAAAGGGTTAATTTATAGTTTTCGTTCATATTTCTTCAAGATCCAAGTGAATATGTAAATCTCGAACGGCAACATTTATTGAATGCTGGGGATGTTCCTCATAATATCTTATTATGGTATTATCCTCAATCGTTGGCTCATTAAGAAATAAGAAAGAATGGTCTTTTATTTGTCAATGAGCCAATTTTGCATAATATTCGATTTATTTTCCAGAATGTAACAGGTGGAAGAAGCTTACCAAAAATTATTTTTGATTTATTTATTTTGACAAGTAAACAAATCCATTGCTTTAGAAATGCAGCTGTATTGTTTGCAAAGACAATTACGTTTAATAAAATCATAACGATATTTTCATACCAAAATTCCAACACCTTGAGAACTTTTTGGCGAGGGGTCAACCGCACCTAAAATGTTGTACAGATTTCCTCGGATTTTCTCAAAGATTTCCTGAGATTTTCTCGGATTTCCTTCAGATTTCCAAAAATTTTTGATAAGCGTTGGGGAGAAATCCGAAAAAAAAGATTTCCTCAGATTTCTTCGGATTTTCTTAAGATTTCCTCGGATTTCCTTCTTAGTGTACACCAGATTTCCTTCGCGGTTTACCCCTCGCTTTTTGGGTAACATGACACGTGGTGGTATTTTTAAAACTTGAAAAATGAGAAAATTCGCATTATTTTAAAATATACAGCGTTCTGTTTAAGGAAATAATATGTCTTATTCTTAAACGCGATGCACAATGTTTTTTTGATGCAAAATTTGGATCCTGCGAAAGAACTAAGTAAAATAAGGCCTTAAGACCTTCTCTATAAGTTAAAAAATAACCAAGTTATTTCAAAAAGGGACATTTTCGTGTAATGTCCCTGTATCATTCGCCAGTCTGTTAACGCAGATTGAAAATATCTAGCTAAAAATATAATCTGTATTCAACGACTAGAAATTTAAAATTATCTTCCTCATCTTTGAATTATTTTTCAAACCATTATGAAATATTTATAGAATTCAGTATTATATGAAACCTATTTTTCTATGACTGTAAAAATAACTTTTTTTTTATTATTTTTAGTGCGTAAAACATATATAGTGGAGTCAATAGAGGCTAAAATTATGCATTATTTCGGAATAATTACGGGAAGCTTCGATTTTCCTAAACCCTTTTAATATCACTTTTATATAGCTTAAAATAAAAAGTTATAAACTCATAATCGTGAGGAAATTATTTATTAATCATTTAAAAAAAAAGAAACTATTTTTTACAAAATTATTATAAGTTGAAAAATTTTAAAGCAATTTAATTCAAATTGACATATAAGGGGGTTTTCGAGGTCACTGAAACAGATTGTGATGACAAAAAAGGTAATTCAAAATGGCTGATCCAATATGCCCGACTTCCATCAAGCAATAAAATAATTCAAAACACCATCCAATTAAAAACACAATTTAAATATTCACATAAAAACTTTAAAAGAAGCTGAGAAAACGTGATATTGTACATAGCATTACAAGATGATGTATGAGTGCCCAAACTACTTCTACATGCTCTGCGGACACACACACAGCGCAGCGTGCGGAGCAGGTGATGCGTACTGCTTGCCGCGAAGATGTTGTTTTACTTTCCAATCTCTTTCTATTATTCAAGCATTATAATTTGACTCCTGACCCTGTATCACGTGGATATTTTTAATATGTTTTCGATATTTTAAACAGGATCAAAATTGTAGAAACAATCAACATTGAGTCGAGTTAAAAACTTTTTTCAATATTTCGTGAAAAGTATAAGTTTATATATATTCCAAGATTTTTTCATCATCAGATTTACTTATTTTGAGGTCCTACTATAAACGTACACTACATAGGTAGGCTAAATAATTTTTTTTTATAAAAGTTATTAACTTATTTTACCCACAATTTCATGAATTTTAAAGCAAAATTTTTTTTTAATTTTCGTAAAAAGGGGGTTAATTTGATTTTTAAGCTAAATCCCCTTGAAGCATCTTAAAGTACACATTTCAAGCTCTAAAAATCGCACCTACAAAGATTTAAACCAGAGAAATAGGTGGTTAAAGTTAGTTATATACAGAATCGGAAAGTTTTGCTTTTGGGATTGCATAGTTTCAACGACTTAACCGACCGCCCATAATAAAGACGTTTTGCAGAGGCAAAGTGTGACACGCCCCTTAATGTACATCATTGCTTGCTTCGCTCTCGCTGGCTCTTATTGCCGTACCAAATCGAACACTTTCCGATACTGCATATATAAAATTTTATCATTTTCTCAAAATTTTGAAATTTTGGAAGTGTACATGTTCAAAAATAAATTTTTGAGATGTTTTTCACTCATCGGACCTTTTTATACGTTACTTCAAGAATAAAATGTAGAAAGCCCCAAGTTTTTATCTTTAAATTTTTAGAAATGGTAGAGCTTTTACCTATTTTATCGCAAATTTCTTTATGTTCTGACTTCATACATGCACTATTCCTACATACATTCATCTTTATGTTTGAAAATATAATAAACCAATAGCTACATGTTTCTTCTTTAATGTAAGCTTCCGTGGAGTCAATTTCATTAATTAGTTCAAAAGTTACAACAAATTTAGTGCAGCGTTCCATTTTCGTGCGTTAAGCAAAAAAATCTGGACCCTACATTTTTGATTGTACAAAAAAACTTCATATACATTTTTGATGTGAAATTTCCCGTACTTTCGAATGGCGCAATCACGTTTTGAAATAAAAAAAATATTTTGAGATATATTTCACAAAGACTGGTATTTTGCAATTAATTTGTTTAATAACAAATTACGCCCAAGGACTATTGTTGGTAACTTTTGGTATGTTGTTCCTGACATGTTCAGAGATGTATTCTCAAAAGTTACCGCTACCCGGAATTTTTCCGAAGTGAAAATCTCTATCGACTCCACTAATATGTTTATGGTAATATTGAAAACAAAGTAAAAAAGCGCGAAAAAAAGTAAGTAACATTATTTCATGCTTATGTATAACCGGATCCATGAGTGTATTGAAAATAATTGAAGCTGTCTCACATCAAATTATTATGAATTTGTATTTTGACATTTATGCTAATTTTGAAATGTACTTGTCTAAATATGGAAATTGAGAATTATCGTAGAAAAAATATTGTATGGAACTCATGCATAAAGTGCCTTTGTTTCACTCATGAAATTGCCGCACACCTAAATGAAAGAGCCTTGGTGAAGCCCGTATGCATAGCAGTGGTCTCCGAAATATGGCACGATGTGAGATACGTAAGACGTGCCATGCAGCAATAGGAGGCCAATTAGAATAATGCATGGGGCACAAAACGACTGTCAGTCAAGATGTTGCGAAAGAAAAGAGTTATTTCGAAAGACCCTCAATAAATGCACAGTGCTTAAGTTCGAGTTAGGTTTTCTTAACTGTTTACGTTGGGCTAGTCCATGCACTTGCCACACAGTCTATTACGGTAAATACATTCAGTAGGCCCTTGAAGAAATTTGAATAAATACCTACGCTAACGGTTTCCTGCATATAATTATGTAGAAACATAATTTATATTATTTTCTCATGCATAAATTACAATATGACGAAGAATGTTACCATAAGGCAGTTGTTTTATTTAATTTACTCGGTTCACTTTCGTTTATTATTATCAAAGAACATTGTTCTACATGTATGGAAACGGTGCTGTTAATATAAAGAAAGCTGTTTTATTAACCCATGGAACACCGACA
The DNA here is from genome assembly GCA_936432065.2 of Rutpela maculata. Lineage (NCBI taxonomy): Eukaryota > Metazoa > Arthropoda > Insecta > Coleoptera > Cerambycidae > Rutpela > Rutpela maculata. The sequence continues at coordinate 246,602,063 of OW386286.2, read as the reverse complement.
AAAATTCTGCTTAAATAATATTAGTGGTAGAAAGCGGATTCCTATTAAAACATTTCGAATTAGTATATTCTGGTAAAATGTTTGTCACTTTTACGACGAAATAAATTGAATAATAAATAAATCCAGTTTTTTAATATTATGCCACTGCAGAGGGGACCGGTGGCAGATCTAGGTCTTGTTCGAAGATGGTGGGGGATGGTGTTGTTTGTGATTGCAAGCGATTGCAAATGAAAATATCGTTACTTATTTTTTACAAAAAAAAAAAATTGTTACCTAATACATTTCGAAAACTGACAAAAATTTAAAAAAATAATTTTCTGCTCTATACACTTGATGTTTATTTTCCAAGAAAATTATTGATACGTGTAGAAGAACACACATCAAATTGACGCGACACCAATTTATATTTAGAAGGGCGCCAGTCGCGTTCTGCTTCGTTCTTCCACTCCCAGGCGGGTTCGAGATAAGATATACTACACGAGTAATGCGTTCAAGGCTGCACTACCTCAGATCATCAACGACGCTCTCTCAAGGCGTGATTTCAATTATTCACTGACAATAAGGGCTTTACGTCTTTGGATTATTTCAATTTTTGCATAAAAAACTCCCTATCAAAGATTTCTATCTGACGGGATTGGAATTTGACGTGATTTGGGTCTGTTTATCCGTAATGAATGGTCTGACGTCTTTTGGTTTCTGCTATTTTTGCATAAAAAATCCCTATCGATGATTTCTCTCCGACGATGGGATTGGAATTTGACGTGATTTGTGTAGATTACTCACTAATAATGGTCTTTGCACTTACAGATTTCTGGAGAAATCGCATAAAAAAATCCCTATCAAGCTCCCGTAAGGCGACCAGAACACTGAGTATCAGACTTGAGGAATCATGAGATTCCGATTAACTCAGTTGTTTAGGTCTTCCAAACGAAAACTCCAGGGATTAAACCTGGCAACAAGTCCTTACATCAATAAAATGCAATTAGTTCAAAGAATACCATTTATTTAATAAGCATGAAATAATACAGTATTTTGTGGCAGAATCACGCCTCCCCAACTAAGGCAAATTACTTTTTAACCATACAAGTGAGAGCGTACGCTAACAATCGATTTGGTAGAAAAGAGTCGCGCAACCTTCCCAGAATTAAATATAACCCTTTTTAAAAATGTATATGACTTTTGTAATTATGGTAATTACGGCTGACTGAAAATAACATAAAAATGTTTTACTAAAAAAAATTAGTTTCACTAGAGACTGCCTAGCTTTAAAGTTCTTGTAACGTGAGATTTTACGTACTAAAACGACATTCAAGAGGACTTACTTACTACATAAGTTTGATAACGTTCGGTCAGTCTACGACTTACTTGCCCTTATGTAGGTGTTCAATATTGGAAAAATGGCAGCGACTCGCCTCCGAACGACTTTTAGGCAAAATGGACTTTTAAGTCCTTTGTGCACAAGGCAGTTTTCTCTATAACTTTACTATTTAGAAAGCCCTGCTATTGGCTTTCCTACCATCGCTTTGTATTGACCACCCAACGTACTCGACCAAATTACGAGTTTCACGGCACCGTAAGTGAATCCAAACTTGCGTTATGCGAGGAACCGGCCTTGTGCATTATCATTGATTTTTTTGCCAATTTTTGCTTGTAGGCGTTGCGCCGCTTTTGCCAAATTCGTCGATTTCGCTTTCTGATACATTACCTTGCTAAAATTTTATTGGCATTCTTTAAAACAAGGCATATTATGACTGTATGGTCTCCATGGTCAGTGTCTTCGGCGGAGGAATTAAAATTGAAAATATTTTGAATGTTTTCAAAGTACTTTTTTGACGTACTAAAAGTATATGATTCATTTTACCATGACCACCATGTACTTTCACTCTCATATCCAGAATCAAAATATATTTTCCTAAGTAAAAATTCGGTGTTTTTTGAAATTTTCGCCTAAGTCGGAGTTTTATTCTGGCTTCGACTTAGATCGATTCTGAAAGGTTTTACGACATTCACACCCTTTAGTAAACTTTGTACTGTAGGTTCGGCAATTATAACACAAGGGTAACAAGGGTAACACTAAACACTAATTTATTAACTTACGTGCTAATTACAATAAATAATTACTTCATTAATATTACACTGAGTACTATAATTCAATATTTCACTTCCTCTTGATCTGATCTGAACTCACTAACTGAACTGAACTGTCCTGTGCGACCAGTCGCCTTCTATTTATACAGCTAAGTAAGTGGTTCTGGAATTTTCTACATTGACCCAGTAGGTATCAGCAGTTTCTGGGTGGTTTCTATATGCCGACACCGCGCACGCCATCTCTGGGATGATTGCCGAACTAATTAACTAACTTAGTTTTCTGTTACTTATACATGGAACTTAGAAGGAATTATTATAGATATCTATAGGGATATAAAGCTGTAACATTATTGTTTATAATTATTTTGTTGAGAAACTTTGCGAATTAACATTTTTAAAAATTCCTCTATAATCTATAAATATATTTCGTTAACTATTTCCTTCACGTTATAAGAACCAATGAAATAACAAGATTTTGAAAATGTTGACCAATAAGGACAAACTTTCAGCAAAAATTGCATTCCAAGTGGAAATTTTACATAAAATTACAGCGGAAATTGCACTGGGCTTGACAGCTAAAACGTCAGTTGAATCAACATAAAAATCGAAGATTTGTTGTTTATTTCTTATTTTTCTGTGAAAATAGCAGGCTTATAGAAGCAAGAGAAACATGACTAATTACCTAATTTTTAAATATTTTTTTCTATAAAAAATAAAAATTTTAAAATTCGATTTTTAAATAAATCCGCTTAAAAATTGTGACACGGGAATGAAACTACACCTAGCTGTGCTTTCTTGCGTTGCCAAGGATTTGGAATAAATAAACATATTGTTAATTCAGTTAACAATAAAAAATATTTTTTGTTCTATATATGTTTTGTTCTGGATGTGATATGATTTGACTGAAAAAATTATACAAAAAAAATATTTTGAAGAAAAAGCGTTTATTTGAAAAAACTGTACTAAAAAGTAAAAATTATTTTTTTTTAAATTCATACACCTGGAAATCAAAAGCTTTGCGGACGGTCATATAGCACTATTGCATAGTTACTTTGCTCAATTAACCGCCCCCAAAGCTTTTGGTTTCCAGGTGTATGAATTTTAAAAAATTATTTTTACTTTTTCGTACAGTTTTTTCATATAAAAGCTTTTTCTTAAAAATATTTTTTATATAATTTTATTTTTTACTTTTTAGTCTACTTATTTTACAGACAAACAGACAAAACCCTTTCATTTGATACAAATAGCAAGGGAGTCGTGAAGAAAAAGATAATTTGCCATCCTAGTGCGTCCGCCATATTGGACGTTAAACCCTTTCATTTGATACTCATATCACGGAGGTTGTGAAGAAAAAGGCGATCCGTCAGCTTGGGACGTCCGCCATATTGAATTTAGACTGACGTGACATTGTTTATCGTATTTTACTCGTCAAACCTTTTCATTTGATACCCATATCAAGGGGATTGTGATTAAAAAGCCGATCCGCCATTTCGGGACGTCCGCCATATTGGATTTAGACCGATAATGGCTATACTATGTTACATTGTCACCGGACTTATACACGTGTTCCAAATTTCAAAGCTCTAGCTTAAATAGAAATTTTGATTGCAAGATTTGACCTAAACAAACATACATACAAACATTGCAAGTTAAATAAAAGCTTTTAAAAAGTACCCTCGACTGCTTCTCGGGCACTTTTTGTCAAATCGCATCAAAGTATCTCTCCTGATGAGTTCTAACGAAAATGAAAAAAGTTGTACAATTTTTAGAGGGATTTAATCAGTCGAAAGTAGAAAGAAATATTTTTATTAAGACATGCATGCGGTGAGTGAAATTTTATACCTATTTTCTTTGTGCTTTTTAGTAGTTCTTGACTTTGAAATGTAACAAATGTTTGATTATAATGGAGTATCCTCTAGGTAGAAAGAATGCCTCGTGGGAGGCTTCTTATAATTATTGGCACGATCAGATCAGATCATCAGTATATTTGTAAATTGTAGATTGTAGATTGTAGGTTGTAGATTGTAGATTGTAGAATGTAGATTGTAGATTGTAGAATGTAGATTGTAGATTGTAGATTGTAGATTGTTCAAGGGGTCGCTCGGCTCTTTCAGCCGTACCTCACATCATCGACCTGAAAAGATCTTTTGTGACTTACCCTACAATTAGTTGTTGCCCAGGACTCCCAGGCTTTTTATAAAGCTTGTGATTTTCCTAGGGGCTAATTTCCCTATGTCTTCAGGAGTTAGTTCCACCTTTCCAAGGTACTTTAGCCTAGTGCGGACTAGCATCTTGTATTCGCAAAGAATATATTCCGCAGCTTCTAATGCAGAATCGCAGTATCTGCACATATCGTTGTCTGCCTTGCCCATGTTCTGAAGATAATATCTTAAGGGGCAATGGCCTGTTAAAAGGCCTGTTATCAGCCTTGAGTCGGACTTTTCGAGTTCGAGAAGCCTTGTGGCATTCTTAGACGAATAAGTGATGAACTTTTTCGCTTGTCTTTGGCCCGGAGTATTCCTCCAGGACTTTTTCTGTTCCTCTTCCCATTTTTGGGCCTCCTCCGTTATGTGTCCCTTAGATAAGCCACAAAACGGTTCGGGTCCAAAAAAATGGGGCTTCAGCACCTTTTTTTGCAAGGTCGTCAGCTAATTCATTTCCTTCTATTCCCTCATGCCCTGGTGCCCACATCAAGGTAACCTTGTTGATCATCAGTATATAGAAATAATGGTTATTTTCTTGTTTTTCATACTGAATGTTAGATATAATAAGTGGATGAAAGAAGTTAACAAGTCGGTTCGTATTTTTTTGCCTTAAAATGTTAGGAATCCTATCATGTAATTCAATACTTCGTCAGTATTAGCCAGAAAAGTAGTTGTTTTGATTGGTTCTTCAATGATGAGTGTTTTAAAGTGTTTTCCTAAGTAGTATATTAGCGTGACCAGATTCAGGTACCAATATACAGAAAGTAGATGATTTATTATTAAACAAAAAAGTGTGAATGGCTGAATTTAAATGATTTAAATATTTTCAATACATTTTTCGTGCTTTAAAATTCTATCATGTAATTTAATACTTCGTCAATTTAATACTTCGCTAGAAGAGTAGTTGTTTTGATTGGTTCTCCAATAATGAGTGTTTTAAAGTATTTACCTAACTAGTATATTAGGGCAACAATATACAGAAAGTAGGTAATTTCATAATAAATAAAGAAGTGTATAAGTTGTGATATGCTAGCATGGTCAGATTTAGATCAATGGTATATGAAGGGAACGAATGGTTTTTTTGAAAGTTATCTGCTGAATACCCAAAATAATATTTTTTAACTAAGAGTTGGAGCTAACAAGAGTTTAGCGGCAAGCCCGCCCGCCCGATGACCGCGCGTAATGCCATATGCATCCAGCATTGCCAACGCTTCGCCGCCTATTTACTGGATTTTTTTTTCTAGAATTACTAGCATTTTACTGGAAATTTTGTTGGGCGTCAGGTAAATTGAAAGCATTTTATAATAAGTGTTTTCGAAAAACGATTAATCTGATCAATCCTTACCATGTCGTATTCTTTTTATTTAACCCTATTAAAAAGAGATCAAAGATAACAGCTGCATGCTTATGGTCTGAGTAATCATATCAATGTTTCCAAAAATACCAAATAAAAAACAAAAATATGGTGGACAAGATAGGACTACAAAAATACAAGTTTATACTTATTAACACTAAAGTATATTTAAACTTTTAAACAAAAACATAAATTCTAAACTCTTGATAAAAAAAGTAAAATAGAACCTTAATACTGTATGGGCAAAAATCCCATTCAATAAAAAAACTATAAAACTATCTGGTTTAAACTGAATAGAGATGGTAATATTTCAGCATCGACAGAATTTGAATCGTTCTATAATAATAAATAATTTCTATTTAACATTTTAATTAGTTAAATAATATTGTATTTAAAAACAAATTACTGACATTATCTTAATACTGGCAGTTTTACTGGCAGAGCCCTAAGTTAATGGCAAATTGGCAACCCTGTATGCATCCTAAAACATGTGCTGGGTCCCCAACTAGCATTGCTCCACTGTCTACCCTTTTTGGGCGTATTATAGATATCTTTATTTACGTTGAAATATGCCCGAAATGCAGGGAAGCCCAGTTATCAAGCATTTCTTATTTAAATTCTTCCAGAACTGATCTATTTAATATCAGAGGTACGATTTTCAATATTGTAACTCTAACATTTAAGATTACTTTAATTGTATCATATTACATTATAACATATCTGCATTTTAACTTAAGTGTAATTAGGACATCTGACCAAGCTGCCGAGCATACTTAAGGTGACCATTCTGCAATGTCTTTATGAATTTGATGCCTTGACCTGTTATAACACTAAGCTGGTTCTTAGATATGTGTGAGGCATATAAAAACTTAAAATTTCTCGTTTGCGTTTTGTATAGATATATTTAAATTAAAATTAATATCATTAATAGCCGGCAGACATTGCCGGAAATATTTTTAACTTATGTGGGCTCACTTAGAATCGTTCGGAAAATGTTTTGTAATTACTTCCACATCCAGTGGAAACAGAGTACCGCAAAAAAAAAATTAAAAAAGTTTTATTTTTCAAATAGGCTTAGAATGTTATGAAACGTCAAGATTTTAAGTTTGAGAAGAAAAATTCTGTGTGTCGGTCTATCTGTCGGTAGGTCTGTTGGCCCGTCTATCTGCAACTTTTATTGTGCGCACGATTACTCTGAAACCGTTTAAGATACTGATTTGAAATTTGGTACACGCGTGTATTTTAACGAGATCTGGAACTAGATTATATTTTGATCTTACTCCGTTGAAGGGTTGGGGTAAATGAGGTAAATCAAGCAAATAAGAGTCCATAAAATTGGTATTTAGTATACAGGGTGCGCCACTTAAAACTCCCCAAACTTGTAACTTTTTTATTTCTGAAGCGATGACCATGTTGGGCACGTCAAATTGTAGTCATTTTTAATGCCTTTAAACATGCAATAAAAACATTTTGAAAAAATTGTTAAGAAAGGAAACCTAATTTCTAAATATTTTATTACCTTACTCTGTACATGAACTAACTGTGTTAATGTTTTCTCATAAAGGTTTTAATTAGCTTCAATTTACGTTATTAAAATAAAAAAAATTAAAAAATAAAAATTTTGCAATTTCCTATTTAGTAGGTACATACTTCCCTACATTTTAATATAAGTTTGTTTTTAAAAATATTTATTTCTTTTGTTTCTTGTTTCTGTTTTGTTACGTTGAATATTGTTTGTGATATGTCTTTTACAAATAAAGCATAAAATCATTATTTACATTCTTTTCAAAGTTATTTTAAAAAAAGTCAGTTTGGAATTGGAAAAAGTGTTTTTAATTTCTTTCTTTAAAACCAAAAAGAATTTCGAATAAGACGTTAACATAAATTGAGGCTAATTAAAACCTATGTAAGAAAACGTTAACGCAGTTCATGTACAGAGTGAGATAAAAAAATATTCAAGGAAATTAAGTTTTCTTTCTTAACAATTTTTTCAGAATTTTTTTTAAATCACTCTGTACACACGTTTAAATGCCTTAAAAATATCTACAATTTGACCAACATAGTCGTCGCTTAAAGAATAAAAAGTTACAAGCCTGGGGAGTTTTAAGTGGCGCACCCTGTATATAAGAGAAGCTTAGGTCTCAACAAATTTTTTTGGCATTAAACACACAGCGCAAAACCGCATGGGAATTGTTTATTTAGAAACCAATGTTTTAGTATAATCAATTTTAATAATAATAAAGTTTTTAAATTTTTAAAAATTGGACAAAGTGATTCCTTAGGCAGCGGTTTTAACATTTTAAAATGAAAACCGCAGCCCAAATAATCACTACTTCCACATCCAGATTTCCTATCCAAGTCTCTCACAACGAAAATACTATATTTGCACTCCACCATGTGGAAATAATTGTTTATGGAATTTTCTAAATAAAATCGTCTACCCCAAAAACCAAAAAACGGTATGCCACATCGATAGTGGGGGTTGGGGTGGTGGTAGGAGGTGATACGCGGGTGGACGAAGTGGAAAATTTTTTGAGGCCTTTGGTTCCTGTACACATTAAATCACAATTTTTTTTTCACCCTCTTTAATAATCGCGTGGGGGTGATAATGGGGGGTAGTTAATGCCAAAAATTTTTCTAAGACCTTAACTTCTTTTATATAATAATAAACTAAATACCAAATTTTATAGACTCTTACTTACTTGCTTAATTTACCTATTTACCCCCATTTATTCCAATTAACCACTCAACCCTTTAACGAAATAAGATCAAAATATAACCTAATTCCAGATCTCGTTAAAATACATATGTGTACCAATTTTCAAGTCAATATCTTAAACGGTTCCAGAGTAATCGTGCACCCAAAACGTCGCAGACCGACGCGATAGACATTATTTTTTGCTTCAACTTAAAATCTTGACATGTCATAACATTCTAAGCCTATTTGAATAAATTTTTCAAAATTACTACACTTATACTGGAAGTGGGAGCAATACGTAGAAAATGGCATGACAAAAATATAAACAATCATTATGCACCGTGGACTACACGGTGGAAGTAATCTACTTCAAGCACTTTCTTTGAGGAAACGCATCTATACTGCTCGAGGTAACCCACTGCGCATCCATTTTACTCGAGGAAGCCCACTGCGTATCCGTATAGGTAAACTACTGCGCATCAACAGTACCTACTCAAGGAATGCCACTGCGCATCCATTATACTCGAAGAAACCTACTACGCAGCCGTACCACCCGAGATAACCAACTTCGCATCCAAACTACTCGAGGTAACCCACTGCGCATCCTTGTTACTCGAGGAAACCCAATGCGCATCCATACTACTTGAGGTAACCTACTGCGCATCTATTTTATTCCAGGAAATCTACTGCGCATCCATATTACTTGGAGTAACCTACTGCGCATCTATAGTACTCGAGGAAAGCCACCGCGCATCCATAGTACTCGAGGAAATCCACTGCGCATCTATATACTACTCGAGATAACCCACTTATTAAAGAATAAAGAAAATAATAGAAACACCGAACAGGTTGCATGGTATTTTAATTGAAAATCGTAGAAGCTAGATACACACGCAAGGACGCGTTGCTATATCCTCATCTATCCTTGAAACATTGGTATCAATTTAGCAACCTGTTTATAAACTTTAAAATTCCACATCCACGTTTTCTATCCAAGTCTCTCACAAAGAAGAAAAAAATTGCACTCCACTATGTGAAAATTATTTATGAAACTTTATTAACATAATATTTGAAATCACCTACTCCAAAAACCTATAAAACGATATGTCACATCGGTAGTGGGGGGTGGTGGAAGGGGGTGGTAGAGGGGGCAAATGAATTAAAAAATATGTTGAGGCCTTTCCATCCCTTTAATAGTGGGGTGGGGGTGGTAATGGGAGTAATGTTTTGAGACCTTACCTTTTCTTATATATACTAAATACCAATTTTATGGACTCTTACCTGCTTGATTTACCTATTTACCCCCCTTTATCCCAATTTACCCTTGAACGGAATAAGATGAAAATATAATCTAGTTCCAGTTCTCGTTAAAATACATACGTGTATCAAATTTCAAGTCAATATCTTAAACGGTTCCAGAGTAAACGTGCGCAAAAAAAAAAGTTACAGACACACCGACAGACAGACAGAAATTTTTTTCGCTCAAACTTAAAATCTCGACGTCTCATGACATTCTAAGCCTATTTGAACAATGACATTTTTTTAAAAATTTTTGCCGTTACTATACTTCCACTGGATGTGAAAGTAATAAAATTCACTTTATCACGTTGTGCGCATTTGTGATGCACATGGTACATGGAACTTTTATGCCATTAATCCTTAATTTTCTTTGTTATGTATTATTTAATATTATATAAAAATGGTTTATTTTACTGGGAAAAAAATGTTTTATGTTGCCAGCAGCTCATTGGGTTTTTATATTTAATTGTTATGAAAATAAACCTAATAAACACGCCACACACTTAACAGAACAGGAAGGTATTATATGTGTTTGATTCAAAATTGTTTTTTATTTGCTAGGTATGCATTACATGTTTTTGTAAGAATTATTACCGTTTTTAGGTTAAATTTAAAAATACAATGTAGCTGGCAATGATGAATATTTCACCATTTCATAGTTTTTCTGAATGTTTCAGTAGGTGTTTGCAGTTAAATATTATGTCTATATGAGAGCCGTCTCTGGCGCAGAGACAAATCTCCTTGTTTATCAAAAGCGACGATTCACGCGACGTGATTCATACGAGGGCCATCAACCTAACTGATGTTTGTGCAACTGACTAAGATCTTAGAACACAATGCCGGTGGTGCCATACTGTATATCAGACCCTGTGCTGGCTACGATTTCAAGTACACGGTTGCGCCTCTTGGTATAACTTTTCACTCAACGTGTAAATACAGGCCAGCGCCACTGCTTAGACTTGTGGAAGTAGTGATTCCTTAGACAATGGTTCTGATATCCCATTTCAAAGTGCTCGAATTGCACGTCAAGTGGTTAAGCCTAGTCAAGAGTGTGTTCCTCAATTTTGACGTTAGTCTAGAACTAGCCTTCACAGTTTTTACAAAGTTATAGTGCAATAACCAGATTGCTACCTAACTTCCAAAATTATGATCTTGACTTCGAGGACTATACATTTCTGATACGTTCTTTTTTTAATTCAAAAATAAAAACGAATTCGGGTCCCTTTGACATTTCCTATGGGTTTCATCGACCTACCGCAGGAATTATTAATTTTAGTCATTTCCAGATGATGACAGTTTGGTTGGCGAAACATGAGTCGATAGTGTGCAGTGTTTTCGGTGTTTATGTAAATTATTTCAACTTAATCACATAAAAAATTCGAATCTCTCTTTGATTGCAAATTCAATTTTAACACAGTTTGCTGACTTATGCCAGTCATATTTCCTTCTTCACTGTAATAAGGAAGTTAACTTCTGCACATTAACTTTGGCGTGTCAATTATACAAAATTGCAAAATTGCTCATTATAATACGTGTTGCAACAAATTTGATACATAAAAAGTGAGTTATTTTTATGTGTATAACCTCGACAAAACCATTATATAAACAGCTCATCCACCCAAATTTGACTGAAATGAGGTCAACCAACTTATTAGCTATATCAGAACAAAGTGTAGTTAAGTTAGTTATGCAAAAAATGTAAATTTGGAGACCATTCATAGTTCCGGAAATAAAAGTATAGGGTGGACCAAATTAGATAGGATTTGGGGTTTTCTCTAAAACTATGACATGGGAGGTAGACAAAAACCAATATAGGCTCGATTTTCGAGAAACAAAAATGGCACAAACCGCGTATTCTATCTTTTTTGACTACCGAGCTACAGAGCGTTTTTGGAAAATTGGCATTTTTGGACCAAGTGTCGAATCGAAAATCGGGTAACACACTCTTGAGGCACTCTTTTGAGTAAAATTCGTTGCCGATAAGAAGCAAGCACACGAGTTATGTCTATATCTCGAAAACTGAGACATGCATAATTTTCTTCTTATCAGCAATGGATTCTACTGAAAACAGTGCCTTAAGAAAGTGTTACTCGTATTTGGATTCGACACTTGTTAATTGGTCATCCAAAAATGCCAATTTTCCAAAAACGCTCTGTAGCTCGGTAGTGGAAAAAGATAGACAATCGCGGTTTGCGCCATTATTTGTTTCTCGAAAATTGAGCTCAAGACACCTGTATTGGTTTTTGTCTATCTGCTATAGTTTTAGAGAAAACCCCAAATCTCATCTAATTTGGTCCACCCTGTACCAGACCGAAAAATAACAATGCCATGGGCCTAGTACGGAAAATACTCACTAGGCTAAAAAAGGAACAAATTTAAAGCGTTGCTAGGTAACACAAGAGTTTTTGACAATTATTTCTAGCGAGCTTTGGTATAAGCCTGCATAGTTTAAGCGGCACATCGAAAAAAAACGGCGAAATCTGACGGTTAATGCAGAAAGCAAGAAAATTTGCATGTGATTTGTGCACATTCATTGTATTAAATTTACCCGCAGCACTTCGATTTCCGGACATGTAAATAATAATAATAATAATCTTTATTTGTCCAATAGATCATTTTACATGATATAGGATTAAGTCTAAAAACATTAAAGTGTAACAATTTAAATATTAAATAATAAATTAAGTTAAAAGTCATCAGTAAAATATTCGTTCAAAGAATAATAAGATTTTTCCCTCAGTCTGGACTTGATCTTAAGTCCTTTGTGTAAAGATTTGGCAATTTATTAAACGCCTTTATAGCCATGTACTTGGGGCTCTTTTCATATAATGTTAAACGATGGATAGGAATTACTAGGGTAGTTGAGTTTCTGGTGTTGTAGTTATGATTATAGTTTAGATTACTTATATACTCAAATGCTTCTATTACTTAATTCGGACTTTGCATAGAGTAATAAATTCATTAGAAATATGCTAGGGAGTGATAGAATTCCCAATTGTTTGAAAATGTTCCTACAGCTAGTTCTTTTATTTATACCTACTACAGAACGCACAGCTTTTTTCTGTAGTTTAAACACTCGTACGGCCTCTGGTGATGAACCCCAGGCAATAATTGCATAGGAAATTATTGAATTGAAGTGAGCATAGTAATATGTTAGCAAAACTTGTTGGTTTGTTACATCTCTCAACTGATTTAAGCAATAGCAGACCGGAGCAACTTTTTTACAAATTTCATTAATATGAATAGTCCATGAGAAGTTGTCAGTAAAATGTAGACCCAAGAATTTGGTTGACCTAACTTGTCTGATTGTACTTACATTTGATTTAATTAGAAAGCTGTGATCAAAGTCCACATTACCAGTATTGAAACGCATGAAGATAGATTTATTGTTGTTTAAGGCTAGTTTATTTTCAGTGAACCAGGTGTGTGCTTCACGTAATTGCTAATTAGCCATGTTAACTACCATTTTTGTATCAGTTGAACTAACGAGGATAGATGTGTCATCTGCAAACAGAACCGAGCTATTGATATTAAAACTATTTACATAAATGATGTAAAGTAATGGTCCTAAGACGGATCATTGCGGAACTCTCACTGACAATTCTAATAGATTTGATTTGCATTGTTCAATTTCTGTATAGTGTTTTCTCCCACTTAGATAACTCCTAAATCAATTCAACGTCTGACCACGCACGCCGTACCTCTCCAGTTTGAATATTAGAGACGGATGGTAAACCAGGTCAAACGGTTTACTTAAGTCAAGGAAAATGCCAACGCATTTGTTTTTATTATCTATATTATCATACAAAGTTGTTGAGAATTCAGAAATCCAAAATGGCGGCCAATTTGTAAAAAGTAGGAACTTTTATTACAATGTAAAAATTGCGTTATAATTGGGGTGCAATTTTTTTTACGATGTCTGGGAGTAGAATGCCAATGTCTAAATAGTAGTGCCAGAGTCTAAATATGATATTGCAATGGTTTTGGGGAATAATAAATCCAAGGCTCTTCGTGGTATGCACGCCTTCTCTGGGTGTGATACAGTTTCTTTTTTTACATCAAAAGGTAAAAAAACAGCCTACAAGGAATTCGATGGTGATGATATAATAGAAGCATTTGAGTATATTGCTAGCCCAGGTCTACCCCCTACCGAGCGAATAAATATTATTCTGGAAAAATATACAACATATCTCTATGGTATTCGGGACCAGGAATGTCAGCGTGTAAACCATGCACGCAAACATCTTTTTGGAACGGAAAACCGCCTCCTACTTTTAATTCCACCAACAGCTGCTGCTTTAAAACAACACACTCTTAGAGCAGCATATCAAGCAGGTCAAATCTGGGGCAGAGCTGATGTTTTGGAAAGTTCACCAGAGCCAAGTGAATGGAGGTGGAAAATTACTGAAAATGGGTGGAAGCCCATCTGGTCCAAATTGCCAGGAATCTGGCAAGGTTGTAGAGAGCTAGAAAAATGCAGTTGTTTAAACGATTGTAACACCATGCCTTGCCTATGCAGAAAAAACGATCTCCCCTGCACCCTTAACTGCAAGAAATGCAAAGGAAAATGTAGCAACAAAAGGTATAGGGCCTTCTATATTTATTAAAATACTTTTTTGTTAATTTGATTTTTATTTTGTTGCAGCAAGCGATATGATTCCAGTAGCGATGACGGGGAAACGTGATTTTATTTTGTATTTTGTTAATAAAAGCCAACTTTCTAACTTCAGAATTGTATTTTTGCTTCCTTTAAAATTTTATTTTTTTGACATCACCATTGGAATCAGCGACCTCAAATTATACTTAAACGATATCCCATATGACATATTGCATTGTTTTTAAAAAATGTTAAAGTTTAAAATAGCCGCCGGAGTTTTTAAACAAATTCTATTATCCTTGCATTATGACTATTTTTGTTGCATTTGCTAACCTTAAAGCGTTCACCTACGATTTGGAAACAGTCTTGGATATATTCTTCTTTTGTTTTTAAATATTTTACCCGAATTTTGAAAATGGCTGCCCTTTTTGTCTATGAGGTCGGAGGTCAAAGTGCTGCGGGTCAAATTGCTTCTATAAATATACAAAGCACACATGCCAAAGGACTTGCTTTCTGCATTATTCGTCAGATTTTTATGCGAAATCGTTCGTTAGAAGATAAACTGTTGTGTTGTTGATTGCTCAACAAAGGTGATACCTGAGAATTACATTTTTATTGATGTCCTAGCAGAGGCTATGAAATGGAATGAAAGAAACTGGGTTGTTGCCATTAAGCAAATATAAGAAGACAACTCTGCTGTGAATTGTTTTAATTCACTGGAATTAAATTATTGCACCATGTATTAACGGAAAATAAACTAAACAAGGAAATATTTTTAACAGAAATGAATATGGTAAACAGTGGGTTCCTGGTCCTGAGGCTCATGTTTGCAGTGTGTATTCTGTTCGAGGGACAAATTGGGGAACATTCATGATGGTAGTATATGTATCGAGAATTCCTGACAATTAGGGAAGAAAAATACCGGATAAGAGCAGTATTTTATCAGTTATTTCACGATCTATGACGACGAGAATTTCTTTCACATCACACACATGTCCACTTTCAAAAAGCTTTAATTTTATAACAAATGCAGGAAAGTACATATAAGCTACGTAATATTCTCTAACATTCAATCTCATATCCCACAAAAGTTTTAAATTATTTGTCAGTGTGAAACATTTCCTAATCTAGTCTTGTAAATAATGCCTGTCATTCTTCTTTTGTCATTCTCCTCCCGCTTGGTCGGAATTCAACGTGCCACATTGATAACTCATTTTAAATATTGACATCTGCATTAGTAAGCCCCTATGAAGTTAGAAACATATCTAAAACACAGTTGCACACCAATAGACAAAATACCCTGACATATTACCAAATATATCACCAT
The DNA here is from genome assembly GCA_936432065.2 of Rutpela maculata. Classification (NCBI taxonomy): domain Eukaryota; kingdom Metazoa; phylum Arthropoda; class Insecta; order Coleoptera; family Cerambycidae; genus Rutpela; species Rutpela maculata. The sequence goes on along the minus strand of OW386286.2, from coordinate 246,586,496 downwards.
ACTTTATTAGTGACAGTGACAGGTGCGAACGACGTATGATTATGTCACAGAATTAACAATAACAATCTATTCATGAAATGAAATGCTATAAACATGTAATTTTACCTTGTGCAAAAAAAATTGACGCACTGAGAATTTATATAGTTTTTGAAATACTGGTTTCTCTTTCTGCAAGATGTGGAGCCAATTACTTCCACATCCAGTGGAAGTATAGTAACGACAAATAAATTTTTAGAAATTTTTATTGTTCAAATAGGCTTAGAATGTCATGAAACGTCGAGATTTTAAATTTGAGCGAAAAAAAAAATTCTGTCTGTCTGTCTATCTGTCTGGCGGTCTGGTCTGTCTGTCGGTTTGTCTGTAACTTTTTTTTTGTGCGCACGTTTACTCAGGAACCGTTTGAGATATTAACTTGAAATTTGGTACACATATGTACATTAACGAGGTCTAGAACTAGATTATATTTTCATCTTGTTCCGTCGAAGGGTTGGGGGGTAAATTGGGGTAAATTTGAGGTAAACAGGTAAATCAAGCAGGTAAGAGTCCATAAAATTAGTAATTTAGTATATATAAGAGAAGCTAAGGTCTCAAAAAAAAATTTGGCATTAGTCACCATTACCACCCCCACCCCATTATTAAAGGGCATGAAAGAAAATTGTGATTTAGTGTGTGTACAACAACCAGGAACCTCAAAATATTTTTTTACTTCATCCACCCCCACTATCGCCACCCTCACCCCACTACCGATGTGGGGTATCGTTTTATTGGTTTTTGGGGTAGAGGATTTCAAATATTATATTATTAAAGTTCCATAAACGATTATTTCCACATACAAAATTTTTTCGTTGTGACTTGGATAGAAAATCTGGATATGGAAGTAGTGATTCCTTGGGCAACGGTTTTTTATAATTAAATCTTGTACTGTTTGTCTATTAAGCCTTAAAAACCGTCAAAATTTCCTCAAGTTAGATGAGTGGATCACTATATGATCCTCAGGTATCTCATTAATTCTAAAAGCGTGAAATAATTATAAACGTATATAAAGTACCTATTTAAGTAAAAATAAAACTAATCATTTCTTTTGCAATTATATCATTAAAAATAAATACGTGCTAATTTAAGAAATTTATAGTTGTCTTATATACTCTTCATCATTTGTAAAGAAGTGGCGTAGCCTCTTATTTAAATTGTCAATAGTGAATGAGCAGCATTGAAAACTACACCGCCCCAAGAATACAGTTTGCTTATTTTTCAATGAAGCCCATTTTTTTTCAATGAATAAATCAATACTGGGAAAAAATCAATGTTGATTGTAATTATTGTAAATTTTTCAATGTTGAAAAGATATCAAGGTACACAAAAATAGTGGTGAATATCGGAGTATTTATAGCATTACTACTGATTATACCCAAAAAATAAGGAAGCATTAGTATGCTATGAAAAAATAATTAATTATAAATAATTTCCGTTATTTAATAAAACCTATTTTAAGAGAAATACTGCTACTACAAAGCAATATTAATAATGTATTTATAATAATTTATTTATACCCTGTTCACTAGCCATTAAGTTTTAGTATTAGATTTATCATATAGGTAGGGTTATTTTTGTCATTTTCATTTAAAATATTAAGTAGGTAAGTATCTCGTATACTCGATAATATCGATAATTTTTTGTAATTTATTTATTAAGCAAATTGAACAAGATATGAAAACCCAGATCTAAATGGTATTTATTTAGTAATATAATTCTCATTATTAGTTTCCCTTTATTAATGTTAAATAATCCTAACTATATGCTTGTCTTCTTGGAACACACTTATTTGTTTATTTATTTATTTATATGCAACTTACTGAAATAAATAATTAAATAAAAGAAAATACATAATACGTAACAATATGTGCAATGTGCATGTATGTATGTGAGACTTTTCTTGACAGACCACATGACTGTTCTTAGTCCTAAAATGTTACTTTCCAAAACAGTTTGAGTAAGAATTGAGCACTGATGGTCAGTATTTAGTCCAGTCAATGAATATATTGTAGAATGCATGGAATATGCGAGACTTTTTGACTTCAGAACTTTGTTAGGAGTACTTAGTAGGTAAACATACTAAAAGTCCCCGCCCCTGGGAGGTCAGATTACGGTGGGAGGGGGGGAGGTCCCATTTTTGGGTTTTTCTATTATATCTCGGAAACGGTGGACTCTAGAAAAAATATGTTCTAAATAAAAATGAAAGCCAATTAAATCCATAATATTTGTCGAATTTCCAACGGTTTTCGAGATATACGTTATTGAAAATCGATAACTTTCGAAAAAATCATTTTTACCTAACTTTTTTTGTCAAACATTTGTTTCTAGTGCCTCCCACGATCGTTTCTCAGAAAAATTGTAAGAAATGAAGTTGTAGAGCATTAAATTTCTTCCAATTTGATAAACATTTTTGCTACAACCTTATCTTCAACCAATCAAAAGTTATAGAATTTCTAACAAGTACGCTCAATTTCGATGTTCCTCTAGAAATGAGTATGTTGACGCTACCATGATGATTAACAACATTTTAACAATAAAAATAAGGTAGTTGCAATTAACACACATTACATTTTTATAATTATAGCTTTTATTATATTATTACGAATCATATAATGAAAGTATTTACATGGACTGATAGTAATTAAAAAATGAAAAAATAAGCATTTAAGGTGACATCTTGGTTTTTTTGAGGCGAAAGGGTCGAGCAAGGAAATCGCCAGACCTGTCTGCATGGATGTAGTAGTACTGTTGTTTTACTAGGCAATCAGGCCCGGATGGCCCATTTTGCTCTAGGGATCTACAGTTTAGCGTGGACTCCAAACCACGGTCCTCGACCACCAACTTTGAACCACCCCGGTCCCGTTACACCACCCTTCAAGGCGGCGCATTAGCCCGAGGTTCCCGGGTCTCCTGGACCAGCCACCGCCTTTCAAGGTGGTTCACTAGCCCTAGGATTGCCTCTGTTGGCAGTCTACAGACTATTAGATAAGATCGTGGGTCACCCATCCAAGTGCCGGACGCGCACAGCGTTGCTGCACCTCGCTGATCGAGCGACGGAACTTAAACCGGTGATCGTACCTCATCCTCCCCGTCTGCATGGATGTACTCATTTATCAAATTCACCATTTTGAAGTATTGAATCTATAGCATTGCAGTGAGTCCATTATTGCTGATCCTGTCCATCGCTTCTCCAAATTTGATAGCCACTGATTCGAGTAATTTGTTTTGGTTCAAAGAATTTAATGAGGGAGGCTCGGAAAGGAAATCTGACTCAAGGGTGTTTATGCATGTCTGCTCTTCCTCCGAGAGTTGTACTTCGTCTAATATAATGTTTGACAAGGTATTTTCAACAAGAAATTTTGTCCACCGATAATGGAGCATAAATAGTGGATAAAACTTCTTTCAAACCAGCTCCCATCATGAGGTACCCTACACACCCCAAAAATGACATGAGCAGGTGAAACCCGCCGAGACGTGCAACAATCAGAGTGTGATGTACTCGTGGCAACTGCAACAATATCCCTGGCCTTCTAATATAGAGGTTGATCAAAAGTTACGAATACATGTTTTTGATCTATTTCGTCACACAACTTACGTGCACAGTGCAGCACTGTATAAACTGTGTCATATTCTGATGGGGGACATTTATAAAAAGAAGGGTAATCACTCGGGTCTTTTCACTTGGCTTTCCTCTTGTTATACAATACATGTACCCCTTCCATTCAGGGGTTGCAATACCTTGATTTTTGGCGACAAACCACAGGATGTTATATGGGCAGGATGCGGTGGCTCTTCTGGTATATCAATGGGTGCCACAGTCACATTTTGTAGACCTCCTTTCATCGCTGTGTATGTTTCTAGCGGAATAATTCCGAGCTTTCCAGTTTCAGCACACGTGGGCATCGTGTTCAATCTTGGTATTTCTGAAACTCTTTCAACATGTTTGGATGGAGTAACACATTCGATTCCACCCATAGCGTGCAAACATTGAAATCTACGTTACCAAAAACAAGTTGGTTGAATGCAGCTGGCTTGTAGATTAGCTGGGCGTGGGCAATTGCAGATAATTCCAATTTTTGCGCAGTTGCTTTTCATGCGTTCGGATTTGGAACTGCGCAAACTCCTGATAGTTCTCGGACGGTAATTTTCATAACCTTCATAACCCATAACCAAATTTACCTAAAGAAAGTGCGAGAGAACCTCATCCCTCTCCACCCGGTCTTTTGGAAGAAGCCAGGTGACCGGCGACCTTGACGAGTCGCACACTGTTTTTCTACATTCAATACCTTTTACAACTCCATTTGTGAAACGTTTATTCATATTCAACATAAAATACATTTCTTTCTGATTTATATAAAAAAAATGAAATTATTAAAGTTATTATAAAGTTCTATATTAAGTTATGAAGGAACAAGCTTGCAGGAACTGTACAGATGTTTTAATAATATTATTCAAAAATAAACAAAAATTATCAATTTTCATATACCTCGAAAACCGTTGGGAATTCCAATGTTTGGAGACAATTGTATAGGAAATTTAATTTTTTGAAAATGAGCGTACATGTTAGAAATTCTATAACTTTTGATTGGTTGAAGCAGCAAAAGTGTATATCAAATTGAAGGAAATTTAATGCTCTACAACTTCGTTTCTGACAATTTCTCTGAGAAACGATCGTGGGAGGCACTAGAAGCAAATATCTGATAAAAAGAGTTTGGTAAAAATGATTTTTTCGAAAATTATCGATTTTCAATAATGTATATCTCGAAAACCATTGGAAATTCGACAAATATGTATGGAAATAATTTAATAGGAAATTTAATTAGCTTATTTAGAACATATTATTTTTTCTAGAGTCCACCGTTTCCGAGATATAATCGAAAAACTCAAAAATGGGACCTTCCCTCCCCTCCCACTGTAAGCTCACCTTCCAGGGGCGGGGACTTTTAGTATGTTTACCTACTAACTACTCCTAACGAAGTCCTAAAATCAAAAAGTCTCGTATATTCCATGTACTCTCTTGAGCACTCATTGACTGGATTAATTATCAACATGATTATCACTTGACTTAATATTTTAATCGAATTTATTGCAATAATATTTCAAGAAAGGTCAATCAATGAAACAAAGACAAAATAATGAGCTATTTTATAGACCCAGTTTTCAGAAAGGTAAAATGTACTATTTAGACGAAAATAACTATCTACATATGTTCTAAATAAATTGGGTTAATAGAATCTACAAATACAAGATATATCTACCTATATTATCCATTTCCATAAATGGTTATTGGTGAGCGCGATATATATCGTCTCTCATTATTTGTGTAAATAAGGCAATCATAAATGAATTTGTTCATTATTGTCAACCTTCATTCTATAATATTCTTGTCCTTGAGACAATTGCCACACTTGGTGCTATACTTACTATCGATGAAGTAGGTGCCACAAACACCAAACCATTTAAACACTACAATCAAATACTATACTCCGTGTAACCGTGACCTACAAATCAATAAAATGGACTATTTGTAACAGGGAAAAAATTTTATGAATAATTATTCGTACTATTTTTGAATTTTGCAATCCCTAATGAGTCTAGAGTCTATTTTTTATAATATTTCTATTTAACCCTAAATTAATGATATTTGTGCTATTATTTTTATGACAACCATTTCAAGCAACACTGAAATCTTCAGATTTCCGTATTTGAAATCGGTCATATGCTTCTTAATTCTGATTTTAATTGGACGTTTCGTTTGTCCAACGGACTTCAAATTTGAATACCTACAACTGACTTTATTCACCTTTCGTTTAATTATACTTTACCATTTGGTGTAATTTATTTCCTGATGAATAGGTACCTGGCATATCTAAGTCTGCAAAAATTACACTTAGATCATGCTGCAAAATCCATCACTCTTGATTTTTTTCACATGTTCATCTCAATGCAGACTCCAGACCTATTGATTTTGGTGCAGATCGAATTGGCGGTCTTGTAAATATATTCAATTTTTGAACACATGGAACTCATAGCTAAACTTTAGCTAAAATTCTGAATCCCACAGAATTAGGCCATTTACGACCAATCAGTGTACTCCCCATGTTATCGAAAGTTTTAGAAGGATTAAACTCAGATCACCCAATATGTCACACAAAATAACATAGTGCCCAATTCACAGTTAGGTTTTAGGGAACAGCACAGCACGACTACAGCGTTAGCTACAATTACAGATGACCTAATTCGAGCCACAGGTGAAGGCAAAATAAGCTGTTTGATTTTATTAGACTACAGCAAGGCGTTCGATACTATGGATCCCAATATTTTGTGTGAACTATCATATTACGGCTTCTCCCTTAATTCTGTCACCCTAATTAAGAGCTACTTACATAATAGGTGTCAACGTATAGTATACGGTAACAACATTTCAATGTTACGCTATATTAATTTAGGTGTTCTTCAGGGATCCATACTCGGCCCCTTGCTGTGTTCAATATACATATCAGACTTTCACAAAGTCATGAAAAACTGTAACATACACAACTACGTTGATGACACTCAGGCTTATTTTTCCTTCACCGCTGACGATAGCTTACCAAGTATAGAAAAAATCAATAATGACTTAGTTAAACTGGTTGATATATCGACAGCGTATAATATTAAGTTAAACGCTAGCAAATCATCTCTTATATTGTTTGGATCAAAGTCTAAAAGAGATTCTGTAAATCCATTTTTTAAAATAAAATTAAATGGTGAAGACGTACCCATTATAACTGAGGCAAAAAATTTAAGCCTGTGGATTGACTATGCGATTTACGAAACATGTAAATTATTTATGTAAATCCTCATATAATATACTAAAGAAACTTTATCCTCATAGGCAAATTTTAAATCCAAAATTGAAACTAAATATATGTGAAACCCTAATTATGGGTTTTGTATTTTAAAGTTATTTGCACACATTGCAATTATCATATTGTGATGCGATTTATGTGATTTATGGACCAGCTCTCTTAAAATTTGACTCCGACAGATTGCAAAAAGTCCAAAATTTATGTTTTAGATTTTCCTATGGAATAAGAAAATATGAACACATCAGTTTTAAGATAGCCGAAACAAAACTTAACGAGCTTAGAAATGTTCACTTGCTGCCTCTGGTTCACAAGGTTTTGCTGTCTAAAAAACCAACATATTTATCTCTCAAATTAAACCGGTTTGGAGATGTGAATAGTTTCAACACTCGCAACAATTATGTATTAGTTATACAGAGACATTCCACTGCCATGTTCAAACGATGCTTCACGTATGTAGCATGTAAACTGTATAACAGCTTACCTGGTCGATTTCAAAATTACTCAATAGTAAATTTTAAAAAAAATTTAAAAGCTTTCTATTTGGAACAATAGTTGTTGCTATTTATCACAAACTGGCCTTATTCCTTTCGGTTATTGAAAATTAAATTAGTTTGATATGTGAATATTGTTGCAGATGCTTGCCTCGGGTTGTAGTTTGATAATATATAGATAACTTGCCCAATGGCTTGGCTGCTATTAGTCTTGTTACACTAGTTTTTAGGATTAATAAGGTTACCTAATTATGTTTTTGGTGTGCTGAGGGTCTTATGTATATGTTGTATTTTAAAGTTATTTGCACACATTAATTGTTTAATTGTTTGTATTGTATATTATGGTTTCTTTTGTTTTGATTTATATAGTGGAGACAGAATTTAAAATCTAGTATATTATTACTGTATTTGCAGGTTAAGTTGAAAAACGCTCGCTGAGCGATACTTCGCCTTTTCATAATTTTTGTATGTGTGATTTGCAAACTACTTATAAACTGTAATATTACAAATGAATAAAGACGTATTATTATTATTATTTTTTTTTTTTTTTTTAGTTTATAAAAGCCAGTCACCCTTTATACTCTGTGGCTCCGACACTCACAGAGGGGAGCTGGTAGTACCGGCAGCCACTCCCCACGTCCGTGAGGTGAGTGACTACTGGGTCCGAGAATCGTGTGCCCTGAGTAGACGTAATGAGCCGAGGATAATGGCCTTCTGCATCCTGCCGGCTAAGATCTCTGCCGAATTGCGGCATGCCGGTATGATCTTTAGTTCTGAAAGCAGTGTGTGTCTCGTTCCACCGAGGGCTCCTATGATCAGGACCACTAGCTTAACAGTATGGCCAGGGTAAAGGCTGCGAAGCTCGAAGAGCAAATCTCGATATTTCGTCCGTTTTTCCTCCTCCTTCAAGACAATGTTATTCTCCGCGGGAGCCGAGAACTCCACGACAAACATTGTCTTGAGTTGGTGGTCGAGGAGTACCATGTCAGGCTTATTAGCTTGTATTTGCCTGACGGTGGGAAACGAGTAGTTCCAATAAATTAGACACTTCTCATTTCCCACAACGGACTCAATATCCCCCGGAGCGTAAGGCAGCACTGGTGTCTCGTCTATCCCATACGAGTGCCTTAAGTGATAATAAAGCACTCGTAATGCTGCGTCGTGCCTCTGGATATAGGCCGAGACTGCATATACTGGACAAGCCGACAGCAAATGCATTAATGTCTCCGGCGCCCTGTGGCAGGTCCTGCAGCTGACATCAGGGACCTCTATACCCATGACACGACTTCGATAGACGAGTGTGTTGAATACACCATCCTGGCACGCCATTATAAATCCCTCGGTCTCAGACTTCAGCCCGGCTGACCTTAAGAAAGCAAAGGTCAGCCTTTCGGATAAGCCGCGGTCTTCTATATTTTTATAGAAGACGCCGTGCAACGGCTTATCCGAGTGTCGCTGCAGAAATAGATCAATTTCAGCAGCTTTGACTTGGGCTTTTTGCCGAGCAGGTTCCAACTCGGTGACAGAGTCTTGGTTAACCCGCTCAGCGTCGAAGACCAGACCGAGTTCATCGGCGGCTCTGCGTGCTGCCTTTTTATTATTATTATTATTATTATTATTATTATTATTATTATTATTATTATTATTATTATTATTATTATTATTATTATTATTATTATTATTATTATTATTATTATTATTATTATTATTATTATACATAATGCATCATAACAATTTTTAAATAATTAATTTAGCATAGCTTGAAATTTGTCAAAACATAAAAAAACAGATTGTACGTAATCTTCCGCGAATTCTGTACTGCTCAACGTAACTTAATTACTAATTAGACAATACCTATCTTGTAATTAAATTATCGCCGCGGTCGGTGGCAAGTAAGCAATAACTTTCATGTGTAAGTAAAGATGGTGCCTTAAGGTGTAGAGAAAGTCAATCATTTCCTGATTCTTAGCCTTATATAAGTTAACCCACTTTACAAATTCTATATGACTGAGGCCTAGTACTAGTGCTAATGTCGAAAATAAACCTGATTTACTACGATTTCATTTTTTGCTTGTTTGAAGTTTAAACATGCATATACGAATTGATAGCGTTATATAAACTGAAATTTTCTTTTATGACACATTAAATATATCTTGTGTGGACAATAACAAGTAATTATAATAACAAATAGTACATTCTGATTTTTACAATATAGGATTACGTCCTGTTTACCAATTCCTTTAACCCTTGAATGACCAATAGATCACTAGACGATTTATTTTTATTTTGCCATATTTATAAATACATATTATTTTAACAACAGGTTTATGAAAAATTGGTAAAATAGTTCTTTACATATGAAGAGAGCAAAATTCTCAATTGCCTCTTAAGCATGAATATTGATCGTTGAGGTATCAACCAAAACCAGCAATCATGCAAAAGCGGCCAGAACATTTTCTGTATGAAATATATTATCTTTTCTAAGAAGAATACGCAAAAATACGCTAATTTTTTTATTGTTTTATTATTAAACTTCTAGCACTCCGTTTTTGAATTTAGCTATGATACATCGTTTGTAAGAAGAAATTCATATTAATTATTATTAGGACAAATCACAAAGGGTGCGACATCTGTGGTGTAAATAGGAACTAATAAACTTAGAGTATTAGTTAGGTTACGTTTGTAACTTCAAAAACCCATTTGTCTTTCTTAAATGATCAATATTAGAAAAAATGTTATACAATTTAAATTCTATATTCGACATGTTAGAAAATATTTACAAAATGGAAATTCAACGTACTTACAACAGAAGTAACGTAATGGCAACCACACGAAAACCGCAATATCTTCCTCACTTTATCAGACATATTTGGAATTTACAGTAGCCATCTGTTGAGTGTGATTTCCCCGAATAAGTAATCGCTTTCAGCAAACGCGCTTGATTGCAAATGTCAATTTCCTCAGATCACAGATAGAAAAGTCTACAGTAGACAAAATATCTTTCGGCAAAACAATGAAACGTTTGGAAACTACTCTATACAGAGAGTCACATTATGACACAAGAATGGCATGGTTGATTTGCTGTCTTTCTGGGAAAGTGACTAATAAATATTGTCTTGAGAAAATTCTGGACTTTCTGTGTTTATTTATTGAAAATCGAAGCGTCAAAAGATCAAGAAGTCGTCCCCTTGATAGTTTATGGTAGTGGTTTCGTCTTTTGTTGTAGTACACAAGTGATTACTTTTTGTTGAAGATGCTTGAAAATATTCTCGTCAATCACTCGCTCAAAAATACCTTCGATAATTCTTTCCGACCAATTGCATCACCATCAGATTCATGTTGCCAGGTACTGTACTTTGAATTGCATTTTTTCCATTTCGATTAAAAAAAAAGCTGCAAACCTTCCTTGGCATGTTTTGTTATCTGAGTTATGAATAATTTTCTCTTTATCAGATATATACTGCCAGGTATCTCGTCAGATTTTGATGCTTTGAGTTACATTGTTTTCATTTAGATGAAGGAAAAATTCTTTTTGCCTTTCTTAGTACATTTTGCTATCTACTATAGGCACTCTAAAACAATCCTAAACAAACTCCTTTCGTCAGGTGTTAATACCTTGAGTTACATTGTTTTCATTTAGATTAAGGAAAAACTCTTTTTGCTTTTCTTAGTGCATTTTGCTCTCTCTCTTATTTTTCATAATTTTTCCTACTTAAAGCCTAGTGTTCCTTTGTTACTATCGTCCAATTCTAAATTTATTTTTTCGTCACAAATTGCATAAGGAGAGCCAAAAATATCTACCATACTTGACATCTTCTTAGGTATATCTACCATATCTAGATTATCAAGTTCATTTTCGCTAGGCATGAATCAGAGGCTGCCTGCCTCTGATTCATGCATATGACATTATTGAACTTTTGATTGCTACATGAACTAGATGCTACTGCGGCTGGTGAATTATTCATTTTCATTCGGTGCAAACATTTTGTGTACTTATTTCTTTGAATGAGATTTAATTTTAACATAAAAACGTTATGTCGAGCTTTTCAGATTGATAGATCAAAATTCAATATTCAATTGTTATAAAAAACGTAATTTTGGGTTTTGATCTTTAGTCATGTTGATTTTGGTTTAAACATGGTCTATACAAGATACAACGCGACCTATTTAACACAACTGCATTGTAGATGCCATTCAGAGGTCGTGAAGGTCTATAGTTGCTATCACATTGTTATCACATGGTTCTACAAAAGTAGTATCATTGGTCACTAGTTTTTACAGTAATTACAGTTTAATTTCCAACTCAAGTTTTCTAGTCAATCACCTGTGTCGTTCTTCATGAGTCTTCAATTATTTTACTGTTATGTAGAGGCAAGTTATGTGGAAATTGTGTAATGCGTTAAACACAAGATTGTTGAGTATTGCAGAATTTACGGAAATGTGTTTTCTTTGCAAGCAGGATATTATTTAGATTTCAAAAATGTATTAACATTGGAATGTCCATAAATCTCTATAACCTAGGATATCTGGAGTCTTTTTTTAGATTAATGTCCAATGATTAATTAAAATAAAAACGTTTGTGCACATAATGTTCACTGTCTCCATTACTAATACAACAACCATTTTCAAAAATACTCGTTGCCTAATAGCTTAAGAACCAATAACATTGTCTACTATACAAGCTCCAAGTCACGGATTTTTCAAGAGGAATTCCTTGGTCATATTCTATTTATAATCTTTACAACGACATACCACAACATAACGACTACCGAACGATACCCTTAGAAATATTAGAACTTAAAACTTACCAAAAAGAAAAACAAAGCAACAGCTTTATAAAAAATTAGTAAACTCTACTATGATTTCAATAAAGATAGATGGTCAAAATATCGCCTGCCCTGAGAATATAGACTATCTAGGAATAGCTATGGATAGGAAGCTACAAATAAAAAAAATACACCAAAAATATAATAAATAAATGCTGGAAACGCACCCGATCACATCTTTCCTCCTCAATAACTCCCATTCATTATCCTCTTATCCTCACATACGCGTCCCCAATCTGATAAACCGTAATCACCACCACCCTCCAAAAGACTTTCAAATCCTAACAAAATAAACTAGTAAAACAGCAACTTCCTTCTCCATCTACACTCCAATCCATTTAACACTTCACGATACTATAGACACTCCAAAACTAAACACATTCATCCTAAAGAAACTCCTTTCTGACATGGACAATTACCTGGTTAAATCCACTAATCCCAGCATCACCAACCCTCTTGTATAAATATTCTTAACCTCTTTTAAATATCCCTCTACTAATTGTGTTTATACACCATAATAGTCTAGGAAATAGCATGCAAATTCGACGACGAGTGGTTACCGTCTGCCAGTCGGTAATCGAAGAGACCATATAGGTACACAATTTTTTTCTCTTTGGAACTTTTTGGTATGGTGGGGGGATAGGGAGGGGGGGGGGGGCATTTATTTTTAAATCGAATGATTATCGATATCTGTCCGCATAGGCAGTTAGTATATGTATTTCACATACTCCAATTAGGCTGGCAGACGAAACTTCCGATCGGCGCGCACGTTAACCGAAAATAGAAAAAAAAAATTTTAGTTTCTATTTCCGGTTAGCGCGCGCGCCGACCGGAAGTTTCGTCTGCCAGCGTAATTGGGGTATGTGAAGTACATATACTAACTACCTATGCGGACAGATATCGATAATGATTCGATTGAAAAATAAATGCCCCTCCCTCCTTATCCCCCCACCATACCAAAAAGTTCCAGAGAGAAAAAATTTTTATACTTATATGGTCTCTTCGATTACCGACTGGCAGACGGTAACCACTCGTCGTCGAATTTGCACGCTATTTCCTAGGTTATAAACAAACATTGTAAAATCGAGAGGAAGAAAAAATACGCTGAGTATGTAACTAAAGCAAGAAAGACTAAAATAAAAAAAATAGAAAATCAACAAAAGAGCCATACACAAACAAATTCACAGTAAAGAAAACAAAAGAGCAATTCAAAATCACAAACAGGATATCAGCACACCCGAATTAAAGCTAATAACAGGCCTTTTATAGGACATTACAATCTCAAGAAAATGGGAAAAGCTGAGGATGAAATTGTCACTTTTGTATGGAAGCAACTAAGACTGCGAAACATATGCTCGCTTCTGCAATGTCCTAGTCGGTTAAAGGTTACAGCACTTGAGACTGACAGTTTTGACACCTACTGAAGTGGGAAAGATGGCCCTCAGAAAAATTCTGGGATTTTTTAGAAGCTTATAATTGGATGGGTGCATATTATTAAGTGCGCTGGCGGTCGGGGACCTTTGCTTAACGCTGAGGAGTAGGACCTATAGAATAAAGGGTATTCACAAAAGATCTTTTTAAGTCAAGATGAAGAGAGACGACGCTTCATGCCTAAATGACCCACTGGCAATCTAATCCAATCTTATCTCATTTCAGTTCCTTCATAAGCAATTATTGATTAAGATACTTATGATCCCAGTATTTTACGCTCGGATGTTAAATATTTAAAAATAAATGTGAACTTTTCACTATCGTTTAGATTCCTTAGTCATATCATTTATTAAACAGGACGTTCAAACCTGCTTTTTAACTACAAAAGATCCGAGAAGTTGAGTAACCCGCTGGCGACAAAACTCGAGGAGTTAGTAATGAAATTATATATATAAATAAATAAATAAAGTGCAGACAACTTGTCCAGAACTAAAATTAACTGTTGAAAATTTAGACAATAAAACTATTAACAATGACATATTTTCTAATATATGCATAGTTTATTCCTCGATAAAATAGTTTTCACCGATACCACTAATTTTTCCCTGAAAATCGTTATCAATGAGTGGTCGCGGTATCTAGTGTCTCATAAATATTATCAACTATAACCTTTGTTATTTATCTTTCTCCAATGAATATTTTAACTTGCGTAATTTATACTTCAGTGTAAAAATTGAGTAAACAATTTTTTTAAATTTGTAAGATTTTAATGTATATGATAAAAATATTATTATATGAAAATATCGTGAAATGTGTGTTAAAATATAACAATATAAAACAATAATAATGTGGTAATCGTGTTTTTTGGATTTTCGGTAATTGCGGATTTGCTTCTTTGAACAAATTACGTCTCAGAAAACGTAGGCAATAACGTACCTATGGTTAATTCTAATTAATTATAAACAATTTAAATAGACCTCTAATTAGGTAATATAAATAGTAATTTTTCATTTAAATGATTCCCAGATATTTTACATAATTTTATATTGAACTTGTGTTTACATTATAATTTATATAAATGATCTAGTGACGTAATTAGTGATTAATTACAATGCCTATGCTAAAAATGTTTAATTTTAGTGATATTTCAAAGTACATAATCATTTTTGATATGAAAAAGGCTGGTAATACTGGTAAAGTCGGTATCAGGGATTATGACGTGTGCGTCACGAAAAGCGTACGGTCTAAGATGATTTGAAGTGAGGGACGAACAGTGTCGGATCAACCAGTTAATAATTTGTACATTCATTTTTTAAATAATATTAATATAAATAATTTAATTACACACACGCTTAATTTAATTTAATACAACAATATCTAATACACATATAGCTTGAATAATAAAAATAGTCCGTTATTCAAGTGATTATTATTTATCTACCTATTACTTATTTAAAATCTAAAATATTGTCGCACGGCTATGTCGAAAGTAATTGAGAAGGCACAAACGTTGTCCCAGTATCGATTTGAACCACATGCAAGAATGACAGAGATGAACGTATAATTGTAAATGTTTTATAGAGTGGAAAGTCGTAGGTAGCTTTACAATTACCGCTTGATATGTGTATGAGTGAGAACAAATCTTAAAGCAAGGCGTAGCTCGAACCGTACACACGTCATAAACCCTGATACCGACTCTATTATCAAAACAGACGCTAAAACATATTTCACCAAAATACTGAATATTACATTCAGCACGCGCTTCGCCGCTCAAGTTATCATCTTCTGGTAATGAAGTATTTTTCAATGATTTTTAAATTGACTTCTTATATTTTATTATTTATATTTTATATTGCAAGCTGAAACCGGACTTTAAAGAAAGATGAGGGTGAAGACTAAAACACAGTAGTTTATGCTTTTTCATTCCGCCATTTGCCCTCTTTCAAGGGCATTGTTTTAAAAAATACAACCCGTTTACCCTTATAGTTATAATATACCGCCTACAGGACGAGCAAAACAAATGGCAATAAAAAATTATTTGACGAGTTCTTGCTCAAGGTAAACCTCATCTTTTTTGCGTACCGCATGGATTGTATGTTTCCATGTTTCTTTACTTATTTATTCAAATTAATGCCATTATTGAATTTGGTGGTCATTAACAAAAACGGTTTGTTAATGGTAGGTGTTTAAAGAAATTTTATTATATAATAACATCGTAGATTTTTGTAGTATAACAATTAATATTTTATTATTAACATTCCTCCAGCACATTAGATTAGTGAAGGGCGAGGAGAAAGATTTTTATGCCGATACTCTCTAGATATTGAAAGTTAACGGTCTTAAATTTAAATAGTAACAAGGCCATAAAACGCTGAACTACTGCCATCAGTATATTGTATGCATAATTTTAGTGGGCTAAATAATGACAACTCTATTACTTCCACTATTTCTTGACGTTATGTAAATTATAAATATACAAATAAAGCAAATAATTACAAAAACAGAACTGATATACAGTCTTAAGACTTTATTATAAATTAAAAAAACCTATGCTGGCTGGAGCCAATCAGATACCCACGACGCCTAGCGCCATGGCAATTGAGGAACTCGACGGGACGGGGCTTGAGGTGGTAATATCGTGTTGTCCAAATACAGGGTTACTACAAAAGAAATTGACACTTTTAAGTTATTCCTAAAGTTTGATTTGGTAACTCAGAAGTGTCAAATATGTGCTCCAAGTATTACACAACACACATCAAGGTGATTGTCCAGTTCATTCCAAATCTGCTGCTAACATATTTGCATTGACAGTTTCCACAGCTTTTGTGATGCGTTGCCTCAACTCATCTAAATCATTAAGGAGCCGAGGGACGTAACTTTGTCTTTCACAAACCCCTAAAGAAAAAAATCGCACAGTACAAGATCGGGGAACCGTGGTGGCCGCCGTTCGAGAGCGCTGTCGACGACCCACAAAAACCATATGTTTCTTGTCCATTACATTGCATCATTTCAAATCATATATTTTAATTGTCACCTTACGTAGATGCTGTAGTAACTGCAATCTGTAAGGTGCCATTTTCAGCCGCTTACGTAAAACTTTCCACGTAGTTTGTTATGGAATTTGTAATTCCAAACTCACACGTGTTGTCGACTTTTGCGGATTTTATACATAAGCAGCTCGAACAGAGTGTTCGTCTTCTGTCAAACGAGGTTTTCCTGGACTTCTGTCGCTTCAAATTTTTTGTATCGATGGTGGTTTTCTAAAACGTGTTCGAAAATGACGTTAGAGACCAGTTATGGAGTTCGTTTTGGCAAATTTAAGCCCACAATATGATTTCTCCGCGCCGTTTGCAGCCATCTTATCTAATATGCTTATGCAGTACTACCAACTGTCTTATCGAAACTTCTACACTTTCGCAACCTAACAGCAAAATTCATGTTGATATTACAGATAACTTCTGTTTTATAATACATTTAAAGTATTTACTTCTTTTGTAGTAACTATTTACTGGCTGTATTATAAAAGATATCGAACATTTTCAAAAACAAGCTGTACACTCAAAGAAATAGTATGGGTAAATTCAACAAAAAAAAAATGGTTAACTAACAATATCGTTAATTACTTCCACGTCCAGTGGAAGTATAATAACGACAAAAAAAATTTTAAAAATTTTTATTTTCCAAACAGGCTTAAAATGTCATGAAACGTCGAGATTTTAAGTTTGAGCGAAAAAAAAATGTCTGTCTGTCTGTCGGTCTGTCTGTCTGTAACTTTTTTTTGTGCGCACGTTTACTCTGGAACCGTTTAAGATATTGACTTGAAATTTGGTACACATATGTACTTTAACGAGATCTAGAACTAGATTATATTTTCATCTTGTTGTGGGGTAAATTGGGGTAAATTTGGGGTAAATAGGTCAATCAAGCAGGTAAGAGTCCATAAAATTGGTATTTAGTATATACAAGAGAAGCTAAGGTCTCAAAAAAATTTTTGGCATTAGCCACCCTCATTACCACCCCCACCCCCTTATTAAAGGGAATGAAAAAAAAAAAGTGATTTAGTGTATGTACAGGAACCAGAAACCTCAAAATATTTTTTTACTTCATCCACCCTCCACTATCACCCCCCTATCACCCCACCCCACCCCACTACCGATGTGGGTATCGTTTTATGGGTTTTTGGGGTAGAGGATTTCAAATATTATATTATTAAAGTTCCATAAACAATTATTTTCACATACAAAGTTTTTTCATTTTAAGTGACTTGGGCAGCGGTTTTTTGTTATACCAAACTATATTGATGGTATTTTTAAACAGGACGTGATTGTTATTTGAATTAATAAAAAGTTGTCGTACAACAAAACAAACATTAACTTAGAGAATAGATGAATAAGACTATTATTTTGTTCGTCTGACTATTATTTTGTTGAATGCTGTCAAATTAAACTAAATAATAGTATATTTTATTTTTAACTATTATCGAATTGTAATTCTAACCCATTATTAGTTCGCTGTATTATTGTACTTGGCAGACAAACCAATATTATTGTCGTCTTCTAGAAGTTCTAAAAGAATTACCATAAAATTTGCTTGCTTACCACGTAGTGTATTACAGAAATTATTCCCAGATGACGCCACATACAAATCACTGACAATAATCAATCATGTATTATCTTATACTCTTATGAATTTATAGAAAATTAATAACATGATTGCAATGTTCAAATTCTCTCAGGGATCATCGATATTTTTGGATGGATCTTATAAACGACCTCTAATCTTTGGTTTGGGTGGTCTGATGTCACAATACTGAGATTTTGGCTAACCAAAAAAAATTCATCATACAATAAAGTGTAGATCAACCTAAAAATTAGTTGGTGAACAAAAAGCAAAGTCGTTGTACTATTTAATTGTAGACCAAATTGAGAGAATGGTTAGTGAACATAAAAAAATGTCATTGTACTCTTTAATTTGTTACAAGAAGATATGATTATTAAACTACTATTTGTTTACGAAAACAAATAAAGTTGTATGACTATTCTTTTCTGATTGATTTAACTATGAAACTAGATAGGCGCGATTTCATATGCTCTTTTTGGTTCAATTTACCTATCATTTTTTTTGAGTTGTAGTTGTAGTTGTAAAAATATTTTGAGATATAGAGGGTAGTCCATTTAAACATGACGTTATAAGCTTATGTTTTATTTAAATACACTCGACATAATATTCATAGTGCAGATAAGGTGATTATTATTTTTCTTAATTTTCTCACTGAAAATCCATAATACAATTGAAGATTGATTGTTATTTTTCAATAAATCTCGAATTGTGCCATTTTGCTATTAAATATCTTGACACCTACGACAGATAGATCTATGATACCTTGTTCCAGAGGGAAATATTTTCAAAAGGCTTTCCTTTGGTACTATAGCATACATTCGAAAAAAAAAATCAGAAAAGTAGATTTCGCGCTTTTTGCCTCCTCCCGTATAAAATAGCCGATTTCGTTAGCAATATATAATAAGAGTAACGTAAAATTGAAGTTATTTACCACAGTGCTCACAAAATTGGCGTGATTTTGGTACAAACTCACCCATTTCATATACACTGAGTGTTTATAATGCACACTTTGATGTCCTCTACCACCCCGTTTTTCATAATTCTCGGTATTCTTTATGGGAGAGTCATAACATACCAGCGACAGTAAAACACCCTGTATGTATATCTATGGTGAACTTGTGATGTGACGTGTACTGGGGATTGACAGGATGGAATTGTTTTAGGCAAAAGTAACGTTTCTAATTATAGATAGATATGCAGATGATACCACCATAGTTGTAGCAAGTGAAGATGAGGTTTCTTCATCTTTCTTTTTGCCTCTGAGACATGGACTGTTAGAGAGACAAACATATGGCGTATTGCTACTTTTTATATATGAGTCTGAAACTGACTAATGTGTTATATGTTGTCGAGAGATAATCATTTATTTTCACTTTTGAAATAAAATATATTGATTTAAACTAAACAAACTATCACTGTTATTACTTTTAATCTCTGATACATACTATTACGCAGAATGTGCTGGATGGATTTGTACACAGAAAAATCCGATTTACAAGAGCTATAAATCGACTAAAGGAAACAATTACGGTGCTAACTGTAAAGAAAGCCTGGATATATCTGATTTTTTTTTGCAATTTCTTAAAATTTTTATGACTACATCATGGAAATTTTAAGAAATTTCGAGAACGCCTTGTTTTAGACTTTCATATTAAAATAATTTTTCTACACCACTGAAGGTGACGAGCCTCTTTGCACAACACTTAGTCAAAATAAGATCATGTCAATATTCCCGTCAATGGAATACTAAATATACTGATTGTGTGTCAAGAACTTTCGCACTTTTGACCACATCGCTTCCAATGTCAGATTTTCTTTGGGTATGTCTGTAGGTCGAATATTGTAAGCGACAGTGAAATAACAAGGTGTGTACTACTGCTCTTTGCATAGTTATATAATAAGAGAAAGTTATTGCTTACTTCGTAAAACTCATCTCATGGTCTACGTAAAACATAAAATTATAAAATGGTGCCGATAACTAATTTTTGAAGACACAAGATTATATATAATATGTACAAGATATCACGTCTTTGTGTTGAAAAACGAGATTTATTTTCAAATATGCCTTTTATGAATTTTATCAAATCTTCATTGAAACGTTCAAAAAGACCAGGACCAGAGCAATGTCATTTATCGCCCTCTACAAGATTCTCGATACTCTTCCTAAATCGTGCGAATTTATTGATATAAATTTTATGTGAAACAAATGTAATTTTCTTTCATGAAATGAAAATACACCATGAATAGGTAGGTTATCATCTAAGGTACAAATTGGCCTTTTTTTGATGAATCGAAAACCCAAATAGAGGTGCATCAGAGGTGCAAACTAAAGTTTGCCAATTTACAGGTAAAATATAGAGGCTCTATCGTGACGAGCAAACAGTTCAAAGGCTCCTTTAGGAAGGTCCTGAAAAACACGTCATGAAGGAGAATTACCTAAATTTTTTGTTAAATAACATTTTCTCACTGAATCAACAAGGACAATAAGTCTACAATATTGGCTTTAATAAACATTTTGGGTACTGAATACAAATTAGATAAAAATACGGTTCTTGCTTCTTTTGCGGATGTTTCTTTGCTATCTACGTGAATCATAAATTTCTTTTGGGGGAAATTAGACGTTGGGGCTAACAAGGAAATTGTAAAAATAGACTTAACAACTATATGAACAAATGAAAATAATGTGTACCCTATTTTGGCGAGAATTCAAATAAAATACAAGCCAATTTAGGTATTCCACAAGGGGGTGATTTAGGCCGTATAGTGCTATATGCTGCTATGATATAGATAACTATTTACCCATATTTCACGCGCATTTGCAGATGGCACCACGTTATTATCATTTCATAAAGATCAACTTGAAGTGATATCTCTAATGAATGATAAAAGTAAATACATAAAAGAATACTTCGTTCTAAACCATTTACTAAAGAATCTAGCTAAAACACACACCCTATCACCCAGTCAGAAAATTATACATGTAGTTCATTAATTAAACTAAATAATAATATATTACAAGTAACAGACTATTAGAGGTGTATATAAATGTATCCTTAAACTGGAGATTACCACTGGTAGATTAGTTATAAAAAAAATGCGTAAAAAATTATCTTGTACTGAAAAGATCATTCGAAATAACGTAAATAAACAAAAAATGTTTTGTTGTTCAAATTTTGAGTCTATTAGGTTCGAGATATTTATTTGGGGAAACTCAATTTCAGCAAATAGAATATTTATATTACAAAAGACAGTGTAGTTAGATGCATGTTTGGATTAAAATTTTGAGGAACATGTAAAACAACATTTATTCAAGAAAGAATACTAACAGTGTATAAATTTATATATTAGGTGTGTTAAATATTACTGATTTTAACTTTTAAAATGAATTTCACAACTGTACAAGTAATGAAAATTATTTGCAGTATAACTTCCATAGATTAGAATTACACAGGTCAAATCTTTATTACATAGGTGTAACTTTACAACAAATTACCTGAAAATATTAAATACGCGAGGATAACAAAATTTGTTATACCTGTTAATATATTTTATTAGCAAACGCTTTCTACTTCATAGATGAATATTTATCTCATGTATTTTTGTAATGATTTTTAATACTTCGCCCCACTTACCTTTTTATATATTTCATTTATTAGTCTATTGTCTATGTACTGTAGAAAGGAACTAAAACGTTAATGGATTTTTATTGTTTCTTATGTTCAATTGACCCCAAAATACGAGAAAACCGGGGAGTGCTACTGTTTAAGGGGGTGCGTTTTTGAGATCGAAATAAAAAAGGTCCACTTTTCACATTTTTGAGTTTTGCTCGAAAACTATGCATTTTTCCTATAAACACGTCAATAGAAAAGTTGTAGAGAATTAAATTTTCAATCGAAGTGGCACCTTCAGAAGTCAAAAATACGTCCATAAAACAAAACAAAAAAAAAATTTTTTGCAATTTTTTATTTATTTTTTTTTTATTTTAGCCTGTAACTTTTTTTCGGGTACATTTAGGCATAGACATTGCTGCAAAAAAAAAGTTGGCGTTTTACCCATTAAAATGAGATTTTGTAAAAATTTTTACGATTAATAGTGACCGAGATATAGCGTTTCAAAGTTTGCAACTTTTAACTTTTTTTTGCTAATTTTTACTGTTTTTTTTTTTTAAATTTTGTCCTGTAACCTTTTTCTGAGTGAATTTAGGTATAGACATTATTATATTAAAGTAAAAGCTGACTTTACGCCCGTAAATAAACAAAAGAAATGGTGGTTGGTAAATGTCTCTACGGCAAATAGAAACCTAGATTCAGCGTTTCGAAGATTGTTACTTTTATTAACTTTTTTCTAATTTTTATTTTCTTTTTTTTTTTTCGGCCTATAACTTATTTGTCAAATACTTTAAGTACAGATATTGAATGTACTCGCAGCATTCTTGTTTAAATGGTCTGCAACAGAAATTTATGTGATCAATAGTAACCAAGATACAGTCTAGATATAGTAGATTATTGTCCTTAAAAAATAACTTTTTGCATTTTTCCACTTCTGAACTTTATATCACGTGATTTTCTTTTTTGTTCAAATAACAACTTAGAAAAGATAAATTAAATTAATTTATTCATAATTGTATACCTGGGATACATTATTTATGTTTCTCATTGTACATTATTTATGAAATTATTCAAATGCTGGATTTAACATATTTTCAAAATCAAAGTCGATTTCTTCATCGGCATCTACGTGAACATCGTCTTCCGTTATTTCAGGTACATCAGCGTTTTCACAGTTTATTCCCATACATTCTTTGCAAAAAATGGAGCAACTCATTCCCAATTTCCTGCAACCGCAGTTTCCTCTGCATCCTTTGGTGCATTTACAGGCTATTTTTTCCAGCAAAACTTATGGTGCAGGAGGTTTATTTGTCAAAATTGGTACTAGTCCATCTTTTGAACTTTTCCAACCCCAGATGAGAGGATTTACAGTATTTCCTTTCCAATGTTGCATTTGCAAGTAAGTTTTTAAACCATGATGTTTAGCAGCATCAGTTGTTGGAGGCAATCGGGAGAATGTGAATTTCGCACCTGTTGAGTACTTCTGAAATAGCTTATAGCGACAGGTGCTTTCGCCATCAATTTTCATATTGTATAGTACAATACATTCAGAAGCAGAACCGATGGCTGCTGAATTTTCATTTTCACACAAAAATTCATTTAAATACTTTTCCAAAAGCAAAATATTCTTATTAATGAAATTCAAGAATTTCTTTTTACCAATACCAAAAAAAGAAAAGGTTGTATCACAGCCACTGAATGCATGGATGAAGCGAAGGTATTTTTGTAGATGATTAAATTTGAAACTATCATGGTTATATAATTTGGCAGTTACATTTTCTATACTAGGTTTAAAAAAATATATATTTTCATTTTCTTCTGGTAATAATGATAGGATAATGAGAAGATCGACATCGACATCTTCGAAACGCTGTATCTAGGTTTTTATTTGTCGTAGAGACTTTTACTAGCCACCATTTCAACGGGTGTAAAGTAAGCTTTCACTTTTATATTAATGTCTATACCTAAATTCACTCAGAAAAAAGTTACAGGACGAAATTTGAAAAAAAAAATTGTAAAAAGTAGCAAAAATAGTTAAAAATTGCAAACTTTGAAACGCTATATCTCGGTCACTATTAATCGTACATTTTTTTACAAAATCTCATTTTAATGGGTAAAACGCCATCTTTTTTTATGTAGCAATGTCTATGCCTAAATGTACCCGACAAAAAGTTACAGGCTAAAATAAAAAAAAATAAAAAAATTGCATTTTTTCGTTTTTTATGTTTTGTTTTTTGGACGTATTTTTGTAAAAAAAAAATTATTTTCTACAACTTTTCGTGTTGACGTGTTTGTAGGAAAAATGCATAGCTTTCGAGCAAAATTCAAAAATGTGAAAAGTGGACCTTTTTACTTTGATCTCAAAAATGCACCTCTTTAAATGGTAGCACTCCGAGGTTTTCTCATATTTTGGGGTCAATTGAATATAAGAAACAATAAAAACCCTAACGTTTTAGTTCCTTTCAATCCTCTTTTTTTTTGGACATAGACAATAGCCTATATTTGTCTGTAATATTATCATGACTTTTGTAATCTTATTATTTTAAAATTATGCTTTTTTTGCTGGCATGTCCTATGTTCTTTTATGTGGTTTCTTGGGTAAATAAACATTTATTATTATTATGATTATGGACGTGGACGCACTATTCTCTACCCATATTGCCCTCTGTTGAGGCTGACACTCAAACTCAAAGTATAATTCTCACTGGATTACATGAGTTCATCATATAACGCTCCCTAATCACCTGTGCTTTTATGGCTGTTATGATCTGTACGGAGGGGTTTATAAATGAGGCCTATAAATCAGTTGTTGATTAGGTGTTCTTTTTCTTATTCATTTTATGACCCATATTGTAGTTGGCTGGGAACGTCTGGCAGCATCATGCTATATGTTACGGTTGCCCGTTAGGAGTACAGGTTTAATCTAGGCGTACGAAATTTTAGGGGGTAGTTGTTTTTTAATATTATTTTTTATTAATAACTTTTTCGGCAAATCAATATATTGAATACTAAATTGCACGTTCTTAGAAATTTTGCAAATTGTTTCTGATAAAAATTGATATACTGTTGATGATGCCCTAATCTAAACATGAAAACGTATTTATTTCATCTTATATATGATAGACACATTTTAATTATCTTCAAAAAGCGTTAGAACAGTCCATAGTTGGTCGCATTACGTGTTCACTATAGACGTTAAAGACTTAAGGTTAATAAAGTTTAGAACTTGAGTTTTAGAACTAAGATTTTTATTAACCTTAAGCCTTTAACATCATAGTGAACATGTAATGCGACGGGTGCTGGAGGTCTGGTACGGTGGAGTAGCTATATATAGGCGGAACCAATATCTGACTTAAGATTTGCAGATGAAACTACATTAGTTGAAACAAGCGAGGATGAGCTCATACACCTGTTGGACAGGCATCAGACAACAAGCTCTGATTATGGCCATAGCGAAATGTCGTATTAGCATTCTTAAATACAAGCAAATATCTTCTTTTTTGAAACGACATGCGAAAAGTCCGCAAATGTCAGTAGATACTAATTCTCCAGGAGTAATTGCTTTATCTCGGATTCCAAAAGGCAAACCATGAACTTTTCCATATGTACAAGGTTCACAAATTTATCTCTCGAGTTTTACATTAATTTTTAAATCTCACAGAAGTTTTTCTTGAACATAACGAATATCTTGATGGCCCCATATTTCATGATAAAGCTGCAATAAGGAACTATCTGCATTAACAACATTAACATTTGGTTTCTGTACTGATTTTGGTACAACTGGTTCAATTGAACTTCTAAATAAACTACCTCCTACTTCTCTGGTTACGCTGATTACAGGTTTTCCGTTAATTTCTAGTACATTCTGTAACTGTTGACTTAAAGATGTTTTCCAAATTTCTATCCCATCGAACATGTGGATAGAATAATGTATTTTTCGGTATTTTCACTGAAAATTTTATTTCGGCATGAGAGACGCAATTCATGTCGTTTGTCTTAGCGTTTACAACTTATATATTTTTTTCGACCTCTATTCGGTTCCTGACCATTGACACGGCTGAAAATATCGTATCATTAGTATAAAAATAGATAGAAGCGAAATGCGTCAATAAAAATAAAGGCGAGAGTTAATTTCTACAGTCGCGTCCCAAAATACACTGGGTGTTTAAATAATATAAAAAATACAACACCATTATCTCATAATTTGATTGACATTTTCATCAAAAGTTTGTATGTCAGGTGCAGTATACACATAGCTTCATAACTATTTACATGATCGCCCTCAGTTGACAATGGTTACTGCGAGGAGGAAAAGTATTCAGCTTTGATGTAAATTCGTTCTGGTGTCCCTTAGGGTTCAATTTTGACTCCACTGTATTTTCAATATTTATATCTAACCTTCAGCATGTCCCAAGTGTTTGTAAACTGCATATGTATGCTGGTGATTTTGAGTTATATCCAAGCTATGATACAGTAGAAATTCAAGATGTTGCTATTAAAATTAACACGATCTTGATAATATTATGTCCAGGTCAAACAATGTTTGCCGCTAAATGCATCTAAAAGTCGATATATTGAATATTGTGGTAAAAAATACACGAAAATTTTCAGAAAAAACTATATCATAGACAAAAATTTATACAAAACACGAAACTAAATTTAAATTAATTTGAAACAGAGTAAAAGAGAATAAACCGTGATTAAACAACAAACAATTAAATCATCGTGTTACTGACTTTCGGAGAGTAAAGTATCGGTCGAGCTTCGAATGGTCGAGGGCAGTATAACTACAAAACACTTGACTTGCAAAGGTTTCAAGTAAAAACATCTGTGGCTCGATCATAAAATTGACCCTTAATTCCGAAAGTGCTGATGTAGTGGCAAAGTTTTATTTCTCTAAATTGGGAAGTTGGACGCTTTAATATGTACATTTTATATCACAATACTCCTAAGGATTAATAGCTGATTTTATAATTTCGAAAATTTGGGAAAACGATGGGAGAAAATGAAGTGACTAACAAAGCCATCTATGACCTAATTCAAAACGTTCTCAAGAAAACTAATAGTATTGAAAATCAAACCGACAAAAAAGCGGAAGAACTAAAACAAGAAATTCGAAATACAAATATTGAAATAAAAAAAGAACTGGAAGTGCCAAAACGGGAAAACGAAGAGGTAAAAAAGGAAAATCAGGCCCTAAAAACTCGTTTAATAGCTGCAGAGCGAAAATTAAAAAAATACAATTTGATAATATATGGGGTCCAAGAAAGCGCAATATCAAAATCGGTTGGCTAGTTTCGGCTCTATAGTATCCACATACATGTATACACACAGAGAAATTTTTCAAGAACAATTTTTTCGTATTCTTGAGACCTTAAAAAGTACTGGAATTATCTCAATTTTTGATTTTAGACTAATTTCAGTAACTTCCCCATTTTTATAGGTGGGGAGGTTAAAGTGTAGGTGTAAAAACAAACATAAGAATGTGAATGTAAGTGCGAATATTTTATATGTAAATAAATTATTATTATTATCATTAATTGGAATATAGAAACACAAATTAGATATTTCAAGTTTTGTAATAATATCAGCCAACCTTCATAGGTAACATGTATAAAACAAAGTTCAATGGAACGTTTTTTAAATAATCTAGTAAAACGCATTTTATAGTTTTCTGTATAAACAGTCTGGTAAAGTTAACATAATATCTGCATATTGTTATTCTTTATTTATTTCCTGAAGTTTACTAAAACTAGATAACCTTCACGGGACAACGATATGGTCATTTTATTAATAAAATAATTATTGTACAAATATTTTTAGATAATAAAAACGTGTTGTCGTTAATACATCATTAAAAACGGGCTGTAACCTTTTAGACCATGTATCAGCGAATCAGTACGAAAAACTTTTCGGATTCAGTTTTTCATGGGCTCGTGTTCAGAATGAACCACTGATTATGAAAGTGCGTGTTGTCGACTGAAAACCTAGTCAGGTATTGTTTAAATTAAAATTGCTTAAAAATTATTTTTTTTGCATGCAACAATTTTTTTTAATATTACCTGCTCAAATTCCAAGAGAAGATGTATTATTACTCCATGATCAGTATTCAGGAATTGCATTTTTGAAAACTGTAAAAAAATACACTTTTTTGAAAATAAAAAAAATTTGAACTAGTATCTAAAAGAAGAATCGAAAAAAAAAAAAGTGACGCAGAATGCCTCCTTGATACTTGAAGAATTAAAAATTTGATTTCGTCCGCCATCTTTGACCGTTCTGTTTGAATTACAGCGTCCGAGTTTGCTGCATTATATTTGACCATAGATGAGTTTTATTTTTGTCAAATTTGGTAAAATTACTCTTTGTTCTCGAAAAGATATTCAATTTTTATTTTTTCGTCAGTTTTTTGTATTTTCTATTTTTTCCAAGATGGCGGACTGACCTATACATATCGGACAGGTCTATATTTTATATATATATTTATTTGAAATAAGCCAGATAAGTAGAAAATATGTGGAAGCGCGTCAAAAAGTGCATATAACTTTTGACGCACCAGAAATTTTCGGGCGCAAATATTTTTTTCGTAATCAGGAGGTCAGAAGTTCATAAGAATCAACAATACAATTTTTAATGGAATGTTGTCGCCAAAAATAATCAATTCAACTGTACTATTAGTAACAAAAACTTAAAAGAACTAGCAAACAAAAAATGACTCATTTTTCGGCCAATCATACCAAATGACCAAAAAAATTTAAAAAACTAAAATACATGTACCAGAATCATAGAAAACGTAAAATGGTACAAATTTTAAGAAATGTCTAAACCGAATTGCCTAAAGCAGGTTTCTTTGTCACTTTTCCTGTGCAAGTAAAAGAAAACCAAGATGACAATGACAACATCAGCAATATAATAGACATCAATTTATAATAACCCGTAGGGTAAATGCATCACACACAATACACGTTATCATCTCTCGGATTGTTGCCAAAACAAAGAATATTTAAATAACTGCGAACTGCTGTCACCGGCTGCTGCGGGAGGTTTCTCGCTATAAACCGCGTAGAGGTGGGTAGTACTCGTATGATTCGTATCATTGGTACGAATCCTTGCAGTGGTACGAATGGTACGATTCCCACAAAAATAAAAGATTCGTACATTTCGTATCGCCGATACGATTGATACATTTCGTATCGCCGATACGATTGATACATTTCGTATCACCGATACGATTGGTACGAATATGGAATTTCGGTACCGGTATTGCGATGCGATACTGGGCCAGCTGTATAAGGTTAAAAACTTCAAATGGGGACCGCGCGTTTAAACTGGAGATTTCAGATTTTAAAATACTCATAATCTCATAATTGAAAAAATTCCCTGTTTTTATATGTAATATATGATGGATATATTCGAAATACTTGATTATTACTATATGATTATTATCAATGTACCTACTGCAAGTTAGAATTATTTTATACGCAACGTACTGATTACACAATCTGTGATATATTACCCTTTTTTACTTTTTTGTTATTATTTTTTGTTTAGTTGACTTGCTACAAATGTACAAATATATGTATATAATATGGAAGCATCTGTTTTCGTGTTTTCTCACATTTCAACACATGCTTCACCATTCTAAAATAGTTTCTTGCAAATGAACATTGACAAAATGTACATCTGTACATTTGACACTTCCCTTCGTTTGACTTTGGATTCAGCAGGATAAAAAATGTCAAAACATACTTATCAAACTTTGAAAGTCTTCCCATTTTGAAGATAAAGATATCCAATCCTGTAATTGAAGTAAAAAAGACAATAAACAAAATAATACACATCAATTCAAATAAATAATAATAAATATGAGTTGAAATAACATAACTTAACTTTTATTTAATACCAGTGGTATTAAATAGTTTTATACCGTACCATAAAATACGTTTTGTACCGGGTATTATACAATTGTATTATACACTTTTACATCTCTAATTATAATACTCTGGCCCTAACTAACACCACATATAATATTCTATAATCTATGCTGAACACTGTGGAGTGGGAGTGTGGGCACGAATAGTATGAATGGTACGAATGGTACGAATCAGTACATGATACTGTTTCGTATCATGGAATCAGTGGTACGAAACATACGAATAGTACGAATGGTACGAATCGTACGAATCTCTCGATACGAATCTTTTTTTGATACGGATTCATTTGGTACGAATCCTTAAAAAGAGTCGAATCGCCCAACTCTAAAACCGCGATGTGTAACGACGTTAGGCATAAACAATATAATGTAAAAACCAACAGTATTTATTGTCAGAAACTATAAAATATAAATGCTTAAAATGTTAGGCTTGCGACCATGGGGTCCTGGGCTCGAGTCCTGGCTAGGGCATGGATGTGTAGACGTTTTTCACATGTTGCCGAGACGGTAGCAGTGAGACCTAGACCGCGGTTGTGTGAGAATCAACGGCTACTCACTCTCCTGAGCTACAGTCTCAGCTGTGGCAAATAGCAATGCCCAGGGAATAGTTGTTTTGTTGTTGTCTATGTGAGCGTGTCCTGGTTAAGTGGTGGAATAGCTAGCTAAACTCCGTCAGGATTTTAATATAAATCAGGCGTAAAAAAAGTAGGATCTACAACTTTTTAAAGTTAATGTTTATGTTGATGGCATTTTGTAAATAGTTATATTGATTACACGGGCCCACAAAAAAAAGTTATTTGAACTAGACATCTGACATTTCTTTAGTATTTTTTCCCGCTGACTACGAATCTGAAGTCAGAATGGGGGTTAATGCGCATATTACAGAGAAAAACCCGAAAAACTGTCAAAAAATGCGTTTTTTATGTTTTTTTAATGGTTTTTTGGGTGGTAAAATATGCATGTGGCGTGTTCGGCTAGGCTGCATGTATTTTTCTTATGTATTTTTGCCCCACTGACCTCGAATCTGTTGTTAGAATCCAGGGCTAATTGTCAAAATGTTGAGGGAAATAAAAAAAACCGTAAAAAATCGCGTCTTTCACGGATACTATGTTTTTTATGGATATTACGTTTTTTCATGAATACATAGCGTGTTACGATGGCCTGCGTACACCTTTTTTGAGTAATTTTTCCCGCTGATCACAAATGTTGAGTCTTTGAAGATCAGTGATGAAAATACTGAGAAAAATCAAAACAACTGTCAAAAATCGGGTTTTTTCATGGATGTCGCGTTATTTTATGAACGCATAGCGTGTTCCAATGGTCTGCATATACCTTTACCGAGTAATTTTTTCCGCTGATCACGAATCTGGAGTCAAACTTTGGGGTCAGTAATGAAAACACTGAGAAAAATTTAAAAAAAACTCAAAAATCTGTTTTTTTCAGGATACCCCATCATTGTGCGTGATATATAGTATTTCAATTTTATATGGATTTTCGTTTTCGAACGCACTTATCCTCAAATGATCTGTATAAGAGGTTTCTTCGTAGCATCCAGCAGTAATGTGCACATTAAGCTTGGGCTAATGAAACAATTTTCGAAAGCTCTTAACAAATATGGTCAATGCTTTAAATATTTGAGTCATTTGATGAGTCACAAATCTGATGCTAAATTGAAGGAAGTTATCTTCGTTAGGCCTGAGCTTCGAAATTTATTTAGGGACCAAGAATTCGTTGATTCTATGAATGAAGTAGAAAAGGCGGCATTGGTTAAGTTTTAAAGACGTATCCACAAAATTTCTCGGTAATACCAAATATCCAGACTACAGAAACATTGTATCAAAAATGATAAAGAATTACGAAAAGTTAGGTTGTATGACGAGTTTGGAATTGCGCTTTCTCGATTCACACCTGGATGAGTTTCTAAAAAATAACGGCGACTTCAGCGAAGAGCAAGGAGAAAGATTTCACCAAGATTTAAAAGACTTTGAACGTCGATTTCAGGGTAAATGGGATGTCAACATGTTAGCAGATTACTGCTGGATGCCACAAAGAGAAGTGAAACCAAAAGGAACGAAACCCATATAAAATAGAAATACTGTATATCACGCACGGGTATCCTGAAAAAAACAGATTTTTGATAGTTTTTTTAAAATTTTTCTCAGTGTTTTCATCACTGACCCCAAAATTTGACTCCAGATTCGTGATCAGCGGAAAAAATTACTCGATAAAGGTATATGCAGACTATTTGAACACGCCATGCGTTCATGAAAAAACGCGACATCCATGAAAAACCCGATTTTTGACAGTTTTTTTTATTTTTCTCAGTATTTTCATCACTGACCTTCAAATTTGACTCAGCGGGAAAAATTACTCAAAACGGGTGTACGCAGGCCATCGTAACACGCCATGTATTCATGAAAAAAATGTGATATCCATAAAAAAACATAGTATCCGTGAAAGATGCAATTTTTGTACAATTTTTTTTATTTTCTTCAACATTTTGACAATTAGCCCTGGGTTCTAACAATAGATTCGATATCAGTGGGGCAAAGAAACATAAGAAAAATACATGCAGCCTAGCCGAACACGCCACATGCATATTTTATCACCCAAAAAACCATAAAAAAACAAAAAAAAAACGCATATTTTTACAGTTTTTCGGGTTTTTCCCAGTAATATGGGCCTTAACCCCCCATTCTGACTTCAGATTCGTAATTAGAGGGAAACAGTACTAAAGATAAGTAGGTATATTCAGATGTCCTGTTCAAATAACTTTTTCTTTGTGGGCCTGTGTTATGGACACCTCTACTTACTTAAATATACATACAGGTTTTGATTTGAACTGGCTATAAATAGCCGATTTATTTTGTCAGAGTGTTTCGATTTTTAATCGCAAGTTTTTGGAAATTTTTAATCTTATTTAATAATTAACTTTCTTATCATGTACGGTACGAGACAACCAAATGAATATTTAGATTAATTCTGAGAAGCCCTTTATATATTCCACCGTAGGTTTTCTCATGATCGCAGTCACAATTTGTTATCGAGTAACCAGTGTGAGTGACCAAATACGGTCAATGAATTATGGCAAAGGCACGTGCTTTTATATTCTAATGAAAATATTACACTTGTGGTTTTATTTTTAATCAGATATGACTAATATAATAATATGTGAAGTATTATGTGTACACACCACAACGTTTTGGAATTTTAAGAGTTGCCACACAAGGAATACAGAATGCAGGTCAACTATAAATAGATATTTTTGCGAATGAAAGAAAAATATGAAAATCATGCAGAAATGGAAGGCACTATATTAATTATATGCATTCAAAAGCCCCTCCTCCCCTTTTATTTTTGAACGGCTTATTCGTGATAAATCAAATTCGGATGATTTATTTGATGGTAAAAATACTTTCTTAGAAAAATACGGCAATATACGAAGGCGTAGAAGGGCCACTGAAATATATTTTTCTTTAATTCCGAGTTTAATCTCTGAATTCCGAGATTAATGTCGGACTTATGATTTCATTTGAAAAAACGTTCGTGTAGCGATGAAGCCACCCCAATACCATCACCGCTCCCTTCTCCACTACCAGCGTGGCATATTGTTTTATTGGTTTTTGTGGTAGACGATTTCAAATATTATATTATAGGTCTATGAATTATAATTCATAGTGGAGTGCAAATATAGTATCATTTTTTTTCCGTTCTAAGAGTCGTTCTAAGGATAGGAAATCTAGATGTGGAAGTAGTGATTCCTTAGGCAGTGATTCTTGAATACATCAATAACAATAAAACAATTTCTTTCTGGCGATTACACTATCACCCTTATCTTCAAACTAACAAAACGGCACTGAAAACCAGTTTATTTTCGGTATTTAGTTTCTATTACCTCCTAGACGAAACTTAGTTAATATAAAGATGTAGAGAATCAAATTTTCTTTAACTCTAGTTGTAAACTTTTTTTAAGTAAATCAATTTCCATGTAGCAGGCTATCGGGAACTGGCTACCTTGACGTCTAGCCATTGTTGGATCTGCAAAAAGCACATGCAGATTAGCTAAGTGCTGCAAGCTCTTCGGGAGATTAAATCCTCATAATATTCTCCCTGACTCCTCACCTGGAGAAAATCAGGACTCCAGGGCCTGGTTCCAAGTCCTGTTCCTACCACAAGGCAGCCAGCTCCCGATAGCCTGCTACGGCTAATTTCTTGTGCCTACAAGAGGGACTGCGGTGCCCGGTGCGAGTGCAGGAACTCTGGTCTGAACTGCAGCATCATGTGCCGAATCTGTAGAGAATCCAGCTGCATAAACAACCAGTCGTGGATATGGACAATGATCCGGACGATCCTACTTCCCAGTAGATCAATAAAGTCAATTGTCTAGCCAAATAAAGTCATTTTCTGAGTTTGACAAGTTAAATTTTATTCAATAAATCTTATAAAACACCAATAATATATAAACAGGAATTCGCAACTGGTCTCATCAGCGCAGCCAGGGCAGTTCCACCGGGCACATGGCGGGCGCGGTCACCGCGCGCTGACACTCAAAGTTGCGTAGCTCCGTAACGGGTGACGCTACAGAGAAGATAGACATACCAATGAAAAGCCCAAAGTATGAAGAGAAATCTTTATTCGGATACGTTTTCCCCTCCGAGTCTTCATTTATCCGCAACGGGCCATTTCGAATTTTTTTCAATTTTTGAAGTTTTGACAGCACTAGAACAGAAAATTTCGAACGAAATATGCATGGAACATGTGCAATACGAACGGATATGCTTCTCCGAAGCTTTTATGATCATTTTGACCCAAATCGGACCAGTAACAACCTTTTTGCTGCACTTTATAGCCAGCTCTGCAATTTCTGCAACTTAGGCCCTTGTTGCTCCGCAAAAACAGGGAAACCGACAGGGGAGAGTAGGGGACTTTTTGGTACGTGTTGTCCTGGACCAAAACTAGAATCCTGCAAATTTTCAGCTTAACAATAATTAATTCTGAGTCAAAAACTAAAATTTTTGTGGTACATGGCTTAACTAAGATCGCTCAATTTTGCCGCACCAATGAACCAATGCATACACTTAGAGAACTGTCAAAGAACTAAGGATATAGCTCATCTTGCGCCTTCTTTAGACTAGACGTGATAAACGCAACAATGAATGCATTTAAATGATCGAGTGTCGCCGCTGCGACACTCAGAGTGGCGTAACTCCGTAACTCCGACGCGACAGAGGAGGTAGATATACCAATGGAAAGCCCAGAGTATGAAGATAAATGTTTATTGGGGTACGTTTCCCCGCCCCCGAGTCTTCATTTACCCGCAATGGCGCCATTTCCGAATTTTTCTAATTTTTTGTAAATTTTTTTAAATTTTTGAAATGTTTACATAACTAGAACGGAAAATTATGAACAAAAATATACATGGAACATCTCAAATATGAACGGTTATGCTTCTCCTAATGTTTTGTGATCATTTCGGCCCAAATCGGACCAGTAGCAACCTTCCTGTTGCACTTTACAGTCAGCTCTGCAATTTTTGCGACTTAGGGCCTTGTTGCTCTGAAAAAACAGGGAAGCCGACGGGGGAGAGTAGGGGACTTTTTGCTACGTGTTGTCCTGGACCAAAACTACAATCCTAGAAATTTTCAGCTTTACAATAATTAATTCCGGGTAAAAAACTAAAATTCCTGGGCTAATATAAGCGGCATTCAGATTTTTATTCGAAAAGCTGTTTGGGAATGAACATTAAAACTCCATTTAACTTCATTATTTTTGGAGTTGCCTGAAAAAGTTTATAAATAAAACTTAAACTAGAAAATCATATGTATTTTCCAAAAATCTTGAGAAAACTACTGAACATCTCATCTTTGAGATATGAGCTTTACTTGGCTTTTATGTAATTTAACATCTCGTATATTTTTACACCATCTGAAAGGCCGTAAAATACTTTTTAGTGATATATATAACATAGTATTATCTAACAAACTGTTTGTCCTACTCTGTATTTACGATCTATTAAATTAGCAAAATGAAAAACAGAAGTATGTCATTTAAAATAAACAGTACCTACGTCAGTTCTGTGAAGACATTTATTGGTAATTAATTTCACTTTGTTTTAAATAAAATGGAAAATTTCAATGATTGATATACAATGTTTCCCACTTTTCACGGTAACACCTTCGTAGCTAAAGTTATTAGTCATCCAGTTTCAACCAAATTTGGATCGGCATCAAAGACCTATACTATATCTTTCTTGAGTAAAACAAAATTTATTTCAGTCGTTAACGTGCATTTTTATTAAGAAAAACAAGATGGATTTTTCGAGAAGCCACAAAAGGAATGCATGTTTTCATCTTCATCTTTACACCGACGCATTTCTAAATTATAGCCTCAAATTTGAAAATATTATATTCATACAATTTAAAATGCCGACCCAACATAAAAATGTCATTTTGGGAATTTTAACTAAAATTACAAAATTGTTTAACTAACTTTATTCAGTGCATACGAGTTTAGAATGCAAAATAATATCCTTCGAAGGAAGGAGGCAATTGTCGTGCCCCGTTCGCCAGACATAACGTCCCTGACTTTTTTCTTTGGAGCTATCTTAAGCCAAAACTGTATAAGATGGGAACAGAATCCGTGAGAGATGTACATACGTCAAAGAATAGTGGAAGTATCTAGGCACATTAGCGAAGATACATTTATCAATGTGCGCGGTGAAATTGAAAATAGACTATTTGTGCGTCAGGAAATTGAAGGTGCTCGCTTTGAACATTTAATAAAATAATTTTATTTTCGTAAAATAAAATACGGAAGCGTACCTACTATGGCCACGACGAAAAAAAAAATTAAGTTTAAATTTCGATTTACTTAATAGGTTGAAATTTCGACTTACTAACTTATTCGACTTGAAATTTCGAAATTTCAGCTTATTAAGTTGAAATTTTAACATAATAAGTTGAAATCTCAACTTAGCAAATTGCTATATGTGTGCTAACTACTAAGTACCCGAGATATGTGCTCAAGATTCGTATGTATATTCGATATCCATAAAAATCCTTCTTAAGGGAGATAGAGTTCTTTGAAGGCCAGACTTTCAATCTACTCCTTTTGTAAGGCCACCATTAGACTATAAAAGTTCTTTGACCAAGATCTTTTATAAAAGATATTTTATGAGAGATGTGAGTATAATCGATAAAATATCGACCATATTTTATAATGTATTACACATTTCTCATAAAAAATATCTCTTATAAAAGATCTTTAGCAAAGAACTTTTATAGTCTAATGGTGGCCTAGCAACTGCTAGAGATACTATAATTTAGTATAGTATACAGTCTACCTTAATATTAACCCAAGCAGCATTCAGAGTGATGGGAACTGGCATCTGAGGCATAGGAACTTTAATATAGTAGGAATGACATAACTGTTACTAATTTTGCGACTTCAGGGTAATATTCACTTTGTGGTATGCATATGTAGTGACAATTAAGTAGATTCTACTGAATTTAGGCACTGTATAGTTATAACACTTTCAAGTAACTGCTGGAGAATCTGCAACGTCGCGGATACTACTCTGCATTACTTTGAAGCATCCTCAACTGCAAAGTGAAAATTGGTAGTAATGCCGACTGCACAGCTTTACCAAAGGACCACTTGAAAGTAGTCTAACTTATTAGTGGCATCTCGAGTAAAAATGAGGTTATTTCTACGAACATAGGGGCTTTGAAGTTATCTTTACTACCCCCCACTAATTGAAAATGACTTAAAAGTTACATATACCTACCTTGAAAATCTACTATAGAGTAGTAATATTAACTTTTAAGACAATTTATATAATTATTGGCATTGAATAAAATGGCGGCATTTGAAATGCTCAGTGAAAGCGAAATAAAGTTTATCAGCACTCATCCACGTTTTATAGAAAACTGAAGAAACAGTTAAACAGTAGTAGAGAAATAGTGATTCTTCAGAATATGATGCAAACATGAAAGATTATTTCGCCACAGCAAAACCATCATCTTTGGCAACAAGTGCAAAAGTGCTCCCATCAACACAAGAAGAGTAATCGAAAACTATAACAGTTGTAGTGATTAATGATACTGTGTACTGCTCGAAAATTACAACTTGTCTTTAACACACAGATTGACCCATAGTTCAGTTAGTGATCCACTGAGCATATCAAATGAATTTGCCGATTAAAAACTCCAAATTTAATAAATATTTTGTCGATGGGAAACGGACAATGTCGGTATAACGGCATAAGATAATTATTTATGTACAATAAATTGAATTGAATGAAATTAAATGTAAACTGATCACTAAATAAATATGAAAACTCTTATGTATTTTTTCCATTATTACACACCTTACGTTAATAAATATATTTATCCAACACTTTATTCATATAAAGTGATCTTTATTGATGAGATTTTGAAGGTATAAAGTGACCCATAAGTCACTAGTGAGATAAAGTAGTAAGCTAAAGTGAGGTAAAGTGATTTAGTCACTAAAGTAATTTTAATATAAAATAAAGTCCAAGGAATTTATTTATTGTCTCCATTATATGGAAAATTAACAAAACAAAGAATCCATGCACTAACACTTATTTGTATTTATGTTAACATTTATTGTCATCATATTCGATTTTTCACAAAGAAAACTGCTCTTCTGTACACAATTTTTCTCTATACTAGTAACGACGTCTGTATTGCCTGACTCGTTGTGCTGCTCTCCCTGAATTTTTTTAGCAATAACAATCTTGTTGAGACTGAATCTTCCAAATAACCCTCCGCCACGGTGGATGATTTCCACACACCGTGACGTTTAAGGGTGGTAATGTCACCCCCAGCATTGGCCAAAAGAGTTGATGAGGAACGGCGCATGCTATATGGCCAGTACACAAATCTGCATCTGGCAGTTGCAAATAATCAGCTAAAATTCTTGGAATTTTTTAGAGCTTATTTAATCCAACGCATTGGACAGTGCACTTTCCCTTTTGAAAATTTACGAAAAATCTTTTGTGAGACACATTTTGCGGTCTTAAAGACACATATTTCCTAATTGAATCAAGTGAGTTTACCGAAAATCTTTCATTTAAAACTGAATTTATTTGTCTTGGTATCTGGTATGGATATATACAGATATTATTCTTTATCTCTTATATCATCGACGCTTAAGAAGGTCAGTTCACCGCAACGGCAGGCACCGTAAACTCCCAATATCAATGCAACCTAAAAAACCCAAACAATTAAATAGGTACACAAAAGTAAGATCATAATAAAAACCTACCTCTGACATAAGATGCTCACCGTCTGGGGCATCCATCAAATATTGTTCGATATGTGCTCTTTCCAAATAATATCATTCTAATAATATCAGATAATAAAAAGTACTTGTAAAAGTATAAAATTATTTTTAATCCACATATTCCTATCACACACAGTGACAATGACACTTTAACAGTTATTACTGCTTTGCCAATTAAAAAAAAAATTACCTATATCGATTCTGTCAATTCTACCAACATGAAAATAAGTTGGTAGCAACAGTTATTAAGATCTTATAGCGTCATTGGTCCCATTTGCTACATCTAGGTAAATATAACTACACAGTGAAATGTTGTAGTTCCCGTCACCACTTTTAAAGTAACAACAACTATAACGTTGGTGGCATCTGCTACTTTATAGTAAATGTAACTTGTAGGGAAATAATTTTGGTTTTTGCAACCTCTAAGTTACTGCAATTAAAATCGTCATTTTTCTGTTGTTGAATGAAGACGCCATATTGACACAGATAAAAATATAATTCAATAAAAAATTTCTTTTTATTATAGTCATTTACAAATATGTTTTCTAAATAGATTATTACTTTATAATATATAAATTTAAAAAAAAAACGTTTTCCATAAAAAATTTTGCTTGTGCACATAATTTTTGCAAAAATTTTTTTTTCCGAAAAAACCATTTTCTCGAGGGGGCGTCTTTTTTATCGAAGCATCATGATAACATTTTACAGAAAACAAGTGGTGGTTTTAATATCCACACCCAGGGTAAATGCAAAACATGATTTATAATATATGCTTATGCATGTTGTATATAATCACCTTAACTTGGACCTTGGACATATCATGTGCTTAAACTCAGTCATTAATTTGCTATTCGAATAACAGAGAGCCAAATATATAGTTTGCGCTCTCATTTCGGTCAGCTGAGCTGTTCCAAAAGTTAGTCATTTCTACTACTTGGTTACGTAATAACCTAGTTCTCGACACGGTAACGGTAGAAGTACCGGAATAGTAGTTTTCCACGTAATTATTATTCCCCATTTTGGTGAATACTTGGTAGAAGGATGGTTCCCATTACGTAACAGTCCTTAGTTGCGGAAACCTTTAAAGTTCCCCTAATGATAACTATTACGTAGAAACTACTAAAATTGCTGCTTGGGAACAAGAATATCTCATTTGTTTTCGATTTGTGGCTTAGAATCTGCTAAATATTTCATATAAGTGGATATTTGTAATCATCAGGTGAAGATATCAAATATGCAAATATATACAATTGTTCCATTGCGCGTTTATTTTTCGGTGATATTAAAAAACTAATGGTAGATCTAAAATCCAACAAAAATTACATGCACAGTTTTTGAGATTTAACGCACTTATAGAAATATACAATTATAGTGGAACACCTTGTATGTAAGGCTCATAATCAACTATTTGATGAATCACCCTGTATGCATTTATTCCATCACATGTAATTAATGTCTGAAATCTATAATGACCAAAATTTTAGTGTCTACAAAAAATACAAATTATGCCCTTAAATGATTTCAAATAGAAAAAAGCAGAATTTTAAGTTATTCCATAAAGGTGGCGAACAATTTCGCTATAATAATTATCAAGAAATGTAAACAGATTTTGAAAGTATTTTTCAAACAGAATATGAACTTGGTTTTTAGGGTCATGCACAATGCACATATCTCGCAGATACATCTTGTATGTACATATACAGCGATTTGTTTTAAGTTGTGGTTTTTGTAAGATTTCAAATCAAAGCAATTACGAATGAGATTTCAGTTTATACACCTGTCTGATTTGTCTGCCTGCTTTTAATTTAAATTTAGTACATGACATTTTTAATACTTTTTCTAAATATAGTTTGTAAAAGAAATGCGGTATTAGTTAAAAATTCCCATTTATATATTCGGTCGGCATTTTGAATTGAATGAATATATTATTTTTAAATTTTGAGGCTATATTCTAGATGAAACGACCTCCATCTCCACTCAATCCACTGTACCTTTAAAAAAAACTTTCGCGATGGTATTTTTGCCCTCAAATAAATGACCAAAATTTGGTTACTCAAAAATAAGCCGTTCAAGAATTAAGAGGACTGACGCGTTTGTATAATGATTACACAGCTCCACAAAAAAAAAAAGTTCAAAGCAGCGAACCAGACCCATGTATCCCTATGTATTTTCGGTCGCTGAATCCGAATTCGGGGTCACAAAAAATCGTACACCCCCAAAATCATTAGCTAGAGCC
Organism: Rutpela maculata; assembly: GCA_936432065.2. Classification (NCBI taxonomy): domain Eukaryota; kingdom Metazoa; phylum Arthropoda; class Insecta; order Coleoptera; family Cerambycidae; genus Rutpela; species Rutpela maculata. The sequence goes on along the minus strand of OW386286.2, from coordinate 246,545,161 downwards.
AAAAAACACCCCTGAAATGGGATAAAAATAAGATTTAGTTACGAGAATAGTTGTTACTTCTAAATCAATCGAATTATACAAATTAAGGTTAAACAGTAGCGTACGTACAATAGATATGAAACACACCCCCAGGGAGGGGCGAAAACTAGCCCCCATATATAAAAAAATCGATCCAAAACAGCAATGACTTCTGAAAAAGCTCTAAATGTCTAAGTTTTGTTAAAGTGTTAAGAAACTACATCAGGTCCGACGTAATTTTCATAAACTGCCCCTATAGGGTTGAAAAGTGAATTTTTGATGTTTTCTGATTTTGTTTGTCCTACACTACGGGAGCCTGCCCCAAGTGTCCGTGCACCCCCCCCCCCCCCCCCGATCCTTGGGGACAATGTTTTTCATAAAGTGAAACAATTTTCTACAATTTTGTTCCTATACAATATTTGGATAGGAATTACCATTTTCCAGATACCATTGTTACCGTTTTCGAGATAAATATCTGCAAATTATATTATTATTATTAATTTTTTTTCAGTTTATTTTATTTTTTGTTATGATAATAATATAAAGTTATATTATACGCCTTACAATCATTGTCACAGTTATTTCCTCTAAGTGATTTACCGATATATGAATTTCCATGTTTTCTTAATTTTGGACTCATTTATTTGGAAAAACATTGTATTGTAGGAACAAAATTGTAGAAAATTTTATGCACGTTGTTTTTTGTGAAAAAACTGTTCATCTTTTTTTAGTTTTTGTGTTAAATGACAAAAACAACATTGGTAACAGTTTTTTTTTAACATATGGCCGCCATTTTGAAAGTACAGCCAGTTTTTTTTTAGGACATGTCTTAAATTGTAATCGAATCCTTAAATTGTCTTAAAAAGCCCCTTTTTAATTTTAACCCCCTGTAGCTCAAAACTAGCCATAGATTGAGTTGGGACCTTTACAGTTTTAATCAGGAGATCACAATTTATAACATACTAAAAATTCAGAAAATTTCACCGAGAGCCATTTTATATAAGAAAATGTGTGGGATCCTTATATATATTACAAGTGTATGATAAAGACCGGTTTTATAGAAAATTTTATGGGCAATATTTCCTCTCTCTGCGCTTTTTTTCGTACAGGCGAAAATCGCAAAAATGTATTTTGCACCGGGCGTATCTTTGCTTATATATATATTTTTTATTTTTACCTTTTCATCTTAATTAATTACCACACTCTAAGAATGCTTTTTGTATTATAACTTTTACCGTTTAATCTTTGAATGATGATTAAATTAGGAAAATTATACTAAATTCTCCCATGTAATATGATACTATTATTAATTAATATTCCTAGCCTCAGCTCGGCTTTCATACTACGCCTCGCATTTACCTTTGTATACATAATATATTGCTGTAAACTTATATGTCTCACTTTAATAAGTATCCATCCTCCTATTGATTTCTGAAAGCATACTAAAATTTGAAATCAGAAACATCCTCTAGAATCCTCTAGAACCTGTTGAGCTACCTTTTATACTTTACAGTAACTTGGGATTCCCCATTAAACGCTGAGAGAGAGTGAACTGCTTTGGAAATTGTAACCGTAAAATTACCTGGTATGATTATGCACATAAATCAAAAATGTAAACAATAAAATGATTTAAATAGAAATGACTTACATTATTTTTGTTAACTGTAGATACACCGTAGGACAAAAAATTAAGGCAACGAAACAAAAAAGTAAATAGAGATAATCAGTAATTTTCTAATTATAATAGTGCAGAGTCATTGTATCAGTAAGGATCGAAGTGAGTCAAAATCTGTGTCTTAGAAATAGTACCACTTTCTCTTTCATACAATGCACGTTATAAAGCTTTTACATAATATACAGCGCCTGCCAAAATTATGCACTACGAACAAGATAATCAAAAAAATTATGCTAGTAGATTTTTATTTTCTTTTATAACTTTTGTATACAGAGTTATTTTTAAGCGAACTTAGAAAGGCAAAGGGTGATGTGATTCTAAGCAAAAAATGCCATATAAACATAGGTTGAGAAGTTACAAACGTTTAAAATTTAAGGATAGGGTTTTGCAGAGTGAGGGGGAAATATGCGTTTATTTTCGATTTATTATAAATGTTTACAAAACCAAACAGTATAATTTTTAAAACTATTTTAGGTACTTGCTATTGTTTTAACGAATACAACTATATAATTTTTTTTATTGAAAATTTCTGTTGTAACTGAATATTGTAGATTGTCAACGAAAACAATTTCATTATTAGAACATGGTATTTAACTATATACAAAATTTATGATAAAAACTGTATATGGTTGTATTCCTTAGAGCAATGTGAAGTATCTGAAACTATTTTAAAGGTTATACCATATTTGATTTTTTAAATATCTATAATAAACTGAAAATAAACGCATATTTCTCACTCTACAAAATCCTATCCTTAATACAGTTTAATGGAGCGTTGTTTATCCCCCGTCGCATTGTTTATCTCTATCTCTTGATTGAGACAGAAAAACATACAGAGTAGGAAGTGATCATCTAATTTTTTAAAAGTAGGATCAAAATTTATTTGTGATACTAAATTTATGACAAATTCTTTTAGTTTTTGAAAATAGGTTTTCTCCTAATATTGACCACATCTCAGCCATTTTAATAGAGGAATATATAAATAAAAGTAACCAAACATTTCAAAAAAGTAACCATGCAGATAATGTTAACTACAGATAAGCAATAAAGCAAGTAAAATGAGACATATACAGAGTGCCCGGAAAGTAAAGGTACCTAGCTTAACCGTAACTTCCTGAGATCAAATAGGGCCAATTAATCCAAACACTCCTTAGTCCAAATGTTCTTCCTTAAGAAGTTATAGGGCCTTAAAACTTTTTTTTTAATTTTGTGTAATTGGTACACATATGTTTTAGGGGAGTCCAACATTATAAGGGTATAAGTAGTATTTCTGCATACCATAGATGGCGCTGTCCGCATACTTTTATACATTGTTTTATCATAAATTTTTATTATGATTATTTTGAGTCCGTATGACTAAACATTATGATACAAAACTAATGTGACAAAAATAAGATCTACTTGATTCATGTCGATAAAATGAACCGTTCTCACTAAAATCGGACTTAAATATTTCAGCGCAATGGTGGAATGGGCATGCATCTGATCATATTTGGCCACCACAAAGCCCAGATGTTAATCCATTAGATTTTTATCTGGTGCCACATGAAATTACATGTGTACCAACCTCGGTACCAACACTCCAGCCATACTAGAGAAGAATTGTCAAGAAATAGAGTGGAAGGAGCTAAAATTAGAAATATTTGATTCTTGTATTAGACAAACTTTTGGAAAACGCTCAAAGATTGAACAAAATGATGCACAGAGAGTCTTCTTTAAATGTCTGCAAGTGCAACAAGAATAATTAGGAAAATTAGTTTTGATTTAAATGGTTATGTGAATTTGTTAATTTTCTGAAATATACCTAAAACAAAACGAAAATTTGTTTTCTTTAAAAACGCACGATTTAATAAGGAAGCACTTTTGTACTAAGGTACGTTGGGATTAGTCACTAAACTGGTTCAATAATATCAATTTCACAAACGATAACTTGATCGAATATCGAAGTTACGATAAAAATATGTCAAAACAATATGCAGACAGCTCCATCTACGATATGCAGCAATACTTATACCCTCATAATGTTCGGACTCCCCTAAAATATATATATATATATATATATATATATATATATATATATATATATATATATATATATATATATATATATATATATATATATATATGTACTAATTTTCAGCTTTATTAGTCGTTTGGTTTCTGAAATACGCACATGACAACATTTTAAGAACAAGGCCCTTAAGGAAGCACCTTTGGACTAAGGTATGTTGTTTAATCGCCCCCATTTGACATCAGGAAGCTATGGGTAAGCTGGGTTCCTTTACTTTCCGGTCACACTGTATATTAAATAATTAAACAAAATATTAGAAATTGTAACGGCTTAGTGTTCGCCGCGCGGAGCTCTATTTTCAACATTAATAATAGAGATAAAGTTTCGGGCGTCGGGACTTTCTTATTGGAAATTTCTTCCTCTCTAAGAATCTGTCTTTAAAATTTCTTAAATATTGATAGTTTTCGAGTTATTTGCAAAAAACGAAACTCGTTATTTTTTCAATCTTCATTTGTTTATAACTTTTGCAATTGTTTATGTGCGGGTTTGAAACTTTTGCACATTTTTCTAGACGTCATTCCGAAACCAATGAGCCCTCACTCATATTTTTACGAGCTTTATCAAGAATTAACACGGCTTTGAACTTGTGAACTAATGTATAATCCTTAATGTCCGAGTAATTTACAAGAGACTGGCCCAATATTTTTGGTAATTTTTCGATGAAAACTTTTGGCTTACGAAATTTTAAAGTATCGACAACACCGGGTGGTAGAAAAAGTGATGACCAAAACTGGGTGACGTTTATTTTTATTTGTTAAATTAAGTTACAAATAGATAAAGTAAGTTACGTTACAATTTTTATTACGCAAAACTAAATCGAGAATACTGTCATTGAAATTATGTACTAAATCGTAAGCATCAAGAGCATTATTTTAGGCTCTAATTTGGCCATTGCGGTATAAATATTTTAATTTAAGATGCAAAATTATGTCACACATAAATCCTTCCCATATATCATGCACCTAACCGAGTCATACCTCTCTTTCCCGAACGTGCAATAAAAAAAAAATTATCATAATTTTGCACAATACAATTTGACGTCCATATGATCAATTAATATTCTAATTACTGTAAAATGATTAGTATTAACAAGAAACGATAACAGTGAACAGAATATATTTTACTTGACCTCCGTCACAAAACTAATAATCAACATTAAAACTTAACGTTATATTTATTCTTTGTATCGTATATTTTGCATATTTACTTGTGATGTCGTTGATGATGACCTAATAGGGTAATCACCAAGTGTGACTATTAAAAACTGTGCCAAAAAACGTATGTAGCTAGTGCTATCTTCACACTTTAAAGTTTGTTTAGTATAAGCACTTTGAAAAATTCCGAAATAATTATATAGCGCTCAGTGGAAAGAATTTGACCATATTCTTATTGACGTCAATACGTATAGAAACTGGTTTTAGGGGCACCATGTAAGTAATAAGAGGATACAATCAAAGGTTAAGGCGCGATGTAAAATCCAATCTTCTCTTTATGAAAACATAATTCTTTGATCCAGTTTCAGCGTAGGGCGGAATATCCAGTCTAATACCTAGGTGTATGATAAATACACATATTCAGTGTGTTAGAAACAGGAAACGAAATAGTTCAAGAGCCCATGGCATTTTTTCACCCGTGATGGAACACCCTCAAAATAAGTAACAAATTGGCAAGTAAACAACAATCCGGCGGTCGCCCTAATCGAATCGTGTGCATAATTATGGTAATTAATAATAATCAATAATAATTCCAATCCAACTAGATATACGCATATTAGCCCAGACGACAGAGAACATTTTTATAGTGAAACCCACAAAAAGTTGCAAACTGAATATATATATATATATATATATATATATATATATATATATATATATATATTTTTTTTTTTTAATGAATTCGTGGAAATGTATAGAATAATATCCTGAAAAGTTTACATTTCGCTCGGATGCAGACCATAAAAAAAAAGTGAAAAAAAATTTTTTTACCAATTTTTTCAAAATTTTTAAATTAAGTCAGGGCAGGAAAAAATAATACAGGTGGATAGACCACGTGTTTCTGAACAAAAAATATCCTAATAAAATTTTTCGCTAAAGCCACGGTATTCCTGAAAAAAAATAGTGAAGTAACCTTGTCACCCTGCGCGGCTAGCGCACGGTTAAATGCATACTATGGAACCTCTAAAAATTCTTAGCTGTTCTATAGAGTAAAATAAAGCTTTTTTCTCTTTTTGATTACACGTTTTACACATTTTTCTTAGTGAATAGGAGTTAAATAGTGAGTATGGAGGGAAAATATATCAATGCATACACATACCCGCTGAATCGCTCGCATGAATTTTTACGTTCCTTTACTGTATTGTATTTATTACAGGTGCACCTATCCACATTTCAGCTATATCCAATGGATTCCTTATACATTTGTTAATGTATTGGAAAAGTTCCAGAATTTGTATTCAAAACAATCAAAGATATTTTCATAGTTATAAGGATAAGATCGTGAAAATCGCAATTTATCATGATCTGATTGACCATATTTTCGAAAAAATGCATACAAGTAAACGATTTTGTGTTTGAACATTCGAAAAATATACATTTTTTCCGAAATAGTGATATTTTATTTTTTCCAATGGGTCAATTTCTCGACAAGTTAAAGCCTCCAATACATATATTTATCAAAAAAATCATCAAGCAAGGAAATTAAAATGATTTGAGATGTACTTTTTTTTAAATCCTCGTTACTACAACGTACTAAACCATAATAATCATGAAGTGTACATACTTTTCAACAGTTCTCAATGAAGAAAGAATTTCTTTGAAGGGCTTTTATTTTTTTTCTCTATTGTTTATTGCGAAGATTGAGTTCGGGCGTGAAGTATATTTTTCCCATCCATCCTTTGCTTGTATTGTTTAAAACAAAAAAGCATCAAAAAGCTACAATTTCCATCTTTTAAATGAACCAACACTCATATAGATTGAACAAATTCTGATTTAGTGACATGTAATTCAGTGCGTCGGTGTCACAGTCATGCGTATTCAAGCGCGTGCACGCATGGATCTATAACGTTACACTTGACTATTTTCTTCTGGGAAAACCGTGGCTTTAACGGTAAATTTTGTTTGCACATTTTTTGTTCATAAATACATGATCTATCCATCTGTATTTTTTTATTTTTTTTCTGGCTTGATTTAATTTCAAAATTTTGAAAATATGGATGGAAAAAAAATTTTTTTTCACTGCACCCGAGCGAAATGTAAACTTTTCAGGATATTATTCTACACACTTTCACGAATTCATTAAAAAAACATTTACACAGTTTGCAATTTTTTGTGGGTAAATACCTACCTCGGCTGGGCTATATTCATCCTGACCTCCCATCTAAGTTTTGGCACGAAAATTATGAATATCCAAGAAAATATATCACAACAATAATACGCCCCAAATTTGTTATCCAGCACATTTGCATAAAATAAATGTTCTGCCTTATTAAAGGCGAGGTAAATGACGTTAGGCTCCAGAGAGGGAGAGGGTTCGTAATTACGTGACTAAGTGTAATAAGGGGGGGGGTCTGACTCAGTGTGATGTAACGAATGGTGAATAAAACAAGAAAAGAAAAATATTGTACATTTTTTTTTATTTTTAGTAGCATTGCGCCCATGAGGTGACAAAAACTAGCACCCCCCCCATGAGGCGAAAAATATCGTGAATAATAAATAACGGAATCGAAAAAAACATAAGGGGGGGGGTCTCTATAAGCGTGACGTAATTTTTTTGGGAGAGGTTTAACTCAGCGTGACAAAACGTGACAATGGGGGGAGGGGGTCTAAAATCTCAAAAATTGACGTGATGTTATTTATGGATGGCCCCAGAGCAGCAAGTGGCAAACTACGTAACAATCTTATTAATTATAATATTCAGGCTCCTTTTAATATACTTTTTCTACGATTGTGCTGAAAGTCAAATTTTCTAACTTCAAAATACTGCAGAAAATATCACTTTGCCGCATGCCGTGCGGCAAAGAATTTACCACACGCCTTGATTACATCTTCACACACCGGAAAAAAATAGTGTGTTTACTTTAAAGAATTTTATATTACTTACTGGTAATAACAATTAAATTCTATAAATGTATATTAATTACACATGAATTGCAATGACAAAGTCAAATTTTCTAACTTCATAATAACTGCGGAAAATGTTACTTTAAATAAAATCTGACAGGCAGCAAATTTAAAATTTTGGAAAGACTTTAAAAAAGGAAAATAACTTCACAACCGTAGAAAAAATAGTACGTAACAGACATGTGGCAAGATTCATTGCAAAACTCGTATGATCCTTTCATACATCGTTTTGCAATGAAGCCCTTGCCACACTTGTATTACAATCTACTATTCTCTCCTCAGCGTCCATAATAAACAAATTTTTGATTGTATCATCGATTTTTTGGAAAAAACGAATATTTTATTATGAACTTTGTGAGTGAATTTTTAAGTAGGTTAGCTTCGTATCCTCTGTTGTTTTTCCTCTGTTGCATCTCTTAATTTATAATGGTCCTCTAATTTTGTTTGTGTTTAAAAAAAACCGCTGCCCAAGGAATCACTACTTCCACATCCAGATTTTCTATCCAGTGACTCACAACGAAAAAATGCTGTATGTGAAAATAATTATTTATGGAACTTCAATAATATAATATTTGAATCCTAAACCCCAAAAACCCACCATCCCCACCCCACATCGGTAGTGGATGAAGTAAAAAATATTTTGAGGTTTCTAGTTCTTGTACGCATTAAATCATATTTTTTTTTCATCCTTTTTAATAACCATTACAGACCTGAGAGTGATTATTTTGAAAAAAATAATGTATTTTTACATTTGTCTCCTTGTTATGATCTAAATAAATACTCTAATTTTTTTCAGATTTTTTCATCATGTCACTAAGGACTTTTTAGGATGCTCTCAATTGTATATTTTGAGATCAAACATAGTTAATAGTGGCATGAATGCCAAAAAATTTCTTAATTTCTTGTGAAGTTAAACACGGTTTTATTTCTTTGCCATTCTTGCTAAAATAGTATTGAACGGTTCTCAATGCACCCAGTTCATAAAATTCTTCACCCAAATATGTTTCAAAGTATTTTATTGGTGTTAGTACTTCTCAGGGAGTATGGGTGTTTTCGTTTGGTTCGTCTTTACTACTAAAAATACCCTTTTTCCAAGTTGTTACTGAAGTTATAATTTTGCTAGTCGGTAAATTATTATCTTCATCGGTAGAATCACTGTCGCTTTCACATTTTTAAATTTTTAAATATATGTAATTTTACTTATATTTGAAGGCATTTAGTCCTGGAGCACACAATTGTGACATTCCATTATGATTCACATTTTAGGATCTAACCTCAATATATATTTTTAATTTTTTGCATGGAAAAGTAATCTTTATATTTAATAGTAACATTCCTCCAATAAAAAGATAGAAAAACCATTTAAATATAATTAAACACAATTACTTACTTTGTGATGTCATCGTAACGCACAATACACAAATTCAACACAGTACAAAACAACGGTAAATTCAAAAGTAAACAAAACGCGGCGTTGGTAGTATTAAACTGAACACTCACGATCGTGTGATTGAGGTTTGAGCAGCAACAAACCGAATTTTGAACCTTATATCAGGTGAAAATAAGACCCTCACAATTGTGGGTACAGGGTCTGTAAGGGATAATGGGGTGGGGGTGGTAATCGGGGTGGCTAATGCCAACATTTTTTTTGAGACCTTAGCTTCTCTTGTATATACTAAATACCAATTTTATGGACTCATACCTGCTTGATTTACCTATTTACCCCAAATTTACCCCAATTTATTTTTTCACTCAAACTTAAAATCTCGACGTTTCATGACATTGTAAGCCTATTTGAACAATAAAAATTTTTAAAAATTTTTTTGTCGTTACTATACTTCCACTGGATGTGGAAGTAATAAATGTCCTGATAAACCCCAGGACGAGAAACATGTGTCCTTGTTTTTCCTGCTGTACTGATCTTAGACTCTCTAGAATATGAAAATAATGGTCGCCCTGTTAATTAAATGGTAGCAAATGTTCAATGGGCCTTCTTCTTGGCATTCTCTGGGTCGGTCACTGGTGTTTCGCATAACATTTCGCAACATAGCAGGAGTTATACTTGCAAAAACTTCGCGGATACGATTTTGTAAAATTTGAAGTGTGAGGGGTGTATAAAAAACTCGTTCTTCCACATAACCCCACACAAAAAAATCTAAAATGCTTAGATCTGGTGAGCGAGTAGGCCAACGTACAGGTTGCATGTTGCAATTACTCGCCCATTGTACCGGTTCACTAAATGGACCATAACTCGAGCGGCATTATGAGGCGGAGCCCCATCTTGTTGGAAATACATTTGTTCAGAAACTGCAAGTGGTAAGTCTATCAACATTTCTTCAATATCATTTTGTAGGAATTATAAATATCTCTGTCATGTCAAAGGTCCTTGAAAGAAAATAGTCTCTCCAATAATTCTTGTTCCAATCACGCCAGACTACACATTTACTAAAACTGATGCCTGAAAATTTCCTTGCCTCATTAAATGTTGATTTTTCTGCGCCCAATATCTATTGTTTTGCTTATTCAACATTCCATTGTTGGTGAATCTGAACAAAATTCGAGTTAGCGGTATTGTTCTGAAGAAACCAGTCACCAATCACTAATCTTCAATTGCCATTATCTTCGTACAAATGCTGGTACACTTGATATTTAAACGAGCGGTAACCATATTTTTTGAGAATTTTTCATGCTGATTCATGACTAATTTGCACCTCGTGGCCAATTTCTTTAGTAAAGGCAGTAGGATTCACTTCCACAAAAGACAACATGTTAATTTCTGTCGTTTCAGCAACGATAAAAGCTTTCCTCTCCTGATGTGTTTCTCCACAATTGGAAAATATTGAAAACATTGATGAATAGAGAACGTCGTTGAATAACGAGGAGAGACTGGTGGCTATCCGTGAAAGTACAATTGGAAGTATAGTTGACTTCAGTCTTACTCTGCATACACGCAGAATAGGTCTGTAGTCAACTTTGGAAGTTTAGCATGATTGATTATTTTGTTATTTATCAGTTTATCACCAATGTATTGTAATTTAAAACGTTACTGCAGTTTCTGCACATTAACGTGCTGCTTTCAAATAATCGATTCAAATGAATAAATTTACAGCTAATGCGGGTAATCATAAATTATTTTATTACAGAATTTAAGTTTGGGAATTAATTTTTTCTGAAATCAATCGGCAATGTCTACATTTTCGGCGCGATTTCAGATCTAAAAATGCATAATTCCAGTATTTTAATCCGTTGCTAAGAAACTATCAGAAAATAGACCGGAAAAGATCCGTTGCCAAGCAACGATCAACGAAACCGTACGGGAATGGCCCGGCCTAGGTCGGGAATAGTATATTGTGTATCTAGGTGCGAAAGCGATACATTCCCGGACGACGATGCAATTGTTGGCCGAGGCGCTAGCCGAGGCCAACAAGCATCGAAGTCTGGGAATGTGCTTTCACACCGAAGTACACATACTATTTTTTCTGAAATCACAATAAATACTATTTTAAACGTATAAAAATCAAAAATATAAACATTTAAAAAAAAATTTCTGAAATCACAATCAATACTATTTTGAACGTATAAAAATCAAAAATATTAACATATTAAAATATATATAAAAAACTGTACGGGAATGTTACTTCCCGGCCTAGGCCGGGAAATAACATTCCCGTACGGCTTTGTTGATCGTTGCTTGGCAACGGATTTTTCCGGTCTCTTTTCTGATAGTTTCCTAGCAACGGACTAAAATAAAGAAATTGTGCATTTTTCGCTCTAAAATCGCGCCGAAAATGTACACATTCCCGATCGATTTCAGAAAAAGTAACATTCCCGTACGGTTTTTTATGTATATTTTAGACAGTAAATAAATACATGCAGACAAACCAACTCACATTAAAATTGCATTTATTAGTAAGCAGTTAGATTGTAATGAAGAAATGTTATGCATCAATACAAATTTCTTAATTTATAATAATATTGAGTGTGATTTCAGAAAAAGTAGTATGTGTACTTCGGTGTGAAAGCACATTCCCGGACTTCGATGCTTGTTGGCCTCGGCTAGCGCCTCGGCCAACAATTTGCATCGTCGTCCGGGAATATATTGCCTTCACACCTAAATACACAATATACTATTACAATTAATATTATGGCCCAATAAACATAAAAAAAAATTCTACTCCCTTATGTAAATTTACTGTTTTCTGTACAGTCTGCAGAATGGATAAGTAGGCAATTCCAGTTAACTGAACGGATATATTTCATATCAGTTCTAGGATGGATATGAAATGAAACCGACCAATCACAGTTCGTGTATTAAGTACATAGACAACTATTCGTTTTAAAATCAAATTAGTGCGTAAGCTGTCAAAGTAGCTGTCAGTGTGTACTGTCAGTGTGTACTATCAGTGTGTATTTGTGTAATATATTAATGTTTATTGTAGTTTCTTTAAGCTGGTCGTAGAAAAAGTATACTGTACAACTCGAGTGGGTTATCCATATCGCACTCAAAAGATTTGAAGCACTCCGCCTACGGCATCGTGCTCAAACTTCTTTATCGTGCGATATGGATATCATATCCACTCTTGTTGCACAAACTACTATTGTAGCACAGCTTATCGAAGACTCTGTAAACTACCGAATAATTATAAAAACACAATGTAATTCTACAATCTAAACTACAATAATTACTGTAACACACTACCTACATATCTTTGAGATGTTTATTGTTGGAAATCCAGCCTCTGTTTCTTCTTTCATAAACTTTAATACATTATTTATAATTTCTCGACTTTTTCCAAACAACACTTGATGTTTCAATTTGCTCGTAAACGTCATGTTAAAAAAATACAATAGACGTGAACAAAATAATTCGCTTTTCTAGAGACTGCACCGATGCGAATAGCACTAATACATTTTCATAAATGAACTGACGGTGGGAGGAAACTTAACCACTGCGCATTCAAATTTCAGAGGCCAAGCTACGTTAGTTGACTAGTATATGTACGTTTAAACTTTCAAGCCGAGTCAAAGGTTAGAAACAAAGTTATAGAATGAGAAATGTAAAACACTGCATTTTCGGAAAATTTCATAAGAAAATGAAAAAGTACGATTTTTTCCTAATTCACAATGGGCTCATTTAGTGATACTTAGTTTATAATTTATTTATTTTCCGTAAGTATTTAAACTTCTAGGTATATGGTGAAAAAATTAGACCGCTAGCGTTAATATTAACTCTAATATTTGATTTCGAATTCGTAACATATTTGAAACGACAGACGGCGCGGAACAAGCATCTGTGATGTTGTGGGGTGGAGTCAGTCATCTCTCCAGGAACTAAAGATATTTAACTAACAATGCACCACGTTGGGCGCCATGTAGAAGAACCTACTACCGGGCGTCCACTTGACGCGACACCAATTTATTTATTAAGGGGCGCCAGCCGCGTTTTGCCCCGTTCCTCTACTCCCAGTCGGGTTCGAGATAAGATGCACTTCGATAGACGAGTAATGGGTCAAAGCTGCACTACCTTAGATCAATAACGACGCTCTCTCAAGACGTGATTTCAATTTTTCACTGACAATAAGGGCTTTTACGTCTTTATATTATTGCGATTTTTGCAAAAAAAATCCCTCTCGAAGATTTGTCTCCAACGGGATTGGAATTTAACGTAATTTTGGTCTGTTTATACAGTAATAAGTGGACTGACGTCTTTTGGTTTCTGCTATTTTTGCATTAAAAAAATCCCCATCGAAGATTTCTCTCCGAAGGGATTGGATTTTGACGTGATCTGTATGTATTTACCTACTAATAATGGTCCCTGCACTTAAAAATGCCAGGAGAAATCGCATAAAAAAATCCCTATCAAGCTCCCGTAAGGCGACCAGAACTCTAAATATCAGACTTGAGGAATCATGAGATTCCGATTACTCAGTTGTTTAGGTCTTCCAAACGAAAACTCCAGGGATTAAGACTAGCAACAAGTCCTTACATCAATAAAATTCAATTAGTTCAGAGAATACTATTTATTTAATAAGTATGAAATAATACAGTGATTTTCAGCAAAATGATATAATGTGAAAGAATCACGCCTTCCCAACTTTTTAATCATACAAGTGAGAGCGTACGCTAACAATCGATTTGGTAGAAAATATTCATGCAACCTTCCCAGAATTAAGTATAAACCTTTTTAGAAATTTACATGACTTTTTGTAATATGGTAATTACGGCTGACTGAAAATAACATAAAAATGTTTTACTAAAAAAAAATTTAGTTTCACTAGAGACTACCTAGCTTTAAAGTTCTCGTAACGTGAGATTTCATGTACTAAAACGACATTCAAGAGGAGGACTTACTTTCTACATAATTTTGATAACGTTCGGTCAGTCCACCACTTACTTGTCCTTATGTAACGGTTCAAATTAGGAAAAATTACAGCGACTCACCTCCGAACGACTTTTAGGCAAAATGGACTTTTGAGTCGTTTGTGCACAAGACGGTTTTCCCTATAACTTTATTATTCAGAAAGCCCTGCAGTTGGTTTTCTTTCCATCGCTTTATATTGACCACCCAACGCACTCGACCAAATTGCGGGTCGTTGGTTGTCCACTTTCATTGATTTTTTGCCAATTTTTGCTTATAGGCGCTACGCCACTTTGCCAAATTTGTCGATTTTGCCTTTTTGATTCATTGCCTTGTTAAAATTGTATTGTCAGTCTTTAGGACAGGGTATATAATGACTGTACCTCCATGGTCAATGTCTTCGGCGGAGGAATTAAAATTGAAAATATTTTAAAAGTACCTTTTTGGCGTACCTTTTAAAAAGTATGTGATTCATCTTTCCATGACCACTGTATACTTTCACTCTCATATCCTGGGCCAAAATATATTTTCCTAAGTAAAAATTCGGTGTTTGTTCGAATTTTCACCTGATTATTTCTAATGTCTTATTGAACTCATAACTTTTGGACTAGTTTGTGGCTCTGAAGTCTCTCGGACTCTTGAAAATGCCCTTAAATGAAATTTTTGCCTAAGTCGAATTTTCATTTTGACTTCGACTTTGGTCGATTCTGGAAGGTTCTACAACAAAGTCACACACACCACTGGTTCTATGAGTTATATGGTTATATTTAGTTTAAGAGATTTCGTTGTACATTGTACGGGTGTGGTGTTATTTTACGTTGTTTAACTTATTTGATTCTGTTATTTTTTGTACATGATATTATGTGTTCTCTAGAAAATGGATACGTTAAGGCTGATTTCAACATTTTACCGCGTGTAGACATTTTTATGGTTATGAAATATTTTAAAAATAATAAAGATTACATAAGTGCTGAAATGAGGGTTGTCAAATTACAGAGGTTGGTTAACTAGATAGATATCTACTTTAATAAAGTCTGCCGAATTTATCTAATTGTAGGTCAGCCAGACAAACTTAAGGCGATAATGCTGTTGGTTATGTGCAAATAAAAGCTATTTTACAATACATATAATTTTTCATATCCTCTTCAAGCTACAAATTTTATTATTGTACAATTTTTAATAATAACCTATTACAACTTCTCACAACAATACTTCGTCCCTTTATTACTAACAAATTTCTCCCTTTGTATAGCTTGCTGCCACAAATTCCTAATACTTTCATCACTTGGTAATAAAATATTTTATTAGGAGTAGACACTGATGTAGATTTACAGTCTGGAACTATACAATGTTTATATAACACTTTTTTTTATCCATGTTAATAACAAAATACAGAACACTTAAAAGATATGAATGAAATGAGCACGTCCATCGTGCGTGCCGTAGGAGTGGTATGACGTCACATTGCGGTTTCGCGCGCTCTATTTTCATTATTTATTTTCAGGGAGAAGCAGTTGAAAAAATAATCTAATATTTTGCACATTTACTAACTACAAGGTGTACTTTCGAAATATGAATTAAATAAAAAATGCTAAATAAGCCGGTTCCGAATCGAATCGCGATATCCATAATCGAATTCGACAGATCATTTTACATAAGAATATAAGTTCAGTTTTTTATGTTCTAGAGTTGCACAAGTCACTTTTATTTTGTATATTTCGAGGCTCTCGCTCTCTAACTATTAATGTTTATTTTTGCCTCGGGTATTTCCTGAAATAAAAAAAGTGGAATAACATGTCTGTTTAATAAATTATTGTAAGTTTATTTTTAATACGAACTATTCAACTCATGAGCTGTGGCGTTGTTAATTAAAATTAGAAAAAAAATCATATGGCGTCAAAACACTTGAGTTGAGTTGATTTAATCACTTATTAGGAAAATTTAAACATTGTTTATATTGCCAATAGTGTAGCCAGCGAGTGGAGCTGCCAAATTCTCTCATCTAGGAATTTACGAGTAATGTCAATTTATATTGATCGCGAAATGGTGGAAAATGCTGAAGAATATCATCTTATATCAAAGTCGCCCAATAATTCCAAATGTTTTTAAAGACAAGAAATCCAATGGAAGAAAAAAAAATTTAGCAGTCCGTGTACAGTCGTGACCACAACAATTTAAAACAGTTGTGCAGACTTTTTTATTTGCTTTACACAATATCTTCTATTAGGCCACGATACTCATGAACAGAGATATGCTCACGATCATCTATTCCGTTATATTCATGGTCTCAGTAACTTAAGCGCGTACCTATACATGGTCTCCTACAGCAAACTGCACTGGTAATTTTGTGCCACATTTTATGAAACTGAATGTACAATTCAATTTAATCATGATTTTCTTTTGTATTTCATTCCCTGTGTAAGTGATCCTTCAATAAGTCGTATAAATGATTTATTAGGCCTCGTGAAATTTTCCTCATAAATGTAGTAGTACAAGATCCGGCATAAGAAGTTAATAACCCTCATCTGTTATTCATATAGGAAATAGCAAATTCATCATCATTTTATAATCTTTCTAATAGATCCCTACCAGTTTTTTCCTAGAACCAACCTTTGTCTAGATATTCGCAAGAGATGAGAAAAAAAACACGTTTCCTTGGAAAATGTAAATTTTCAGTTGTATCGCTCCTAGCGTCCTTATTTTTTGTCGTAAGGCAAAAAATAAAAAATAAACTTATGGTTTATTAAATTCTCTACAAATTCGTCGTAGTTTTTTGCCGTAGGAGCCACCGTTTAGGAGTTATGAACGTTTTAAGCAATAAAAGTGCAACACACCGCCATCTTAAAAGGCCCGCCGGGCCCAAACTAGGTTAGGTTAGGTTGATATGTGAGTGGGCTAGTAACAGACCCTCCATCGCGACCATCTGGCCCAAACTAAGAGTCACAGTAAAATTTGGAATGCGGCAAAACATTCTTCACATTATGTGGTTTTCCTTTGGGAGTTTTTATTTTTGAGCTATCTCTCACGGATTCTGAGTTTTCAGAGATGCGGAATCTGAAGGGAAATTTTCGTCGAAAACCCGACATCTAAATATACTCATATTTTCAAAAATGCCATACCGCGACGCCCGTACCATGTCGATATGGAAAGAGGAAGACTTGTAGTTGATCCGCATCGTAAATCGCATGCCAAAATTCGAAAATTCGGCCCGACACGAACGAATCAAAATTGACATTTTTGGCATTTTTCGTTTGACATTTCTCGATCGCGATTTTGTGTTAGAAGAGTGTTTTTTGCCCATCTCTTTCCGTTGCAAAAAAGAGATAGTCGACCTTCCCTTGTTAATAACTAATCAACCATAAATAATACAATGACGAAAGATAACCTAACAGACGTAGAATTTAATTCTAAATCAACCTGCACATGTCCCGATCCCGTCAGATATGTTTAAAAAAAACCTTTGTTAATGCAAATTCGCAAAGTGTAAGGCGTGTAGACGTGTAAAATTTTACTTCAAAAACCCGTTACAACAGTCGAGCTATCTTTTATTTTTTACTCTACGACAAAAAATAAGGACGCTAGGAGCGATACAACTGGAAATTTACATTTTCCAAGGAAACATGTTTTTTTCTCATCTCTTGCGAATATCTAGATAAACGTTGGTTCTAGGAAAAAACTGGTGGGGATTTATTAGAAAGATTATAAAATGATGATGAATTTGCTTCGTTGAAAAATTCCCGTAGGATTAATGGTTTCGCTGCTATATATGTTTAAAGACAAAATTTAAGGAGCAGTTACACGGCGCGTGATTAGGCGAGCCTGGTTCGGCGAGTCACGAAACACGCGCCGTGTGACATAGGCAACTTGGCATGGCTTGCGACTCGGGAGACGTTGCTCGCGTCGGCTCGCGTCTTCCATCTAGTTGTCGGTAACTGCGCCTGAAGATCAGTCATCAGTCGATCCATGCAGTTTTGACGAGCCTACAATCCACAACCCCACACGAAATCTGCATTGGTCACGCGCCGTATTGACACATCTGGCTCGCTATCCGTTAAGGCGCCGTTACAAGGCGCGTGGTTCGCCGATCCACGAACCTGGTGCGTGGTTCGGCGAACCACGCGCCGTGTAACGGTGTCTTAAATTGAAAGTGTCAATACGGTACGTAGTTCATTCAGATTTGTGGCGCATTTAGTTGTATCCTTTGGTCCGTGCAAGTTTACCGACATCCGATGGATCGCGGCAGTACGCACCACGAACCGCGAACTAATAGCGAACCACCACTGTCAGACGGCGTGTGGTTCGTGGTTCGTCAGGCCAGGTTCGGCGAACCACGCGCCGTGTAACGGGGCCTTTACACGCACCAGGTTCGTGGATCGGCGAACCACGCGCCGTGTAACTGCGTCTTTAGATTTCGCCTGACAACAATTTATGCGATCGGGTGAAGATGAGGCTAGGCAACCTAGTCGCGATCTATTAGCCTACACGTTATCTTTTATATAAACTATTTCTTATCTGAATAACAGATGAGGGTATTAATTTTTTATTCCGTATCTTAGACTATAGTGACCTTAATAATATTTTTGAAAACATGAACGGGAACACTTTGAAAATGTTATCTAATTATTTGCAAATTATGTCGATCTCAACGAAAACGTCAAGCATCTCTTTTAACTGAAAAATATATTTTAAAATTCGTCATCAGTCAAACAAAAATATTAAAAAGCGTTAAATGTACAAAGCAGGAAAGCTATTCCCTGAAAAATAATTTTTATTAAATGCAATTTTTGTTGGGCTAGGAAATTTTATTTCAACGAGAAATATTCTTCTCTTTCACGTTTCCTTTTATCAGGTTAAAATAACATTATCAATTTAATATTTATAGTAATTAAAGTTATTTATAATAAAAGAACACCTTATCGAATAATTGGAAGCAAATTAATATAACTTCATATCTCGGGCATTGCTCTTAATATCTGGCAAAACCCATGGGCAAACAAAATACCCGCCAACAAGAATATTAAAAAAATGTCAAATATTGTCGAACTGAAATATGCAATAATGATGAGGAGCAACCCGGAATTACTTGAAAATACAGTGTAACGCCATCAATATTTTTTTTAACGGTAGCCCTATTCTTTTTTACTTTATTTGAAAGAGCGTATTTTTTTACGTACAGTACGGTAAATATCGATGTATCAGGTAAATTAAGAAAAACTGTCTTGAAATTTAAAAATACTGACTTTGCTAGATATAAAGAAATTTCAAAAACAACTAATTTAAGGGGAAGTAAAAAAAAATTGAGGCCATTGGTTCTTGTACACACATTAAATCACAATTTTTTTTTTCACCCCCTTGAGTGGGGGATGGATACGGGTGGCTAATGCCAATAAATTTCTTGAGACCTTACCTTCTATTATATATACTAAATACCAATTTTATGGACCCTTACTGTCTCGATCTACAATTTACCCCCCAACCTTTCAACCTTTCAACGGAATAAGATCAAAACATAATCTATGCATGAGGTAACTATTTGTCTTGTTAAAATACATACGTGTACCAAATCTGAAACGGTTCCAGAGTAATCATGCGCACAAAAAAAAGTTACAGATAGACAAATAGACTGAAATTTGTTTTTGCTCAAACTTAAAATCTCGACGTTTCATAACATTCTAAGCCTCTTTAAACAATAAAAATTTTCAAATTTTTTTTTTGAGTTATACTTCCACTTAATGTGGAAGTAATTCCTCAATGCTATAAAAGCTATTTGCTAACAGAATTTTTGTAACTCTATTTTTAAAGCGATTAATGTTTTTCTCACTCTGTATAGAAGGTGGGAGGCGATTAAATAATTTTTGTGACACTGTGTATGAGCTTCTGGCAGTTTAATTCTAATCTGCAACTTGGTATAAACAGATCATCAGCATGTCTTGTGTTATATTGGTTAATATTTTTACGTTTAGGATATTTCGAATAATTTTTATATACAAACATGACACATGCGAGAACATATACAAAGTATACTGTTAGAATCCTAAAAATAAATTCCTACATGAGTTACTGAAACTAACAAAACACATATCTACATCTAATGATTTTTTATTTGTTGCATAAATACTTCTTGTATCTTTGCGGAGTTTCGGCAGCAGAGCATGAGGTAACTAATTGTCGAATGAACGAATGAAAAATAATAATTTTTTAAAATTTTGAACAGTTTAAAATAACTCGTAATTATATGAGGCTAGTTTTTCTTAACAGAATTTTTTTGGTCGACCCAAGATAAGTTAGAATCTGTGTGTCCTCCAAACCGTGGTTTGCTATTGCAAACTCCTGTCGTCCATATTGACAAGTGAACTGTGGTCAATCTTTTTTGTGGAAAACAACATTAGATTAGTTTTAGATGAATTTGCTACGACTCCATTGTTTGCCGACAGTAATAAGTTTGAATATGTTTTCTATTACAAATATTTAAGCGAGAAGTTAAATCAACGATATTAGATGCCGAGACCGATGCAGAAAAATCATCCGCAAATGAGGTATCCAAATTACTCTCAACTCTATTAATCAAATCATTTATAAAAGTAATAAATAGTACTGGTCCGATTGTACTACCTTGTGATACCCCAACGTTAACATTTTTCAAATCCAATTTATATACCACATTGCTGATACGCAATGAAACGAGTTGTTGTCTATCTGACAAGTATGATTTTATCCATTCTAGTGGTTGACCCCGTATACCATAATGTTCGAGTTTTGACAACAACAAGCCATTTATAGTATCAAAAGCGACTGAAGTCATAGAATATATTAGCGCTCTTTTTGTCTATCATCAAGTGTTTACCACTTTACTACTTCCTTCCTAGATTGAGCATCCCTTTCTAATATTTACCGTGCTGTATATAAAAAGAAATACGTTCTTTTGAATTCCGTAAAAATGGGAGTTGCTATTTTAAAAGTATATTGGTGACGTCATAGCTTTGTGTGAAAATTATATGAACCTTTTGACATGTCCACGCGATTTTCCTAAAAGAGCTAGTGCGATCAAATTGGATGCGACAGATCCTAGTGTGCTTGCTTTTGTCAGTGGACAAAACTTTGAACAGCTATTGTAGAAGTAAATGATATGTTAACCATTTTTATCATTTACAATAATAAAACACTTTCATTAATTTTTAATCTTGTTTTCTGTTGAGTTTTATTATATTTTTTTTTTGTCCAAATAGACTTATTTCATTGTTTTAAAATGTATATGTGATTAAAATTAGTTATGAAACACCCTGTATATCTCAGAGCAAGCAAATACGTGTGACTATCCCTTTTTACAATCCATCAAGTATTCAATCCCAAAATCTATTTATAGTTTGAATGTTTATTTCTGAATATGGTCAGAACAAATTAAGTATGCCTTGTTAGTTTTTAAAAGAGACAATCCAAAGTACCATTAAGAAATAGCAGTAATTCTTTCACGTTTGGCAATAATAAACAAACAAATGATTCGCCCAACCTCAAACCACGAATATTTTGTTCAGATGTGTATATTCTTAAGGAAAATAGTGCTACGTTTAATATCTCTCTGATTTATCTATTTTAGGAGATCGAAAGTTAAACTTCGACATATGCTTTCTTATTAAGTTTGAAGCTAAACATCACATCCGAGGGTCGGAAATCAAATTGCAGGGTATTTTTGAATAAGGCTCACAAACTTCAGCCACATATTCCTTAACGAAAATTAAGAGATGTTCGTCATATAACATTTTTTGAAATAAACTTTCCTTATAAAGTTGCTAGTACAGTAACTAGAGGTTTTAACTTTGAAATAATGTCATATTGAACGGATTTCGTTCATTTATGGCAGTTTTATAGTAAATGCTTCACAGAAAAGGTTCTATATAGTACGGGGACTTGCTAATTTATAGGGGGTGGATGCCACCCCATCTCGGGGGGTGGCACTTAAAAAATATATATATTTATTGGAGCTAAAAAAGAATCAAATTTTAAGAAGAAAAGGTTATATGCAATTTTTCACATAAATTGATAGTTTTTAAGTTATAACGACTTTAAAATTGCGATTTTAGCTTAAAAAAAAGGTATTTCCAAACGGTTTTCGTCAAGTATCTCGAAAAGTATTACTTTATCGAAAAAAATTTACAGACCAATTAGAGAAAGTACAAACTGGGAATTAATTATATTTTTTGTTTGTTGATGTAGGATTAATCATTTCGGAGATATTTAAGTTTATATTTCGCATCCAAGTGTTTCGAAATTACTTTTAAACTTTAAGAGCAAGTTTTTTAAATGAGTAAAAAAATTTAAGCATCTAGGTAATTTTTTAACGAAAAACTGTATTTGAGATTATTTTTTTAAATTACTAGCTAATTAGAGTAACCAAATGTGACCTATTTATATAAAAAAATATAAATACGCACATTTTTCCGTCATAACTTCTTTATCTCTTATGCTACTGAAACGAGTAAAAAATAATTTGAAAGCGCATTAATTGTCTTTAACTTCATTTCTTAGCACGCGTCACAATTTCTGAGATATTTAACATTTAAACTGCATTTTTCGTCTCATAAACGTTCGGACGCCATTTGTAAACTTTCATATCTCCGAAACTATTAAATCTATGCAAATAAATAAAAAACCGACATTCGTTATTAATTTATGAGCTTTATTTTTGGTCTCTACCCATTTTCAATAAAACTAATATTTATTGAAATATTTGGAAAAGGAAAACAAAATTACGTTTTATCGAAAATACCTTTACAGTTTAAAGTGTAATTTTTTCTAAAGCAAGTGCTGTATACAAACAAAAAAATTTGAGCATCTACGTCATGCTATATATCAATGAGAAACAGTGTTTGAACTTCCTTTTTTTTTATTTACTGGCTAATTACAGTAACAAAATGGCGACTTTGTTATTAAAAAAATGTGAAGACGCACATTGCTTCGGTCATAACATTTATTTTTGAATCGAATGATTGTCGATATCTGTCCACATAGGTAGTTAGTATATGTAGTTCACATACCCCAATTACGCTGGCAGACGAAACTTCCGAACGGCGCGCGCGCTAACCGGAAAAAGAAAAAAATTTTTAGTTTCTTTTTCCGGTTAGCGCGCGCGCCTTTCGGAAGTTTCGTCTGCCAGCGTAACTGGGGTATGTGAAGTACGTATACTAACTACCTATGTGGACAGATATCGATAATCATTCGATTTAAAAATAGATGGAACAATTATTTTGTGGAGCCGTGTAATCAACAAGGCTCGGGAGATTTATCTCTGTGACGGTTAAATCAGGGTTGGCTCTAGGTCAGCGCGGAATGATTTGTATGCAAGTATGACACAATATATCTTACCTTGTACTTTTTTTTGGAGAATTCTGTAATATCCAAAGTTAATATAGTGATAAAATTTACGATATTAGGAAATTCGCTAAAAAAAGTACAAGGTAAGATATATTGTGTCATACTTGCATAGAAATCTTCTCCGCGCTAACATAGAGCCAACTCTGGTTTTTGACGTCACAGAGATAAATCTCCCGAGCCTTGGTAATCAATGACAATAGAAATATTTATAGTCGACTTCGGCATATGTAATATCTGACACAGGCTCGGGAAATTTCCCGCTATATCTTAGGTGGGAAAGGAGCATAGCGATGAATTGAACTGTCAATAGTGTCAAGGGATATACGTCTTTGAGTGACGTTGATTTGATAAGCCCTTGTAAAATTATTTTGAATTATTTGAATTACACCTCCCTCCAAATTTAAACGCCAATAGGATTTTGTCGCACATGCTCATATTATTATTCTGCTTTTCCGGCTAAGGTATAGTGATGATTATAAAAGCAATCACAAAAATTTCTATCATTATCACAGCTGTCGTAGGTTTTGTTGTACTATTTTTAGCCCTTAGCCCAACCAGTATCCCAGTTGGTCACCGTCCTGGTTAAGTGATGGAGTACCATTAGCTAAACTTCGCCAGGAGGTTAAAATAAATAAGGTAATTGAAATAAAATAAAAGCCAACTGACTTCGGTGTTTCGGTGACTTGATGAATTGCTAGTTTCATTTGCAACTTAGCAGAGATCAACGGATCTTAATTAAACACCTGATAAATCTTATTTGTATAGATGAAGTAACAAGCAATATAATCTTGTGCTTGCTTGTCGAAAATTTTCGAAAACATGCAAAAAGAGCTGTGTTCAAATCTTATCGTGTGTAAGTAATAAATCTTTGTCCATTGCAATGAAGAACCCTTTAACGCAGAATCCTGCGAAAGTAAAGAAATATCAAATCTGAAGTCCAAACGGTCGCAGGTGTCAATATATTTGCATAACTAAGCTGAATAGTACTCAGATTGCAACAATCGTTGTAATAACATTTTAGATCCCATTTTCTATTATTAAAAAAAAAATGAAATAGTTGAAAAATTAAATAGTGGGCTACATTTAAATATGATTAATTGTAATGGTGAATTAAAACAGTAGAGTATAATTTCAAATAAATTAGCTAATCAATGAGCTACCACAGTAATTGTCGCAATCGCGTTTTCAGTAGAAGATATAAAGTCATTTATTTTTGGTAATGTTTGCATTGCCATGTGTTTGAATAAATTTAGAGAATGAAAAGGAAACAAATATGAAATTGAATAAAAAAAAGGCAACTGGAAATTATATATCCTAGATGACAGTGATTTTAAGAATGACCAAAGCTGTCATTTACGTACAATTTTATTAGTTTGACATTTTGACAGAACTAGGACGTCATCAAAGCACACTTTTCAATAAATATGATTTGTCTTTTTCAAATTGAGTTTGTTTTCAAAGAATTCTTGAAATCTTTACAGTTTTCTCGAAAACGGTTGGAATTATCAAGTTCTATCAAGTGTACTTTTTTTACGTAGAAATAATTCCTGCATAAGATTTTCTAGTCAAAAGTGCCACTACGATTCGTAAAAAAAATAGAAAATATTCATCATCAGGCGCCCTCCACGGGCTAGCGTGATGTGATGCATAAATTATTGTTTCTTAGCTTAAGAAATGTTTCCTTACCAAGTTGGGAGAAGATTGGTCGAGAGATAGATGAGATTAGAGAATATTATTTAGGTATTATGCAAATCACAACTTACACACTTTTATTTATTATGAAAATACCTACTTTCTGTATATTGTTGCCCTAATCTGGGCACGCTAATATACTAGTTAGGTAAATACTTTAAAACACTCATTATTGGAGAACCAATCAAAACAACTACTCTTCTAGCTAATACTGACGAAGTATTGAATTACATGATAGGATTCTTAGCATTTTAAATAAAAAAATTGAAAATACTTAAATCATTCATTTACATTTAGTCATTCACACCTTTTTTTTATTTAATATGAAATTATCTACTTTTTGTATATTGGTACCTTAATCGGGTCACGCTAATATACTACTTGGGAAAACACTTTAAAACACTCATTATTGGAAAACCAATCAAAACAACTACTCTTCTAGCTAATACTGACGAAGTATTGAATTGCATGATAGGATTCCTGGCATTTTAAGGCAAAAAAAAAATATATTGAATGTACTTAAATTATTTATTGAAATTCAGTCATTCACAAGAATTATTGAACCTTACGTTCTATTTCAACTCTAGAAAAGTTGTACAAGTTTTTTCGAACTCGTTAGTTCTCATCAGTAGAGTATAGAAACATTCATTCATTATTTACAAGCCTATTCTTGATTTATTTTTGATTAAGGTACCAATATACAAAAAGTAGATAATTTCATATTAAATAAAAAAAAGGTGTGAATGACTAAATGTAAATGAATGATTTAAGTATTTTCAATTTTTTTCTTTAAAATGCTAAGAATCCTATCATGTAATTCAATACTTCGTCAGTATTAGCTAGAAGAGTAGTTGTTTTGATTGGTTCTCCAATAATGAGTGTTTTAAAGTATTTACCTAACTAGTATATTAGCGTGCCCAGATTAGGGCAACAATATACAGAAAGTAGGTATTTTCATAATAAATAAAAGTGTGTAAGTTGTGATTTGCATAATACCTAAATAATATTCTCTAATCATGGTAAAAGCAAATAAATAAAAATAATTAATGGTAAAAAATAAATCAAGAATAGGCCTGTAAATAATGAATGAATGTTTTTATACTCTACTGATGAGAACTAACGAGTTCGAAAAAACTTGTACAACTTTTCTAGAGTTAAAATAGAATGTAAGGTTCAATAATTCTTGTGAATGACTGAATTTCAATAAATAATTTAAGTATTTTCAATATATATATATTTTTTTTGCCTTAAAATGCCAGGAATTCTATCATGTAATTCAATACTTCGTCAGTATTAGCTAGAAGAGTAGTTGTTTTGATTGGTGTTCCAATAATGAGTGTTTTAAAGTGTTTTCCTAAGTAGTATATTAGCGTGACCCGATTAAGGTACCAATATACAAAAAGTAGATAATTTCATATTAGATAAAAAAAAGTGTGAATGACTAAATGTAAATGAATGATTTAAGTATTTTCAATTTTTTTCTTTAAAATGTATCATGTAATTCAATACTTCGTCAGTATTAGCTAGAAGAGTAGTTGTTTTGATTGGTTCTCCAATAATGAGTGTTTTAAAGTATTTACCTAACTAGTATATTAGCGTGCCCAGATTAGGGCAACAATATACAGAAAGTAGGTATTTTCATAATAAATAAAAGTGTGTAAGTTGTGATTTGCATAATACCTAAATAATATTCTCTAATCATGATAAAAGCAAATAAATAAAAATAATTAATGGTAAAAAAGATAGTTGAGATATTGCAAAAAAAATTACAGTTTCTACACCCTGTATCTTTTCCACAGCAATAATTTACTAAAGCCTGTTTGGTTATATCCTCATATTTTTATCCAAAGAATATACCCTTGAACTACCTACCCTGCATCCTGTACGAAATATTATTTCCCAAATAATGAACTCAATATTTCTCCATTTAGGAAAACGAAAAAATTTAAGTTAAAGTTGGAATGAAATAATTTTTCATTGTCATCTTGTAATATTTAATTTTGTATGTAATTATTTTAAAGTCCCGAAGTAAGTAAATTTTGATCAATAAATTAGGAATTTAGTTATAATATACGACCTAGGTATATAGTTGTCTTCAGGTCTACGAAGCACTCAAAAAATGTCGGCGCCTTTGGTCATCAAACACGCCGCATCGCACCACCAAAGAAGCCGACATTTTTTACTCGCCTAACAAGTATGCAATCAACTATACGGGGTGTTTCAATATCGTAGGAAAAATCTTGTTTATAATGTAGAAGAACGCACTACCGGGCGTCAAAATGACGCGACACCAATTTATTTCTCAGGGGGCGCCAGTCGCGTGCTACCCCGTTCTTCTACCTCCCAGGCGGGTTCGAGATAAGATGCACTGAAGATAGCCGAATAATGGACCAAGGCTGCACTACCCCAGATCTTTAACGGCGCTCGCTCTGGCCGTGAATTCCTCAATTTAGGTTTTTGTACCTTTTGAAAAGCTAAATTTTTGCATAAAAAAATCCCGATCGGAGAATTTCTCTCCGATGGGATTAATTTTTGTCGAGCTGATCACGTTTTGTCTGCTAATAACGGACTTTACACCCTAGGAATTCTGAGAAAAACGCATAAAAAATCCCTTTCAAGCCCCCGTACAGCAACTAGAAGGTCGAGTGTGATGCAATAACTTGACACATGCGGTTTTCGGTACGAAAATTCCAGGGATTATAGACTAGCAACAAGTCTCAAGATCAATTAAGATGCAATAGTTCAAAGAATCCGTTTATTTAACAGATAAGGTTATACAAAAAAGGGGTTATAGCAAAATTCTTTCTGTAAGAATAGCGCCTTCCCCAATTAAGACAAACGGCTTTCAGACCATACAAGCGAGAGCGCTCACGCTAACGATCGATTAGGTAGAAAATATTCATGCATACCTTCTCAGAATCAAAATGCGAGCTTTTTAGAGAAGTCTGAGACTATTTGTCATAATTACGGCTGACTGATTTTAACTTAAAAAAGTTTTACTAAATAAATTTAGTTTCGCTAGAGACTACTTAGTTTTAAAGTTCTTGTATCGTGGCGGTTCACGTACTCAAACACATTCGTGAGGACTTATGACTGCATAAGTTTATTGGCGTTCAATCAGTCCACAACTTACTTGCCCCTATGCAGTTGTTCAATATTATCGAAAGGGCAGCAACCCACCTCCGAGTGACTTTTAGGCAAAATTGAATTTTTGGTGATTTATGCACAAGGCGTTTTTCCCTATAACTTTATCATTTGGAAAGCTCTGCTATTGGTTTTCCTACCATCACTTTGTATGAACCACTCAACGCGCTCGACCAAATTGCGAGCCGCTGAGTTAATCCAGACTCTTTCTATGCGAGAAACCGGCCTCGTGCATGTGCATTGATTTTTATCAATTTTTGCTTATCGGCGCTACAGCGGCTTTGTCAAAATTATTGGTTCTGCCTTTTAGATGCAATGCACCGCTAAAATTTTATGCTCATACTTTAGAACAGGACATTGAATGACCGTACCTCAATGGTCAATGTCTTTGGTGGAGGAATAAAAATGAAAATTATTTCAATATTTTTCAAAGTATATTTTCGAAGTACTTTTTAAACTGGCTTTGGGGTACTTTTGAAAAAGTAATTTCTAAGTGAAATTTTGGCGTACTTTTGATAAATAAATTTTCAAGCCAAATTTCGACGCAGTTTTGAAAAATTAATCTGCAAGTGCAATTTCGGCGTACTTTTGATAAATCAATTTTCAAGCCGAATTTCAACGCACTTTTTTAAAAATATTATTTTACAAAGTCCAACTTTGTTGCACTTCTGAAAAAGTATATTATTCATAAATCCTTGCCATTATTTACTTTCGCTCTCATATCCTGAACCAAAACATATTTTCCCTCGTATTTTCCTAAGTGAAAATTCGGCGTTTCTTCGAAATTTCACCTGGTCATTTCTGATGCCTTATAGAACTCATAACGGTCCTTATGGATTGATCTGTGCCTCTGTAGACTCTTAAAAATGTCCTTAAATGAAATTTTTTGCCTAAGTCGAATTTTGATTCTGTCTTCGACTTAGGACGACTTTGGAGAGTTCTACAACAATAACACGATCGAGAAAGGTAATAGTATGAAATATGATCGGATCATATGCCAAAAATGTCAGGAGTCCCTAGACTATATTCTCGAAATGATTTGTCTTCCTTTGCGTGTGAAAGTGCTACTTCATTCCAGAAATAAATATTTTTTTTATTCAAAGAAAATTATCCACAACTGATTAATTTACGTAGATAAGTACTATCTCATTAATCACTTATTCACTTTTATTGGGAAATAATTGTAACTTTTTACGATTTCAATCACGTCTACTGTTTCGTCTTATATAAGCAACGCAAACAACTTTATGTCTGTATATGCACCTAATAAAGCATATTTATTTTGAGGGGGTAAGCAACACTATTATTGTGCAATAAAACATTCCAATTAAGTCTTTAGTGTTTCAGCGTAATGGAGTTGATATTGATGTCGTTGTTTTGCCTCTACCAATACGGAATGCTAATCATTTTTCTTCGGCCTTCGAATAAATACAAAATTATTATGCTGATAATTGTGCCGGGGATAATTTGCAAATTGTAATATGCATATTATCTTGTTTTATTAACTTTATACTCGCTAATTACGTATTAATATTGTTAATATATTAGTATAATAAGTGAGACCGATATTAATTTGCGTATGAGAACATTTACTTTTGTCGCAAGTTAGTTTCATGAACTATGAACTACACCAGAAATCAGACCATCTGTGGCGATCAGTTCACTTGCTGGGTAAATATAAGTCACCAACCCCAGGCTCAAGTAACCAAGGATCCAGGAAACAAAATAGAATACAATAACAAATTTAACAAAAATTATAATTTTAAAATTTGAATACAAATATTTTGAAACCCTTTTCGAATCTTATTTAATAGCATTACACCGCTATATTGGTGACCCCGACGCTTCACGCATTGTATGCCTCCTAAAGCAGAGGAAGAATTAATGGTGAAGACTGAAATTTGATTTCTCTTGACAGTATTTTTACATAGTTTTGCCGAAAATTATCTCCCATGGATTTCCTAGACAGCTGTGTCAGATGCGACAAGACTATAGGGCCAAAGGAAACTGCTCGCGCTACTAACCGCTGTTGATTAGAAGACAAATTCAAATTCGTAGACTTGGAAGTATATATTCTCAACATTCTCCTAATCAATCCTAGACGGCGAAGCAGCAAACTTTATTTATCTAGTAAGTGAATTGTTTTGCCATCACTATTTCTTCGTTACTAAAGGGAATCATGGAATCATGTCAGTCATTCAACGTTGACGTCTCAAAAAATCTCATTCAAAAACATCACAAATAGCATATTATATTCAATCAATTCTTCAATCAATCAATTGGTCATCGATGTATTATTTCACCACTTTTAAAAATAGCACCTCCTACGGAGAATATTTTAACCTACATTGCTGATCGTATATGGAAGTCGTGTAAAATTCTATGACTTCCCTTACCTCAAATTCAATTTTTAACGTTAATCCAACATTTTCTACATCAAATTTTATTACAAATTTTCAAGATACGCTGAATCAAGTATTGCAGGAACAAGAAATCTTTACATCTCAATTACTTGCTATTGAATCTAAAGTTTCTTCAATAACTTCCGCTACTCCTACAGTTTCTGGAACTTATTGCGATAGTTGTAGAAATCGACTCGGCTCAAGAAATCGCAGAGGCTCAAGGCCCCGACACTTTTTCAAACGCCATTTTGAAGTTGAAAATAATGCAAATTTGATTTACCATTAATGAAAACATAAAGTTTAAGTCTCAACAAAAAAAATGATGTCCAGATCAACCCTCTACGACAACAGGAACTGGGTGAATTTGCATTTTACATTATTCATGTTTTTAATAAACAAATTGAATATCTCTTAAACTAATTAAAATTTTTTGATGAAATTTTAGAGGTAACTTTGGGGTGATGAAAGACATATTTTTTCAAAGTTTCAAGCACTAAAGTGCTTTTGTTAAAGAATCAAAAATATTTGCAAATCGCGAAAATTTTCGCGGTTTTTTGCAACTATTTAAATAAATTTTCAAGCGTTTTAAACGAAGCACCTCTCAAATTAACCGTTTTTCAAAGATCTAACAGTATTTACAAATTGAAAAACCTATCGTCAAAGGTCTTTGAGTTATCTTTAAAAAAGTCGATTTTTTTGAATTTTTCAACAATAAATCGTTAAATAAACAATGTTCCGGCGGTCAAAAAGTGGACCAAATTCACGGACATGATCGTAATCAATAAAACTATGATTTAATCCACGTGGCATCCTGAAACGAATTACAATATGCATATTTGCTAATTCCACCGGCCTATTAGGTATATGACAAGTTTCAGATTTCGACAGAGGCATTTATACAGAGTGTTATATTCAACTATTTTTTTCTTAAATCTTGGTATCAAGCATGTCACGTATTGAACACTTTATAGGTATATAACAATTTATTATAACATTAAAAACACATCTGACAGTATTAAATCAACTTCCTAGGGTGCATTGGGATAGAATTTTATCAGCTTTTTTCTTGCCATAGTAACAATGTTAATGAAGGTAGAGTTATTTTAAATTAGTATAATCCATCAGTTATTTCAAATCTAATTCACAAAGCATTTTAACAGTGGTATGGGGGGGCAACGAAGAAGCAGATCATCTGGCGGGAGAGAGAGCGAAAACTCCCTTTCCTGGCCCTGAGCCAACCTTCGGTCTGCCAAGGAGTCTAATTCATCAGAACTGCGAGACTGGGCTGCGGCACAGTTCAACAACTATTGGTCTCAGGCCCCCGGAATGAGGTAGCCGAGGCTCCACATAAAGGGCTGCCTCTACCGTAAAGTGGTTGCTTGGGCTCGATAGAGAAAAAATGAGACGGACGGTGGGGCTAATAACAGGACACTGTTCTCTGAGCAAACGTCTACCTACAATGAGGTTGAGATATGATCCTATTTGTCGGATGTGTGGAGTGGAGGATGAAACCAGCATTCATATCCTACGCAGTTGCGCTCCACTAGGAGCGTCAAGGTATAGGCACCTTGAGAAGCAATTCTTTCATCCAGAGGAACTACGGGATCTACCTTGGAACAGACTGCTGTCCTTTGTGGAAAGCACTGGTCTCTTCTAAGGTATCTTATAAATCGCGAATGTACAATGGGCCGACAGGCTTGAGTACTGCGGATTTCGATATCCGCTCGCATTCTTCTTAATAATAACTGTAGGTACATTATCAACTTGGTGTATTATTGGATTCGATTGATCTATCAAACAATCTGTATTTATTTGCCATGTTCGGCAATATTTTTTGCTTAAGTCTATGTATTCTGTTTCTGTCAAAATCTGAAATATGCTGCATATCCGATATTACAGTCAAATCTTTGTTCCCATAATTTTTTTCACAACTCATGCCATTTTGGCAGCGTTTCCATTTTAATGTGGGTACTACTTTCTATACATATATAGATTGGCCGCCACAATAATTTTGAACTTTGCAAATTTTGAAATTTTATGGGATTCGAGGAGGTACTCTTTACCTACATACCAAATTTCAAGTTCTTAGCTCATAGAAAAGTACCCAAACAATTCACCGAACAGATAAATATGGATAAAAACACTAATGCCTTGCTTTATGTGTATACAGGAGAAGAATTTAACTATGTACTTATGTCTATTCGGTGAATTATTTGGGTACTTCCCGATAAGCTAGAAACTTGAAATTTGGCATCTTCACGACCTTCAAAAAATTCCCATGCAGCGTCCAAAATTTGAGTCAACTTATCATTTTTGAAGACCCCGTAGTGGAGCACGTGCATTTTGCTAGTACATATATACATCTGTTTCTAATCACTCACTCGTATTAAGGTTAAGGTACACACGCTTATGACATCGTTGGCTGACCCCAGTTTTTTCTTTTAATGATATATTGTTTTCCATTAGGTGACAACAATTTATGTAATAACCTTGAAGTTTTTTGTTCAATTAATTACCGATAGCGAATGACTTACACTGGGAGTACTTACTTTAATATACAGGGTGTGCATTAAAGAACGGGCCATACTTCAGCAGTAGGTTCCTTGAGTAAAAGTAAGTCTTTTTAGCTGACCATGTTGCTTCCTTCATAAGTTATGGGACGTCAAAGGCAATTTTTATTATACTGACTGGAGATTTTAATATAAATTTCAGGTGCACGTCTTCTGCTTTATCCGAGTTGCCTGTTTGTCTTCATCTTTTGGCCTCGATATTGCAATATCGGATTTTACCATCTCATTCAATGACTTGTATAGATAATATAATTACAAATCTGGAAGATGGTACTTATAGGACGAGTGTTGTTGACCTGTGTTTATCGGATCATTTAGGACAATATATTATAATAAAAAATGTAAGGCAGGTATGAAGTACATTTGGAGAAGATCCATCAATGCCAAAGTTATGGCCATGTAAGAGAATTCATTAAATAATATTGCCTCTATGCTACCTTTTTATCAACGTTCTTAGTTAATACTTTTTCATCTCATATTGACAAACATTTTCCTTTAAAAAAATGCAAAATTAATAATAAGCCACCTGTTCAATGGTTCGACGACTCACATAGAAAAATGAGTCAAAACTATTGTACTAGAGATTAAACATTGTATAATTTATTAAAAAGTGATTATAAATCTAAAATTGTTGATTCAAAAGAATTGCATATTGCAATTTCATAAACAAGTCTGACAGTGATAGTTGGAAATTAATAAATTTCAAGATCAGTAAATCCCACTCGTGCTCTCCTGAACACGGTATCTCTTCAGATTGTTTTAATACATACTTCTCTACAATTGCTGAACAATTGATTAACTTGTTGCCATCAGTGGACGTTTCTGCCACAGATCATTTAAGAAATTTACCTAATGTTAATTCCTCTTTTTTTTTGATTCGATAATCTCTGTTGAGGTTAGGGAAGCAGTTAGTAGCTTAAAAAATTCTAGTTGCACTGATGTATAAGGTATAAATAGCTTAATCCTCAAAGAAATCATTTATATAATGATACACCCACTTACCCTTCTTATTAATGCTATACTAAAAGTTACCAAAGTTTTACTTCTTTTTAAGAAAGGTAACATTAACAACTACCGCCCTATCTCTATCATCCCCATATTTGAAAAAACCATGGAAATTATTCCCAAAAAAGACTTGAAAATTTCTTACACCGTAATAATATTTTAAATTGTCGTCAATTTGGTTTTAGAAATAAATGTTCCACCACTATGACAGTATTTAAATTAGTGTGCGACATAGTTGAGGGCCTTGAGAAGGGCGAACATGTAGCTATTAGCTTGTGCGACCTCTCCAAGGCCTTTGACTGTGTCTCACATAAAGTACTTCTGGAAAAGATGAGTTTTTATGGTATTGGAGGTTTGCCATTGAATCATTTCTATTCTTATCTTAACAACAGACTTCAGTGTGTCTCTATAGATAATATAATCTCAGAACTTCTTCCGGTTAAACATGGGATTCCTCAAGGCTCTCATTTGGGGCCCCTACTCTTTATATTATACGTTAATAATTTTTTCCACTTTATGTCACCAAAAAATGCATCGCTTATGCTGACGGTACAACCCAATATTGATTTTAATTTGAATATTCCTGACCTAAGTGAGGATAGCTTTAGTTCTATCAAACAATCTGATGCTTGATTGTCTTCAAATAATCTGAAATTAAACGAAGAAAAATCCCAACAAATTGTTTTCTCAACATATAATTCACTAATTAAGGGTAACAGTGTTAAAATTCTTGGCATTTTTTTAGATGACACTCTTAACTGGTCCAATCATGTGGAATAACTGTCACACAAATTATCTAGTTCTATGTTCATGCTACGTAGACCAAAAAATCAACTCTGTTATAAAACCTTAAGAACATGCTATTTTTTTTCATTATTTCATGCTTATATTAATTATGCTTCCTCCTATGAGGTGTATCATTTCGGACAGCTGTAATTTTTCGTCTGTAAGTAAATTCTTTTTGTATGGCACTAGGTCTGTAAATTAACTTAGGCAGCCTCGTCTTAGATTAACAAAATCACAGAAAAACTCTCCAAACCTTCAATTATACAATCACATTCCTAATGACTCTTAATTACTTCCACATCCAGTGGAAGTATAGTAACGACAAAAAATTTTTAAAAATTTTTATTGCTCAAATAGAATGTCATGAAACGTCGATATTTTAAGTTTGAGCAAAAAAAAATTATGTCTGTCTGTCTGTAACTTTTTTTGTGCGCACGATTACTCTGGAACCGTTTAAGATATTGACTTGAAAGGAGGAGGGCCTATAAGGCCGGTTTTCGTCCCTTTTTATTTCTGGTCAAAAAATTTCGAAACAATTTTTTTTTCATATATATTCAATATCTAATCCATTCCACCTCAAACGGAACTTCCCCAACCCTCCCCTCTCCAAGTATTCCCCTTAAATTATTAAAGAACCAGTTTACTTTAGTACACATGTTTAGATTTTTGAACTTGAAAATCAAATTCCCTTTGAACAAACTGCACCCTAAGCTCCCCCTATTATTACAGAATACCCCAACGACAACACAACATAAACCTTTATGCTGCTACCAGATATAAAAAACCGCTGCCCAAGGGATCACTACTTCCACATCCAGATTTTTTATCCAAGTCACTCACAACGAAAAAATTTTCTATGTGGAAATAATTGTTTGTGGAACTTTAATAATATAATTTTTGGAATCCTCTTCCCCAAAAACACATAAAACGATACCCCACATCGGTAGCGGGGTGGGGGTGGTGATAGGGGGTGGTAGTGGGGGTGGATGAAGTAAAAAAACATTTTGAGGTTTCTGCTTCTTGTACACACACTAAATCACATTTTTTTTTCATCCCCTTTAATAATGGGGTGGGGGTGGTAATGGGGGTGGCTAATGATAATATTTTTTTTAGACCTTAGCTCCTCTTGTATATACTGAATACCAATTTTATGGACTCTTACCTGCTTTATTTACCTATTTTCCCCAAATTTACCCCCATTTACCCCGCAACCCTTCGACGGAACAAAATGAAAATATAATCTAGTTCTAGATCTCTTTAAAGTACATATGTGTACCAAATTTCAAGTCAATATCTCAAACGGTTCCAGAGTAAACGTGTGCACAAAAAGAAGACAGACAGACAGACCGACAGACAGAAATTTTTTTTTCGCTCAAACTTAAAATCTCGACGTTTCGTGACATTCTAAGCCTATATGAACAATAAAAATTTAAAAAAACTTTTTTGTCGTTACTATACTTTCACTGGATGTGGAAGTAATAATTTTAAACGGACTTTTTATTTACATTATTAATAAAATGGCAATTCCTCTTATACCCCTCCCCCCAACACCCTCTCTCCCGCACCATTCTGTTGTGTAGGAAGGTTTAGGTTAGAATTTTTTTTGTTTTTTGTGTCTTGATTTAATATATGTACTTGGTCTGATTTTTTTTTTTCAGAACTTAGAGCTTAACTATCTTTGTTCGTATTTTTGTTACGTTGGACGTAGGAGAAGGAGTAAAACGGGCGCAAGTTTATATCTTTCTGCCAATAAAAAAGAGTATTAGAAAAGTCTTCGTTATACCATTTTCGAGCTTGTAGCAGTATGATGATCGCGGGAATGGTTCGGGTAATAATAGAAATTGATATTTTATTAATAATGTAAATAAAAATCCTTTTAAAACTAATTTACACCTGGTAGGAGCATAAAGGTTTATGTTAGTGGGGGGAGGAGTAGGGGGGTTGGGGGTGTTGGGGTGTTGTATAATAGTAGGGGAAGCTGAGGGTGCAGTTTGTTCAAGGGAAATATGATTTTCAATTTCAAAAACATCTAAACATGTGTGCTAATGTAAACTAGTACTTTAATAACAAAATAAGAAGGTCTTGTTCTGATCTAACTTGACGCGCTGAAGCCAATTTTGGGGAAAAAAAATTTCTACTGTCTCATTTTTTCTCTACCTTTTATCCCCTAAAAAGGGCAAAAAAAAAGGTCTTGTCCTAAGGTTCTGATCTAACTTTTCTAAAGTATTTTGATGCGCTGAAGCCAATTTTAGACAAAAAGAAAAATTATATCGTGTCAGTTTCCCTCTGCCATCCCCTTTTACACCCCAAAAAGGCAAAAATGAGGTCTTGCTTGTAGGCTAGTGGAATTAGCAAATATGCATATTGTAATTCATTTCAGGATGCCACGTGGATTAAACGATAGCTTTATTGATTACGAATACGACCCTGAATTTGGTCCACTTTTTGACCGCCGGAACATTGTTTATTTAACGATTTATTGTTGAAAAATTACAAAAAATCGACTTTTTTAAAGATAACTCAAAGACCTTTGACGATAGGTTTTTCAATTTGTAGATACTGTTAGAACTTTGAAAAACGGTTAATTTGAGAGGTGTTTCGTTTAAAACGCTTGAAAATTTGTTTAAATAGTTGCAAAAAACCGCGAAAATTTTCGCAATTTGCAAATATTTTTCATTCTTTAACAAAAGCACTTTAGTACTTGAAACTTTGACAAAATATATCTTTTATCACCTCAAAGTTACCTCTGAAATTTCATCAAAAAATTTTAATTAGTTTAAGAGATATTCAATTTGTTCAATTAAAAACATGAATAATGTAAAATGCAAATTCACCCAGTTCTCATTGTCGTAGAGGGTTGATCTGGACATCATTTTTTTTGTTGAGACTTAAACTTTATGTTTTCATTAATGGTAAATTAAATTTGCATTATTTTCAACTTCAAAATGGCGTTTGAAAAAGTGTCACATTTTGAGGTTAGGTTTTTTGCTAATAACTTTTAAACAGATGAAAATTTTGCAGTGTCGTTCTGATATCTTTGTTGCTGGGGTTCTTTCACACATTTTCAAAAAAAAATGACTGTAGCCTTACTAGAAGCTGAGATGATTTTTTTTTTAAATAAATTCGTAATTTGTTTATTAAAAAACATTAACAGCTGAAACTTGGCGAACAACTAGTTTAATATTTGTAATAGAGCTGAGTTTGGGGGAAAAAATTCAATTTGCAACGATAACAATGATTAATTTTAAATCAGCGTCAGAACAGGAGTGAGAAACATGAGTCTATATCTGTAACACGTTCATATAATGATCGAGACGAGTTCAAATCCGTCAACCAAAAATTTACCGTTTCTCCGATTTTGACTTTTTTTTTAATTTGGGGTAGCGTGATGAACTAATAATATCTGTCATGTCGATTTTTTCCTAATTAAACAATAATTTGTTATAAACAATTATTTTTTGTTAAAAAATTTTTTACCAATTTATTAAAAAAAAAATCATCTCGGCATCTAATAAGACTACAGAGTCATTTTTTTTTAAATGTGTGAAAAGACCCCAACAACAAAGATATGAGAACGATATTGCAAAATCTTCGTTTGTTTAAAAGTTATTAGCAAAAAACCTAACCTCAAAATGTGATATCTTTTCAAACGCCATTTTGAAGTTGAAAATAGTGCAAATTTGATTTGCCATTAATGAAAACATAAAGTTTCAGTCTCAACAGAAAAAAGGATGTCCAGATCAACCCTCGACGACAACGGGAACTTGGTGAATTTGCATTTTACATTATTTATGTTTTTAATAAACAAATTGAATATCTCTTAAACTAATTAAAATTTTTTTTATGAAATTTTAGGGATAACTTTTGGGTAATAAAAGACATATTTCTTCAAAGTTTCAAGCACTAAAGTGCTTTTGTTAAAGAATGAAAAATATTTGCAAATTGCTAAAATTTTCGCGATTTTTTGCAATTATTTAAACAAATTTTCAAGCGTTTCAAACGAAACGTCTCTCAAATTAACCGTTTTTCAAAGTTCTAACAGTATCTACAAATTGAAAAACCTATCGTCAAAGGTCTTTGAGTTATCTTTAAAGAAGTCGATTTTTTTTGAATTTTTCAACAATAAATCGTTAAATAAACAATGTTCCGGCGGTCAAAAGGTGGACCAAATTCAGGGTCATGTTCATAATCAATAAAACTATCGTTTAATCCACGTGGCATCCTGAAACAAATTACAATAAATTTCAGTCTTTTTTTACCAATTCTACTGGACTATTGTCCCAAGGTTCTGTTCTAACTTTTTCAAAATATTTTGACGCGCTGAAGCCAATTTTGAACATCTATCAGCTCAGTTTCCCTTCATCCCCTAAATTTTTTTTGTCCAAAATTAGTTTCAGCGCGTCAAATTACTTCAGAAAGGTTAGATGAGAACCTTAGGACAATACCTTTTCTTTTGCCCTTTTTAGGGGATGAAAGGGGTGGTAGAGGAAAACTGAGCCGGTAAAAAAATTTCTTTTGTCCAAAATTGGCTTCAGCGCGTCAAAATACTTAAGAAAAGTTAGATTCGAACCTTGGAACGAGACCTTTTTTTTGTAGACCTGTGTAATTTAAGGGGGATACATGAATGGGGGAGGGTTGGGGAAATTCCGTTTGGAGTGGAATGGATTAGATATTGAATATATATGATAAAAAAAATTGTTTCGAAATTTTTTGATCAAAAATAAAAAGGGCCGAAAACCGGCCTTATAGGCCCTCCTTTGGTACACATATGTATTTTAACGAGATCTGGAACTAGATTATATTTTCATCTTATTCCGTTGAAGGGTGGGGGGGTAAATTGGGGTAAATGGAGGTAAATAGGTAAATCAAGCAGGTAAGAGTCCATACAATTGATATTTAGTATTGAGAAATTTGAGAATAGGCCTTGATAAATGAGTAATTTACGATGAAAAATCATGAGCGGCCCTCTTTCTTAAAGTGCCAAAAAATTGTTTGCAAAAATTTGCAATTTTTTTTTGCGTACGAAATTTGCATTCAAAAATTGGATAAATAGTTCAACATGTAAGTAACAACTGTGAATATTTTCGGATTTTTTCGTACAACGGTATCCGAGAAAATTTTAAAAAACGAAAATCAAATAATCCCCCACCACTCCTCCAATATGGCGGCTGCAGGCTTGAAATTTTGGAAAAATCATATTTAGGGTAAGCCCCTTCAGATAGTTGATAAAAAGAAAAAAAAATTGTTTGGGGGCAGATTTTACAAGCTTGCTGCTATACCCTTTCTTAGAAACGTTCGCTGTTATAGTAACGTAATTGCCGTTATAAGGTTTTCAATTACTAAGTTTTATGCTATTTGTTTTAAATGTTTTATACGTTATAAATAAGAGTATTATCGTAAAATACATTCCGTACTTGCATTTTGAAATTACTATGCAATTTACAACTCGAATGCAGTCAAATAAAATATAGATTAATAAAATCATTCAGACATTCCTATCTGTTTCCTTATTTGGATTAGGTTCATTAAACTGCATGACAATACAAAAAGGTAAACCACTACGAGAATAAAAATAGACTCAATATCATTTTATCCCACGAGTTCAATACATATGTTGATTTAATTTTTTTCTTGTCCTCAATTTATATCTTAATTTTAGTTTTTTTGTTAATTGAAAATTAATTTCAAATCGATTATTCATCGGTAGCGCATAGCTGCTCTCTTAAGAACCTTTTTGGGAGACTGCCCTATCCTCGCGAGCTGCTGGTTCTCCTTAAGCCGGAAGAAGTATCTTTATAAGCATCTCTTTACCAGGGCCACGGAAAATAGTAATACACAGAGCAGAGCTACTATTATTGGGCCGAGACTACTGAAGAACGGACTCTTTAAAAGCTTGATGCCAAATACCCAAGAGCAGCAGCTTTAATGGCCTTGTGTCTGGGAACCAATATAGTGTTTGACCCAAACTGGGCGGCTACAACCAGTCTCTGACCCAGAGTTCTGTTTTCAATTTTTCTAGTAAGATTTTTTCCAACAACATATAACTTTTTGGCCATATCATCTGTAGAAAGATCAGTATAGAATGATTCAGGGAAAATTAGATACGGCATAGTTGACTAAACACTTATTATGCGTGTAAGAAATGTCGGCGTCTTTGATGGTGCGAAAAAGATCAAATACGTCGACATTTGTTACATGCATAATAAGTCTGCAGTCAACTATAAGCGACGAAGGGGACTCCCTCCAAAACGTTGTACAGTATGTTGAATAATGAAGGGAAAAGGGGGCAAAATATGCGTTCTTTGAGAAAACTTTGTATTTCATATTTAAAGTGAGTGTTAGCGTATAAAACTTGGCATTCATTTATACAGGGTGATTTCGAAAGATGGGGCGGATATTTAACAACAGGTAGAAAATAAAAAAGATCCGTATTTTTTCTTTTTGACTTTTTTCAACTTTTGTAGAGTTGGAGAGGTCATTATTTTCTATATGATGTTAAATTTCTGTACCGTCCTTGTGAAATGCCCGGCACAGAGACAGAAAGAGAGAAAGAGACACAAACATAACTATTACATGACTCACATATATTGAGATTGAGCCTTCACTGTAACCATGGGTTTCTCCAAAATGGAGGAACCGAAAAAATTAAAAAAATTAAAATTGAACGGGAATGACTTGGTCATACCGGAAGATCCTTCATACTTTCATACTTC
This sequence comes from Rutpela maculata, assembly GCA_936432065.2. Taxonomy (NCBI): domain Eukaryota; kingdom Metazoa; phylum Arthropoda; class Insecta; order Coleoptera; family Cerambycidae; genus Rutpela; species Rutpela maculata. Next base: position 246,503,240 of record OW386286.2, on the reverse strand, counting down.
CTTCATACCTTCGTACTTTCATCATTCACCTATTATAACTAGGTGTTCTTCGACATCACCTATCACAAAATATTATGATTAATTTTTGGTTTTGTTAGATTTTAATCTTCGTATTCTTGTTTCAATTTTCGATTCGTGTGACTATGGAGTCGAAACAAATTTTGAATGATATTCTTTGCTGCAGCGATATTATTGTTTTAATGTGTTTCATGTTGCGACAAATGCATTGAGAGGTTTTGAATTGAATTGCTTCATATAATATTAAAATAATTTATGTTACAAAATTAAAATTTTCTAGTAATCGCATCACAAAAAAAATAAAAAACCAGATTGTTTGCAATGACATTTCAAAGAAAACTTCTAGATTGCTTCCAACTAACTAACTAACTGTAATAAAAATATAAGCATTGGTGAATGCTAGTCGAAATTTCAAGACGAAATATCAATTTTACTTTCACATCTAGTGGAAGTATAATAACGCAAAAAAAAAATTGAAAATTTTTATTGTTCAAATAGGCTTAGAATGTTATGAGATTTTAAATTTGAGCAACAAAAGAAAATTTCTGTCAGTCGGTCTGTCTGTCTGTCTGTAACTTTTTTTGTGCGCACAATTACCCTGGAACCGTTTAAATTGAAATGAAATTTAGTACACGTATATATTTTAATGAGATCTGGAACTAAATTATATTTTGATCGTGTTCAGTTGAACAAAACTTCAAAAAAACATTGGTTGGGTAAATTCAAGATGGCGGCTATTACAGCGCCAGCACCATCATCACCGTTTTTGACGAGAAAACGAGTGTGACGCGTCTCTATACATGTTTTTGAGCATGAGGATTCCAAAAATTACCTCTAAAACAACGTTTGAACTATACTTTTAATTGAATTAGGAAAAGAAAGCAACATTTTTGGGGAAACAAAAGCTTACATGAACAAAAACATACAAAAATTACTGTGTCTCTCCAGAATTGAGACAGGTACGTTTGCAGGGAGTACAGAGTTTTAAGCAAGGGATATTTCATTCTTATATCATGTTTTTATCAATCTTATGGTTTTTGAGATTTTTCAATTTTAAAAACATAATTTTCTTGCGTATGCGATCAAGCGCCATATTTAAACCTTTATATCTTTGGGACAGTTTGCCGTAGGAAAATAAAAAAAAACTAAACTATTCGTTTTTTTAATAAGCTTCATTTTTGTACTGTTACCATTTTTTATAGAAAAATATTTTCCGAGCAATTTCCAAAAATCCGATTTTTTTCAAAAAATTATGAAAACTTTCATTATTGAAAGTGGGTATAGAATGAAAAATAATTACTTTAAAAATTCTAAAAAATTTGAGCATGTTAGTAATAATATGCATTAATAATATTAAGAAGGATTTTAAAAAAATTTGAATTAATAAGAAATTAGAGCAATAAGACTAAAAAGAAATGGCGCCTAAATTTTTAAATGCGCTACTTTTTTGTTCGTAACTTTTTTAGTTTCCATCATAATACGTCTCAGTCGAAAGAAAAGTTTAATACCTTTAATTTTTACAAGAATAAAATTTTTTTTTTCATAGTTGTAGTTTTTGAGTAATTTTATATTTTAACGTCGTATATTTTTTCTGATCGTTTCGGCGCTATTTTGAAAACGCAATATTTCCAAAAACTGAACATCGGAGAAAAAAAAGAAAAACCATTCGATTTGTTTTAGTAAAAGCTTTAATTTTGTACCCTTGCATTTTTTTATTAAAGTCCACATTTTTCGAGTAATTTTAAAAAAACGTCTAAGAATACTGATTTTAGGGGGTGAAAATTGCAATTTTCAGTTCGCAATATCTCGAAAAATATGCACTTTAGCAAAAAAGTGTATAAGACCTTACTTTCTTATAATTTGATTCTCTATCAGACTATGTGTGTTTTTTGTTTTTTTTTTGCGACAACCCCCATCCCTAACCAAAAAGCGGGAGAAATGACAATATTGATTGTTATGTACATACTTTATGGAATATGCTGAAGATTTAAAAGCTTCACTTACTGTACTATTAGTAAAGATTTCACTTTCTTCCAATTTTTGAGTAGAAAACCTAACCAATGTTTTTTTTAAGTGTATTTTTGAATTCCCCATACTCAAAAACATATAATTACGCGTTTTGGGCGCATTCCTGTGTCCAAGGGAGGCTTTACAGCACCGATTTCGGGTTTCGGCGCCATATTGGCCGCCATCTTGAATATCTCACTTCCGGTCAGGATTTCAGTTTGGCAACCGGCAGATTCGGATTCAGCGTGGTTGGAATAGGGGAAAAAGACCATTTGCCAAAAAGTAATATGAAATGCTTCTAAATTATTACAGAGAGCTTTTATCGATATTTTGACTAAACTAATATATAAGAGATTCTGAGGTCTTTAAAAAATTTTTCGGCATTAGCCACCCCCATCGCATTATTAAAAGGAGTGAAAAAACAAAATTGTAATTTAGTTTCTACTTGACCCACTATCAATGTGGCATATCGTTTTATGGGTTTTTGGGGTCGACAATTTCAAATGTTATATTATTAAAGTACCATAAACAATTATTTCCACAATTATTTCCACATAGTGGAGTGAAAATATTTTTTTCGTTGTGAGAGACTTGGATAGAAAATCTGGAAGTGGAAGTAGTAATTCCTTGGGCAGGGGTTTTTTAATTTATAACTAAGCCACGTATAAAGCAACATATCACTGGTGCGAATTGATTTGTTGATTTTTTTTATCTAGTTTCATAGTTCGTTTACCCTTTTTGGTTTCATAAAAAGTTCGCAGTTATTGGAATTTATTTATAACTACGAAGATTATAAACAAATGCAAAGAAATGAAAACCATAAAATGAATGAAAAGAAATTTTTAATACCATTATAAAATAAAACCTGCATTAAAAAAATTACAGTTTTACGATGCACTTAAAGTGTAAGCATTTGAAATTTCAGTCTTTTTTCATTTTTAGCCGTTTAAACAAATATTTTGCGGTAAAATCTGGCACAAAGATTTAGTTCAATAAAGAGCATACATAGTTTCAATCACTTTCGTTAAGATTTGTGCATTATTACATTAGATTTCCTTAGTTTTTATAGATCTAGTCTTATTGGAAATTTTATTGCGAACAGTTTTTTGTTACGATGCGATTACTAGGACCGGGGATAATAGGAAAATAGCAGAACATTCTAATTTCCCAATATAAATTGTTTAAATTTGTTATGAAGCAATAGTTAGATTTAATTCAAACTTCTCATTTAGTATATACAAGAGAAGCTAAGGTCTCAAAAAAAATTTTGGCATTAGCCACCCGCATTACCACCCCCACCCCATTATTAAAGGGGACGAAAACAAAATTGTGATTTAGTGTGTGTACAAGAACCAAAAACCTCAAAATATTTTTTTACTTTATCCATCCCCACTACCAACCCCCTATCACCCTACTACCGATGTGGGGTATCGTTTTATGGGTTTTTGGGGCAGAGGATTTCAAATATACTAAAGTTCCATAAACAATTATCTCCACATACAAAATTTTTTCGTTGTGAGTGACTTGGATAGAAAATCTGGATGTGGAAGTAATGATTCCTTGGGCAGCAGTTTTTTTAAAAGCTTTTATTTAACTTGCAATGTTTGTATGTTTGTTTGTTTGTTTGTTTGTTAGTTTAGGTGAAATCTTGCAAGCTGAATTTCGACTAGTTCTAATTAAGCTAGAGCTTTGAATTTGGTACACGTGTCCGGTGACAATGCAACATAGTATAGCCATTATCGGTCTAAATCCAATATGGCGGACGTCCCAAGATGGCGGATCGGCTTTTTAGTCACAACTCCCTTGATATGGGTATCAAATGAAAGTGTTTGACGAGTAAAATACGATAAACAATGTGACGACATTCTAAATCCAATATGGCGGACGTCCCAAGATGGCAGATCGGCTTTTTAGTCACAACCCCCTTGATATGGTTATCAAATGAAAGGGTTGGACGAGTAAAATACGATAAAGTGTGTGACGTCATTCTAAATTAAATATGGCGGACGTGGGAAAGGCGAGGAAGGGGTGGGAAGCGGTGGCCAGTGGTGGGAAGCGGTGGCCAGTGGTGGGACGCGGTGGGCAGGGGTGTGAAGAGGTGGAAAGGGGTGGAAAGAGGTGGGGAGATATGGGAAAGAGCAGGGAAATGGGTGGGAAGAGGTGAGACAGAGGTAGGAAAGAGGTGGGAAGAAGTGTGAAGTAATGTTAGAGGGGGGAGAAGACGGGAGAGGGAAGGGGTGGATTGCGGTGGCAAATGAAAAGGTTTTGTCTGTCTGTTTGTCAAATAAGTAAAAACTAAAAAGTAAAAAATGAAATTATATAAAAAAATATTTTTAAGAAAAAGCTTTTATTTGAAAAAAACTACTAAAAGCAAAAATTTTTTTTTTTAAATTCATACACCTGGAGACCAAAAGCTTTGGGGACGTTCAGTTGAGCACAGTAACTATGCAATAGCGGTATATGACCGCCCCCAAAGCTTTTGGTTTCCAGATGTATGAATTTGAAAAAAAATATTTTTACATTTAGTAGTTTTTTCAAATAAAATCTTTTTCTTAAAAATATTATTTTTATATAATTTTATGCCATTTTAAATTGGTGCACTCAATTTGTAAATTTTGGCGAACATTAAAATGGCTGCATAGAATTGTCTGCCATGTTGTTTGAAAAAAGGATATCCAAATGTACAATTTCCGCCAAGTTTGGTCAAGGAGTACGTTAATTTTTTTTTGCCCTTTTTTTAACTTCGCTCGCGCGCACGCCACAGGTCTGCGGTATTTTCCATTTATATGCCATGTCAGATACGTATAGTAAATACTACCGAGCATTACGTTTGGGAGTTTGTTAACAATTTTGCCCTCTGTCCTATCCCATGACACTCTGCCCATAAGGCTAGGGGCCTAATAAAAAAAGTGTTTATTTGGCGTAACTTTCATGCTATATTCCTTCATAAAGCTAGTAAAAACTCACATACTTGTACCAATAAATATTAATATTCTTTTTTTTTTATTTGCAGGTAAGCATTGCATTCCATTCCACCACAACGTGCTTTGGTAAAGTATGAGGGATTATTAATATTTTATTTTAAGCATTTTTTAACATTTTGTATGCAAACATGCGTAAAATAGAATCGATCAGTACGTATCGGATATTTGTTTAACAAATAAAAATATTAATTGTTTCGCATCATACTATTTGGTCAAATTTCAACAAAAGATATCTAATGACATTTTGTTGTAAAGCAATTTTTTTAAGTTCAATGTTTGAAATTATATTAATTTGCCAATCTTAATATTTAAAAATTTATAAAGCTATTTACGCAAAACTTCTCAATTTGACACCCGTTTTTTTATTAAAAACCAATAAAAAGTAAAACTTTTTGTAAAGAATTAGGTAATACGTGTTTGAATTTAGTATCAAACTTATAAATTGTTTTTAAATCGCACATATAATTAACCTTTCCCTCTAGTGTTATAGTTTAATATAGGTTAAAGATCTTGGATTTTCCCCTTTTCTTATTTTTATTTTGTTTCATCCATTAAATCCTAAAAATTAATAAGCAACAATAAAAAACTTAATAGAAAAATAAGGGAGATTTCCTACTATTGCCGCTACGCCGCACAGTGGGGCAAATAGCTCATTTTTTGGACAAGCAATAATTCCCAAGCCTGGAATTAATGAAATTTAAAAAAAAATTTTTTAAACTCTTCGTTATAAAATTGCCTTTAATTCTATCGAGCCCGAATTTTGAAATTTCAAAATTAAAGGACTTAAATTTTGAATGTAAATTAAAATTTTATCAAAAGATTGTTAAAAAATTATAAAAAATTGTTACTTGGAGTTTTTTTTTGGTTTCTAATCTCATTTCTGATCCCCAATTGCGATTCAAAAAACCAAGATAGCGGATCCAATATGGCGGCCATAATATTTTTTTAAATGAAATGTACATGCACAAACTGTTAAAAATTGTTACTTAGGACTTTTAAGGGTTTCTGATCGAGAATCTGAAATCTAAATTACGTAATATCGTAATCCAAAATGGCGAATCCAATATGGCGGCCATAATATTTTTTTAATTGACATGTAAATGCGCAAATTGTTAGGGGTCTTAGAGATTGCTGATCATGAACCTGAAGTCCAAATTACGTAATATCGAAATCCAAGATGGCGGATCCAATATGGTGTCCGTAAGTTATAAAGAATGACAAATCAAGAAGGAAACTGTTAAAATTTGTTTTTCGGGGTTTCGCAGTTTGCTAATCTCGTTTCGGATATTAAAATTTCGATATTTTGCAAACCAGATAATTAAATTCAATATGGCTGCCATAAATTTTAAAAAAAATTATGATGTACATGTGATAATAGTTAAAAATTGATACATGCAGGTTTTTGCGATTGCTGACTACGCATTCGTAATTTCGAATTCTAAGATGGCAGATTCGAATATGCCATCTTATAAAAAAATGAGATAACCAATCAAAAATGTTGACATCTTTAAACCTAATTTTTAATAATTTGCGTATGTACATTTCATTTAAAAAGATATGGCCGCCATATTGGATCCGCCATCTTGGATTACGATATTACATAATTTAGATTTCATATTCATGGTCAGAAACCCTTAAAAGCCCTAAGTAACAATTTTTATCAATTTGCGCATGTACATCTCATTTAAAAATATATTATGGCCGCCATATTGGATCCGACATCTTGGATTTCGATATTACGTAATTTGGAATTCAGATTCGTGATCAGCAATCTCTAAAACCCCCAAGTAACAATTTTTAACAATTTGCGCATTTACATGTCAATTAAAAAAATATTATGACCGCCATATTGGATTCGCCAATTTAGATTACGATATTACGTAATTTAGATTACGATATTACGTAATTTAGATGTCAGATTCTCGATCAGAAACCCTTAAAAGTCCTAAGTAACCATTTTTAACAGTTTGTGCATGTACATTTCATTTAAAAAAATATTATGGCCGCCATATTGGCTCCGCTATCTTGGTTTTTTGAATCGCAAAATTCGGGGATCAGAAATGAGATTAGAAACCAAAAAAACCCCCCAAGTAACAATTTTTTATAACTTTAAACAATCTTTTGATAAAATTTTAATTTACTTTCAAAATTTAAGTCCTAATTTTGAAATTTCAAAATTCGGGCTCGATAGAATTAAAGGCAATTTTATAACGAAGAGTTTTAAAAAAAAAAATTTTAATTTCATAAATTCCAGGCTTGGGAATTATCGCTTGTCCAAAAAATGAGCTATTTGCCCCATTGTGCGCCGCTGGTAAAAATAAAGAGTTTGAATTTGTTTATCGTTAGTATCGTTCTTGGGGTACGGACCTACTAGCATCTTCGGTATGTGCGCTCACATTTAAATGTACAATTTTGTTTTACAAATTGATCGCTTCGATGCATGCAGCCTGATCATCTAGCTGCGTAGCATCTTCACCATTTAAGCTTGAAGCCTCGAGCTTCATTTCACCACCTTGTCAGGAAGAATCAGGAATCGAGAAAATAATATGCAATGACTAAATTTTTTTTTCGTGGGTAGTAATTAGAAAAGTGGAAAATATTTTTAAAGTTTTTTGAATGTATTTTAGTACTAGTCTCTTGAGGTAAAGCTTTGACCCCAGATGTTCTGTGACTGGACCGCAAGACATCTACCCCCCCCCCGTTTCTGAGGGCGGGGAACATGATGGTGACAATATTCTCTGATCTACCCTTCACCTACTACCCCTAAACCTAAAAAATCACCCCTTTTTCCGATTTTCCGGTGCTAGGCATTTTTTTATCGGAAAATTTTGTTAATGATAGTTTATCCAAAAACCGCAAATCCAAAATTTCATAAAAATAAAAAAAATAAAAAATTTATAAATGTAAGAAATATAAAAAAACTACAAATAATTACTTGAAAGCTACCTGGTAGATTGGGTTTAATTTGACAGAAGAGGTATTTTAAAACGATTTTCGTCAAATAACTCAAAAAGTATTACATTGATCGAAAACATGCTAGAGACAAATAAGAAATCTACAAAATTGAAGATAAATTCAATTTTTTTCTCTAGAGTCAATGGCTTCGGAGATCTGGAGGGATAAAGATGGTGTTGGAGCGTTTGTAAGATGAAGTATTTAGTTTAAATAAAACTTACTCAAAAAATGTTTATTTCTGCATCACAAAAAATAAAGGACCCAATCAATGTGCGCTCTCAAGTTTTTATTTAAAAAAATTTCTCCATTTTGTTATTGTAATTGGACAGTAATTAATTTTCTGTTTCAAAAATACTGTTACTATCACGTAGATTACCTAGATTCTCAAATTTGTGTGTCCGTTTAAAACACTTGCTTTAGAAAAAAAGTCATCCTCCATATTGAAGCCGCCATCTTGAATTTTTTTAATTTTGACCCCAGATTCGTAATCAGCGATCTCAAAAACGTACATATCTTAAAATAAAGAAGTAATACTTTTTCAAATATTAAATATCTAAATTACCCTTTGAGGGTAAGAGCAAATGCCCAGACCATATAGAGACTGAAGGTGATATCTTTTAATACAATAATAACCTATAAAGGAAAATGATCATTACATATGAGATTATTTCTAAATTTCATATATTTTTTACCTCTAGGTACTGTAAAATTTTATTGATTTATTTAAATAAATTACGAGTTGTGTTTTTTTCTTATTAAAAAAATAAGTATCTATATATATATATATATTTTATTTTGTTTTTATGAATATTTTATTTTTTGTAAAACAAAAAGCTTTTGTTATTCAACAAATATCCACAAAAAATGTAACTCACTGTCAAAATTTTGTTAAAATTATAATTATTTATAAATAAATGTAAAGGGCTGTGAAAATCACTCACATAGGTACAAACATTTTTACTATAATTTAAACAAGCTAAAAACGTACTCTTCGCCAATTTACTCAGCTTTTTACATATAATTGTTATACATTCTATAGGATACTGTTCGCAGTTTTCTTGTAAATAATGTTAGTTTGTGGACATGCTAAATTTTGTGATACCATATTTGTTGTGAAAAAGATTATATGAAAGAAAAAAATGAAAAAAAAATATCCAACCTGTGTGGGATTCGAACACGGGACCTTTGGATTGCAACGCAAAGCAAGCAAGCAAGCAAGAACAATTTTATTTTAAATTAAGAATACATATTGTCCTCCCCGCGCACTCATCCGGAGCCAGCCATACATCCACGGTGCGAATCGCCATGGTAATTGATTGACTGGACGGAGCGAGGCCGGATTGGATAAAAATAAAATGAAAATATAAACACAATCTCCTTTCGCAGGATAGGCGAATTAACAAGTGCATAAGGTAAAACATGTAAAAAATAAACTTAAAATAATTGATATATACAATACAAAAGAGGCTGGTGTAAATAAAATATCAGATATATATGGCTGGTCTTCACGGGAAAATTACTAACCAAAAAACCCGTTCTAAGCAATGCAGTCAAAGCGAACGGTAATGCAAGACCGCGCAATTTATGGTTTCAAATATTTGGTTTTCTAAAGATTTTGATATTCAAAAATAAATTGTGATTGGGAAGAAATAATTTAGAGAAACAAAACAAACAAAAACAACAAAGAAAAACAAAGAAACGAGTAAAGATCAGAAATTATGTTTGAGAGTTTTTATAGATAGATAGAGAAAGGCGGTGTGGCTAGTGATGTTGCCGAAAGATGGGCAACGCCTGGTATGGTAATTTGTTTTAGCCACTGCGCCACCACATATTGCTACGAAAATTGATTGTCTGTGATATACCTATATCTTTCGACAATCATACATATTTCAACTCGTACTTCTATGAAACATATATTAGTACAATTCATAAACAAAAAAAATATATTATGGAAATAATATTTCGCAAGATTTCCATTTTAGTACAAGCGAAAAAAATTAAGAGAATATATTTTTTTTAAATTAAATAATTAATAACTTTTTTATTTCCCGATCGATTTTCTTCAAATACAATAGGGTTCTTCCCCTAGCTAACATTAATTTACTTTCTAAATTTCAATACAATCGGACTTTTCGTTCTTAAGTTATCGTGCTTACAAGAAACGTGACGGACGGACAGACGGACAGACGGAAGGACAGACGGACATTTTGAAAGTCGTTCAGAATTCGTTCACTAACACAATGATATGAAAATTTTTCCTCTACGAGCGATATTTACGATTTTAGAAATGTGCCGATCAAATACAATATACTCTTCGTTTTTGCGAAGAGTATAATAACCTGATATGGCGTAAAATAATTTTATGTCAAATATCATAAAGATTTGGGGAGACACTGTTTTGTTCCTGAGTTATGTTTAAAATTTTTGACATTCCTCGTATAGTATCCATTTGCATCACGTTTTCGACAAATTAGTTTGTTGATTCCATCATTCTTCATATTTGTCTGCAGCTTTTGTGGAAATTTTCATTGACCTCAACTCGATGGAATTATTTATTGACAATCCGTTGAAATGGTACTAAGCGAACATTAGTTTTATCTTAGAGACGTGTGAAAATTACATGCGTTATTTACACTTTTTGCAGATGAATTTGTAGCACATCACAAAGTTCAAAATAAACCGGTCATAAACAAGGACTCAAGGCACATGACATCAGTAATATTTGTCTCTTGCTTGTCTTAAATGACATAAAATATTGTTTATAATTGTACGTCTACTGTTACCTTCAAATATAATTATATGCATAATGCATATACAGTGACGAACAAGAACAAGAACTCTTCATACGTTTTACATCGACAAGAAATTTAGTATGCCACGCCAAAGTTCATTTTTACTTTGTTATGTAGTCAGTTTCGAGACAATTATATCCGGATAATAATAATAATAATAATAATGTTTATTTGGAATTACAAGATTACACAAGATTACACAATGTAACAATAAAGATGTTTACCAAATAAACACTCAGGTTTCGCAGAAGTATTCTAGTGACACTTGTTTGCGATTTTGAGTGTGAGAACATTTCATTTTTACACTATCTAATATCTATCTCTATATAATATTTATTTATATACAATAATACTGCACATACACAAAGCACCTATAAATTAATAAATAGTAAAACTAAACATGTAAGAAAGTAAACAAAAACATCACAAAAATTTTAAATAATTAAAAAGTTGCCTTGTAAGATATTATTTATTCTGTCCCTAGGAAATTCTAATATCCATTGTTTTACCTTTTTTTTAAACTTAAACATGTTTTTCAAATTTCTTATGTCATAAGGTAAGTAATCATACAATTTTGCGGACAAATAAGTGTGGTTCTTTATACCAACTGTCTTACAAACTTTTGGTTTTACAGTAATTGTATTTTTTAATCTGGTGTTATAATTATGCTTTTTAAAATCTATATTTTTTGTTTTTTGCAGGTTTACTAAAAGAGAGCATCCATATAATTGTCGAATATCCATCACAGCCATCTCTTGAAACAAACTATTGCTTGAGTATGTGTATTCTTTATTTAATATAATTTTTATGAACCATTTTTGCAAAACAAGTAATTTACTTAAGTAATAATTTGCCACCCCTCCCCAACCTATTATTCCATAAGTCAAGTGTGACTGTATCAATGCAAAATAAAGTGTTTTTAATTGACTAATACTTAGGAACTGTTTTAGGTATTTGAAACGTGATAATAAAGCTCTGGTTTTGTTTGTGACATAATTTACTTGTAAATCCCAACGAAGGTGTTTGTCAATCACAATACCCAAGTATTTCATTGATTTTGCTTCCTCAATGACTAGACTTGATGTTATATTCAAAGGACCGAAGTTAGGTAGATTATTCGCTAAAGATGTAAATGGAAGGTATTTCGTTTTCGAGTTATTTATAGTCAACATATTTGTGTCAAACCAATTTTTGATGTTTTTTAAATCATTTTCTACTCTTTGTTTTAGGTCCTGCCATGTGTCTGCACTATAAAATATAGCGGTATCATCAGCAAAGCTTAAAATTTCACCTGCGCTATTAAGGGTAAGTAGACTGTTTATGTAAATAATAAATAAAACTGGCCCTAAAATAGTTCCTTGAGGGACACCCCAATTTACAATTTTTGAGTTACTTATAGTCTCATTAATTCTGACATATTGGGTCCTCCCTGTAAGGTAACTTTTTATGAGTTGGAAAGCATTTCCCCGGAACCCAAGATTTTGCATTTTTGATAACAGACTCTTGTGACAAACAGTGTCAAATGCCTTTGCTAAGTCAACAAAGACACACAAGGATGGTTTATTTTCATCTAATTTTTTATAAATTAAAGCTGTTAAATAGGCAATAGCATCTTCTGTGGACTTTCTTTCCCTGAAACCAAACTGCTTGTTGGATATAATATTAAATTTGTCTATAAATTTTACAATTCTATTTTTTAGTATCTTTTCAAACAATTTGGCAACATTAGAAATTAGGGTAATAGGTCTATAGTTGATTAGTTTTAGTTTATCGCCATTTTTATATAAGGGTTTTATAACTCCAACTTTTAATATATTAGGAAATATCCCTTGTGCAAGCGAGTTATTGATTAGATAAATGAGTGGTTGCTTTATTTCATTTAGGGTCTCTTTTAGGGTTTCGGCTTTAATATTATCATATCCAGGTGCCTTTTTTTCTTTCAAACTATTAGTGATCTCCCTTAATTCAGTTTCGTCAGTCTGTTGCAAATATATCGAATTTTCAAGGTATTTTTCGTTATCAATAAGATGAATATTATTTTGTATTTGCTTTGCTAAAGTTTCACCCATGGTAATATAGTGTTGATTAAACGTATCGGCTATCTTTTTTTCATTTTTAATGATTGTATTATCAGACTCAATTTCTTTTATAATTATTTCGCTATTACTTTTATTACATATTTGGTTTACAGCATTCCAAAGTTCTTCTGTAGACTTGTTATTTTTATCTATAATACTATTATAGTAATGCTTTTTAGCATTTTTAATCAGTTGCGTTAGTTTGTTTTTATATTTTTTGTATTGATTAACTATTTCTCTGTTTTCTGGATTTTGTTTTATTTTCTGATATAAAGAATTTTTTTCTTTTACGGACTGAAGGAGGCCTGGCGTTATCCATTCTTTTTTACCTTTGGTTTTATTCCTTTTTTTTATACATTTTGTATTTTTATTTATGTAGTACGTGAATTTGTTAATAAAAATTTCCCACTGTAAATTAATGTCTTCCTTTTGATACATATCTGTCCATTGTTCTTTTTGTAAATCGCGTTGTAACTTGATATAATCTATGTATTTTTGCGTTGTATAATTTTTGTTAGTTATAGACTTATTATTATTATTAATATCCATGTACAATAAAATTGGGTAATGATCTGAAACTGGTGTTTGAATTATAATGGGAAAAAACTTGTTTTCTCTTTCAGTGCTTTTGATAAAGAAATGATCTATGATAGACTTTTGTTCATTTTGTACCCTAGTGAACTTGTTTATAAAGGACCTGAAATCATGCTCATTTAAAATGTTTAAATATTCTTGACAGAAATCGTCATCCGAGGAAATATTGATGTTTATATCTCCAGTTAGTATATGTGCATAATAACATTTATTTATTTCCTTTAAATATTTTTTTAATTCTTTATTGAAACTATAGGGACATGTATTAGGTGACCTATAAACACAAGTTATTAAAATATTTCTATTGTTTATATTTATGTCTACTTCAAGTAAATTTAAATTAATGATATTATTGTTATATTTTATGTTTTTTAATTTATATATTCTATGATGATATGACAGACATTTTTTAATTAATACTACTACCCCATCATTTTTGTTAACATTTCCTTCATTATACAGAGTGTTATACCCATTCACATTAAATAAAGCTAGATCCTGAATTTCAAATGTTTCTGTTAGTATGATAATATCAAAATTTTCTGTAAATTGGTCGAGCAATAGTAAAAGTTCATCAAAATTTTTTTGTAGACTTCTGATGTTGGTTTGAAAAATTTTTATATTGGTATTTAAGTTTAAGTTTGATATCAAGTTGTTGTGCTCAATTACATCATTTGCAATATTTGTTTTAATATTTTCATAATTGTAATGTTTTATATATGGATTCATTATTTATTTTGTTCCAAATTCTTACAATTCAAAAATAAATTTAATATACATTATATTATGTTAATAACAATGAATAATAAAAGAACTAAATATATACTGTACAATAATTAACGGTTCCGAAAATAAGTTATATGACTTAATTTCTCTTTTTTTTGTTTTCTTTCTGTTCGTTTTCCTCTGAGTTTGGTCTTTTCTTGTCTGCGACTTTTGTGGTGTTGCTTGAATTTTGAATATTGCTTCTCAGGGTCCTTCCTTTTTTCTCATCGTTACATAATTCATCACGATTTTCCTGGAATACAATGTTTTCTCCCACTTTTTGTGCGTAAATAGGTGTAGTTGGGGCACTTCTTGTGTTTTTGTCTGCACTTGTTGATGGTTCTTGTGCATTAGTATCGCTTGATACTTGGTCTTCACCACATAATAAATTTTCTACACTATAAAACTCACCGTTTATAATCAGTTTATTTTTATAGATTTTTGCGTTATACTGTTTCTCTCTCGCTTGTTTCAAATGTTTCACTAATATTTTTCTATCTTCGAGTTCCTCGGGTGTTAGATCATTGGTTATATATATTCCAGTTCCTTTAAGTTTGTATCCGCTTCTCAGTATGTCTATCTTCTTTTTATAAGAAATTAATTCTAATAAAATAGGCCTGGGTTTTTGATTCTCAACTGGTTTTCCTATGCGATGTATGTCACGGACTTCTGACAGTGCGCAAGATATCTCTAATGTTGTCTCTATAATATCCTGGATAACACTTTGTAAGTCTGTTTTATTTTCGTTTACTCCATATATCACTAGGTTATATTTTTTTTGCTGCTTTTGTGTTTCGAAAAGTTGGTTGGTTAGTTTTTTGTTTTCACTCTCTAACGTTTTCACTTTCTCCTGGATTTCTTTTATTTCTTTGCAGAAGTTTGTTTCTATTCGTTCAAGTCTATTTTCTATACGTATATTATTGGTATTTATAGCTTTAAGTAGTTGATATAAATCTTCATTTGAAACAGTTTTGCCTTCATCTGATACTTCCTCAGGCATACTTCAAGTATACTAAAATTATTGAAAGATTCTTCTAAGTGTTTCTATAGTGTGCGATTTCCTTTAGAAATTTCGCTTTTTGCTGGTGTATAAAAAGTCCATATAAAGATTTCTAGCAATTTGTATATTTATGGTGTATAAAAACTCAATAACAAAATCTCCTATCAATGTTGGGCTGATAAGAATAATTAGCCTCCAAATAAACTGAATAATTGCACTTTGTAATATCTTTCTTAGGTAAATGTTTAAAGCTAGAATTATTATACTATATGGGTACTTGCCACTAACTTTACTAAAATGCACTGTTTCTGGTAAGAACTTCTTATTCGTTTTCTATATTTTTAACTATTTGTTACAGAGCTCTTTCAATCACATGCTCTCTACTTAAAGCACCACACACACAAGGAAGGATGTAAGAAATATTCAAGTAATTGGGTTTTGAAATAATACGTAGCAACATTAGTGGAAACGTTTTTATTATTGATTATCACTATTCTACAGCCTATATGTATGGGAAGTAAAAATAGCAAATTCTTAGTAACTTCGTCATGCTAAATATAAAAAGCAAAAGTGTTATTTTTGCGTGATACCTCCTATTAGACAGGGCATTAACAAGAAAAAAGGATAGTAATACAATACCCCAATTTATCATCTGCCATTCGCCCGGTTCTACATAGTGATGAACTACCTATTCCTAATTCACCTCAAGAATACAGCCTTGAATCTGACGAAGAATCGGATGATAATGTAGATGACGACTTAGTCCAGCCATCAACATCACAAGATCCCGATTTCTCTGCCGAAGTGTCCGGTGGTGAACCACACAAAATTAATCAACGCGAATTAAGTGATCTTATAAGATACCTTGATCTGCCCAAGGCAAATGCGGAGCTTTTGGCATCTCGATTACAACAATGGAATTTACTACAAGAAAATGTTAAAGTTTCCATGTATCGAAGTCGTCAAAAAGATCTTATACCTTTTTTCAAAATGGAAAATGACTTGGTTGCCTGCAAGGACATTGACGGTTTAATGAGTGCTTTACACATTCCCCATGATCCTAGTGACAGGAGACTTTTTATTGCCTCGAAACTTAGTCTAAAAGCTGTGTTACTCCACAATGGAAATAAATTACCATCAATTCCAATCGCCCATGGTATCCACATGAAGGAAAATTACAGTAACATGAATGTATTGCTACAAACTATAGAATATAACAAGTATAAGTGGCAGATTTGTGCAGACTTAAAAGTGATAGCTATCTTACTTGGTATGCAGCAAGGGTATACCAAATATTGCTGTTTTTTTTGTGAGTGGGACAGTCGAGCGCGATTAGAACATTACAAAAGTAAAATTTGGCCGCCAAGACTGGGTTTTGAATCAAGAGAAAAAAATGTTGCTAACATTCCATTAGTTGATTCACAAAAGGTAATACTGCCACTACTCCACATAAAACAGGGGCTTATGAAAAACTTGGTAAAAGCTATGGACAAAGAGGGACGTGTTTTCAGTTATTTAAAACAAAAATTTCCCAGACTTAGTAATGCGAAAATTAAAGAGGGAATTTTTGTGGGTTCTCAAATCAAGAACCTTTTCAAAGATGCTGAATTTGACAACATTCTAGAAGGTAATGGGATGCAATATGTCATTAAAAGTCCACTTTCTACATTCACACCTAGATTCCTTCCCAGAAAACTGTGGTGCAGTAACTGATGAGCATGGAGAGAGATTTCACCAGGATATTCAAAATATGGAAAAAAGATATCAGGGCAAATGGACTTCTGCGATGTTGGCAGACTACTGTTGGACATGTATAAGAGATGCTCCAGAAGTAACTTATAAGCGACAGGCTAATAAGCGCAAGAAGAATAATTAATTTTCTGATTAAAGGGCTTATATTCTAATTAAATATATAGTATATAACATGTATTTGAAATATATATCAAAATGGCAAATATTTTTTCGCATGATGTAATTAATTGCTTTTTTTATTAAAATTATACCATAATATGTGAGTTAGGTCAGTTATTACAATTTTTAGAGCCAACAATTTTTTTATGACTATGTTAGACGTAGCTGGGACCAAAACAATGCAAATAAGTGGTTTTGGTTAACGATACAAAATAAAAGTTAAAATTTGTAGGTGTGTGATTATTGTGTTATACCGTGTGTGTAATTTCCCATTAGGCATGTACATTCACGTAGCGCGAGAGATTTGACAACACCGTCAGCCGTAAATTCGTCCGTCGATGGAGCATTCCAGCTCTGTTATTTCATTTCAGCCAGCTGGTACGCGCGATGTTTTAATTCTTCTCCCCATGCCTAGCCCGCGACTACACACACGGTATCACTTATCATTTACACATTCATCCATTCGTCTAGACATTACCAAAATTTAAAGTTAAAGTTTAGGTAGACTAGTATTACTATGAGAAGATGCCAGGGCGGAGCCAAAATGCGCGAATATTTTTACCAGTGGCATAGCTTTATCTGGGGTATAGGAATATGTAATTGCAATAAAAGTTTCGCGCTCAAGGAACTGTGAAAATGGAGTAGATTAAAACTTGCCAACTGTTACGAGTAACCTTTGTTCAGGAGAAGTGTAAGAATAGTAAGTTCTACTAAACTTTGCCTAATAAAGTTGTTTTATTATTATTATTACCGTCGCCGCCGCTCTACTGTAGGGCACCGCCGCTACTGGTGTTGACATTGAATGTCACGTAATTCTTTCTCATTGGTTTAGAATGATGGAGCGCACAAACTCGTTTCTGCACATATTTTTTGCTGGCATCTTCTCATAGTAATACTACTTTAACACATACAGTGATAAATCCTTGGTCTACCATATATACACAACGTATGGGTAAGTTCCGAAGCGTCAAAGCGAAATTACACACAAAAAGAAGTGTTCTGGTCTGAAGACCATACCAGTGTATCTTTATGTATTTGGTCCCTCTGAAACCGAATCCAAAGTCAGAATTGTCAAATTCTCTGTTTTCACCCCCAACCCCAAAAAACACCCCAAAAACAAAAAGAAGTGTATCCTTATACAATGTGTCCACGGCAAAGCGGTATCATAAATGACATTTTTTTTTGGATTACAAACACAATTTTTTGTGTTCTGCTCTTGCTTCACTCAAAAACTATTTTTAGTATCTTAGAATTTAAAAAATTTATAGAGGGCGCTGGTAACAGCTTAAAAATAAAAATCGCATCAGGTAAAGTGCCTTTTCTGTGCAAAATATTGAAAAATATTATTAGAAAAACTTGCTCAGAATTAAAAAATATGACGTTGAACCAAACTACAGAACTAAAAACATTTCTTTTAATTTATAAAATTTTAATTTTTTTTAATATTATAAATGTAATGATAATTTAAATTCGTTTATTCTACCCACGTTCCTCCATTTTCGACACACATCTCAACTCTGTTCCTAAATTCTTTGTAGCTATTTTGAATAGCTTGGAGGTCAATTGAATTTATAGCATTTATAGCTTTCAATACATTTACATCCGTTGTTAAATCATCGGAATAAACAATAATACCGCTTTGCCGTGGACACATTGTATATTTAGACCCGTTGAAAACGAATCCGAAGTCAGAATTGTCAGAATGGCTCGTTTTCACCCCCCGACCTCAAAATCCCCCCCCCCCCCCCCCAAAAAAAAAGTGGTCTGACCTGCGGACTACACCAGTGTATCCTTTTGTATTTGGACCCTCTGAAGTCCAAATACAAAAGGATACAAAATACAAAAGGATACACTGGTGTATCCTTTTCATACCTAACCCCCCAAAAACATCTCCAAAACAAAAAAAAGTGGTCCTGCCTACGGACCAGATCAGTGTATCCTCATATAGCTGGACCCGCTGAACTCGAATCCGAAGTCACAATTGCCACATTGGTTCGTTTTTCGCCCCTAACCTCAAAGAAACACCCCCAAAACAAACAAAAAATGGTCTGTCTGGCGGACCAGACCAGTGTATCCTTACCAAATATACAACGTGATCTACCAGGGCATGCGGAAAATTTAACAGTAGGTTTTCCCCACCGAAAGGAGTAAAAAAAAAATGAAAATTTTTTAAAAAATGACCAAAAAAATTACCTTATTTTTTGTAGGAATGCGCCGCCAATGACTTCAACTAATCTAACGTAACGCCGTACAACCATATAACTTTATCAGACTTGGGATTGACACTACTGACAGCAAAGCTGGATAATAAGATAGAAGTGACTTTTTGGTTTTTTTTTTTTTTTTTAATGCCTTATTTATATTAACGTCCTGGCGAAGTTTAGCTAATGTTACTCTACCACTTAACCAGGACGGCGAGATGAGTTACGGTAACCCATCAAAGTGATGGACTCGCCCGGCCGTGCTTAACTTCGCCGATCGAGCCCAGTCACTGAAACCGGTACCGTACCTCACCTCAAATCACACTACAAAAATACCGAAATAAATCGAAATAAATCGAAGACATCGATCTCATGCTGAAATGACAAGCAGATATACGAGATATTTAGTTAAACCGGTCAATGACACGGCCGTGTAACTATTGTTCAACCGGAAGCAAAAAACGCGGCTGTCTAGGGGTCTACACACGATCCAGCGGCACGGAGCCAGCCTTGTCGGCATGCTTTGAACTCATTCGTAAAAGTGAATTGGTTCGCTGGAATTCCAATTATCTTCAAAGCGTACCAACAATGTTGACTACCTGCCGCTGGATCGTGTGTAGACCTCTTTTTTTGATCTCGCCGGCCGGCTTCACTTTTTATGCCAATTAAGGAAATGTAAACAACTCGAATACGTTCTTTCACCAGTAAGTTCGTCGACCTCTTCAGAATTAGGTCAAGACTTACACAACATCAGTAGTGTATCTTCTCAAATTGACTAATAATTTAATATACTAAATTACCTCAGAATCCTCTAAAATTTTGCAGGGGCTTTCCCACATTGAAGACTAGCACACCATTTTATTTTCCGCATTTTTTGGTAGATCACGTTGTATAAGGACTGGTATGGTTCGCAAGTCAGACCACTTTTTGGGAGGGTGTATTTTTGGGGTTAGGGATGAAAAATGAGCCAATCTGACAATTCTGACTTCGGATTCGGTTTCAGCGGGTCCAAATAGATAAGGATACACTGGTCTGGTCCGTAGGCCAGACCAGTGTGTGTGGCTGTGTTGTTAACTCCATCTCTTCTAAGAACCTCAATTCCTCAATTTCCACATAATTCCACGAAATTTGAACTTAACAAGTCGAAATTTCAATTTATTTAGTTGAAATTTTTGGATGATTCAACTTAATAAATTGGTATCTGTGTAGATACTACATATCAGGTTTATCCAAGGTATGTGCACAAAATTCGTATTCATATTCTAAGCACAAAAACCGCTGCCTAAGGAATTACTACTTCCATATCCAGATTTCCTACTAAGACGAAAAAACAACAACGAAAAAAAAAATTAACACTGTATTTGCGCTCCATTATGTGGAAATAATTGTTCACGGAACTTTAATATTATAATATTTGAAATCGTTTAATCTGAAGAACCTATAAAACGATGTAACACACGGTAGTGAGGTCTTTGGTTCTTGTACACACATTAAATGATAATTCTAATTTTACTCCTGTCAATAATGGCGTGACAATGGAGGTGGTAGTGGGGTGGCTGATGCCAAAAAAAATTTAGGAACTTAGCATCTTGTACATACGCTAAATCCCAATTTTATGGGCTGCTTGCTTCACCTATTTACCCCCATTTACCCCCAATCCTTCAACGAACTAAGATCAAAATATAATCTAGTTCCAGATCTCGTTATAATATACTTAGGTGTACCTTTCAAGTTAATATTATAAACCGCTCCAGAGTAATCGTAGGCACAAAGAAGTTCAACAGATGTCAGACAGACATTTTTGCTCAAATTTAAAATTTCGACGTATCACGACATCTTAAGCCTATTTGAGCAAACCGTTACCGTTATTATACACTCCATTATGTGGATGCAGAAGTAAAGTAAGTCGAAATGCAAGTTAGCATGCATGGAATTTAATCTATCCTTTTTAATGAAGATAGAGTTCTTTGAAGATCAGACTCTCAATTTAGTTTTTTGTAATACGCACCTGCTAGAGGTAGAGCGACTATAATTTGGTGGTATACTTTAAATTCAAAGGCCGTTCAAATATTTATTGGTTGAAATAAGATTATACAATTTATAAGAGTAGTAAATTGTCTATTATTATTGTAAAATAAATATTTATTTTACGTCTCACCACACTGTTCATAGTAAAAAATGTACGGTGATCCATAAGACCTTTCATATAAAAAATTAATTTGCAATATTTTTGTTGTTGTGCAATTTCATCACCAGGATGAAGCGTTCGAGAGAGAAACAAGCACTGAGTCCGTGCTGGGTGTGGTTTTTCGCTTAAAAATGGATGAAGCACCTACCGAATACATGAAAACTCTTTAGATATTTTCTTACCACTACCGAAAATCTCCAAAATATAAACTTTTTATAAATACGCTTTTTATAAACCGGCGGCTCGGTGACGCAGTGGTTAGAGTGTTAGAGTGTTAGTCTTGGAATCACGGGGTCCCGGGTTCGAATCCTGGCTAGGGTATGGATTTGCAGTGGCGTTTTTCACGTGTTGCCGAGACGGTAGCAGTGGGCTAGACTGCGGTTGTGTGAGAGACAACACGGTCTAGTCGCTCTCCTCTCCTGAGTTCGAGTCTCAGCTGCGGCAGAAGGCAATGTCGCAGAGAATGGGTGTTATGATGTCTATGTGTGTCCGTCCGTTCTGATTGAGTGGTAGAATAGCCTACGGCTAAATTTTGCCAAGACATTAATCTAAATAAGGCGATAAAAGAAAAGAAAAGAACAGTGAAGTCACACTAAGTGTCAAATAAAGTCCATTGCTTCACATAAAATTTAAACAATTTATGTTGTAAAACTAAGAAATTTTCTGCTATTTTCTCTATTACCTCGGATCTTAGCATTCCAATCGCAAAAATAAATATACCAAATTCTACCTAATAAAATTTCGAATAAAACCAAAGTATAAACAAAAATTTTTGATAATTTGTTAGATTGCAAAAATAACCATTAAAAATTAACTTTATCATTTAGGAAATAATATAGTGAAATAACGCACAAATCTTAATTGATGTAGGTGAAACTATGACTTTTATTGAACTAAACCTCGTGCCAAATTTTAGCGTAAAATATTTATTTAAATGGCTAAGAATAAAAATAAACTTCAAAGTTTCAATAGCTTATTGTTTAAGTGCATGACCCGTAGGATGCCAATTAAAAAAAAAATAGGTTTTTACATGCATTTTTCAATAGTGTTAAGAAATATTTTTTTTTACAAAAGAACGTTCCAATAATACAATAATTTGAAAAATTTCTAAAAATAATTTAAAATGTGGGTGTCATTTCTTATAAAAACAAATTTTAAACAAAATATTTTAAGTTAAATTAAATAGACCAGCGAAAATCCATGAGAAAACATGATTATTTAAAAAAAAGTACCGGTATGATAAAAAACCGCTGCCCAAAGAATCACTACTTCCACATCCAAATTTCCGAGAGAGGGTAGTAGGGGTGGTTGATTACAAAGAAAATTTAAAGCCTTTGGTTCTTGTACTCACAGTAAATGACAATTTCTTTCCACTTAAAATGGGGGGCGAGGGTAGTGGGGTGGCTGATGGCAAAACAAGTATTGACTCCTTTGGTTCCTGTACATACATTATCAATTTTTATGAACTTACTTGTTTGCTTCACCTATGTACCCTCATTTACCTCCCAAACATTCAACGAAATATGATCAAAGTATAAACTAGTTCCAGATCTCGTTATAATACATAAGTATACCAAATTTCAAAGCAATATCATAAACGGTTCCAGAGCAATCGTGCGCCCAAAAAAGTTTCAGACGTACCCACAACCTACAGACATAATTTGGTTTTCTCTCAAACTTAAAATCTCGACGTTTCATAACATTCTAAGCCTATTTGCCCAAAAAAAATCAATTTTGTTTCACGATTACTACACTTCCACGATGCGGAAATAATTAAGGAAGATGTGGGATTAGTTGTCTTATCTCTGGATTGTTCAACCAGCAGAGAGAAAAATGTAAGCATTGAACAACCAATCCAAATCTCAAGAAGAAACATTATTTAACGTTATTTTATTTACGAGCTGCTGAAATACAAAAGCTAACGCATCTTGTCTCCAAATTCAAGTAGAACATTTTTTTAAATGATGGTCTTCTCATCTACTTTCATAATTCGTTGGTTTCTTAAATAATCCACAAAATTATTTGAATTTGTTTTTAACTACAAATTCAAAAAATCTAATCGAATTAAAAAAAATGTTTTAAATGAAGAAAACATTTTTTCTTAATGCCATTGTATAATACGAATAAAAACCTAACTTTTGAAAAAATTGCCTCCCTACGAGTCGATGCACTTAAACAATAAGCGATTGAAATTTAGATTTTTCTTAAATTTTTAGAACTTAGTTTGAGTAAATATTTTACGTTAAAAATTGGCAGGAAGATTTAGTTCATGGTTCGATCTATTTTTCTTTAGATTTGTGCATTATTACATAATATTTCTTAAATTATCCGAACAGGAGAATTTTTACGGTTTTTATTTTTGCGCAAGTAAACAAATCATCAGAAAGTTTATGTGCAGATCTAGTTTCATTGAAATCTTTATTGTGAATTTCTAATTTGGTATTTTCATTTTTGTGATACGATTACTAGAATCTGAGATAATACGCAGAAGATTTTAAATTTGTAACGTAAATTGCTCAAATTTTATATGAAGATTTAATCTATAACATCTCTCATTGCACTTGTCACAACTAAAACAAATTACAATCATAAAATCGCTGCAGCAATTTGTTGAGTGCTTCGACTAGTAAGAGGACAATTTAAAAAAAATGTACATGTACTTTTCAATGGTATTATTAAATGTTTTTTTTTTAATTTAAAAGGTTTTTTTTTGGAATTTATAAAAAAACTTAAATGTATTGCAATTTATAAAAAAAAAGCTTAAACAAATTATTTTATGTTAAATGAATAAAACAATAAAATCTACATCTAATAAAAAAAGTCCCGTTACGATTCAAAAACCGCTGCATAAGGAATCACTACTTCCTCATCCAGATTTCCTATCCAAGTCGCTTACAATTAAGAAAATGTTGAAACTATATGTGCACTCCACCATATGGAAATAATTGTTTATAGAACTTTAATAATATTTGAAATGGTGGTAGTAGGGGGTGGCAGTGGGGTGACATGACAAAAAAAATTGTACCCTAGCCCTAGACCATTATTCTATTTTTTTATGTTGATTTTTCATCTACCATTTATTTCGTTTTCTTTTTTTTTCATGAAAAAATCACAGTTATTTGATTTTGTTTATAACTACAATCTCGAAAATTGTAAACAAAATTTTAAAAATGAGTTTGGCTAACAAAAATATTTTTGTACTTACGCATTACTTTTGCACAAGAATAGTCTTAACTCAGTGAAAGTTAGAAGGTCTCAATGAAGAATCTAAAATCTAAAATAATCAACTGTAATTTTGTAAAGATCTCTGTTCTTTCACAATTAATACAAGAAAGCTTTTACGCAATAAGATTTCCAACACACTAATAATAAAAAATTATTAGTTCAGTTACATTGAGCATATTATTTAAATGCTGTGACGAAATTCACCCATATCAAGAATTGACGTACCCTATTTCATTATTCCACACGTTCATGGTCCAAAGTTAAGTAATTGTTATCGTCACAACACGTTTCTCGATCAAACTAAATGAAGCAAGGCATCCTTGATTACCCAAAACTCTCCAATGATTGACAGTCCTCACACCTTACGCAGTTCAAAAAAAAATACCAATATTCATCCGGCCAAGCTGAAAACGACATTAAATATGGTAGGGATACAGACAAAGCTGTCTTACTGCTAAGTAGACTTGAGTAGTCAGTCCGACAACCAACCTTCTCACTGACCACTGTGTAACGTGCGTGTAGTGTTTTAAAGTTTGTTTGGTGTGCCGCATTAACAAAAGGTATACAGTGTTCTGTGTAACGAAGTGAATGAATTTGTTGTATATTTTGAAACGTTGAGGATTCTCTGTGGATATGAAAATGATTGCTTGATAACAGCACTAGGATGAGTAGACACTCTGCGGTCGAAGTAACAAAAAAGTGGTTTTAAGACCACTTTTGATTTTCTTCTTTTGCGAACGATTCTCTAATATTATTTAGCATTTTGGTCGATGAAAAGTATAACCCCAATAATTATTCTCCGGGTAAAATTAACAAAATAACAAATTTCGTGGCATTCTTTAAAAGAATAATACCGCTTAAATACTTTCTTTAAAATTATGTAAACGTAGAGGTGCAATATTTTTAATTTGGTGGTTTAACCGTAATTTAAGCATTGTATAAAAATAAACAGCGTAGCCCATAATATCATACCCTACCTGGTTTTAAATTGTAGCGGGAATGCGTTTTTATCCTGATATGGAGTGCAGCATGTCTAAAAAGTCACTTCCTTTTGGACAGGATTATACAGGGTAACTCGTAAGTTGATTTATTGCATTAAGGACATGTCAGTAGAGTCCGTTTTCAAATAATTTAACCATAATATCCATTATGCAAAGCCTAATAGTTTGTTAAGATATTTTAATTTTTGTTTTTTTAGAAATGTTTAAAATTGAAAAAGTTAAACTTTTGTAATATTTAAGTTTCCTACTTTAATTTACAAAGTTATGTAATAAAAATATATTTTTTTAAATAAATACCTGGTATTTCTGCTTACATCATTGTTAAAAAAAATATATTATTTTGGGTAATCAGCAGATAACTTTCAAAGAAAACATTCGTTTCTTTCATATACCATTGGAGCAAGTCTGACCAAAATAGAAGATCAACAAGAGTTCCCCCTACGAAACGAATTGTCGACTTCTTCCTAACGTTCAGCATGAAAAACAATAAAACAACCACTCTTTCTATATAAAAATATGTTAAATTCTTTGATAGGATAAAAGCACAATAGTAAAAACCCACATTTTTAAACCTTTTGTAAATAAAATGTAATAAAATTAATTTTTATTTACTAGGGTTTACAAGTGTAGGTTTTAGCTCTTGTTTTTTATCTTATCAAAATATTTAACATATTTTTGGTGCATAACTTGTGCTATTGTGTAAATTAACCCGGAAAATTGAAATATTAAGAAAAGTTTTTTTTTAATCTTACGCATTTCTAAAAAGTGAACAAATTAAAATGTCTCAAAGGCTATTGGGTTCTGCATAAGGGATATTTCAAGCCTGTAGCCGCCATATTGGAGGAGCGGTGGGGAATTTTTTGATTTACGTTTTTTAAAATTTTCTCGGATACCGTTGTACGAGAAAATCCGAAAAAATTCACAATTATTACTTACTTGTTGGACTATTTACCCAATTTTTTTCATAATTTTTAAATGCAAATTTCGTATGCAAAAAAAATTGCAAATTTTTGCATATAATTTTTTGGCACTTTTAGAAAGAATTCTACAATGAATTTTTCATCGTAAATTACTCATTTATCAAGGTCTATTCTCAAATTATTTTCATATTTTTAAAAAACGTGGAAGATAGTTAAAAAACGAGAAACTGCATTACCGACCATCCTCTGGCCAATTTTCCACAGAAGAGTAGCGAAGGAGGGGGAGGGGGGTATGTCAGACTTGGCAAAAGTTGGAAATTTGAGATATAAGTTCTCCCCCCCGCTCATCATTTTTTTGGAGGAATTATTATTTATTTATTTATTTACAGAGTTGGCTTCTTAAGTTTTATGAAATTGGCAAATTTGAAAAATAAGCCCCCAAAAAATTTGGCTCGCTACGCCTCTGCATTTTCAGTACATGTCTAAAGGTGGATTAGAATATTCTTTTCCATAAAAAAGTTATTCAGATATTAGATAAGAAAATATGATATAGTTTTTTAGTCTTCAGTGATGTTTCTCATCCCATTAATTTCTGCTAAATCATTGTTGTTGCATGGTGTTTTCCCTGATAATTTGCAACAATATAACGCTTGAATCATAAGACCATTTAATGATCGAACTCTGCTGAGTGTGACATAAGCTTACCCAGCGACGAAAAACTAAGTAAACTACGGCATAATCGTTTGTGTTACCCTGCATCTTCTGTACAGTCAATGCCCACGATCATATGAAAATGCATGCCGCCTGCTTGGCGCCGCCATTTTGATTTTTGACTTTTGACCAAAGATTCGTAATCCGCGTCTCTGAAAACATTTACCATTTTTCAATTTTGATAAAAAAATCGTAATCCGCGTCTCCAAAAACCCCCAGATATCGAATTTCAGTCGTACCGGACCATAAACGAAGAAAATCCGTCATCTTGGCTCCGCCAATTTTTTTCAACATTGCATTCTCAAAAAGGACTTATATAACTGTGCAAAATTTCAGCTTAATAGGATAATAGGAAGTGCGATAAAATTCCATCACAAATTTTGAACCGAAAATAGTAGTTACAAACATTGCAACTTAAATAAAAGCTTGTAAAAAGTAATAAAGCAAATTTCGGAAAAAGAAAATTCATTTTTTTTGCAATAGCGAACAAAATAGCGCCCTGTATATTACGTAAGGTCACTCCAGATAATGTACATAATTTTTTAAAACTGCATCTTAGAGTGCACAACATTTTAAGAGCATCTTTTGAGAAGCTAGATTCCTGACACTGTCTCAAGATATGTCCAGGTTTCTTACAGTAGTGACTCTTGATTATTATCACTCTTTTTCATACCCATATAACTGTTTTTTGAGATTTTTAATTCTTCTCTATGATTTTCCCATCAGCATCCAACTTGACTTAAGTATGAAATACTTTTGTGATAAACTACCCAAAATCTTACATATTAGTAAAAGATCAGGTAAATTACATTTGCACTGACTATTGGCTGACAATATGTTCTTAACATTTTCAACTTGTATTGCATTCAAGAGATTTTTCAATTTTAAAGAGTGTGTATCAACTACATCAGCAGATGTTTTTGTCTGACTAACGAATTGTGTACAAAACTCGGTCCTTTCTGATCCTTCACTCTAAGTTTAGGAAGGTGCCACCACTCACTTTTTTGTTAGAAATTTTCCTCGCTACAAATTTGGTTATATGCCTTTGCATTCTAATTTCTGCCATTTATTCGACGTTCGCATTTGAAGAGTGCGTCATGCAAAAAAATCCATTTTTGGTGGTTTTTTGTTTTTTTGTAACAAGGCAGATTTGGACAGTCCCAATAACTGAGGTTATTATTATCATTATCCCTTTGACAAATTAAATAGCTCTATTAAATATTAAATGAAGAACTAAATATTAATATTACAAAATTATTAAATGATAAATAACACAGCCCCACAAAAAAAAAGTTCAGGCCAGCGAACCAGACCCATATATCCCCATGTATTTTAGGTCGCTGAATCCGAATCCGAGGTCAAAAAAAATCGTACACCCCCAAAATCATTAGCTAGAGCCAAAAAACACCCCTGGAATGGGGTAAAAAGGAGATTAAGCTACGAGAATAGTTGTTACATCTTAATCAATCGAATTATACAAATTAAGGTTAAACAGCAGCGTACATACAATAGATATGAAACACACCCCCAGGGAGGGGCGAAAACTAGCTCCCATATATAAAAAAATCGATCCAAAACAGCAATGACTGCTGAAAAAGCTCGAGATGTCTAAGTTTTGTTAAAATGATAAGAAACTGCATCAGGTCCGACGTAATCTTCATAAACTGCCCTTATAGGGTTGAGAACAACCACCCTTAAGTTTAAAGGACACAAAACAAGAAAAAACGTCTAGTCTAGTTTCTTCTCACTTACACACAACGCAGGTGTTTCGAATTTTTATAGAAGTCACTGTAACTTTCTATGGATAAATCTAACACAGGGGGTGGCTTTCACACCATCTGAGAGTTGACGCTGTAGGACGTTGATGGTACGTAAGTTTCTAATTCTATTTTAGAGTGCTACGCAAAATAGAACTCCTGTTGGATTTTACGTTTTTTCTTTTTTTATGTCCTTTAAACTTGGTTGTTTTCAACTCTATAGGGGCAGTTTATGAAGATTACGTCAGACCTGATGCAGTTTCTTATCACTTTAACAAAACTTAGACATTTCGAGTTTTTTCAGCAGTCATTACTGTTTTGATTCGATTTTTTTATAAATGGGAGCTAGTTTTCACCCCTCACTGGGGGTGTGTTTCATATCTATTGTATATACGCTGCTGTTTAACCTTAATTTGTATAATTCGATCGATTAAGATGTAACAACTATTCTCGTAGCTTAATATTTTTTTACCCTAGTCCAGGGGTGTTTTTTGGCTCTGGCTAATGATTTTGGGGGTGTACGATTTTTTTTAATCTCGGACTCGAATTCAGCGACCGAAAATACATAGAGATAGATGGGTCTGGTTGGCTGGTCTGAACATTTCTTTTTTTTTGTGCGGCTGTGTAATCCGGCATAAAGGACCAAATTTAAAATGTTAATTTTAGACGGTAAAAAAGGAAATCTGGTTCTGTGCGGAAAATAAATATGAAACATATATTGCGGTAGCTAGGAAAATGAATGTTCGCGCATCTTAAAATCCTGTGATGGCAAATATTGAAGGGATGTCCCTTGTCTTCAGATGCGGTAGTTTTGATAAAATTACTAGAATGCGGTAAAATTCGGAAAATACAATAGAGCACGCGTTAGCACTTCCTCTTCATTTGCGGTTAAGGAGCAGGCCTCTACACTGACTAGAAAATGATCAGCGCCTTTACAGGCAGGCAAAAATTACTAAAATTATTTCATACTAAAATTTTAACTACATTGACTAAATTAATTAAAAAAAAAATTAAAATCACATATTTTTACTATTTCCGTGTCTATACTTTAACAGTTTCCATACGTTTATCTTTTATGTAAAATAACATAACATAACATAAAGACACCACATAATAATATAGTAGATGTAAAATATTTCTAATAAATCATGTTGTCAGCTTCAAGCCAAGTAAATTCTTAAAACTGCTTTTTAATTTACTTTTCTCATCTCCCTTTAATTTATGCATTAATGCATTTTACGTCAGCGTTAATGCTTTACATATAAATATATCCCTTTTAACACCAATGTGTTAAATTTTTACAGGCATGTGTAATGATTTGCTATAATCGTTATTTATAGCTAATAATCTAAAACTCTATCTATACAATTTTATAATAAGTTATTTGATGGATAGCGTCAAAAATTTTGCTACTTCATAAACGTAAAATTTTGCAACCTAGTCCTGGTGATTTCTCATGAGTTCTTAAAAAAAATGTTTATAACTTATTAGTTGCTTTTCTAAGGAAATAATTTAGCAAACTTACATATAAAATGAGGTGCTAATTTCAAAAACAAAGCGTAATAAAACTAACAAAACAAGTAAATCTACTACAGTATTAACTTTTGTGAGTAATAGTATATAAGAATTTTAATATAATAAAGACAGACCATTAAAAAGCCATGTTTACTTATTGGGGAAATTTAAATGAATAATCATTTAGGAGCAATTAAATATACATAGCTTATCAGCTTTGTACAAAGTAAGTACACGTAGAGTAACTATTTGTTAAAATATAACTTACGTATTTACCAGTTTGCACCCCCGGGAAGATATAGCATTCCAAAACATTTATTAGATATGGGTCACTTTAAAATTTCATTGAAAAATATTTTGAAATTATGATAAGTGTATATATATTTTTACATTTTTATAAATTATCTTTTTGTAGTTAAGCGCATATTTACTTGTTTTTTTTTTTAAATTTTGATATATTCTATGTTTTGAAAATTATTCATTTTTATGTAATTACCCTTTATGTAATTACACCATGGTGTATTTATGGTCAATGAAAGATCTATCTGTCGATCATTAATCTAAAACGTTTTATTTCAATTTATGCAAAATTTAATTGTGAAAGTTTTTTTCTGTTCTTAGGAATATTTAGAATAATTGATAGATTTAAAAAAGAACGCAAATAACTCCGTCTAGGCTTTATCTGCTTTATTTCAAAAATAACTTTTTATTTCAAGTTGTCTCATTTAGCACTTGATTAATAGTAGATTGTTTAACAACTTTGCAAAATTGGTAGTTTTCTAGTTTCTCTGAAATTATTAAATTTATATTAGCCTGAAAACCCGTTTTTCGTACCCGTTGAACTTGCTGGTCTTTTGTGTCCTTATTGGGAGAGAAAAAGAATAATAATACACTTAAAATTTGCTATAAAATTTAATTAAAAAAACTGCTGCCCAAGGAATCACTACTTCCACATCCAGATTCTCTATCCAAGTCACTCACAACGAAAAAACTTTGTATGTGAAAATAATTGTTTATGGAACTTTAATAATATAATATTTGAAATCCTCTACCCCAAAAACCCATAAAACGATACCCCACATCGGTAGTGAGGTGGGGGTGGTGATAGGGGGTGGTAGTGGGGGGTGGATGAAGTAAAAAAATATTTTGAGGTTTCTGGTTCCTGTACATGCACTAAATCACATTTTTTTTTTTCATCCCCTTTAATAAGGAGGTGGAGGTGGTAATGGGGTGGCTAATGCCAAAAATTTTTTTGAGACCTCAGCTTCTCTTGTATATACTAAATACCAATTTCATGGACTCTTATCTGCTTGATTTACCCATTTACCCCAAATTTACCCCAATTCACCCCCCAACCCTTCGACGGGACAAGATGAAAATATAATCTAGTTCTAGATCTCGTTAAAGTACATATATGTACCAAATTTCAAGTCAATATCTTAAACGGTTCCAGAGTAAACGTGCGCACAAAAAAAGTTACAGACAGACCGACAGACAGACCGACAGACAGACCGACAGACAGACCGACAGACAGACAGACCGACAGACAGACCGACAGACAGACAGAAATTTTTTTTCGCTCAAACTTAAAATCTCGACGTTTCATGACATTTTAAGCCTATTTGGACAATAAAAATTTTTAAAAATTTTTTTGTCGTTACTATACTTCCACTGGACGTGGAAGTAAAAGAGAGAGATTTTTGGGTTGCTATCATGGTAACAAAACGAGTATATAATAGTATTAATCCAGGCGTTTTAGTTGTAAAATTGACCTTTGTGCTACGAAAACATTTTTGTTTATTGTGTTTATTTGGACGTCTTGAATAACACTTGGTAGTTACGCCATGATACGCCTGGGGTCCTATTCTCCAGCTTAGGAGAAGTGAATCGAGGTATTTTTTCTCTTTTTATTTCATTGTGTTTCCCATTTCTTTCTCTTTCCTTTCTCCCGAAATGACCATTCCCTCGACTGGAGAATAGGGGTCCTGGAGGATTTCGTGAAAACCGCGTCGGAAGGTCGCGGAAACCACGGATTCGCGATTAACTCAGTTTTTATGGCCCAAACGGGAACAACACCTATTATAAAAGTTGTACATCTGTAAATTCTCTACCTTAATATCATTTTCAAAAAACCAGGAAAAGGAAAAGTGGAAACAAAACATTCTACTGCCAGCATGGACAAATATCCAAATTGCTTAAAGCATATTTTGTTTTTGCACGCCCTGACAGGATGCCACCTCCGCCTTGTTTCACAAAGGGAAAACTCAAGTGTTCAAAATGTTTGAGAAACGGCCGGATTTACACCCATAAGCATATGTGTTCATGCAAGAAAAATGTCCTTTGGACGAACTGATTTGTAATGGGATGAAGATTATTCTTGCAATACATGGTCCTACCACCAGCACCAGACATATTGTTAAATTCAATTTTTTGCATCTGTGCAGGAAAATGTAGCTGTAGGAAAGTAGGACTGAATTGTTCAGCAGCTTGTGGCTTGTGGCCTTTGCCACGGTCACTTCTGCTTGAATACCGCACCTATAATTGCTATGAATGAAGAAATGGACGACGCATCAGAATGAAAGTAATGACAACGATTTGTCATTGGACGATAACGTTTCAAATACCGAAGGAGTCGGAAATATTGACTAGTTTAAGATCCGGCATGGATTAGGCCTCCTGGGGAAACCATGTAAAAAAAGCGCGCCGAGCATTCTACCTCTAAGATGGTGCGGAAATGAATGCATTTTTTGACTTATTCACTGTAAATAAATGTAAATAAAGTGTATAAGGGATTCTGGTAGAGAATAAAGATCACCGAGCTCTGTAACAGCCATAGTTGTCAACCCTACAGTTTTTTCAGTAGATCTACCGTTATTTGGTTTTCTTCCCAGTTTTTAGTCCGACCTGCTAAATCTACAGTTTTTTTTGCATATAGATCAATTATTTTATTAAGGTATTACCTGAACTTTTTAAAATAAAGTTTAGTTCTTATAAAATATTGTTCATTATGAGCAGTGATTCTAATTCCGATAATATAGCGTCTACTAGTCATAGTACACCTAAAAAAAAAAAAAAATATACGAAATATGAACAAAAGTTTATTGATTCGTGGCTAAATGACGAAAGATTTAGTGGATGGTTAAAAAAGAGTGGGAAAGGTACAGACTCGTAACTTCCTTATTTTTTAAGCTACGACCATGTTCGTCACATCAAATTGTAGATATTTTTAAGGCCTTTAAATATGCATACAGAGTGATTTTTTTAAAAAAATTTTTGAAAAAATTACGAAAATAATATAATTTCCTTGAATATTTTTTTCCCTCACCCTGTACATGAACTTTGTTAATGCTTTCTTATAAAGGTTTTAATTAGCTTCAATTTATGTTATTACGTCATATTCGATATTCTCTTTCGTTTTAGAGAAAAAAATTAAAAACACTCCTTCCGATTCCAAACTGATTTTTTTTAAATAACTGAAAAAATGTAAATAATAATTTTATGCTTTCTTTGTAAAAGGCATATCATATCACAAACAATACTCAACGTAACAAAACAGCAACAAGAAACAAAAGAAATAAATATTTTTAAAAATAAACTTTATTAAAATGTACTAAATAATAGGAAATTGCAAAATTTTTATTAAACATAAATTGAAGCTAATGAAAACCTCTATAAGAAAACATTAACACAGTTCATGTACAGAGTGAGGGAAAAAATATTCAAGGAAATTAATTTTCTTTTCGTAGTAATTTTTTCAAAATTTTTTTTAAAATCACTCTATGCATATTTAAAGGCCTTAAAAATATCTACAATTTGATGTGCCGAACATGGTCGTAGTATAAAAAAATAAGGAAGTTACGAGTCTGGGGAGTTTTAAGTGGCGAACCCTGTATAGTAAAAAAAAAACAGCAGATTTTAACAGTTTCACTAAAATAAATTCCCAGTTTTCTACAGTTTTTTTTTGCTTATCTACAGTTTCCTCATCTAACAGAGTTGGCAACAGTGGACTAACAGCAATATTTAATTTTCATTCTGAGACATAGAAAGCAAGATAATTACGAAATATGGGGTGCGAAAGAGGTCACGGAAACTTAGTCCGCGTCGTATCTCCAAAACGGTTAGGCGTACGAAAAAAATGTATAGGACCTTTTTCGAAAAAAAACAAAAGTGGGACTTTCTTTGTGCCCCCCTCCGGCCCACCTCCTAGACGTCAGGACTTTCAGTATGTTCACTCCCTAAGCACCCTGAACAACTTTCTAAAGGAACCGCTTAGGTCCCTGCTCACGCACTCTATATCTCCTTAATTGATTGGACTATAGGTGTTGTTCCCGTTTGGACCATAAAAACTGAATCCGCGAATCCGCAGTTTCCGCGACCTTCCGACGTGGTTTTCACGAACTCCTCCAGGTGTGTCGTGGCGTAACTACCCAGTGTTATTCAAGACGTCCAAATAAACACAATAAAAAAAATCGTAAGGCACGAATTTGGCAGCCAAAGTCTAAAACGCCTGGAGTATATATTGTTTTATTAGGAGTAAAATTTATACTTTTTTGACGAGTATGTAGGTTTGCCGGACGAATGAAGTGAGTCCGGCAATTACAGACGAGTCACAACAATGGCTTTTACTCTGAATAAAACATGTTATTTTTTCTTCAAACGTCGATTAGCTAAAAAAAACCAAGATAAATCTCGAATTTCACCACCAAAAGCGCATTGTGTTAATATCGCATGGCCGGCGTATTAAATAAAATACGCGTTGCTATGGATATTACTTTTTCTGCCGCTTACAGCGTCAGAATAGTATATTGTGTATTTAGGTGTGAAAGCAATACATTCCCGGGCGACGATGCAAATTGTTCCAACAAGCATCGAAATCCGGGAATGTGCTTTCACACCGAACTGCACATACTATTTTTTATGAAATCACAATCAATATATTATTATAAATTAAGGAATTTGTATTAATGCATAACATTTCTTCATTACAATCTAACTGCTTACTAATAATTGCAATTTTAATGTGAGTTGGTTTGTCTGCGTGTATTTATTTACAGTCTAAAATATACATAAGAAACCGTACGGGAATGTTGATCGTTGCTTGGCAACGGATCTTTTCCTGTCTGTTTTCTGATAGTTTCTTAGAAACGGACTAAAATACTCGAATTGTGCATTTTTCGATCTGAAATCGCGCCGAAAATGTAGACATTGCCAATCGATTTCAGAAAAAAGTACTTTTACCTCCATTGTTAATGGCAACGCACAGCCGTCTAAAAAGTCAAATTTTAATGACATGAATTGAATTAAGAAATGTCATGTTTTTTTGACGTTTGAAGAAAAACATTTTTTTCTTCAAACGTCAGAAGAACATGACATTTATTCCAGTTTATTCTATAGTTCTCCCAAGCGTCTTCGCAAATCCTCGATCTCTGAGCTTCATTCTTCCTAATGTAATTTTATGTTCACCGAATCTTATACTGAATGGTCTGACTCACTCACTCACCTAATGTTTGTTACATTCACTCAATACTCTATAAGCAGTTTTTTAAATTTTATGCATGGTTTGTTTTTGTCAAAACAGATCTCAACGTGTTGCTCGTTTAAAATTCTATCCTAATATCAAAATCACGTAGATGATGTCGTAGATTTTCATATAATCATGTATGGTATGATGGATTTTGTTGATATGTCTGCTATCAGACCGTGTTGAAAATGTATTCTAATTGCATAAAATTGTAAATATAATTTTCTGAAAAAATAATAATTATGGAACTTACTATCGAGGCTTATTTGAACATTTTAAGAAACTTTTCCTAATAACGTTTTGTTCCAAAATGGTCTCTTGACATACTTTTGCATTTTACGCATTTGTGAGCACACAGTACATGTTCTGGAGCTTTTTACCATATCGGCTTACTTTCAAATATGAGCAAAGTTTCTTATGAACGATAGCGTCTTTTCGAAAAATTGAAAATAAAGAAGTTTTTCCTTTTTTTGTGTCCATTCGTAGACACGCCGTATATAATTTTTAAAAATTTATTACTAAAAATGCTTGCTGATATTACATGAAATATCGCTAATAGTATTTAGTTTTTCAGTTAATAACAATATTATTAGTACAGGGAAAGATTGAAAAAAATGATTGTAACTCGAAAAAAAATTGTGCAGACTTTAAACTTTGGTTATAAGTTTAAAATAGGCCAAAGTTCACGAAACAAAAAAAATTACTTGTTTTATGGATCCACGGGAACCTATAGGGAGTAAGATGTATTTTTAATAAAAAAAAAAAAAATATTCTCCATTTTCTCGGGAAATATGGCATTTACAAAAAAATTGTTCAAATAAAAGTTATTTCTGGCAAAATTATCTTTAATTTTGTGTTTCTAAATTAATTTTATAGCAATAATTAACCGAAATACTAGAGGGTTTAACTTCGGAATAATATCATATGAATTAGGTCTCGTTCATTTTGGCACTTTAATAGTAAATGCATAAAAGTGAAGTAAATGCAGAGGTTTCTGTATTAAAAGAGGGATTGCTAATTTATAGGGGGTGGCACCTAAAAAAAAAAAAAACATTGGAGCTGTGGATCCGTAAAACTCCTAAACTTTTTGTTTCGTGAACTTTGGCCTATTTTGAACCTACAATCAAAGTTTAAGGTCTGCACAAATTTTTTTCGAGTTAAAGTAAAGTTGTCCTGTACTATATCACTATGTGACACCTGCATTTTTTAAGCAAATTATACCACTTAATGTTATCTTGTTTACTGTTCAAATAGTTGTGTGCTGTTGTTTTCTAAAATATAGGTTTTAATTCTTTAAGAGAAACCACGTAAGCAGCACATAATTTTTTTATTATTTCTTTCTATATTACATACAACAAAGTGTTACAAGTTCAATCGCGAACAAACGTTACACATTCATAGAAAGTGAGAAGACGAGGCTTTCCAATGACATAATTTTAAAGAGATGAGGTAAACGTACGTATGAAATAACTCCTGAACGACGACATCCTCAATCAACAGAGAAATAAATAATTGTGGCTTTTTCTTAATTGAGCATGGCGGTTCAGAAAGGCAGAAGTTTAAATCTAGTGTTAGGTAATGTTACAGATAATCAGTGCATGTTGTTTTTTATTTATTAATTGTATTTGGGCTAAAATGATTTCGTCATTCATCAGCTAATTTGTATTGGTAACCTTAGTTAATATTCAGTGGAATATTTCAAGTGTCCTCTACACTACGAGAATGTGTAAAAGAAAACATTAAATGTCAGAAACCAGAATTAAACAAATACAGGGAGCGCCAGTAGAATGGGAACATTTAAAAACGCAATAAGTAGGCAATATTATTACAAGAAAGACTTTCCTCTTCTTTTTATTCATAACATTTTAACAGACATATTGTGGTTCTTGCATTAATCTAGTTGGCTCCCGCTTCCCGTATGGTACGTTTGACAGCATCATCTGTGAGTACCGCCATTACCTGGTAGGCTCACTACCTCGTTAAAAACACTATCCCATCAGTTCCTTACTGGCATCAGCTGTAAGTTTTCAGCTGATGTCAGAATACTAGGTCATCAGCAAGTCTAATCCTTGGGCATTTTCTGATATTTCTGTCACGCCAAATTTTGCTAAGTTAACATATTATCAGTTGCCAGTATTGTCCACAAGGGCTCCAAAATATACTTCTTTATTACCTTGCAACCCGCCTCGCAAATAAAACTTCCTCTGAGTACTTCCATACAACGCCTCCATAATGCATAATTTCCAAAATACCAAACTTCCTCCACAACAGTCTTCTCCCATAAACCTTGCTAATTCGGCAACCCTATCGTTATCAATCCCCTCACATCTAAATTCTCTGACGTGTCGAGACATCCACCTATAAATTGTATTTTTATCTCCTAAACTTAATTATTGTATATGCCATTCGAAAAAATTAAGCAAAACACAAAAACAAACAGAAAATAAAAATTTCAAAAACAATATAAAACGAAAAAATTACACTAAAACTAGCACAAAAGCATGGGAAATAAACTAATAAATAAAAACTAAATAAGAGAAAAACAAATATAACAATACAAAAAAAGAGAATAATAATTCTGTTACTACATTTCACAATCGCAAAAATATATTTTTATTGGAGCCAAAAGCCATTCAACATATTAGTTGCTTCTGTAAGTCGGACAGACATGTCACCAATTCAGAGCCTAATGAGACTATGCCCCCCCCCCCCCATTTTCGAGGATGCTGAACACGATGGTGGTGGTTTAAACTTTCTCCGAGTTAACCCCACCTCCAAACGGCCAGAAACCATCCCCCAAAGGGGTTAAAGCGGATACTGCGTCTCATACCGACTAAACCTGCGTCACCCCGTTTTTGAGGATGCTGAACACGATGGCGGTGGTTCAAACTTTTTTCAAGTTGACCCCACCCCCCAAACGTCCAAAAACCACTCCCGAAAGAGGTGAAACGTGGATACGCCGTCTCATACCGACTAAACCTGCGTCACCCCCCGTTTTCGAGGATGCTGAACACGATGGCGGTGGTTTAAACTTTTTTCAAGTTGACCCTAACCCCTAAATGGCCAAAAACAACCCCCGAAAGGGATGAAACGCGGATACGCCGTCTTATACTGGCTAAACCTACGCCCCCCACCCCCCTTTTGAGGATCCTAAACACGATAGTGATGCTGGATCTTCTCCCCGAAGCAAACTAATCCCTCAAACGGCCAAAATCTACCCCTTTGATACCCGGTTTTATAAAGTGCACCGGGTAAGAGATAATGAATCATATGTTCACAGTTCATTGAATACATACCGGATGATGATTACAGGTTTCTTGATTGACTGTTCAACTGAAAAAATAGGCGCATACTTCATGTCTAGTTTTTAGGTGGGAAAATCAGGTATAAGGAATCACTGTACAATTTCATTTATTTTATTGTATTAAATAATGAACCTTTTTATTGACGCATACAATTACTTATTTACTATATATACTTATTTACTATATATACAAGTAGAATTACAGGGTTCGTATACCTCGTAGTGAGCATCACATCCTTCAACTTCACAGGCTTCATCAGCCATTTCGCTATCAGATTCGCTAACGTGAATTTCGGGGATCAGATTCAACAACATAATGTCATTATCGGTATCATTATTTTTTTCAGTTGAACAGTCAATCAAGAAACCAGTTATCATCATCCGGTGTGTATTCAATGATCTGTGAACAAATGATTAATTTTCTCTTATCCGGAGCACTTCATAGAACCGGGTATCAAAGGGCATTTTTGGCAGTTTGAGGGGTTAGTTTGCTTCGGGGAGAAGATCCAGCATCATCATCGTGTTCAGCATCCCCGAAAACGGAGGGTGACGCAGATTTAGCCGCTATGAGACGGCGCATTCTCGTTTCACCCCTCTCGGGGGTTGTTTTTGGCCGTTTAGGTGGGGTCAACTCGAGGGTCAACTCGAAAAAGTTTAAACCACCGCCATCGTATTCAGCATCCTCGAAAACGGGGGGTGACGCAGGTTTTGCCGGTATGAGACAGGGTATCCACGTTAACCCCTTTCGGGGGTGGTTTTTGGCCGTTTGGAGGGTGGAGTTAACTCGGAAAGAGTTTAAACCACCGCCATCGTGTTCAGCATCTTCGAAAACGGGGGGGGAAACATAGTCTCCTTAGGCTCTGAATTGGTGACACTTTTCGAGGTTTTTCCGACACACAGAAGCCACTATATCTACACCAGAACTATAAAAAAAACTAAATCAAAACATAAAGCACACATGTGTATTAGCAATAATTATTAAACCTACTAATATTAATAAATAACCATAAACATTATTATTTGACACCAACAACCCAAGGGAAGCATCTGTGTATGATGGAAAGCCCCAGGATCTACACACATACTCCAGTCGTGTCTGGGTGGTTTCCATTTGTTCGGTTTTCACTTGAATCATACTCAGAGTTTATTGTTTGAAGGTTGTCCAACAGCTGAATGAGGTCATCCTCGCTTGGTGTAACCAAGGTGGTATCATCTGCAAATCTCAAGTTAGGAATCTTGGTTCCGCTTATAGCTACTCCAAGCTGTCATTTTCCAGCACATGTCGTACTTTGGAGTAGCCAGATTTTTGGGGCGGACATGCGGACAAGGCAGTCGCTTAAAAAGCGGTGTAGAAAAGTTGCAAATAAAAATAAAATACGGATTCTTATCTATAGCATCATGGGGGGCGGGGAATAGAGTGCCCCCTAGCTACGTCGCTGTTTGGACATCAATCATGCTGCTATCGATCGAGAATGTGTTATTTAAAATTGATAAAGAGTATACGCGAAAATTTCCATTCCTGAGTTATTTTCCTAAAAAAATATGTAATTACTAAAGTATAGCTCATTTCAGTATTTTGGATTCGTCGTATTATATAATTTAAACAACATAAAATGCGCCCCATTGGAACAGATTACACTTGTTGACGTAGACACACAACCCTGTATACTGTCTTAAGGCATCGCTCAGAAATTAAAAGAAAAACTACTCAAATTGACTTATACTAGTCCTAATGAAAATAGCATCCCATCCGATTATGTTGTTAACCTTGATCTTAAGAATATATTGTTTCAATGTTTCAAACTTTTGGAGTTTGATTAGTTGTAGAATAAAGATCCGACCACATGCCCACAGGCATTCAATTCTTGTTTCATTAGCTTTAAGAACTGGATGTATTCAAATATCGTCAACTGAGCGGTAAACATTGTTGGCAAGTATTTAATTCCAAATGCTTTTAAAAACGTAGATATGTCATTCAAGATGCATTACAGATTCGTGACTTATTTCCACATATTCACGTACCTAATCCAGTTTCACAATACGATAGACGTTCATTTTATCATATTCTTAGAGAAAAGAGTCTAGTAGTATTATTTCTGGTGAACTAGTACTTGTCAGAGTTTTGTTTTTTTTCCGGCATTGACTTACTTCGTTGTTAATGGTTATAACCAATCTTATTCAGATCATGTCATTTAAAAAATTATATATGCATATACACTTACCACATATAATGTTGTGATGAACTACAACTTTTTGCGCAAATAATTTAGTCATGCTGTATAATGGTTCACTGCTATAAAATGAAGGAATAACCAAGGTCACCTATAAAGAAAATGTATTAAAAACTTATTTTTTACTTCAATGTTTTAGATTATTTTTATTATTCCGAACAACATGTTACCTATATTACTATAATATGCTAAAATAATATTTTACGATTATTTTGTCTACTACGTTTTTAAAATGTTAAAATATGTGACGATATTTTTTATTTCTTCATAGTGTCACTGTCAAACAACAAACTCTGATTAAGGTTTAAATGTAAGTTACAAGAAAATTATGAATGTAGACTGAAAACACCTAAACTTGTTAAGGGTAGGTGATTGATATAGATGGCATACTTTAGTGCCCTTACAGACAATGCCGGTAACTATAAATGTGAGACTCAACGGAGAACACAGACGGCAGTCACGGCCGTAACGACGGCCATCTTGGATTAAAAATATCATGCGGGCCCTTTGCAACAAATCAGACAAACCAATGATTATACGCCTCATTATCAACTGATTCCAGTAGAAATACTGTTTACAAAAAGTTAATATCAAATGATGAAATTTGGTGTGACGTATTTCTGGCCCAAAATGAATACCTACTGCACTTTGTGGATCAAGACTTGTTTGAGTTGTCAAGTTTCTAAAGTAAATAAACATACAAAAACCCTAATTGGTAATTTTGAAGTTCCCAGATCATATCCATATAGATCTTGTTGGCCCTTTGCCACCTTCGCACGGTTTTTATTACATTCTTACTATTGTCGAACGTTTTGCTCGTTGGCCAGAAGCTTATCCTTCATCAGACATTTCTGCCGAAACTGTCGCTAGAATCTTATTTCAAAATTATATCTGTCGCTTTGGCATTCCGCCACGTGTCAGTACTGACCAAGGTTTCCAATTGAAACCAAATTTATTTCGTGAATTTTCAAAATTTTTAGATTTTCATCGAATTCACACATCATATCACCCTCAAAGCAATGGTATGGCTAAAAGGTTTCATCGTATCTTGAAAAACACTTTAATTGCCAGAGCTAACTCTATTCATTGGTTTGATGAGCTTCCTATAATTTTATTAGGCCAAAGGATGATTTATTTTGTTCATCTGCGGAGCTTGTTTATGGACAACCTTTATGTCTCCCCGGTGAATATTTTATTAAATCACATACCTATACTAAAATGCCTTTATTTATTACTAAATTACAACATTATTTCGATGACTTACATTTTATAAATCCTAAACAAAGTCGTTTTCAAAATACTTTTGTCAGTCCTGACATTAAAACTTGTAATTTTTTTCTTATTCGGAAAGACAGACTTAAGCCAACTTTTTCCCTTTGGTACGATGGGCCCTTTCAGGTGGTTGCTCGCGCAACTAAAATTATTACTGTCCTTAAACGTGGAAAGCACATTACTGTCGCTATAAATAGAGTTAAGCCTGCATATTTGCTAAATGATGTTATTGATCTACCTCTCAAAGCCGACTTCAAAAAAGTCCGATATAATATTGATACTTTGGT
Source organism: Rutpela maculata (assembly GCA_936432065.2). Taxonomy (NCBI): domain Eukaryota; kingdom Metazoa; phylum Arthropoda; class Insecta; order Coleoptera; family Cerambycidae; genus Rutpela; species Rutpela maculata. Next base: position 246,460,003 of record OW386286.2, on the reverse strand, counting down.
GGATTGATTTTTATGTTTTCGGGGGGGGGGGGGGGGTATATGTAGCGTATTCACCTACATATTATAGGATTACGTTGCTATAGATGATAATAACAAAAAGTATATATAACAAAAAAATATTTAAAATTTAGAGATTCCTAAAACTTTATATGTGAATTCTACATAAAACTTTGAAACTTTAATTTTACATTTTATTATGGATCAATCTCCATAAGGACCTTCCTGTATATCCTAAAAGAAACTAGGAATTTCTTTCCGTATGAAAATATCACTTCTTTTTACAGTTTTCTTTTTTTTTGTTTGTTACCACTGATCTCATTAAAATATATAATACTATGACAAGAAATGGCAATTCTCATAGTGCACTGAAATCGATTTAAACAAATTCGTACAAAAACCTATTGAATTTGCTAATTTGTAATTGATATATTCAAGTGGAAATAATTCAGAACATTTGCATTTATGATATACGTGGAATTATTTGCAGCTTATATTATTGCTTATTGCTATCCTATTTCTTCTTCAGTATGTATTATTTTCTTATAAAAACCGCTGCCCAAGGAATCACTACTTCCACATCCGGATTTTCTACCCAAGTCACTCACAACGAAAAAATTTTGTATGTGGAAATAATTGTTTATGGAACTTTAATAATATAATATTTGAAATCCTCTACCTCAAAAACTCATAAAACGATACCCCAACATCGGTAGTGGGGTGGACGCGGTGATAGGGGGGGTGGTAGTGGGGGTGGATGAAGTAAAAAAATATTTTGAGGTTTCTAGTTCTTGTACACACACTAAATCACATTTTTTTTCATCCCCTTCAATAATGGGGTGTGGGTGGTAATGGGAGTGGCTAATTCCAAAATTTTTTTTTGAGACCTTAGCTTCTCTTGTATATAATAAATACCTATTTTAAGGACTCTTACCTGCTTGATTTACCTATTTACCCCAAATTTACCCCAATTTACCCCCCAACCCTTCTACGGAACAAGATGAAAACATAATTTAGTTTCAGATCTCATTAAAGTACATATGTGTACCAAATTTCAAGTCAATATCTTAAACGGTTCCAGAGTAAACGTGCGCACAAAAAAAGTTACAGACAGACCGACAGACAGACTGACAGACAGACAGACAGACAGAAATTTTTTCGCTCAAACTTAAAATCTCGACGTTTCGTGACATTCTAGGCCCATTTGAACAATAAAAATTTTTAAAAATTTTTTCGTCGTTACTATACTTCCACTGGATGTGGAAGTAAAAGATGATCGAACACGCAGAAAATGAGATTTGACCAAGTGTGTGGACTTAGCGGCTATTATTTTCATGCTTTGTTATCATTGCTCTTATTATCCAGAGTATTATTTACCAACTCAATAATTTTAATAATGTAGTGACGAATTGTAGTGACGAATTCTTTCGCAGTCTCTCTGTAATAATTTCCTGAACTCAGAACGATTGAAATTCGTTCCCCCACTACTGCTGCAGCTACTATTATCATTTCTTTCCCTTTAAAAAAATATATACGCGTACCAAATTTCAAGTCAATATCTTAAACGCTTCCAGAGTAATTGTGCGCACAAAAAAAGTTACAGACAGACAGACCGACAGACAGAACATTTTTTTTAGCTCAAACTTAAAATCTCGACGTTTCATGACATTCTAAGCCTATTTGAACAATAAAAATTTTTAAAAAATTTTAGCTGTCACTATACTTCCACTGGATGTGGAAGTAAAATAACAAAGGTGACCACCTCGAAATGCCACATTTCAAAAGAAGAAAATAATAGTTAATTACCTTATTAATGTGAGAAATTTCGACGACTATTTGCATTTGTTTCATCTTCAGACTGCAGAAGGTAACTGCAGCAGTTATTAAGTGATAAATAAATAACAACGGCTTTGTTAAGGCACACTTTGATCATCAGATATTATTGGTAGTTCAATTTTCACTCTGGGGGGAAATATTGTAACTAATTGCATCTCTTTGTAACTTACATCAACACAAAAATCAATTAACGTCACAACACATTGTTAGATATATCTGACGAGTGTATGTGTCATATACGGAGACAATCATCATTTTCTTTTGATGAGCTCTCGCGCAAACAATATCCTGTTGTTAAGTCTATGAACGTGATTAATAATTTAAAACGTGATAACATTGCGCCAGACAAACACAAACCTCATTAAATCTGTTGAATCAATTGTTTACTAAAATTAACTCATATGTAGACGACTTAAAATACATACAATCATAAGCAAATTTCTAAATAATTCATTGACATATAAATTTATTTTAAGGAAGATCTAAGGTGATATCAAGAGTGTAACGAATCCTAAACTCCTAAATCATTTGTAAATTATTTTATATGCAAAATATTATTGTCCTCCATCGCATTTTTTTCAATAATAACTTTTTAGGGCATTCAACCTGTATAATTTGCATTAAAAGTGTATGAACTTTCTTCCTTGACAATAAAATCAACTATCTGACAAATAACCGTCAAATAGGTTTTTAGATATGACACCAACAGACACCCACGACAGACAGACTACAGTTTATTTGTTAAAATGGATAGCAGGAGTTTGCAGTAACAAACTCGGTTAAGTTGCTTGGACTCAGTCAACGGGGGGTTTCACCTCAACGGGGGGGTTTCACCTTTAACTTGAGTGCTAATGAATGGATTTTGATGAAACCTTGTGCAATGTGTTTGTAATGACGTTAGTAAAGAAGTTGAAAAGAAGATTAGAATAGGAAATGATCGCAAGGGGTAGAAAACAATAACAAACATTATCACGGGTTCCGTAACTTGTAGAATTAGGTCAAAAATGGAAAAAAACACAAGGTATTTACCTTTTTGACCCAAAATTCAGACGTGTGAATTGAGACCTTCTAAACGTTGTTTGTCTCTTGGAATTTTTTTGTAACTTGCTAATTTTCCGAGTTACAGGCAGTTTTTCACAATAAATATTGTACAGTTTTTGCCCATTAAAATACATGAAAATTCGAAAAATGATCGTCATTTATATATATTATTATAAAAAAATATGAAACCTATATATAGTTATACCATATATAAAGGTTCAATATAATTTTTAAATTGAAAATGTGAAAAAGTTTCCCGGAAAACGTAGTACACTATTTATCGTGAAAAACTGCCTGTGACTCGGAAAATTAGCAAGTTACAAAAAAATTCCAAGAGACGAAAAATGTTTAGAAGGCCTCAATGCATACGTCCGACTTTTTTAGAATTTTTAAGTTATATATTTTTAAAGCGCTACAGTGTCAAAGATAGAGGTAGTTTTTCATGTTTTTCCGGAAAAACTCGGTGAAAACGCACTTTGTAGAAAAGTTGAAAATAAAAAAATGTTGATTTCGATGATACACTCACCTGATTTTTTGCAGATTTTTTTTTCAACTTACATTTCTCCTGCCTCATTTTTAGGAATTTTCGAGTGGCCATACCTCGAATAATATGCATTTTTCGAAAAAATTCACAAGAAAAAAAACATCTTATTTTGGGACAAAAAAAGTAAATACATTGTTTGTTTTTTTTGCAATTTTACAAGTTATGTAACCCGCGATAAAAGGGGTGTTTTCTACTCAGTTCCTACTCTAATCTTTTTTTTAACTTTTTTATTAACGTCATTGCAAACACATTGCACAGAGTTTAATCAAAATCCAATCATTAGCACTAAAGTTAGAGATTTTGGTCATTTTTCGATTCAAAAGTACGCCAAACATTTCACTTAGTAAATATTTTTTGTGGACAAGGAAAAAAAATTTACTAAGTGAAATGTTTGGCGCACTTTTGAATTGTGTGCCTTGTTGTGCCTTACTTTTCTGTGAACGTGTATGAGTCGTTTTGTGCCAGTCTTCGGCGTTGATGCTTTAAATATGTTATGCTCCAAATTAATTGTCTTTTGTTAAATTTTTCTCTAAGTCGAAGTTTTTATTTATTCTTCGACTTAGGTCGATTCTGGGCGGTCCTATAACAATAACACTGACTATCTTGATAAACGCTTATAAAACGGTATTTTACAAAACACTAAAATCTATAATTTAAACCTTTAGGTGGAACTTTAGTTAAACTCTGGTTTAATCTGAACCTCTATAAAACCGGCCAAAGAATTTTAAAATGTAGTTTTTATTCTCCTGTAAAATACACTTTTTAATTATTGCACTTTTCTTCGGGATGTGCAATATGTGCTTCTAAAATCATTTAATCCCCTTCCACCTTTTATACAGAGTGATAAAAAAATGCATCACTTTGAAATAGTTACAGGATTCTTTTTTGCAGCTTTTATAACATTGAAGAATTTTTTAATAGTACCTTGTAAAACTTACCTTGTAGTTTATAATTTAGTTATTTTAATTTTTCTGTATGTTGTTTTATTACTATTGTTATACATTTAAATGCAAAAATTGATTGTTTCTACAAAATGTAAAGTCTAAAGCAGTAAATTTAAAAAAGGAGGTTAGAAGAAGTACTGAATCGATAACCAGTGACAAAGTTCCTCGATTTGTTATGCGTTTGCATATGAAAATACTGATTAAAAAAAATTGGTAATGACAAATCCGCGCGTAAAGCGTCAGTTTAAAAAAAAAGAACATTAAAATCAGTTAAATAGGAGCCACTGGCTAATTACGAAAAGAACATGACTTGTGTTTTAAATATTTAATTATAAATTTTTAACACAATTATGATTGACCTACTTTGCCACAATATTTACAAAATTAGTAGTTATAGGCGAAAAAAAACCTACAACCTACTTTATATTTTTCCAATCTCATACGAGAATCCTTGAGAATCAACTAATTAGTAATGTTCATAAGAAAATAGATCCTAGCTATTGCATTATTACCTCTATTTCTACAGTTGGTATAAATATATATTTCACAATAAGTTTCGATTGGGAAACAAAACAATGCTGTGTAATACAAAAATCCAATTAACAACCAACTCGTTATTAGTTCATGTGTATGTTTATTAGTTTATTATATAACAAATTCATTCGCTTGTGTTTTTACGAAAAAAATTAAAAATATATGCTAAATGAAGTTTACTTTTCAGAGGGAGCACGATCTTCAGGAACATGAATGTGTAGATATTTGTTAGTGAAAGTTGTAGTGAATTCTTAAAACGACTACATATTTAAATCTGTTGTGTAAAATATGTTAATAACGTAAGTCCCATAATTTTATTATTATATTATATGGCTTCAAACCGTAAGATTTAAAAAATATTTTAGCATAACGAATTAATATTTAAATATTTTTTTTTTTATTTACTTAATCGTAGATGGGTTTTGCCCAGTAATCGTCAAAATAGCGATAATTCTTCTTCATGCTAAACTATTTAGAAAGTACACAGTTAGAAACTATTCAAAAAATACCTTTGCTTTTAGGGGGGAGGTTCTGACGACGAAGACATTTTGAGGGCGTTCGTTTGAGATCGTTTTCTCGTGGCAATCTAATCAAAAGAATAATCTCTAAAAAAGCGTAATAGGACGTTAAAAATGGTCCCTCTTTGCGAACGTATTTTTTGAATGACTCCTTAATGTTTCCGTTGTACTTACTATATACTGCTCACTGTTTATGCTACTATATTACTACTATACTACTAATAATTATGGTCATCCATATCTTTCTTATTATTAGTGCATTTATAATTTCTTGAATATTATTTTTCTCACTCGTTTGGGTTAATATCGGTATATCCATATTAGTACTTCACTTGACCCAAGAATTGGGGACATGTGGATGTCCTAGAGAGTGCGAGAAAGTCCGCCATCTTGACTTTTATGTCAAACCGAATTTTCGCTCTAACTCTACAGTTTTTTTTCAGTTCGACTAAAAACTTTAGAAAAATAAAATTACCATGATTCTTGTTCTTAAGATAAATGAGCTAAAATTAATATACAAAAAATTACAATCAACATTTTTTTTTCATGACAACCATCCTTAAGTTGTAGTCTGACATTTTACCTACAAAATCGTGTTTTTGTGCAAAAATACCCGTAAAAATAAGAAAGATTTAGCCATTTTCTCCAGCGGCTCAAACTTAATACTACTTTAGTCGGGCTAGTTGTAAGAAATCTGCATGAGAAATGATTTTATACATTTTTGATTCTCATGTTATAGAACAAAGTAAGGCCTTTACTGTAATTACTAACATATTTTTTACTGTTTGTTTCGACAGAAATTAAAATTGTTGCATTTGCAGAATTTTTAACACTTTTACAAGTGTAACATTTTTCGTATGTTGTTTTGCAAGAGAACGGTAAATGAAAAATCTTCAGAATGCAACTCAAATAATTAACTGGTTTTAAAAATTCGTCATCAGTTTCTAATTCAAAACCGTATTTGGTGATATCCAATGGCCCATAATCTCTATAATAATTCAAATAGACATGAACACAGTAGTATGCTTTTTAGTTTGATCAGTAAATTCTCTGGAATAAATTATTTTGTTATAATAAAATCAAGCACTGATTTGGAAGATGACCTCGTTAATAGTAGAAATTCTGTAGTCTGTGCTGTCCATACCAACCAAAATTTAAATTACATCATAGATTTGTACAAGCTAGTGTAGTGGTATGAATCTAATGCTGTCTCGAATACCTGTTTTAAACCTCACTTCTAACTTATATAATTTTTGGAAATGCAAAAGTAATATAAAAGTGTCACTATCCGAAGATAGAATGACTACTCAAGCCTCCGTCGAATGTATTATTTGAGGAACAGTTTTATGATCAGCCTTTTCATTTTTTAAAAGCAATGACTTATAAGCTGTAATATCTGAAAGGATTAATTCCATTTCTTTGAATATTGAAATGGAATACACAGTATCATATTTTTCATTTTCAAACGAACCAAGACATATATTATTGAAGAGGAAGACCAAAAGGAATAAAATGAAACAAGTATTGGAATTTTATTCCTAATAAATCCTAACTCCACCGGATTATATATACCTGTTGATGTAGTTCCTCTGATGCGCTCGCCACTTTTAACTAATTTATTAAAATAATTATCAAAAATCAATCACAAGAACTATTGGCAAGGAAAAACTGTAATCGTCCTTATCACGTACATTTTCCAAAACATATAAAAATTCGGACTTAGGAACATGGACCACGTGTCCAAGATTGTCACACAAAAAACCGTTATCTAAGTCGTATTCCATAACTTTATCTACAGTATGCCCCCCTGATATGGAAATATCAATACATTTGGAATTTCTATTTAACGACTTTTTAACAACTGTATTAACTAATTTTGGCGACATTTTTTGGAAGCGGTTCAACTTTCTGTTTCGGCTGGTTAAGCCTTTATCAAAGTTTATGACTTAATCCCTAACATTCCTGGCATTTTTTGGCTATAACCTAGCACGTAATTTAGGGGAGAATCCTCAATACTTTATTGATTACATAGACCAGTACCAGAAAAAAATATGTTTAGGAATAATCTCATATGTAATGACAATTTTGAGTTATTATTGTTGTAAAAGGTATTTATTATCTTCAGTTTATATATGGTCCGGACAGTTGCTTTTACCTTCAAAGGGTGAAAACCACCCCTAAATTTAGATAGTTAATATTTGAAAAAGTATTACTGATTTATTTTTGAAACATAGGATATTTATGTTTTGGAATCGCAGATTACGAATCGAATCTATAGCAAAAATTTCAAAAATCAAAACGGCGCGGCGGTTCCAATATGCTGAATTGAAATGTTTTCTAAATCCATTTTGTTAAAAAAAAAAATGTGAAAACATATTTTGTTTCGGCCATAACTTTTTTATTTTTTATGATATAGAAAGAAACAAGAATAGTTTTAAAAACTGATTAATTATCTTTAATTCTGTTCCTTAGAATCTTTTATGTGTCATAGTTTCTAAGATATTCGACACTTAAACTAAACATTTCATCCTATAAACGTTCGAATGCCCTCTATGAACTTAAATATTTTCGAAACTATTAGGGCGAGTTGTACCAACTAAATTCAACCCAAGTTCAACCCAAGATCAAAATCCATGGTTATCATTGTCGCAACAATCGTAATTTTAGCTTTTGATCTGGATCAAGCTGAACTTGGCTTGAACTTAGTTGGTACATCTCACCCTTATTCCTACCTAAATATGTAAAAAAAAAATTCATTCTCGGTTTGTAGGCCTTATTTTTGATGCCCACCATTTTTTTGCTAAAACTAATATTTATTTAGATATTTGCAAAGAAAGAAAAATTTTACGTTTTTTCGAAAATCCCTTTATAATTTAAAATGCATTTTTCTTCTAAAACAAGTGCTGTAAACACCCGAAAAAATTTGAGCGTCTAGCTCATACTATATCTTAACGAAAAACAGTATATGAGGGTATATTTTTTGAATTACTTACTACTTAAATTCACAAAATAGCGAAGTTCTCATCAAAAAAATGTGAAGAAGCACATTATTTATGTCATAACTTCTTTGTTTTTAATGCTACAGAAATAGTCAAAAAATCATTTGAATGTCCAATTAATGGTCTTTCATTATGGTCGTTAGCATTTTTGTCATAAGTGTCATTGGCGTCATTTAAAATCAGAATTTTCAAGTCGTTATAACTTAAAGACTAGCAATTTATACAAAAAGTTGCATGGAACATTTTCTTCTCAAAATTTGATTCTCTTTAAGCTGCAATAATATGGAAACTTTTCTTTGATGCATTTACTATTAAATTGCCAAAACTGAACAAAATCAAATTGAGATGACATTATTCCGCAGTTAAAACCTCTAGTTACAGTACTAATAGGTGTGTTTAAGAAATTTTGTTGGTCATTAGTGGTATAGGGACTGCTTTTAAAAGATTTTTTTTATTTCTAATTGTTCAAGAAGGTGTTGACGTTTACCTTTACTTTCTACATGAATTCAATTTATATTATCTACGTCTATAGAATGGAGATTTTCAGTGCAATGTGCTGATGTTTCTGTATTTTTATTGTTACTTAAAATTGAGTATTTATTTTCTTAAGCTCTGTTGTCTACTTCTACCATTCTAACCAATACAGACAGCATTACAATCTTTAACTTTAATTTCATAGACACAAGATTCATTTATCTTTTCGTTATTACTAACCAATAATCTCCCTAAATTTATTTCATTCACACTTATAAAGATATCTAAATTATTCAATTTTTATAGAAACTTTTTCACTATATTTTGGAAAATAATTAATAAAGCTATATTTAGTAGATTTTGTCAGCTGTTGGCAAAAGTATGTATGCTTGATAATTCACTGGAAGTCTTGATTTCTGCGAATCACAAAACCGCTGCCCAAGGAATCACTACTTCCACATCCAGATTTTCTATCCAAATCACTCACAACGAAAAAATTTCGTTTGTGGAGATAATTGTTTATGGAACTTTAATAATATGATATTTAAAATCTTCCACTCCAAAAACCAATAAAACGATACCCCACGGTAGTGGGGTGGGGGTGGTGATAGGGAGTGGTAGTGAAGTAAAAAAAAAATTGAGGCTTCTGGTTCGTGTATGTACACACACTAAATCACATTTTTTTTTTCATCCCCTTTAATAATGGGGTGTGGGTGGTAATGGGGGTGATTAATGCCAAAAATTTTTTTGAGACCTTAGCTTCTCTTGTATATACTAAATACCAATTTTATGGACTCTTACCTGCTTGATTTATCTATTTACCCCAAATGTACCCCAATTTACCCCCCAACCCTTCGACGGAACAAGATGAAAATATAATCTAGTTCTAGATCTCGTTAAAGTACCAAATTTCAAGTCAATATCTTAAACGGTTCCAGAGTAAACGTGCGCACAAAAAAAGTTACAGACCGACCGACAGACAGACAGAATTTTTTTTTCGCTCAAACTTAAAATCTCGACGTTTCATGACATTCTAAGCCTATTTGAACAATAAAAATTTTTAAAAATTTTTTTGTCATTACTATACTTCCACTGGATGTGGAATACTCCAATCGAATTAGACATAATAAAAAATTTTGCGTACTGCGGACTTTTTTTGTGGAAGTTATTTAAGAGGGCATAATAAGCAAGCCCAGAAAACTATACCCTGCTACACCATGTGCGTTCCCTATTTTTAGGGGTTGAAACTTTGAAATTTTACTTATGTGTCCATATCTGTTTCCCTATTGCCCGTAGGGCTCTTTACCAAGTTACACTTTTTGAAGATTCATCCCTCCTCTACATAATACATATATTACGTATTTGCCGTAGGGCAAACGGTTTGGGCTGTACGAGGCCGGAAAGGTCGCGCTGTTCGAATTTGGGGGTTTTCTGTACAGGACAAACGGCTATTATTTCCAATCTACAATACTACACATATTAATGCCCTTAAGGAGGGATGATGATTTGTGAAAAAACTTTCATCGAATACAGCGCGGTTTTCATGATACGAGATGTTGAAATTTTGAAAACCCCTTTTTAAAAAAAAACATGAACCTATATATTTTTTTCGCTCATTTTTCGTTCATGCATGTACGACCCTAATATACGTTGGTTTCATTTTAATACAATCGTTGGTTTAGGAGCTAGACAGCAAAATATGCCAAAAAAGGCTATTTTGGTATTGTTGCATAAAAAAAAACCAAAACCAGTATCATTCTGGTAAATGTTTTTGTTTATCCTAAAAGTCCAATTCATTGCGCATAGAAAATGTGTTTTTGTATTGAAGTAGGATCAACACTTATTGTGTAATAACGATTTATGTCATGTGTTCTCCAGTCTCCTTTTTCACAATTTTTTTTTTTTGCGGCCTTATGGTTCATAGTAGGGCAGAAAACATTATACACGTGGACATGGCACATAATAGGGTGTTAAAATGGGTCTCTTGTTAAAATGCGATAGGACGTACCGTTTTCGAGTAAAACGCACTTGTTTGGTTATGTTTGCTTTGAGTTTTCATTGTGTTCTGATAAATAAATTCTACATTTTGGTGTTTTCTTTCTTAGGAGTTTGTTTTCTAAATCATTTTCCGATGAAATGGACATATAATAGCTGTTTCTCGAGAAAGGTAAAATACTGTGGATTTTGTTATAGACACAAAATAAGTTGCAATGATGATTCGAGACAAGCGTGAACCTTCAAAAAAAAGTCCGCAATACGCAAAATTTTTTATGATGTCTAATTCGACTGGACTAAAGTGAATATTTTGAACACTTGAGAAACTAAAGATATGCAACTGAAATTCAAAACCTGTTGTATTTTATATAATATATGTAGGGGATATTTACAAATTTAGACCTTGCAAGAATTTAAGGAAAATATTAGTAAAGTTATGACCTAAACACATAAAAATTAGGTCATACTCGCCAAAGCCTAAAAAAATATTAATGAGTTGTTTACTTCTTTTAATACATTAAAATCGGATTATCCATTGTGCAATCCTTCATTTACCAAATTAAGGTTATAACCTCTACTTAAATCAATTACATTAGACCAAATTAGTGCAGTCTGAATATTCATAATTAGGGGTTTTAATTAATATTAAATCGACTAATAAATGTTTCTTATAAATAATTGATGATTCACTAATTATAACAATATTTATGTAAATATTAATTTCACATTGTTACTGATGTAAGCGGTGCAAGGTCTTTTGAATGTGCACAAGAATAATTGTAGAATTATTAATTTGTTTTTTTAGTAATTCCTACAATAATTGCAATTATAAATTATTTTTGCATTATGCAAATCGAAAGCAATCTGTTTTAATAAAAAATTTGAATGCTAACAGTAATAAATGTAATACATATTTGTTGTGGTTTTTACAACAAATGTGATAATATCCTATTCAGGTTTTCGAATATAAACATGAATGAGTTCAGGTCTAAGAGAGAATTAGAAATCTATATCACGCACAATTCTAAAGGCTTCCTTTTCGATGATCAAGGAACTTTTGTTGTTTTTTCAAAACGAATGTCTGTTTTATTTTACTTCCACATCATGGAATCGTAAAAAAATATTTTCTTTTGCTCAAATAGGCTTAAAATGTCATGAAACGTTGAGATTTTAGGTTTTAGAAAAAAAAAAATGTTTGTCTGTCTATTGTTCTGTCGGTCGGTCGAACTGTCTGTCTGTATGTATTTTTATTGTGTGCTCGATTACTCTGGAACTGTTTATGATATTGACTTGAAATTTGGTACACCTATGTATTATAGCGAGAACTGGAACTAGATTATATTTTAATATTATTTCATTCAAGGGTTGGGAAATAAGTAAAGGAAGCAAGCGCAAAATAGTGTATGTACGAGAAGCCAACGTTTCAAAAAATGTTTGGCATCAGTCACCCCCACTATCACACGCATTACCAGCCTCATTACCACAATATTAAAGGGGGTGAAAAAATTGCGATTTGGTGTGTGTACAAGATCCAAAGGCCCCAAAATTTGTTTTTTTCCCAATACCACCCTCACCCCATTATTGAAGGGGGTAAATATAAAATTGTGACTTAGTACGTGCAGAAGAACCAAAGGCCTCAATTTTTTTTGGTACCTTGGGGAACTCCATAATAGTTTTTAAAATAAGACTTATGTTTGTTATTCATGGTTTCTGTCATCTTTTTCGTAAATATGAACTGAAAACTAGTTCCCTGAACCCCAGATTTCTGCAGTTTTTAAGCAAGTGATTATGAATCAACGTATCATATGCCTTGGTAAGTCCAAAAAAGAGCCCACAAGCAATTTATTACATTGCATTAATCAACCTGTCCGGTCTGTTCCTTTCTAACTGCAAAACCCATTATTTTTTCATCTCTTTTATGATTCTTGTTTTATTTCCGCTATAATTTGATTATTTAAAGAAATTAATAAATTACAAAGAAATAATAGAAAAAATTGCCTTTCCACCTTTTTTAGTGGTCTCCTATTTAGCTTCTACATAGCAAAATAAAATATATTCATTATTATCAAAGACTCCTGAAATCTCTATACAAATTTCATATAAATCTGCAAAAATTTTACAAATATGGCAGCCATATTGGATTCGCTATATTGGATCCGCTACTTTGAATTTTTAACTTTTAAACTTTAACATGAGACTCATTATTATCAAAGACTCCTGAAATCTCTTTACATCAAATTTCATATAAATCTGCAAAAATTTTACAAATATGGCAGCCATATTGGATTCGCTATATTGGATCCGCCACTTTGAATTTTTACTTTTGACATCGGATTAGCTACTCCGAAAATAGCTGGCTGACTACCAATTTTAATGCAATTCCAACGATATTTGAATTTTGTCTAGTTTTTGATAACCAACGCCAAGGATTTTTAATCGGTTCTCATAGAGTTCATGCAACTTTGAAAATTTAAAGTAGAAAGTCCCATCTTCCACACAGTTTTCTATCTAAGTATAAAGCTCCACAAGTGCTGTAGCCTTTATCTGACTTTCCTCTGCAGATACTCCCACCAAATCCTGCTCTAGTTTCCTTAGGTGAGACCGGTAGCGATTTGTCAGTGCTGTATAACATTGCAGATGATATTTGGCGACAAGGGCAATGAGATCATCACCTTCTAATGCTGCCAACAACTTGGTGTCTTGCCATTTTTCTCGTATGCTCATATCAACTGTTAATGTTCGAAATTCATGAAGGAATCCATCGTTTCCACGACATAAGAAACACGCCATTTTGTCACTCGCTTCAGGCCGGGATCGTTTCTCCACAGTTGTGCTGCCTCCTGAAGTATTTCCCCGCGTTTTAGATATCGAACTTCAAATTGTTGAACTTGACGTAAGATTTTTGGACCAGTTCATCCGCACTCATGTCGTTTCCAAAATTTAGTTTCACTAGCAACAGCTCCAAGCTTCTAAACTCATTGATATTGTTCAAGAAAGACAGGCATGGTGTTGTCTTGTCTTCGATTCCATGTGCATTGAGTGGACATTTTACATTTTCTGAAATTGTTTTGTGACACTTGTTCTAATCCATCTTGTATTACAATTCAGTCTAAAACCAAATAAAAAAACATATTAGGAAATGTGGACACACCGGACAGAACAGTTCATCGGTGAATAGTTTGTAATTGGTACATTATTAGTGAATAAATATATAATGTGATACATTTAAAAATTGTGTAGTTGTATTCCCTGACCCCCAATATGTATACTTTGACACTAAGTAAGTGGTTCTAAGTGATTTAGAAGCCGAGATATTGATAATATACCTATATTTCAAAATTGCCGCTCTAAATCCAAAATGGCCGACGGAGGAGTTGGTTGCTATCAAAAATTGAAAGCTACGTACCTAACTAGTACATACCTGGAAAAAATTTAGTGGTTTTGTCCGGTGTATCCACATTGTCATGATAAACTGCCCTACTAGTATGATGAAATCATAATGGAACCACCGCCGAGTCATAACTTACAGTTTGCAATTATCTCTTATAGAATAATAATTAAACATATACAGTGTGTTCCAAACAATGTGGGTACTCTCTCGGGAGCCTAAATTTTAGTTAAAAATAACATCATATGTTCATATAAGTTTTTCGATAAGATGCACCCCTACTGAGATATGAATCCCTCAACACAGGGTGGAAAAAGCGGTTTTTCAATAATATCTTTTTTACTGCTTAACACAATTTGATCAAATTCGGGTTATCGTTATCCTAGATGGGATTTCTTAGGATGATGAAAATTGTTTTAGTAACAACTAGTGATCTACCTTCGGACATTTTACCCCCCAATTTTATGACTTGTAAAATTTTTGCCTTAAAATATTGTGTTGGGGTTATTCAATTTCTTAAAAAATAAGAAGAAAAAAGATACTCTGTTGAAATCGTTAAAGTTAACAGTTTTCGAGAAATACGAAGTTGAACGTTAATAAGTAATTTTTATTTTAATTATTGCATTGCATTGTGCTTTTCTCAAGAAAATTCATTACCTCACTGGCATAAAGCTGGATGAATAATTAAATTCTTAGGTTCAAAATGAGGAGTCCCTCGTCCTCTAATGCACTTCTGGGATGAATTGAAGACTGCTTTACCATCCGAAATACCTCCAGCTTAGTGACTTAGGTGTTTGATACTCCCACTTTTGAGTAAAAGCAAATCCTTTTAACCATGCATAGAACAAGTTAAAATAAGTAGATTTTCGAACAGACCCACCTCGAGAAATCATATTCCATCGCAATGAAAAGAGATTCGTTGTAGCAGTTCCTCTTTAGTCTCTACTGCTGAATAAGCAGAGGTTTTGAAATGTCCCCACATACAAAAATTTAAAAGATTCAAATTAGGTGAACGAAGAAGTAAGCAGTAAAAAAGTTATTATTGATAAAATGCTTTCCCCACTCTGTGTCCAGGAATGAATATTTCAGTATCCTGCCGAAAAAAGTTACAAACACGTATGATATAATTTTTAACTAAAACTCCTGAGAAATTGTCCACATGTTCTGGAACACCCTGAACATATATACGGATCGAATAGAGAACCTACCCCGTTTTTAAAATTTACTAAAAACTTATTAAAAAAGTTAATTGATTAAAATGTAGGAACTAGTTTTTTTTATATATCTCTAACTTCATAGGAGTCCATAAATGCATCCCAAACTTACTGAATTGGGGCAAATCAGACAAGTGAACCCCGTGTGGGTAGAAACAAATTCATCGATATGTGAAAACGATTATTGTAAAAATTACACAGGTTTACAAAAAAAAAAAAAAAGTTGTCTGAATCCTGGGTTAGACCATACGTTTCTTATGTATTTTTCGACGCTGAATTCAAATCTATTTTTAGTTTTGCTCTATCACGTCAAGGTTTTGAGATATCCTTACCTAAAAGTGCAAAGAACACGGTTTTTTGACATATTTGAGGTTATGTAGCTTTGCGATTTTTTTTTCTTAAAAAACCAAGTATGGGATCTTAAAGTATAAATCTTCCTCTTTAAAATGCCGTTGAGTTTGCTCAAATATCTTTTTTTTTTCGCCGAGATATCGAATTTTGAAAATTGTCTGTTATGGTTATTATTTAAATTGCAATATCTTGGCGAAAAAAAAAAAGATATTTGAGCAAACTCAACGGCATTTTAAAGGTGAAGATTTGCACTTTAAGATCCCACACATGATTTTTTGAGAAAAAATTTTTCGAAGCTACATAACCTCAAATATGTCAAAAACCGTGTTCTTTGTACTTTTAGATTACGATATCTCAAAATCCTGACGTGATAAAACAAAAAAAAAACAAACAAACACAAAATAAAACATACAAATCCCGATGCCTAAACCCATAAACCCCAAACCTAAAAATTCAAAACAGACCAACCAACAAACGACAAAAAATGACAGCGATTTAAAATTTTTTATATTTTTTGGGTTAAAAGGCGCCATTTTGAATTTTCAGTAGGTGATAGCCTAAATCTGAACTCGCCATTTGAAAGAGCACCCTTTTAAACATGAGCACATGAAATTTCATAAAATCCATTGACTTTAAAATACTTTTATACACTTTTTTTAAACAAAAAATTACAGCTATTTAATTAAAATTTTTGTCATTTCTTCGAAAAGCAAGGATCTATTTTGATTTTTTAAGAAGTGATAACCCAAATCTGAGCCCAGCATTTAAAAGAGCACCTTTGTTGCTGTGTAGTTTGAGGATCTCAGAGTTATTTTGATTTAAGATCATGGGAGTAGGTTTTTTGGGTTTTTTATGTTTAATGTTAGTAAATTGCAGGTTTGTTGATTGATAGGTTTGAGTTTCACATTTGGAGTTTGTGGGTTTAAGAATGTGGTGGGGGAGAAAGGGAAGGGTGGGTGGGGTTATAGGCTTAAAGTTCATTGCTTGAAGGTTTATTCTATACATCGACCTTAGTTAAGTATCATGTAAGATTCACAAGGCCTACAAAATTAGGCAAATATTTTGTAAGAACGCTACTATACTTCCGAAGGTTTTCGGTGCGCTGAATCTGAATCCGGTCTCAGAATTGCTTTATCACGTCAGGATTTTGAGATATCGTAACCTAAAAGTGCAAAAAACACGGTTTTTTGATATATTTGAAGTTATGTAGCTTCGAGAATTTCTTTCTCAAGAAACCATGTGTGAGATCTTAAAGTACAAGTCTTCCCCTTTAAAATGCCGTTTAGTTTGCTGAAATATCTTTTTTTTCGCCGAAATATTGCAATTTAAATAATGACCATAAGGTTTCCGTACTAATTAAATGTATTGGGAAAGATATGATATGAACAGACAATTTTAAAAATTCGATATCTCAGCGAAAAGAAAAAGATATTTGAGCAAACTCGACGGAATTTTGAAGAAGATTTGTACTTTAAGATCCCATATATGGTTTTTCGAAAAAAAAAAAAAATCGCAAAGCTACATAACCTCAAATATGTCAAAAACCGTGTTTTTTGCACTTTTAGGATAGGATATCTCAAAATCCTGACGCGATAGAGCAAAATTTAAAATAGATGCGAATTCAGTGTCAAAAAATACATACATAAGAAACGTATGGTCTGATACCAGATCCAGGCAACTTTTTTTTTGTGTTATTGTAGGCTACTGTTAACAAAACGAATTGAAGTTTTCTTCTTGCGTGAATTTGTATGTATCCAAGGAAACCCCTCACGGAGTTCATTTGTCTTATTTGCCGGAATAGTTATTTATGTACCAAGGTTTGTAAGTTTATTTTACAGGTCGAGAACACAGTGCAAACCTAAGCCCGTAGGGCTAAGGTTTGCAAGTGTTCGAGACCTGTAAGTACACGATACAATCCGAGGTGCATACGATGTTTTTCGTACTACTAACAGTATTACAATTTTTAGGAAAATTCATTAAAAATTATTATATTTCAAGATTTGTCTAACTCATTTATTAGTTGGCTTAGATTCTAACACAGGTCTACAAAAAAAAAAAATTTGTTCCGAGGACTCAACCTACTATGTTTTAGGTATTTTTGTGTGCTGAATCCGAATTGTCAATTTAAAAAAAATTCTACTGCGTAGATTTCGAGTAAATGTCAAAAATTGTCAAAAAATCGTATTTTGACGATAAAAACCGGGATTTACTCGAAATCTACGCGGTAGAAAATTTTTTAAATTGAAAATTCGGATTCAGCACACAAAAATACTTAAGGCATGATAGGTTTAGTCCTTGGAACAGATTTTTTTTGTAGACTTGTGCAACAGGTCTGTAAAAAAAAAAAAATCTGTTCCAAGGACTAAAGCTATCATGTCTAAAGTATTTTTGTGTGCTGAATCCGAATTTTCAATAAAAAAAATTTCAGCACTCAAAAATACTTAAGGCAGAATTTTTTTTTTTTGTAGACCTGTGTAATGGGGTCATTTAGTCAAATTTAATATTGCACTTTTTATTACAATTGTGCGAATTAATCATCAAATAATTATTAAGCTGAGGCAGTCGAATCGCTGACGTAAATGTCTCCACAGTCCTACCTCGCTTACTTAATAACCTTGCCCACCGCAATCGAATGTCAGTGTTAGTATTATAGTACAGTACCTAGAAATTTTCGTCGAAAATCCGACATCTAAATATACTCCTATTATCAAAAATACGATACCGCGACGCCCGGACCATGTCAATACGGAAAGAGGAAGACTTTTAGTTGATCCTCATCGTAAATCGCACGCCGAAATTCGAAAATTCGGCTCGACACGAACGAATCAAAATTGACATTTTTGGCATTTTTCTATTAACCTACATGTTATCTTTTATATAAGCTATTTCTTATCTAAATAACAGATGAGGGTATTAATTTCTTATGACGGATCTTAGACTACTAGGCAAGCGGGTCCGCTACGTCTACGTCTCCCGATGCGATAGAGACATTGACGTCACACAGCTATAACATGAAAGCGCCACGTGATGATATGTTCTTGATTAATTTTGAAGCCTATAGAGACCCTAGAAAATTCTTTTTTTTTGCATTTCGCTCTAGAATTAATAGATCTTTCAGAAAATGTAATAAAAAAAGAATGCTAAATGAGCCCATTGAAGTGTGTTTGCTTTCTGCTATGGTTACTGTCAATAAGTTATTTACGTGAGTTTTTGCAATAAAAATATGGATTATGATGAAAGTATCGACATTTAGGAGGCAGTCAAAAATGCGTGTGCTTCGTTGGTACCATAATTTCATTATTATTATACTCTTCGCAAAAACGAAGAGTATATTGTATTTGATCGGCACTTTTCTAAAATCGTAAATATCGCTCGTAGAGAAAAAAATTTCATTTCATTGTGTTAGTGAATGAATTCTAAACAACTTTTAAAATGTCCGTCTGTCCGTCCGTCCGTCACGTTTCTTGTAAGCACGATAACTCAAAAAAGAAAAGTCCGATGGTACTGAAATTTGGACAGTAAGTTAGTGTTAGCTAGGAGAAGAACCCTATTGTTTTTGAATAAAATCGATCAGTAAATAAAACGTTATTAATGATTTAAATTTGAATTTTTTTTTTTTTGATTTTTATGTTTTTGTAAAAATTTACATTTTTTAAATTTTTTTACGTGTTAGGTAGTTCTTACGCTTTTGACTCGGAATCCAAGGGTCCCAGGTTCGATACCCCCCCATGTGGTATGGTATAGTTTTTTTTTAATTTTTACTTTATTTTACACTTTCACCAACTAAATTCGTACTATGAAATTAAAAATGTCTAAAACTAACATTTACAAAAAACTGCGAAGAGTATCCTATAGAATGTGTAACAGTTATATAAAAAGTTTAGTAAACCGGCGAAGAGTACGTTTTTAGCTTGTTTAACTTTCTTATTACTTTTACTTTTTTGCCCTAGGGCATAAAAGTAAATTTTGTGCTTTTTTACCTATGAGCTGTAAGTGACACTTTCATATCACTGACAGACGTCAAAAAATGACACTTACAGAGCTAGTAGTACGAAATAGTAATTTATTACACAGTTAAATATACACAAAGCTTATTTTTGCTTATCGTTTACTTGCGTTAATACATTCAACGTTAACGGATTATGCATAAACCAAACAAACTTAATAGACCGTCTATTAATATTTCCTTATTTCTTAAGGTTTTACACAATCTCTTCGCTACAGATTAATTTGTAACCTTTAATCAACAAAAAATGATTATAATTAGGCGTGCATTACAATAGAGGAAATTCAAAAATACTTTGCGGTTACCCGTTGCCATCGTTCGTTGATACAAAACCAGATTTGATGGTCGCTAAGGCTATCAACTTCGTAATAATGAACGCCGACTTGGTAACCTTACATTACTTATATTTTCTTTTATTTGTTGGTTGTATTAACATTGTTGTAATTTAGTAAATCTTCAATCCTCTCTTGGGGAATTCTGATCAAACAAAGATCAGAACACCTTATACAAAACGTTAAAAAATAAAAATACAAGATGGAAAATTCAAAATAGCCGATTTTAGTATCAAAATCATGTAATATTATTTGTTAAATTAAGAAGTTTGTGTGAAAGATAAGTAGTTATATATATATTTATACAATTAATAAAGTTAAAGTATTATTAATAAATTTGAAAGCATATTTTAAAAAAGAAAACATTTATTATTATAAAAATGGACAGAAATTTTTTTTTTGCTCGAACTTAAAATCTCGACGTTTCATGACATTCTAAGCCTATTTGGATAATAAAAATTTTGAAACATTTTTTTGCATTACTACACTTTCACGGAATGTGGAAGTAATACAGTTTGTAGAGAGACATTCAAATAAGTAAGCATAAATGAAATTCTACATTTATTTTAATTCCAATCTTCGTCTTCCTCTTCTTCGGAGACGTCATCCTCAATAGAGAACACAGAATTTTCAGCGTTAATGAAAGTTTGACTAGAGTCGCGGTAATTTTGAGTCAAATTAAAAAAAAATAAGAAGCATTTTCAAGATGAATTGTGTGCCTATATACATTGTCATTTTTTTTTATATCAATCTAAAAAGAATATATATATATCCGATGAAAACTGGCAAATTCAAGATAATTCTGTCAGCTTCAATTAAGGTTTAATGACCTACATTAACTAAACTTTATTATCTAATATCGATATTGAAGTCAGTTAAAAATACGTTTTGAATTCGTTATTTGTTTATTTTTACACCGACCTCAATACCGATATTAGGTAATAAAGTTCAATTAACCGAGCGACGGGACGACGAAATTTTATTTCATAATTTTTATGACCTTTTTTGAAGGTGGTTCAATTTTTTTTTTCAATAATTTTTTTCACCATTTTTAGTGGTCTCTTTATTAGCTGTTGCACAGTAAATTATCTATCGTTTTGACTTTTTAAGCTTTAACATTAAGCTCATTATCAAAGAATCTTGAAATCACTATGTATCAAATTTCAAGTAAATCTGAAAAGATATTGAAATTATCTCAGCCATATTGAACTAGCCATTTTTAATACTTGACTTTCGACATCAGACTCGTTATCAGATTCTTTCAACATACGTACCTTCCAATTTTAATGCAATTCCTACAAAATTTGAATTTTTTATCACAAAATAAAAAAATATCACTGGCGACTTCACCAAATTCCCGACTAAGAAAATAATGTTTCCAATTTTTGCTCATCTTCCACAAGACGTAGCTTAGTGAGGAAGAGAGAAAGAGAAATAGAGAAAGAGAAATAAAGAAAGAGAAAGAGAGATAGAGATAGAGAGAGACCTTGCATTTTGAGAAGTCGCGTAAGCCAATCAAGAGTAATGATTTGCTCAACCATTACTCTGGATATAAAGCAATACACATTCGGCTCGAATTGAGAACCTATTCTAAATTTTATGTACACAGTCCAACTAGCATTATCTCACTAATATTCAGTAGAATTGTCGTATAATTAATTTACAGTGGTGGAAAAATGTTCTTTTATGTTTTATTAAATTACGATTGTGAACTAATTGGTTTTCCGCAACAATTTGGTGATAAAAAACGCCCTTAGAATGTTCTTACAACATGCCACTTGTAAAAGCTTTCGATATATCTTTTATATAGCTTCGAGTCTCAGTCATCAGTTGATCTATAGTGCGCATCCCGTCAGCTGACGTATTTAAGGAGCATCAGAATAATCAGGATAATGTCAACATGGAAGGGAATGAAGCCTAGCAGAAAATATTTTGGAACTACTTGACCATTTATTGGCAATACTGAAATTATCTAATTATCTCACAGAATAACCAGAAACAATATGAAGCTACGATACATATCCCAACAAGCAAAATTTAAACGTTATATAACTATTTTGTTTTATTGCAATTTTATAAATGTAGTAAAATTCCAATAAAACAAAATTGTTGTAGAAATTACAATTATAAAACAAATTTGTTTATTGGGATATAATTACCGCCAATCTAACCAAAGAGCTGTAAGGCTTTATAATGGCTGCGTAATACATTGTTCTATAAGAGAACCCACTATACTACTCTGCAAGCGTCGTGGTTGTTTACTGTCTGTATAAGAAACTGAATTGTTCTCAAAAGTACACCGTGATCTGTTTCTATAAACTAGAAGGGTTTGTGGTTGTACAGAACTGCATACCTAACTGCAAGTAGAATTATTTTATAGCAAAACCTGCGGCAGCCTTTTTACAACAAAAGAGAACATGTCGCTATATAACAGCTGTAAAATGAGTTCAATTGCTGCGCAGCATAATAGTTTTACAGTATATAAGGATTCTGCCGGTATATAATTGCTGTATAGTGAGTTAAATCTAATATATAAAAATCTCGTGTCACAGTGTTTGTTATCGAACTCCTCCGAAACGGCTTGACCGATTTTGGTGTATATTTGGTAGGTCTGAGAATAGGTCGTAGGCTATTTTTTATACCCCTAGGTGATAAGGGTGGTCCTATCCAGAAATTTTCTTTTTATTTTTTGGACAAAAATTTATAATTTATATGGCAAAACAACGTTTGCTGGGTCAGCTAGTAATCCTATAAAATAACATGCTGCACCATTTATAGTACAGAAAGTTGAATTAAGTATAATTGCCGCCAATAGAACCCAATTATTCTCCACTTCGCAAGTAAAAGGGCTTTGTAAAAGCTGTTATAAAACAAATGGTTTTGTAAAAACTGTTTAACACTTCCACAGCTACCATATTTTTCAAAGATTTAAGGTTTTAGATGTAGCATCCATCTTGAGAAAAATTCAAATAAGAAAATTAATATTCTATTAGCATATATTAAACTATTTCATGTGTACCTTTAATTACGTATTATGTTTTAAATAATTAAATTATGGATATTAATAACAGTTTTAATTATATATTATATTTCGAAGAACATCTTTTTCATAAATCTTGATCAGTAATGATCCTGATAGTAATATCTTGAAAATTGAAATTTTAATGTACACGTATTGAGTCACAAACCAGATAAGTCGAAGAAATGGTGGGACATGTTTCCATATTACTTCCACATCCAGCGAAAGTATAGTAACGACAAAAAAAGTTTTGAAAATTTTTATTTGTTCAAATAGGCTTAGAATGTCATGAAACGTCGAGATATTAAGTTTGAGCAAAAAAAATTTTGTCTGTCTGTCTGTCGGTCGGTCTGTCTGTAACTTTTTTTGTGCGCACGATTACTCTGAAACCGTTTAAGGTATTGACTTGAAATTTGGTACACATATGTAATTTAACGGATTACATTTTAATCTTATTCCGTCGAAGGGTTGGGAGGTAAATTGGGGTAAATGGGGGATAAATAGGTAAATCAAGCAGGTAAGGGTTCATAAAATTGGCATTTAGTATATAAAAGGGACGCTAAGGTCTCAAAAAAATTTTTGGCATTAGCCACCCCCATTACCACCCCCACCTCTTTATTTAAGGGGATGAAAAGAAATTGTGATTTAGTGTGTGTAAAAGAACCAAAAACCTCAAAATATTTTTTTACTTCATCCACCCCCACTACCGATGTGGGATATCGTTTTATGGGTTTTTGGGGTAGACGATTTCAAATATTATATTATTAAAGTTCCATAAGCAATTATTTCCACATACAAAATTTTTTCGTTGTGAGAGACTTGGATAGAAAATCTGCGTGTGGAAGTAGTGATTCCTTAGGCAGCGGTTTCTTTAAATTCATATAACACAACTGTTATAAAACGTGACAGCTCTTAATTATTCAACCACGAACAGTTATGCAGTAAAATTACTTCATAACTGATGCTTCACTAGGCTATAAAAGCGCTTTATTGTTATATAGAGGAGTATAAACGAACTTCTATTCGACTCTTTGCATTTCTGTAAGAGCTTCTTAAGATACTTTATAAGTGCTGTGAGAATGTTACTAAGGAGTGCTAAATAGTTGTATAGTTATTAATTGATTTTGCGGCGTTCAAACGATAAAATGGCTTTATAAGTCTGCGCTTATTCTAGATATGTAGTGGTTGTATAGATATTGAAAGAATGTTCTCAGACCTCAATTTTAAACTAAACTAATACTAAAACTAAACCGTAGAATAAAACTGTTTCGAGGTCGATTAACTGGAACAGTATACTTAAAGAAACTACATTAACTTTTTTTGTACGTTTTAAATATATATTTTTTTTTGATAATAAAATTTTGGGTTTTTTCCCATAATTTTTAACAGAATCAAGTGGCTATGGAAGGCGTTTTAATTGAGATAAATAACACTTATATCGGGAAAAATGATATAAAAAATATTTTGGTACCTTATTCACTAGTATATCCTTCAAACATGCAAAGTACCCACTGAATAGTTATTCAATCTCTAGCTCCTCTGACGGGCTCAAATCTTCGTAACATATTAAAAATCAAACGTCGTATTTCTTACGTATCTTACAAAAACGATCATTAAGATATGTATGTAAGGCACGTTTCAGAGACCCATGTAAACCGCTATTTATTACTCATAAAATATTAACAGTAGTTTTAATATTAACATATGGAACTGTGTGCATAATTCATAAAAACAAAAATCTGATTGACTCGTCGAGATGCCGCTCACAATATTTCGTTGCCTATCTCTATTTCAAGTTTTGCGAAAAATTCCATAATCTAAGGAACTAGCAAAATATGTAATCAACTACCAGTGATCCTAAAAATATATTTTCTCTGGAACTTTTTAAGAAATAGTAAACAATTGACTGATTATATTGGCAGACTTCATTATAACATGTTCGCATATTACAGTGATCCAGTGTAACATGAAACAAAAATCGTTCACATATTTTATTTGTTTAACATTTACTTTACCAAAATATGAATATATTTGTATCCATGTGGTTTGTACTATATTAAACAAACATACTCTGCTCAAAAAGGCGATACGCAATAAGTGAAAAAACATCAAATTTGAATAAATCGATCTTTAATGACCTTTCTGTGATAACAGAGCAATGAAACTGGGTCCAAAAATAAATACAAAAATCATCATTTTTTTCCTTAATGTGTATGGATTGTTTCACTCTTCAGTTTAAGAAAAAAATCATATATTGCCTTCTGGCTCAACTTTTCTGTAATAGTTTGATTGAAACGGTCAACAAAACTGATGAAATTTCAAATGTTGGTTGATCTTGGTACAATAGTCACATTCCTCGTTCCCCAGTTTCGTAAAGTAGATTTTTAATGCTAGATGATTAATTCTGAATATTCTGAAGCGAAACTAAAAATCTTTCATGTGCGATGAAGATTTTGTCGCTATATAATAGCTACATAGGGAGTTACATAATTCTATAAAAAAACCTGTTACAGTGTTTATAAAAAGTTTGAATAAGTATAATTACCGCCAATAGAACCCAATTATTCTCTAAGACACTTCGCAACAGACTCCACGTAACTAAAAGAGCTGTATAACAGCATTTAAAAACAAATAGTTTTGTAAAAGCTGTTTAACAAACACAAATGTGTAAGGTTTTAGATGTGTCCTCCATCTTGAGAAAAATTCACATAAGTAAAATAATATATATTCAGCTATTTCACCCGTACTTTTAATTTAGTTCAATTCAATCCATTGACAATTCAGGTGTATTACAATTTTACAATTCAATACAATTCATTGACAATTTTTACAAAAATATTTTTTTCTTTATGATGTGTCTAAACTATAAAGGCTTGTTTACAAACGTGGATCAGATTTCTTTAACTGCTAATGTCCAAGCGAGTCAATAATTATATGAATTATTTAAACGTCCATCGTATTTATTTTAAACAGGTTTACCTTTCTTGCTTTCTTAATAATAAACAATAACGAGATCCTTAAACAAATTAATTCAGTATCAAATAAACGTGCTAAAAATATGCTCACAGCACAATAATATTATGTTATGTATGTGTGTAAACATTACAAATACATGTTTTCAATCCTCACAGTCGTTGATACCTAAGAGATCTGTGGCATATATTTATTATAGTCATTGGAAATCAAGAAATTTTACTTATTTCACTTATTCTGATTCAGAACAAATGCGGTAACAGAACGCAGCCCTGACGTTCACCTCTATGAATTTACTTCTCGCTGTACCTCTTAGTATTTCGATATTCGAATGTTTATTATTATTATTTCTGAAATATTAATTAATTAAATAGTAAATATTAATTGGCATGTATGTCATAAGAAAATATATCAGTAACAGTAACTGTAAGGGAATGTCTATTCACTTTCTATGGGGGTAGAGAAAATGAGGACATAGACCATCCTGATGCAGTCTTAAGTAAGCTGCTGGCTGTGGGCATTAGTGCATTGGGAGAAATATTTTTTTTTATATTTCATGTTGTATTTGGCCTACATTTTAAAATAATATTAAAAAACTGCCCAACTCACACTAATTATTTTATAATAGCTATAAGAACATTTATATAGCTACTGTATAAAAATGAAAGCTTTATAATTAAGATCTAAGAACACTCTCTCAATATCTATACAGCCACTGTATATCCAAAATATGCGCAGACTTATAAAACATAAAACCATTTTATCATTTAAGGGCCGCAAAAACAGTACTTAATTATACAAATAGTTCACAGTCCCTGGTAACATTCTCACAGCAACTATAAAGTGTCTTAAGTAGCTCTTATAAAGATGCAAAGAGTCGAATAAAAGTTCGTTTTCACTCCTCTATATAACAATAAAGCTGTTCTTTGTGAGCAGTTCCTCAGTTTTGAGCAAGATCCATTGATAAGTGTTTTCCCATGTCAATTTCCTGGAATATTTTTCCAGTAGTGGTTGCGTTTACTATTGACCCAGTCTTTGATAACCCTTCTGGCTGAGCCTTTTGTGAAGCGGGTTTTGGGTCACAGAATATATCAGCTGTTCCTTATCTAGCAAGTTCGTCAGCAAATGTTGATGCATTACTATATAACTGTTCTTGGTTGAATAATTTAAAGAGCTTCCTCGTTTCATAACAGTTGTTTTATATGAACTTATAAAATATAGAAACATATCCAACCATTACTTCGACTTACCTGTTTTGTGACTCCATACGTTTATATTAAAATTTAAATATTCATGAGATTATTAAAGCTAAAATTAATATTAATGTTAATATTAAAATAAAAAATTAAAATAAAATCTTGTCTAAAATCTTAATAAAACGTTCTCAAAATATTTATTCCTTCCTATATAGTTAAGACTCTTATTAATTTTCTTAAATTATTTATTTAAAACATAATGCGTAATTAAAAGTACAACAGTTTAATATGTGCTAGAGAATGTTAATTCTTTTATATGAATTTTTCTCCTTTCTAAAACCTTACATCTTTGAAAAGCATGGTGACCGAAATAGTGCAACTTTTGTGGAAGTCATACAGCAATTATAGAGCAATTTTATAAGGAATGATGTCTTTATAAGAAATTATTGGTAATTTTTAAGTTCAATTAGACATCTTTTACAAAATTATTAGTTTCATAACAGCTGTTACAAAAGTCTTTTAATTGCGTAGAGACTGTTGCGTAGTGTCTTAGAGAATAATTCAGTTTTATTGACGGTAATTATACTTATTTCAATCTTCTCAAGTATAAATACTATAACAGGTCATTTTATAGAATTATGTAACTCGTTATATAGCCATTATACAGCGATAAAATCCTTATATAGTATAAAACTACTCTGTGTTATCTTCTAGAGCAATTTAGCTCATTATGCAGCTATTATATAGCGACATGTTCTCTTTTTGTTGTATAAAGACTGCCGCAAGTTTTGCTATAAAACAATTCGGCTTGGTATGCAGTTGATAAATAGCCACAAACACTGTTAGTTTATAAAAACACCTAGCGGTTTACTTAAACAATTCAGAGTCTTATGCAGTCATTAAACAATCACGAATCTCGAATAGTAGTACGGCGGGTTCTATTATAGAACACTGTATTATGCAGCCATTATAAAGCTTTACAACTCTTTGGTTAGATTGGCGGTAACTATATATGTATCGAAAGTCCCTAATGTCTCTGATTGTTTTGTGAAAATTTAGATAATTTTAATATTGTCAATAAAAATTACTAATTTCCTTCACGGTTTTATAAATATAGCTACAGCAAGTGAAATTCTGCAACGCCGAACTATTGGCTGTATAAAAATTCTTTATGCATTCACTGGAGTCCGTTAAAACACGTTAATAAAGTTTCTGCATAAGGCTACTTAACAAGAACTATTACCTGTATAAGCCTAACTGCTTTATAATTAGTTATAAGAACCATCTGGTAATAGGACATTAAGTTTTATATTATCTCTATAACATTTATGTAATCATTATAAATTAAAAATATACGTACCTATAGTTACTTAAACTTCTACAAAAGATATATCGGAAACATTTACAAGGGGGATAATGGAGCCTTTATAAAATGGCTTTGTGATTATATTGCAAGAATATTCTTAGGGCGGCTCTATATCACCAAATTACCACAGAGAACCAATTACTTCACAATAACACTTTAATAAAACATAAAAGAACATTTTTCCACCACTATAAAATAATTATACGACAATTCAACTGAATATTAATGCAATAATACTAGTTGGGGGGGGGGGGGAGGGGGTAGCTACCGGAGGCTGCTGGAAACTGCCGACTAAATGTTTGCAAAAATTTTTTAATTTAGGTAATAACCGTTTGTTACCGCTGAGCTATGCGATGTAGACCTCCGTTCCGCGGGTGCTAGAACTTATGCTTAACGGCTCACCGTTGCGAGACACGAACAATTCATCTTTTATGGAAAAATGAAGGGAAAAGAGTGAAATGTGATATGTGAAATCAGAATCATGTCTACTTTCGAATGGTACAATAAAAATGAATATTATGTTGAAAAATAATGGGTACTAAACGTCATCCAATCTAGTGGAATCAAATTAGGACTCTAATGTGAATTGTCCAGTCAGGGCAGTTTTTCCGTTTTAACGTGTTCAGGAGGTCAACTTAAGTTCACAGCTCAGTTTTGCAGTTTCTGCGAGATCGGCGTATTGTTTATTTAAACGATTTAATTTTTAGATCATGTTTTCCATCGGTTTTCTTTGAATATCTCGAAATCTACAAGTCCTATGGAAAACGATAAAAAGGAGAAAAATGTTCGTTTTGAGCTGTACAATCAAAAAATACATAAACTATATTTCATTCCAATTGTTATTGTTAAATAAAAAAATTGAACATTGCAAAATTATGCGTTTTTTAACAAATCACTGTTCTTTCAAAAATAATGGATAATATTCAATGAAATTTTGAAAAAATATAGCTCTTATAAAGTAAAATTAGTACTTAAAATTTCAAATCAAAATGATTACTAAAACGGCTCAAATATACAATTGTTACTAAATTACCCTTATGAAATCTTGCCATCAAGACCAAGAAATGTGTATCATGGCTCAAATTGTAACATTCTATAAGTACTTTAAGATCACGGAGAAAAACTTATTTTTTCAAAATTTAAACCTGTTTTATTGCATTTGTTTATATTTTTCGAAATTTTAGTTATAAACAATTTCAATTAACTCTCTGGTTTTTTTTTATAAAATCAAAAATGGTAAACGAGTATTGAAAGTAGATTGAAAAAGCCAACTTTTGACAAAAAAAATAATGCTCGACTTGCATTTGGAGGTGAAATACGTTATTTTTTACGTTTAGGTCACTTATAAATAAACAAATCGATATTTCTTCTTGAAATTTGGACTGGTTATTCTCCAATGCTTATTATTTTGTTTCTGCTTTTCGAAGATAATTCAAAGCTACAATTGTGGCTTTGAGAACATAATGCACATTTTCAATTTTTTTATAACTTTTTTAATTTTTGTCAGGAAAATGGTAAACCAACTTAATTCGAATATCCCTTATGTTCAATTATACAGCTTTGCAAGACTTTTAATATTACTGATACAATAAAACATATATATTTCGTGTCCTAAATGAAAAGTGCTAGTCGCCTTACCCACTGAATTATCTAGCGACTAAAGCCCGGTTTGTAAAAACATAATATAACATATACACCCGGTTTTACAATCGCTGGTTAACTGCCAGTCAGAGTTAACTTTCAGGTTATTATAGAAATTGGATTTTACAATAGCTGGTCATTTTCAAGGTCGTAGTTATCTGGTGGTTAACTTTACTAGCAGATGAGGTGTGAGTAAACTAAAAGTTGGCAGTTTACTAGCAGTTTATAACCTATAAAATACCTGGTACAAAATAATGTTTTGATATTTCGTTTAAAAATGGATACATACGAAGTAAATGCATATAGGAGTAATGAGGAGCGAAGAAGGCCCAAGGTAATCCGGTATAGACCTAATTCTTTTGAAGAATACATTTTTTATTCTCTATAATATTTATATATTTTTCGATTAAATTTACGAGAATATCCTCCTCATTGGCCGAAGAATTTGTGCACCTTTTATTATCCATGATGTAATACTTAAAATAAAACACATTTTCATTGTTAAAATGAACGTTTCTATATTTTGTAGTAGAATATAGAATAAATTGTATAAATATGTTATTTATAAAAAATTGTAAACAATAAATACTACATACTTACTTAATAATAAACCACTAACTCATAAATTGCTTCTGATATTTATATTTGACAGTAAGTGACGTGTGACATTGACAAAAATTCATACTTTTTATGTATATTACCTGTATATTACCCATTTTTCTACTACCAATATTATAAATTTTATTTACAACCTCTCGTTTAAAAATTATGACTTAACTTGATATTGAAAAACGCAAGTGTCGGTAAAGTTGTGGTTAACCTGCAAGTAAGAGTCAACTAACACAAAAGTTAACTTGCGTTGTAAAATCGGCTGTTAGAGATATTTGGTGATTTTTGGATGTCTAACAAAATTGCTAAAAATCCAATTTTTGGACCTCTATACAGTATCTTTAACAATTGTAGCTTTGGATTAACTAGCAGAGACAAAATAATAGACATTGGAGAAATACCAGTCCAAATTTCAATAAGAAATATCGGTTTGTTTAGTTACAAGTGATCTAAACGTAAAAACTAACGTATCTCAGCTCTAAATGCAAGTAGAGAATTAATTTTTTTTTTTCAAAGTTGGCTTTTTTAATCTACTTTCATTACCCATTTTTGATTTCATAAAAAAACAAGACAGTTATTTGAATTTGTTTATAACTACAATTTCGAAAGTTATAAACAGATGCAATAAAACGGTTTAAATTTTCAAAATAAAAATTCTCTCTTCGTGATCTTAAAGTACTTATAAAAAGCTACAATTTTAACCATCGGGCACATTTCTTGGTTTTGATGGCAGGATTTCACAAGGGTGCAAAGTTTTAGCAACAATTGTATATTTGAGCTCTTTTAATAATCATTTTGATGTGAAATTTTAAGGTGTACTTTATAAAAGCTATATTTCTCCAAAATTTCATTGAATATTGTCTATTATTTTTAAAAGAACAGTGCTTTGTTCAAAAACGCATAATTTTGAAATATTCAATTTGTTTTAAATAATAATAACAATTGGAATGAATTATAGTTTATGTATTTTTATTGTACAGCTCATAACGAATGTTTTCCTTTTTTTTTGTTGTTTCCCATAAGACTTATAGATTTCGAGATATTCAAAGAAAACAGATGAAAAACGCGGTAAAAAAAAATTAAATTGTTTAAATAAATAATACGCCGAACTCACAAAAACTGCAAAACAGAACTGTGAACTTAAGTTGATCCCCTGATCACGTTAAAATAAAAAAACTGCCCTGACCAGACAATTCACATTGCGAATTTTTCAGTCCTAATTCGACTACACTAATCTGTACCAACACCTTTTCAGCTCAGTATGGTACTTACCAGCACTGCCACTAGCTAGTTTCATTAAAATTAGTCCATTAGTCTCGGCGCTATCATATCCACATTCATACATACGTACGTATATGCATACATGCATACACACCTACATTCGTTCTGTAAAAACCACATTTTTGTGTTCCTGGGACCTCGAAAGGTAATGATCTGGTCTTATCTCAATTTTAGATTTTGGGCTAATAATAGTAACCTCACCATTTTTATGGGGGAGCCTGAGATTTTTCTTGAAGTGATTTTATCTTCGTCCTATGATACCCTAGGACCTCTAGCATGATGTTTGATACTAAATACTACTTTCTACCAATTTCTGTAGTTCTGGTAGAATTTCATCTAAAATGCGTGGGTTATTTTAACAAAATGAACTTATAGTTTAATATTAATTAACTCTGCATTTTTTAAATTCAAGGCGAAGTTAATCGACATTCATTCTAAATGACCTAGGTCACACTGGGAGATGAATAGACGTGCTACGTGATTTCTTCCTCAAAAAATATAGAAATTTGAACGCAAAATGATTTTTCGCGACATTGAAATATATGTGAATTTAAGTAGAACTTTAAATTGCCTTGTAACATAAAACAAAACTTGTTCTCAATATAAAATCGCCTTGTGGGTTGATGCTCTTGAATAATACCATACTTTAAGATTTATGTCTTGTTTTCCACAATATTACAAATGCAAAATTAACTAGGAAGTTTACATAAAACGCAAATAGATATTTGAAAGAGGTAAACAGTAGTTGCAGTTTATTGATACAGGTAAGTTTGTCAGCACGAACACGAACACAACAACTATATTTATTTACTATTTCCTCAACCAGTGGCGATATTCACTTTGCGGTAATGCATACTTAAGGAATAGGAATTAACTTGACCATCAGACCCTAAAAAAACGTATTTAAACATACAATCTGTTTAAAATGTGTATATGTTATTATGTTATTTAATAAATACTTAGCTAATTCTATAATTTTAATATTTATTTAAGTATGAACAATACGAAACTAGTGGAAGCATTATACTCTTCGCCGATTGACTGAGCTTTTTATATAATTGTTACACATTCTATAGGATACTGTTCGCAGTTTTCTTGTAAATAATGTTAGTTCTTGGACATTCTAAATTTTGTGATATCAACTTTGTTATGAAAAAGAAATATATTTAAAAAAAAATGAAAAAAAAAAACAACAACCCTCTCAGGGATTCGAACACACGACCTTTGGATTACAAGGCAAGCAAGAAAAGCAAATAAAATTTATTAACATTCATATATACATATGCGCCTCCCCGAAATCTGGCCCGGAGCCAGCCAGACAAAAGCTTAAGCTATTGGACCATCACACATTACTACAAAAACTGTCTGTAATATACAGGGTGTTATTTAAGTATGTGGCCAAACTTCAAGGGGCGATTCATTGAGTGATTTTGAGACGAAAAGTCTATATAAACATATGTCCGGTGCTTCGTCAAACTTTTTTTAAAAAATCGTTTTTTCGTAAAAATCTTAATAATACTTTATCTGATTTTGTTGAAATTTGGCAGTTATTTATGGTAGAAATTTATCACTAAGTAGACGCCTAGTGGCGTCCCGGGGGGGCACCTTCACCTATTTTTGACAAAAAAAACATGCGCCACTGACTTTCTTAAAACTTTTATAATTTTTTTCGCATTGAGCAACTAAAAATACAACTATTTTGTCTCTTGAATTTTTTTGGTATCGCTTCGTTTTCGAGAGAAAAAAACACTATTGCATGTCCCTGGGACAAGATAATAAAAAATTTAAACTACCAACTATCAAGAACTGAAGTGTACCTGTTATTTTTTTCCATATCATTAGTCTATTCTAGTCTTATACATTCTTATAAAAATTAATGCTAGCTGAAAAAAATTTTTAAAAAAGTCAAACAAGAAAAACGCTTTATTAAAACCACACAAACAAATCGTATGCATTTTTTTTATAAAAAAAATACATTTAACAATAAGTAACAGGAAACTTACAATAGTGCAAGCATTAGCTCGTCTTAACATCGATTGCCGAACATGTTGATATGGAAAAAAATAACAGGTACACTCCAGTTCTTGATGGTAGTTTCAATTTTTTATTATCTTGTCCCAGGGACATGCAATAAAGTGTTTTTTTTTTCTTGAAAACGAAGCAGAATCCAAGAAAATTTAAGAGACAAAAAAGTTGTATTTTTAGATGCTTAATGTGAAAAAAATTATAAAAGTTTTAAAAAAGTCAGTGGCGCACATTTTTTTTTTGTCAAAAATAGGTGATGGTGCCCCTCCGAGACGCCACTAGACTTAATATTATTAATCTACTTAGGGATAAATTAGTCCCTTTCTACCATAAATAACACTGCCAAATTTCAACAAACTCGGCTAAAGTATTATTAAGGTTTTTACGAAAAAACGATTTTTTAAAAAAAGTTTGACACTCTGTATCTTGAAAACGAAGCATTACCAGACATATGTTTATATAAACTTTTCGTCTCAGCATGACTCAATGAATTGCCCCTTGAAGTTTGGCCACATACTTAAATAACACCCTGTATATTATTCGAGAATTATATTTCAACGGATTAGATATATTATTATGAAATACGTATATTAGTTAAATGTATAAACAACAAAAAATTATAGAGAATAACATTTCGCAAGATTTCTATTTAAGTAAAAGTGACAAAAATTAAGAATTTTTTTTTAATTTATTTAAATGATTCATATTTTTTTTATTTACTGATTGATTCTCTTCAAAATAGGGTTCTTCCTCTAGCTAACGCTAACTTACTTTCCAAATTTCAATACAATCGGACTTTTCTTTCTTAAGTTATCGTGCTTACAAGAAACGTGATGGACTTACAGACGGACATTTTGAAAGATGTTCAGAATTCGTTCACTAATATAATAATGATATGAAAATGTTTACTCTACGAGGGATATTTACTGTTTCATAAATGGGCCAATCAAATGCCAATATACTCTTCGTTTTTGCGAAGAGTATAATAATATAATGTAACGTTTTACAGTATACACTGTACCTACATCCAAGGATTATTTTATTTTTATAGTATCGTAAATTTAATTATTTACGAAGTATCATAAAATCACTTCACTTGTTTACTATTACTGTGGTAGGTTCCATTAGTTTACAATTAATTTTTTTAATTATTTACTACTTTTGTGACCTCTCTTTAATTAGAAATAATATGCATTATCCTGGGAATGAGTCCTGAACATTGTAACATTAATTGAGGGCTCAATGGCCTACCATAAAGAATAAACCTTTCGTGTTTTCGCGCAATTATAAAAGACCGCGAGACGAGGAAGTCCATAAGAAGACTTCACTTGACTCTTGATTCTACCACAGGCTTCTTTCCCACTATCTAAACAAAACGAATTCAGCTCTTGGTAACGTTAAACATGATCTCCCACAAAGATCTGTCTTAAGACCACTGTTATTTATAAATGATAGTGAATATTCGTTTTCCTTTCAAGGGTATTATTTTTGCTGATGATACAACCTTAGTTTCTTCAAATGTAAATTATTCCAATTTTTTAAATAGTTTAGATGAAACTGAAAAAACTGGCACTAAATGGTTCATTGCCAATGGGCTAAAACTAAACCGTGAAAAATTACAGAAACGTGTTCGGTCATCCAATTATGATGCCAGTAAAGAAGAAAGGCTGTTTTAAGTTAATCTGGAATGTTTTAAATTATGGTAAAAAAACAACATTCGCCTTCTACAAATGCAAAGCCACTTGCGATAACAAAACAAACGAAAAAAACCGCTGCCCAAGGAATCACTACTTCCACATCCAGATTCTCTATCCAAGTCATTCACAACGAAAAAAACTTTGTATGTGAAAATAATTGTTTATGGAACTTTAATAATATAATATTTGAAATCCTCTACCCAAAAACGATAACCCACATCGGTAGTGGGGTGGGGGGTGGTGATAGGGGGTGGTAGTGGGGGTGGATGAAGTAAAAAAATATTTTGAGGTTTCTGGTTCCTGTACATAGGTACACTAAATCACAATTTTTTTTCTTCCCCTTTAAAAAGGGGGTGGGGGTGGCAATGGGGGTGGCTAATGCCAAAAATTTTTTGAGACAGCTTCTCTTGTATATGCTAAATACCAATTTTATAGACTCTTACCTGGTTGATTGACCTATTTACCCCAAATTTACCCCAATTTACCCCCTAACCCTTCGATGGAACAAGATGAAAATATAATCTAGTTCTAGATCTCGTTAAAGTACATATGTGTACCAAATTTCAAGTCAATATCTTAAACGGTTCCAGAGTAAACGTGCGCACAAAAAAAAGTTATAGACAGACAGACCGACAGACCGACAGACAGACAGAAATTTTTTTTCGCTCAAACTTAAAATCTCGACGTTTCATGACATTTTAAGCCTATTTGGACAATAAAAATTTTTTAAAATTTTTTTGTCGTTACTATACTTCCACTGGACGTGGAAGTAATTAAAAAAAATCATATTACGCATTTTTTTATCGGAAAATTTTATTAACGAAGTTATTTGGAATTGTCCAAAAATTTTCAGTTCAAAATTTCATTAAAAAAAAGTTATAAGGGTGTTAGACTCTTAAGTGCGACATAGTGTATATAACTACCTTAAAAAATAAAAACAGAAAAGCCTATCTCTCCCTTAAAAAAAGTAATAGCAGTACTTTGAACCCAAAAGATGACAGGACAAATAATTTTCCATATTTATCTCCTACATAGAACATACATTATACTGCAGTACCTAGAAATGAAAAATATGCTAAATTTAAGAAAAGTGTCATATGTATCGATAATTTTTAAAGGTGATTTTCGTATGTAATATCACTAGTGCTTAAAATTTTATCGAAAATTTTTTCGAAAGCGTGTTGCCTGGCAATATAAAGAGTGCAAATTGGCAGTTTATTATCTGATTAAATCCCGACCGCTTTAGCGGGAGGGATTTAATCTTTGATAATAAACTGCCAATTTGCACGAGTTATATTAACTAGGGGCGACTTAGCTTGAGAAAAAATTTTTAGATAAAATTTAAAGCACGAGTGGTATTTGAGGAGAATATTTCACGAATAAATAATTCATTAAGTACATCTTCAATATTATGTTTTCTCATTAACTGCCTTCAGACGTTTTCTTGTCACTTTTTGGAGTTTACTGACCTTTATTTTCAATTTCATCACTAATTTGATATACAGAAATATTTCCAAACCGACTCATATTGTCAAAACAGCAAATCTGAAACAAACGCAGTAGAAACAACGGAGATTCGCTATATTTTAAAATAATCTAGTGACGTTTCCATGGCAACTAGTAAATAAAACGAGTTGAAACCTTAGATATTATAATATATAGACTGGCTTAACACCTTTCAGGCGTTTCTGAGGTGCAATACGACGAGGAACGATAGAGAGAGCACTACTTTAGTACCGATGTCTCGCCCAAATAAAGTGTACACCCATGGTTCCAAGATTGACATAGAGAGCGCCATCTAGCGCTACAAGTTATATTCCATAATAAATAAATGTTCATCGACTCATATTTACGTATTTAATCCTTACTTTTAACTTACGAAATTTATGAATTATGTTGAGGTTTGCTTTGTTCCAGAGCGAATGTGTACTTGACATTTATAATAAATGATCTGCTTACCTTTGTAACTACGTTATTAAGCTATTGAAAGCTGTGCTTGACTTGTTCCTGTATTATGAGCTATATTAAGTACAATCTTTGTGTGTAATTGTTACCTGATTGAACACTAGGAAAACTGAAATAGTTACAGATAGGCAAAAGTTACAGCCTATATATTTCAGACAAGATTCGCTTTGGAATTGAGGTGCGTTTTTGTTTGCTACTACATAATACAATATTACAATTTACAAGGTAAGTACGTTACCAATTAATAATAAGCTAGAGAAGATATTTATAGATAAAACTTAAAAGCTCGAGTTGCCCTATTTGCCAAAAATATTTCACGACAAAAACGTCAAAAAATTTTCGCATATTTGCCGCTGCAGCGACCTAAAAAATTAGAGCGATAAATTTTGCATGTTGGTCCTGTCAAAAGCCGATCTAGCTTGAATTACCACTAATAATGACGTTTGATTGGTGCAATGTTTTGAAAAAACGGGCTCTCATTGGCTATAGCGTTAATGAGTGAAATAATCGTAGTAAAAGGTAACATTTTCAGTTTCTATATGGTCCC
Source organism: Rutpela maculata (assembly GCA_936432065.2). Taxonomy (NCBI): domain Eukaryota; kingdom Metazoa; phylum Arthropoda; class Insecta; order Coleoptera; family Cerambycidae; genus Rutpela; species Rutpela maculata. Next base: position 246,421,511 of record OW386286.2, on the reverse strand, counting down.
GACACTTGCTCCTACCCCAAATTTTGTATTTTAAAAAATATATGTGATTTATTTTTGAAACGTTAGTATATTAATTAGTACAGTAACTAGAGGTTTTAATTTCGGAATAATGTCATCTGAATTAGATTTCGTTCATTTTTAGCAACTTATTAATAGTAAATGCATCAAAGAAAAGTTTCTATATTATGCGGTGGTTTGCTAATTTATAGGGAGGTGGATGCCACCCCTTGGAAACTAAAAAAATACATTGGAACTGGAGGATAATCAAATTTTGAGAAGAAAACGTTCTATGCAACTTTTCATGTTACTTTATAACGACTAGAAACTTGTGATTTTAGCTTGAAAGAGAGATTTTCGTCAAATAACTTAACAGGTTATTGAGCGAAAAATATGACAGGCACAAGTCAGAAAACTACTAAACTGAAGATGAATTCTGTTTTTTTCTAATTTCTGTAGAGTTAATGGTTTCGGAAATCTTGAAGTGTAAAGGTGGCGTCCGAACGTCTACAAGACGAAGTATTTAGTTTAACTGTTAAATATCCTAGAAACCGTTAAAAATGTTGACATTCTTAGTTTCAGCGAAAAACTAGTGGACATCAAAAATGAAGCTTATAAACTGAGAACGAATTTATTTTTTTTTATATTTATATTTGTGTAGGATAGATAGTTTCGGGAATATTTAAATTTATAGGTTTTTAGGATGAAGTATTTTGTTTAAATGTAGAATATCTTAGAAACCGTGACACTTCCATCAACAATTCTAAGGAACAAAATTAAGGATAATTAATTAATCCTTAAAATATTTTTTGTTTGTTTCTACGTCGCAAAAAATAAAGAAGTTATGGTCGATAAAATGTGCGCCCTCACATGTTTTTTAACAAAATGTCGCCATGTCGCCATTCAGGGGTGGTTTTACCCCTCGAGGTTAAGTGCAAGTATCCAAACCATATAGAAACTGAAGGCGATACCTTTTACTGCAATGGTAACCCATAAAGGAAAATTATCATTACATATGAAATTCCTCAGAAATTTTATATATTCTTACCTCTAGGTACTGTACTATATCTATGTTTTTGGAGTCGCTTATTAGAAATCTGAAGTCGATATTAAAAAATTCAAAAAGGCGACTACAATAAGATGGATGGAATTTTTTTCTAAAGTACGTGTTTCAAACGGACCAAAAAATATAAGCATCTAGGGAATGGTATATATTAACGAAGAACGGTATTTCAGATGTATTTTTTTTAATTTCTGGGTAATTGCAGTAACAAAATGGCGACATTTTTGTTAACAATATGTAAAGGAGTTTAATTAATTATATTTAATATTGATTTTTAGCATTTTAGTGCAGGCAAATCCAGTTTTGAGTATGAACTATCTGGGGACAGCTATTTTTTTATCGAAATGGATAGCTTTATTCATCTAGAATGAGGATATAAATGTCCCGAAATATCCCAATGTGAGCTAAAGCCACCATTTAGAAGAAATGGCTGCCAGAACCGTTTCTTTTAGAAGGACATATCTCATTACTCCGATTTTAGATTTCTTTTTTTTGTTCTCTTCCCCTTTTTATGTACAATCGAAAGTATTATTACATCTTTGGGCATAAAATAGAAGATAACTGAAGAAAATGAGACTTGAGTTCTTGGAAATATACAAGGTGTCCAGTTATTGCTTCCTCGGAAGATTGTGCAAAAACGGGTAACTTTATAAAAAAACTTTTTTAACAAAACTTTTAATGTTTCATCTCTACTATAACGTAAAATTATTTTAAATTATACAGGGTGTCACAAAAAGGAGTTACACAAGAATGTATAATTTTTTTAAAGGAATACCCTCTAATTTTTTGACGCTGGTTAAGTCTCTAAGTGTCCTGAATTACACCCTAAAATTTTTTGCCAATCGGATGCAGCGTTGCCAAGTTATTATTTTTACCCTGCCTCTTTTGGCAAATTACAAACATTTTTTTGACTACCATATCTCCGCAATTTATTAATAGTTTTTTCTAAAAATGTAGGGTGTTATTCGATAATAATGCATTTACTGAAAAACATTTTTGAAATAAATTATTATTATACCGGGTGTCCAAAATATTTGTTTACATTTCTTGTTATTTAATTATTATTTTTCTCAAATTTTTTAAATGGAATGCCTATATTTTCTTGCATGGATGAATAAAACATAGAATTCCCCACATTCTAATATTATACACTTAATTTTTATTTCAAACCGTTTTTGAGATGTGATTATTTCAAATAAGTTTTGCGTAAATTGAGGTGCTTTTTATTTTAGCACTAAAATCTAGTATGGCTTTGGTCTTTTGTTTTGCGTTTGTTTTTCACTCTATGACATTTCTCTAATGTGTTTAAGATTATCGTGATTAAGTTGAATTAATATTTGGTAATATTTAAAAATACGAATTATAATTATTATTGTCAATAAGATTTAAAATCTATGGAAAATGTTATGTTATTGGTTAATGTGATGAAAATTGTTTATTGGCATCAAGAATGTATGGTCAATGTATAGAAGATGTCCTGATGTGAGGTCTCTAGAAAATTTGAAAGAACGTTTTGAACGTACTGGAAATTTTGCATATGAAAAGAAGGCGAGACGACGAAATATATTGTAATGAAGAAAATGAGCTGGCTATAATTTTAGCTGTAATCGAAAATCCTACGGCAAGTGTTCGGGAGTTAAGTAGGGATTTAGAGGAAAATAAGTTTCACCCCTATCGAGCTCAGCTGCATCAAGAGCTTTGGGATGTGGATTTAAATCGTAGATTAAATTTTTGCCAGTGGCCTCAAAACCAAATTGGAGAAAATGAAGAATTTTTCATTGTATTGTTCACAGATGAATCAACGTTTCATCGCAACGGATTTGTGAATAGGCACAATTTCCATTATTATGCCAGAGAAAACCCTCATGTTGCACAGAAAAATCAGAACCAGATTTTAAATGTAAGACGAGGAATTGTACATGATTATGTTATTCATCCTCGCATTTTTGAGGGAAATGGGAATGGAGCAGTCTTCTTAGATTTTACGCAAAATACGTTTCCATAAATAATCGAGCATATTCCTGATTATATTACAAATAATATGTGATTACAACTTGAAGGTGCACCACCATATTTTAGTAGAAATGTTCGTCAGGCCATTAGTAATCTGTTTCCTGAAAGGTGGATAGGAGGAGGAGGTCCAATATTTTAATAAACTGTTAAATAATATCTAATTCATTATTTTATTAAGTTATGTTAGGTCTCATTACATGGCCGCCTAAGTTACCCGACCTGACTTCAGTGGGTTTTTTCTTTGGGGATTTGTGAAGTCAGACGTTTATAAAGTAGAACCAACCACTCGAGAAGATATGATGGAAAGGATTAGTTGGTGTTTCAATTGTATAAATGTTGATATGATACACTGCGTAAGGCGCTCATTTATCAAGAGACCCCAGTGTTACCTGAATCAAAATGGTGCACATTTTGAGCAGTTGTTAGGTTAGTTTCAATATCGTGAAAAAAAATTATTGCTCAAGAACCGTTCATAAAAGAAAGTATACGATATCAAAATGTGAGAAATTGTAAGCGTTACTCATCCATTTAAAAAATTTATAGGCATTCCATTTAAAAAAATTGAAAAAAATGTAAAACAAAATATAGATTTTAATGCTAAAATAAAGAGCACCTTAATTTACGCAAAAATTATTTGATATAATCATATCTTAAAAAACGTCTGAAATAGAAATAAAGAGATATTAAAATGTGAGGAAATGTATGTTTTATTCGTTCATGTAAAAAAAAGATACCTAGGCATTCCATTTTAAAAAAAATGAGAAAAATAATAATTAAATATCAAGAAATGTACGCAAATATTTTGGACACCCGATATACTAAAGATTTTTTCAAGTAAATACATCATTATCAAACAACATCCCACATTTTTAGAAATAACGATTAATAAATCGCGGAGATATGCCCGTCAAAAATGTTTGTAAACTGCCCAAAAAATTTAAAGAAATTATGCTTTCTTGTGTGACTCGTTTTTGTGACACCTTGTATAATTGAAAATAAGTTGTAGTAGAGATGAAACAGTGAAAGTTTTGTTAAGAAAGTTTTTTTATAAAGTTAGCCGTTTTGCACAATCTTCCGAGAGAACACTGACTGGACACCCTTTATACCTTAATGTACATTATTAAAAATGATTACAATTTTATATATAAATAACTATTACTCCGTTAATATTTGAGTTAGTAACATCGGCCAAAAAACAAATGAAAGCTAATTGTGTGCTCTAGAACTTTTATTAAAATTATTTTTTCAAAAATTGACTAGAAATTTCAGTACAAACGTCTCGAGTTTACAAAAGTTTAAATTTTCGTAATATTTAAATTATTTTTTAATTTCCTAAGTTTATCGTTTAATTTATCGTAAAATATGTAATCATACTTTCTGTAAAATGTGAAGTGAGGAATGGAACAAAAAAAAGAAATCTAAAATCGGAGTAACGGTTACTAAGATATATGATTTTAAAGAGAATGTCTCTGGCGGTAATTTTTTCTAAATGGCGGCTTCAGCTCACGTCGGGATTTTTTGCGACTTTATGTACTTATCCCACATTAATAGAGCTATCCATTGCGATAAACAAATAACTGTCCCCAAATAGTTCACGCCAAACCCATTTTAAACTGAGATTTGCCTGGTCTATTTTGACGCAAGTCTGTTTCTGAGGTACATTGTCATATAAAAGTCTTTAAACTTCCATAATAACTGCCATGACAACTAAGCCATATTTAAACTTCCATATCTCTGAAACTGTTATCCTATTCAGATGATTAATTTTTTGTTCCAACCATTTTTTCGTTAAAGTGCTCTTTTTTCTAAAGCAAGTGTTATAAAAGAACAAAAAATTTAAGCATCTCGGTCATGCTGTATGTCAACGTCCGGTCGCCATTTTAAACTTCCATATCTCCAAAATTATTAATTCAATAGGAATTATTAAAAAACTAAATTCATCCCCGGTTCAGAAACTTTCTAATTGGTTTTTTTACAATAATTATTTTTTATTTATTTATCATGATTAGAGAATATTTAGGTATTATGCAAATCACAACTTACACACATTTTTATTTATTATGAAAATACCTACTTTCTGTATATTGTTGCCCTAATCTGGGCACGCTAATATACTAGTTAGGTAAATACTTTAAAACACTCATTATTGGAGAACCAATCAAAACAACTACTCTTCTAGCTAATACTGACGAAGTATTGAATGACATGATAGGATTCTTAGCATTTTCAAGACAAAAAAATATATTGAAAATACCTACTTAAAACATTTATTTACATTTAGTCATTCACACTTCTTTTTTATTTATTATGAAATGCTAAGAATCCTATCATGTCATTAAATACTTCGTCAGTATTAGCTAGAAGAGTAGTTGTTTTGATTGGTTCTCCAATAATGAGTATTTACCTTACTAGTATATTAGCGTGCCCAGATTAGGGCAACAATATAGAGAAAATAAGTATTTTCATAATAAATAAAAATGTGTGTAAGTTGTGATTTGCATAATACCTAAATAATATTCTCTAATTTCTAATTGGTCTCTGGCATTTTTTGCTAAATGTCATTCTTTTTGAGTTATTCGATGAAAACCATTTTAAGATACCTATTTCCGCAACCTAAAATCTCAGTTTTCATGCCATCATATAACAACATCTCTTTGATACATTTACTATTAAATTATATAAATAAAAACGAAATTTAATTAATATGATTCATTTTAAATTGAAATCTAATACACCACAATAAATTAAAAAAAAATATTTAAAAAAAATTTAAATAAGAAAATTAATAAATACTATAGTCCTATTGACACCGGTTTCTTTCTAGTTAGTTGAATTTTGTAGTATCTGCCCCTGAAAATAATAATAATTACAAACTGTAACACTAATTACACAGGTCTACAAGAAAAAAAGTTTTGTCCTAAGGTTCACAATGTTCACATCTAACTTTTCTGACGTATTTTGACGCACTGAATCCAATTTTAGACAAAAAATAATTCTGTCGTGTCAGTTTTTTCGGGTAACAAAGGGGTGGTAAAGGAAAATGACACGATAAAAAAATGTTTGTCCAAAGTTGGGTTCAGCGCATCAAAATACTTCAGAAAAGTTGGATCAGAACCTTAGGACAAGACCTTCTTTTGCCTTTTTTAGGGGACAAAAGAGGTGGTAGAGAAAAACTGACAGGACAGAATTTTTGTTCTCCAAAATTGGCTTGAACGCTTCAAATTACTTTAGAAAAGTTAGATGAGAACGTTAAGACAAGACTTTTATTTTTTTTTCGTAGACCTGTGTTATTCTTAAATTCATACCCAATTATCGAATATATACCCGACTATGATGTAATTCTTATTTCTTACTGTTGAAATTGAAAATTACGAATTAACTAAATTAAGAATTATCATAACTACCAGAGTACCTAAAGTTTTATTTTTCTTGTACAGCTGCTCCACAAGTGTACTTATAACAAGTTTTTAATTATTTTGTAACTCTTGGTTCAATAAACTTTATTGTTATTATTATTACTAATAAGCAGACAAGTACTTTACTACAGCTGAGTGAAATTTTATTTAATAATTTTGAAGATAGTTTTAAACATGTTTAAATATCCAAAAGTTAATTATTTATTGCAAAATACAAACACTATTAATGTCAACTTCTAAATATTTTTAGTCATAAACAATCAACCTATAATTGTCTCTACTCTTATATAATTAAAATATTAAATAAGTGGACTTTGGAGTTCCATAAAATACGTTGAGGAGAATGCAGCAATCGATTGGCAAAAGTCCTTGCTTTTCCTCCGTATTATAATAAAATAAGAATATTCTCGATTGCGTTTAATGAATAACAATACGGCAGATAATGAGTAATTAATCACGTGAAAAATGATCAATAATTGTCTGCAATATTTTATTACCATTACTTATTTGCCATGTCATTGATTAAGAGAAAATATCATAAAATAATTATTTGACCGTCACCTGCATGCAACTACTTGCAGCAATTTCGGTTCGTTGAGTAACGTTATGATCGTTATTAATGTTTTAAGGAAAAAACCGAGTGTGGTAATGCACTCGATACCCTTGTTCCGCAGTTAACGCAGGCGCCTACGTTATAAATAAATAAATAAATAAACTTTATTTTCCTCTCAGACAAAGTGGTACACTTGTACAGGAATAGTCATATGCTTACTTAAACTAACTGTTACTTTCATGGAACTCATCCAGACTATAAAAGCATTTATCAACAAGATAATTGTTTAATTCTCTGTTAAAAGATTTTAAACTTGATCAATTTTTTACATGTGTCGGTAATTTGTCAAAATTTTGTATTTACAAAATTGCACATGAAAATGGTCTTTTTGCCTAGTATTTATTTGGTGGGCATTGTTGTTAAAAATATAGTTTCCGTTATTTTTATAAATAAAAACACATAGTTCATATAATAACAAGCACACGAGGGTTAAAATATTGTAGTTTTTAAAATGGTCTCTACAAGAATACCTAGACACACTAGCAATACATCTTAAAATACGTTTTTGTGCAAGAAATACACCCAATGATTGCGTGGAGCTACCCCAGAAACATACTCCATATCGCAGTCTAGAAGAGACTTGAGCATGGTACACCATAATAAGTTGTTCAACTGTTAAAACAGTTTTTAAGTTTAGAAATAAATAACACAGTGAATTTAATTTCGAAATTAACTGTGTGCACTGCATCTTCCAGTCGAGACATCCATCAATCGTAACACCAAAGAATTTGATTTCTTGATGACAACTCAAAATATCTGACCCTATGCCAATATTTGACAGAGAACACTGTTTTTGTCTGTTATGGAACCTTATTACCTGATTTTTTTCAGTGTCAAAGTAAAGTGTGTTAGACTTGTACCAATCACTCATAATTTGTAATACGTTGTTAAATTTTATTTGCATTATCCGATATTAGAAGGGATTTGACATCAGCGTACATAACAAAGAATGCATCAGTAGATAAAGTATCAAGCTCGTTCGTGTATAATAAAAATACTATCGGACCCAGTACAGAGCCCTATGGGACTCCCACCTTTATGTCTAGATATTCAGATTTTATTGTGTTTCTGTTGTTATTAACAGAATAAAATATTATAACATATTGTGTACGGAGATCCAAAAAAGAAGCTACCCATTCATGAACTACCCCACGTATACCATACGAATAAAGTTTAGATAACAGTTTTACATGATTGACGTAGTCGAATTCCCTACTATACTTAGATCACAGAATATCCCGATAGGGCACTCACCCGCCTCCATATCTTCTGTTGGTTTGTTAAGAAATGAACAGTTGTTTGTGTTGACATATCAGCCTTAAAGCCATGCTGATTTTTTGTAAAAATGTTATGTTTTTCGATAAATTTGAGTAAGCGATCTAGAGGGAAATGAATTTGATTAGGTGAGATAAAATTCTTATAGTTGCTGATGACTCACAGGAAATTTGCATCCCACTGTTTTCTTATTAATAACCTTAATAATCTTAAAAATTCAAATACGTGTGAATACGATGAGATATCAGATAACTTGATTAAAAAATGTCAATTCACTCTATGTGGTCCATTAGCGTAGATCTTAAATTTATCGTTTTGGAATGGTATTTTTCGTAGTCGATTTAAATTAACTGCCTCTTTAGAAGAAAGGAGATCCTATCGACTACCCATAAACCTATTACTAAGCCCTTTAAAATTATTTGAATTTAGTGTGAAACAGTATTTTTAAAACAAAACAATATGCTGTTGCCCACCCAACATGGCTTTACCAAAAACAAAAATACTGAGATATTTGTAAGCTAACTTGTGCTTTATGAATATGTAGATAGTGATGATTTAATAAAAATGTGAATTTTCGTTTTAATATAATTTGTGTAAGCGTATCCATAAGATTTTTATGGAAATATTTTGGAAAAATCTTTGAGTTTTAATTTCGGATTTTCGTTTGTCCATTTGGTTTTTTCATTTCGAATGCAAATGGCCGTTTTTAGTTTTTCCTTGAATTCGGCCGGTGTTTACTTTTAAGTTTTCTTTTCTTTTTACAATTCTTTTTCTGCTTGTAAGTAATTACTCGATTGTTAATGAGTTTATGTAAGTTGTCGTTTTGGGTTTTGTCGGGAAGGTCATGATATTTGTTAGTAAATTCATGATTTGTGTGAGATGTTGTTTTAATAGGTTCTGAGAGGTTTTCTCTTCAATCTATAAATGTATTATCGGGTTGATTTAACGTATCATCAGGTTGTTTTATTTTCGATTCGTTTTCAAAAGTAGTTAGTTTGATATTTTTTTCGTGTAGGTTATTTAGTTCAGCACTATTTGATTTTTGTTCAGGAATTTCAGTTGAATTTATTTCGTTAAAATCGAATGGTTCTATTTTGAAAAGGTCTGTTCGCGAGATATTTGCGTTTGACTTTTCACAAAGATGGCGGCTAACCCCAGCCACTGACGACCCCGCTAACTTGACAAAATACTCAGAAATATTCAGAATGAACCAAAAAGACAAACTGACTTATGCTATTTTTGCAAGAAAAAAGTTCCTATTTATTGGATTAATCACAGCCACACAAAAAAAGAAAAGTGGTCTGGCCTGCGGACCAAACCAATGTGTCCTTCTGTATTTGGTACCCGCTGAAACCGAATCCTAAGTCAGAATTGTCAGATTGCTTCTTTTTTCTATGATAGTCTATGAAACAAAGGCACATAGGCACGTAATACACTCTTGACTTTTTTATAAGCTGTCGTCAATTTTTCCTCCAGGTTTAAACAATTTGGTTAGTACGCTTTCTGGGACTTAGTTTCTTTATGGCTGCTTTACCATGCCGTGGATAGATATCGCCATATTGCTCATAGGTTTATAATTTACACCAGACGCATCCTTTCATTATGTCTTTCCTCGAAAGTTCACGAAATATTCAGCTGATTTGTGCAAATCATTCCATTTATTAGTAAAAATTTGCCTGTCTTGGTCTTTATATTTTATAAACTGTATAATCAAGCGAACCGATAACCAACAAATAATATTAAATTCCCATTAGCTAGCCATTTTTGATATATTGAGGAACACTACTAATCGCTTTACGGAATTTTTCATTACACATTTACATATTTATTATTAGTATAATGGAAAAATTTGAGCAATTAATATAGTAAAAACATTTATAGTCCAATGGGCAGATTGTTTATAATGTATTATTTATACCTAATGAATATTAATTATGCAGCCATGGAGTTTTTTTTTCGATTATAATGCAATGCTTTTAACAATCATTTCGACAAAAAACAGTATTATGCATATTATACGTTATTCGAAAAGTGTTATATTTTATGCAGATGGCAATCTTCGACAAGTGACGACGCTATTGGAAAAAATATATTTTATATATTTTGATGAACTATACTCTGTTTGGAAGTGAGGAAGAGTAATAAAAGCTCATTATACCCAGGGCCGGATTATCCATAAGGCTAACTAGGCTATAGCCTAGGGGCAACAATGCGCGAAGGGGCGCGCGCTAGGGCACGAGGGGCGTTGCAAGCTCTTTGCGCTCTCTGCTTATTAAAAAAAATATATTTTTTCCCCAAATTTTTTTCATTTCCTTCTCCGTGCTCATTAATTTTTTTTCTTTTTTGATTTCTTCTTCCCGCTCATCAATTTTGAAACCCTGGTGAAAAAAATCTTCCCCTTCGCTCGTCAATTTTCAATTTGGTCAAAAAAAATTTTTCAGATTTTTGCGCCCCGCTTATCAATTTTGAAACCGGGACAAAAATTTTCTTTTCAGATTTCTTATCAATTTTGTTTCCATTATGAATAAGAGGGCGCAAATACATGATTAGCCTAGGGGCGTACCAATCCTTAATCCGACCCTGATTATACCTGCAAATCTCCTAACAACGTGGTCAAAGTGCTATGAGAAATCGAGTGTACCTATTAGCGCGAGGGGATTTAATCTTTGATGATAAACTGTCAATTTTCACAATACTTTTGTCAGCTTGACTGAAGGGTAGTATTTTGCAGAGTGAGAAGGAAATATGCGTTATTTTTAATAATCTTTAAAACTGTTTTAAATAATTGCTATTGTTCTAAGCAATACAACTAGATATATTTTACTTCCACATCCAGTGGAAGTATAGTAATGACAAAAAATTTTTGATAATTTTTATTCTTTAAATAGGCTTAGAGTGCATGAAACGTCGAAATTTTAAATTTGAGCGAAAAAAGTTTCCTGTCTCTAGGTCTGTAACTTTTTCTGTGCGCACGTTTACTCTGGAACCGTTTAAGATATTGACTTGAAATTTGGTACCCGTATGTACTTTAACTTGATCCGGAACTAGATTATATTTTCATCTTATTCCGTCGAAGGGTTGGGGGGTAAAATTGGATAAATGGAGGGTACATAGAGGGTACAAGAGAAGCTAAGGCTTCAAAAAATTTTTTGGTTTAGCCACCCCCATTAGTACCCCTACCCCTACCCCATTTTTAAAGGGGATGAAAAAAAATGTGATTTAGTGTGTGTACAAGAACCAAAACCTCAAAATATTTTTTTACTACATCCATCCACTACATCCACCCCCAGGCTATTATTATTGAGGATGGAGATTACAACTCGAGCGAGCGCTGCGAGCGAGTATTGTAACCATCCGAGGTAATATCAGTCAATACCTAATATATTGTGTTTTTCTGTGAGAGGCCTGCACATTTGCACAACTGTCATACTCTATTAAAGTTACAGTATTGCTGGCTTTTTTTACCATGAGAATACTGAATGTCAATTGTCCAGTTTTTGGAAGGTAAATAGACCCCCTTCTATTTTGAAGTGAGCTAAAAATAGCACATGCAAAATCTGCAGCATGATGTGGGTGTAGAAGAACTCACCACACTCGTATGAAGGACGTGACACTATTTATTTTATTAAGGGCACCAGCGGCGCTCCGTCGTTTGACAGTGTGTGGTTAATTTCCACTTCCAGTCGGATTCGTTAAGTTCTGAGAGGTGGCTTAGGAAGAGGATGCTCCAGTAGATGAGAATGGTACAAGTTCGTAATTACCGTGGATTTCTAACTGCTTTCTCTCTAAGATTTCCACCTTCTTACGATGCACTAGTTTTAAATTTAACACTTCTGGATATCCTAATTACTTTTTTAGAGTTCTTCTCCTCGGCTTCTGTGATCGGATACTAAAGAGTACAGGATGACTCCGGGACATCCTAAAATGATCCCGTATATTCGATAAATGGATTGTTCATTAGGGATGTCGATAGGAAGTTCAATGGTTATCCTTTGGTCCTAATAACAGACAGAATATCTACATCCACTGGATAACCTATACGAATATCTACTGGATAGCCTCTAGGGCTGTTGATGTCCTATATAAAATCTATATAGGAATAACCAAGGGCCATCCTTGGGTCAACTTGGGTCAACTTGTTGCTAATGTAGGTCCCAAATACATGATAATTCATAATTCACCTAAGGAACAAATGAGAATTTCATTATTTAATTTATATTTACATTATGTTTTCATTGTGACAGAATGAATTTTATTAATGTTTTATTAGTGGAAGGCATTATTTATAAATAGCCAGAACAGGGATATCCACTGGATAAACTATGGATATGAGGTAGAAACGTACAGTAAATAAAATACGACATTTATATCAGCATAAATATTAACTCTTTATGTGGCATAAAAATATGTAAATAGAATGGTAATATATATTACCGTTTTTCAGATAAATATACCTCAGCATGAAAGGCTACAAACAAAGTAATAATGCCAAAATATCTTCACTGTAAATATGTGACAAGTGACCAATACCTTGGGATTTACGTATGCTAAATTTCATCGTGAAATATTAATATCGTTTTCCAAACATTACTTATCAGTCTAATGTCCTTATTAAGCCAGACATTTTTTGGACAAGTCTTGCCCTCAAGAAAAAAAAACAAAGATACGTACAAGTTTCAATTTACGATTTTGCACTGAGTTACCTTAAACCTTGCTTAAACTCAGATACAAGTTTGAGTTGAATATAGGTATATTGTTGAATATAGGTATATTGGATAACCTATATATTTATACATTGGCTAGCTTGTTCTTAGCGTTATTTTCAATAAGTCATGGTAGATAGCTCCCTTTGCAGGTTGCAAATTACTTCTGTTGCGGTATTCACCTAGTCAGCAGTGGCTACTGCTAAAAAACCAGAAACTACATTGTAGTTTATCCACTACGCAGGAAATGCACATACCTATAGCAAATGAATATCTTATAGTTTATTATTTTTTTGCAATATGAGATTTATTTATTACGCAAGGGAAGGTGAGTATACCCAGAATTTCAAATTGTTGTCTACATCAATCACGATATTTTGGGAAGAAATACTATGGATGACCGGATGCAACTACGTGTGGATGTCTGTAGGCTGTCCAGATTTTAACCTAGATTGGTCCATTTTCCTTCCCATGGACAACCATGGACTATCATCCCATTGAAGATATCAGGGGGTAATCCCAATTAGTCTCAAAGGGATATCCACAGGAGATCCTAAATCTGGACTAACCCAGTTTAGGACGTCCATAGAATGTCTTGCTTATCCTCTAAGTATATTCACTGGTTGTCCTAAGGCTATCGAGTGCTGTGTGGGATCGATTGTCTGAATATCAAACATGTGGGTCCATCCCGTTCACTTACTGTCGACCTAACCCACAAAAGCTCCCGAGAGGTCAGATTTAAAGTTAAGCATTCAATCAAGAAAATACAACAGTTCAAATGATACCATTTATTAATTTACACCAAAACGTATAGTAAATATGCAAGAACCTATCCAATACATATAAGAATCTGCCGCCAAAACGCGGTATGGGCGAACGCCTCTTTTAGAGGACGTATATATCAACCACCATATAATGGAGAGTGTGTAGTGGCAATCGACTTGGCACAAAAAATTGACAACTTCTTAAATGTGTATGAGAACACTTTGACTTTAAGTCCTCATTCGTCAAAATTTGGCGCGCTTTAGAAATTTTCACTTTTGGTACCCCACGTCTCTGAGAACGTGTGTTTCTTATGCTAAATTTCGGCTCTGGTGACAGAAGTATGGTCAGCTGTTGTCAGTCGGTTTTTTGCTGTTTTTCGACTTTTTCCGAGGTTCTACAACACGCACAGGTTAGGATTGTATTATATATTTTCTGCTCCAACGTATTTTATTCAGCGGAAGAATATTTAAAACTCTAAAATATCACGTTTTTGGTATTCATAATTTCTTGTAACATTGTTTAATTATCCAAGGCGAAATTTTATGATCAATTAAACAAATAAATATATTATTATGCAAGTTAATTAATACAGAATTTTTGGAAACAGGTTATGCTTTTAAAAACTTACTGTTTTATTTAATTCGTGACTAAAGGAAATACCAGTGAGACGTACGTATTGGGTGTTCAGGAAATGTCTTATCGAACTTGATAGCATTTAACTTACGGTCATCGACAAGTTTAAATTTGATGAACTAGAGTTGAAACGGGTCGGGTTTGTTTTTCTCGATTTATGAATTAAGTTTTTGAATGGTTTTTCGCTTGATTGCGTGTAACGTAACTTGTTTTCCTTTACAAGTGTTTGCCTTGACGATGAATCGTTAACACCCAAAATTCAGACATTAATCTGTATGGACGATTGAATGGGCACACCAGTGAAGCTCAGCCTATCTACCAATATACTTTTTATGGCTGTGATATTTAGGCAACGATAATACTGTAGAATTTCATTGTCATCTTGACACGTTTTGTTTATATGTTATTTAAGTGCCAGTAGGCTTTTTTGGTACCTCATCATTGGATTGATAAAGAGCCAAATGCATGCATCTTTCTCTAAATGCATTCTACCGGATTATTTTTGACGAGATCACATCAGAGTCCTATTTGATAACTCTAGTTTCTTATGAATAAGTAGATAGTCATTGTATTATTTTCCAACTTTTTATCAAGAAGGTAATTTTAATGATTTTATATTCTTCAATCAATAACACAAAGGTCTACAAAAAAAATCCTGTCCTAAGGTGCACATACGTATTTTGATGCGCTAAAACCAATTTTTGACACAGACAATTTTTCTATTGGGTCAGTTTTCCTTCTATTTCCTAAAAAAATGTTTGTCCAAAATTGGCGTCAGCGCATCAAAGTACTTAAGAAAAGTTAGATCAGAATCTCCTAAAATTGTCCCAACAAGATCCTTTTCTGCACTTTTTAGGGGATAAAAGAGGCGGAGAGAAAAACTGACACGACAGAAAAATTTTCTTTGTTCAAAGTTGGCTTCAGCGCGTCAAAATGTTTCAGAAAAGTTAGATAGGAAACTTAGAACAAGACCTTTTTTTTGTAGACCTGGATCTGGATCTGGATTGTTTGGCAGGGGGTGAGTTTGCGCTCACGTGCACTCCGGCCTCATAGGCGGGCCCATTGTGCTGCCCCCGTAAGTGGTAGCATGTCCACCAAGCCTCTCTTTCCGCAAGCCAACCAACACTTGTGATGTGTTTGACGAGAAGGCCAGGTAAGATGCCACCTATGCTGGCCATACTGGGCCAGATGTTCCCCAGTATGGATCCTCTTTTCATTGAGAGAGCAGGGCAGTGACAGACTCAGCAATCTCGTCATCCAGCTTACACCCTCTACATTGTGACTCCCCGTGTATGGAGGTGTTTGTTTAGTCTGCAGTTTGTAGACCTGTGTAATTAAAGAATATACAAAATGCAATAATTTACAGTGGCGTTTCATTGTTACATAGAGAAGAGTGACTTCAATTACAGGATAATCGATGTTTATTTTCTAGTTTTCTGCATCTATGTCTCTAGCTTTAATCTATCTTACTCTCCCTTTCTCTCTATCATGATTTGTCTGTTTTAGAACGTTTCTCTTTACACTTTTAAACCAACTTCTAAGAACTAAAAACGGAGGTTTTCATGTTTTTGTACAATTATTATTCTGGAATGGCTCAATAGATTTCTGTGAAATTTTCTCAATTTACAAGGTATATAATAGTTTCATCAAAGTATGTCTAGAGTAAGATGAGCAAAAATTGGAAATAAGATTTTTTTTTCGTCATAGCTTTCTCGTAAGTATACTTTAATTCCGTTATTTTGTCGATCGAAAGTGACACTTTATGTACCAAATACTTGTTGCCATTGGCAACGGGTCGTTATTATACTCTTCGCAAATACGAAAACGAAAAGTATATTGTATTTGATCGGCACATTTCTAAATCCGAAAATAACGCTCACAGACAAAAAAATTTCATATCATTGTGTTAGTGAACGAATTCTGAACAACTTTCAAAAGTCCGTCCGTCCGTCCGTCTGTCCATCCGTCCATCATGTTTCTTGTAAGCACGATAACTCAAGAAAGAAAAGTCCGATTGTACTGAAATTTGAACAGTAAGTTGTTGCTAGAGGAAGAGCCCTATTGTTTTTGAGCAAAATCGATCGGTAAATAAAAATGTTATTAATGATTTAAATTTGAAAACATTTTTTTTGATTTTTATGTTTTTGTAATTGAATAGAAATCTGGTGGAATGATATTTTATTTTAATATCTAAATATTTATATATTTTACAAATATACATTTCATAATGTAATATACAACCGTGAAAATATGATTTTAACTCGTGTCTTATAATGTAAAAATTTACATTTTTTACGTGTAAGGTGGTGGTGTACTTCTTACGCTTTGACTTGGAATCCAAAGGTCCCAGTTCGAAACCCAGTGTTCAAAGCTATTATAATACATAATATGATTTAATTTATGTTGACAGTAGTTGTCATTTGAATAGAAGCCGCTTCCTAAATTTATTTTATTGACGGTTGCCATCGATATTCCAAGCAACGCTATCTTTATTATTTGCTTAGAAATTATTCTAATTTTCTCAAGGTTTTTTCTAGTTTGATGATTCATATAATACGACCCTTGGTACATAAATCATTTTAGGACCAAAATCAAAATAATCGAGCGGGCGCTTTTTGAAAAAACCCGATTTAAAAAAATTTTTTTTCAGTTTTGACCACAAACATGATTAATTTTAATTGAGCGTTCGCGAAAAGACTTCTTAGGCTAAGAAGTTTTTTCAGTATTTAACACAGCGTTACATATAAGCAATAAAACACATTACGTATGACTTAACAAACGCACAATTAAAGTTAATCATGTGTTTGTACTTACATTAAAATTTTAATTTTTTTTTTTTTTTTAAAAATCAAATTTTTTCAAAAAGCGCCCGCTCGATTATTTCAATTTTGGTCTTAAAGTGATCGTGGAACACCAGAGAACTGAAATAAATAAAGAAATCCCATATGTAAGAAGCTTTCAATTAAAACCTGGTTCAACCCCTCCGTGCGGTTTAAAAATAAACAAATAATAAATTCAGGCATATTTTTAACAGACTTCAGTATCAATATTACGTAATAAGGTTCAATTAACTGGCCAATCTTTTTGAATCCAGTTCTTTTTTTTTTCAATTTTTTAAAATTACTTATAAAGTAAGATGTAGGTAGGTACTAACTATATTGAGATATTTCAATATAAAACTCCCAAGCCATGTAATATAAAAATCAAGAGAATCTAGCACGACAAATGATATAACTATTCTTATATATTTATAATTTTTATTTAATATGATTTATTAAGAGGGAGTTTTGAGGTCGACGATGAGTCACATTTACAAACCTCAATGGAATTCACAACATACAAAAGCATTTTTCTCTTTAATTTAGGATAGTGGTTAATAAAGATAACAATGCAGGGAGTTACATTGTGAAGAATTATACTTGGCAGTCTGAAACATCAAGAACGACAAGTACAATTTAAGAGATTCAAAATGTATTGGTGACTAATTTGTGTCGGTGAGTGTATACACTAATACTACATTTTCCCTCAAAGATTTCCTGAAACGGCATCTCATAACAGTTTTATATTGAAGGCGACTAAATTAAAAATACAATCCGGTATTATTCAGTTTATAAACCGTTTCTTGTTACATGAAATAAAACAGGAAAATTGTTGTGTAAGTAGTGTAGTAGTGCAAGCAGTGTTATGTTATGTGTTACTTGTAAAAAAAATACCAAACCACGAAATTCATCATTCTACACGTTTTCGACAACCAAGTTGGCAGCATCGTGATTAATGCTGATACATTTTAGTCGCCCCTTACAAAACTTTTGGGCATATGTCGGTGTAAGTATATAATAAATGGTTTATTGATACTTATTAAAATCACATATCAGATCTTGGTCAATATTAAGCACTTGGCAAGTCAACGTTAGACAAGGCCATCTTTTTAGTGACTACAGTTAACTTCCCTTAGGAAACCCCTGGAACAAGCGAATCGGAAACGTTTCTTGTAAATACGCAATAGGAGTTTTTAATGAGAACTACCCAGATATTAAAGCGACTCTCAAAGCAGTATAAAAATTAATTTACAAATTTGATTCCACTGGGGATGGAAAAATATTATAAAAAAAACAGAAAACAATTAAATGCAAATGACGCTGCTACCCTTATAGTTTTAGACTCTGTACAAGAACACCCAAGAAGGTCGTAAAGAAAAAGATCAATACATTTAGGTATTAAAAAATTTCATATTCAGATGATTTTTGTTAGTAACTTTTATGCATTCAAACTTAAATTTATTCACAAACTTCAAATTGGAGATGATGCTTGTCGTCTGGATATTTGTTTAGCCATGGGTGAGAAAATTTCAGCAGATAGATCATTTCATCGAAACATTTTATTCAAGGATAGATCTACTTTTATTATTAATGGGGTAGCCGCTTCTCAAAATTGTAGACACTGAGCTCAGGAAAATTCTAGTTTCCGAATTACCACTAATAATCAAAAGTTTAAAAAAGTAAATCTTTGGTGTGACAGCATCACAGAATAATCGGTCCTTATTTTATAGATGGAAATTTAAATCAAAATACTTGTTTATAAATTTTGAATAATTTTGTATTGGACGAACTGGACAATGAAAATTTGGAAGAATAATAATTTTTCATCAAGATGGATGTCCAGTACATTCTACAATTCTAGTGAGACAATGGTTAGATAATCACTACCACGACAGGTGGATTGGCCGCTATGGACCAACAACATGGTCAGCCCGTTCGCCAGATATAACCCTGTGGTCAGCGTCGTAGCTAGACGCTTTGGCGCTCAGGGCAAGCATTTAATTTTGCGCCCCCAAATAAATACCTAAGTTCTAATTTTTTTTTATTGGCGACGGGGGGACACTGCATCCGTAACATTTCTGATGAGGAGGGGGGGGGGAGACTGCGTCCGTAAGATGGCGCAGACACGGAACTAAAAATACAAAACACCCGTAATTTTTTGATGAGCGGAAAGGGGGACACTGCGGCATCATTAAATAATATTCGAATCTTGCGCGCCCCGTAATATTTAAATTATGCGCCCCCCTTTGCTCGCGACCCTAGCGCAAGTTCCTATTGCCCCGCCTTAGTTACAATGCTGACAGGGGTATTTAAAGCAAAAAGAATACGCAAATGATTTCGAAAATGAAGGAGATTTATTAAAGCAAAAAATTGTGGATGCTGCAACCATTAATGAAAATGTTTTCTCTTTTGTCTATGAGGAATTTAGAAATAGATTAGAAAATGTGTAATAGTAGGAGGTCTTGTGGAATAGTTTTCAACTTAGTTGAATAAAATGCTATTTTTTTGATAATTGTTTTTTTCTCATTTTGCAGCTAAATTCCGCATTTAAGCTTTTCTTCATAACTTTGTTAGATAAAATTTTCAATAAAAATGTAAAAAAGGTATTTTGCTGAAAGTCGATTTCATATTTTCTAATTTTTGGAATAATTTGCCTTAATTTTGACAACCGGTTATGACTTCCTAAAATAATTAAAACTTTTTATAAAGAATGACTTTTCTCGGCAAATCAAAAATAATGAAGTTTACAAAAGTGCGGTACCTTATCCGGGGACACACTGTATAATGATTAACAGTTATTTCCTCCAATTCTTGTATTCCTAACATTTTTATTAAAATTTTAATGAACCACATTTCCGTGTGACGCGTCAGTTGGTCACTTACCAAGTTTTTCTGGGGAAATCCCAGTATATTTATACCTTATGACGTGGGAAAATTCAGAGCATGAACTGGTTAAAAAAACTAGAAATTTGCCTGTAGTAAACTTGTCCTTGGATATACATTTCAAAGCGGCAATTCATATTTATCACCTGCGGGTTTAGCAGCCTTCAAGATGTTAATTCTTCGTAATTAACATTTTATAGATTTAATCCATTGACCGGTTATCATATGGGAAATTCCCAAGTAAACGCACACAGAGGATGCCTATACTGCAAGTAATGGAATTACTGGAAATAGCTGCGACAGTTGTGACAGAAAGTGCAACAGCTTGTTAAATAATTTAATGACTTTCTAAATAATTAGACTTAGAGTGTCAAATGATTAAAATTTCATTGTGATTGGACAACGTTTCTATACCACAAAATTAATAGTCCATTGTAGTACACGCAAATTAGATTAAAAAACAGTGAATATAAGCCAACCAACGAATGCTCAAAAAAGGGTGCAGAGGGAAATGTTAGGGACAGAAAATTTGACTTCGGAACCAGTCCAAACAAAGTTCCGAAGTCAAATTTTTTGTCCCTAAAATTTCCCTCTATAATCATTCGTTGCCTGGTCAAAAGATAATTTATTAACCTCCGACCCCAAAAGATGTATAAGTTTGACGCGTATGTTTGTCTGTCCATTTGTGGCTTCATATATCTTCAACGGGTAATCCGATTTTGATGTAGTTTTTTTTATTTGAAAGTGTATTTTGTCGAGAAGGTTATAGGCCATATTAGATTTTGATGTTTGGTCGCCATCTTGAATTCGCCATGTTGAACTTCTCTAGAAATTGTACGATTGAAGTAAAATTGAAAATGTGCAGATAGTTATGGTATCCGAACATAATTTAGGCCTTATTTTGATTCGGTCATATGAAACTGGTACGATTAGATACATTGATCGGAGGTTTTTAAAAATTTTCAATTTTACTTGTAAAGTAATAATATTTGAGATGCGTACTCTAGATAAGGTTAGAAATAGATACCCGAAAAGTCCCCCCCCCCATTTGGGGGTGGAACGTCCTTTTAAGTCCCCTAACGGAGACTTAAAGCTGGTTTTTCACTTTTATCTTGTAAACCGTTCGTCGGAAGAAAAAAAAGCCATAGGGAATAAAAAAAATGTGTCGTTAAATTCTGCATAAAAAATGTTCTATTAATTCTCTCTACAAGATGCATGTATAGCGGGTTTTGACGCAAGTGATTTTTATTTGTTTTTGCTTTTTTACTATATCCGGAAAGATTACGGCAATAAATACTTCAGACATGACTAATTACCTTAAACGTATATAGTATACTTAAAATTATATTGCATTTTCTGTATCATTTTATTTACTACTCTGAAAATTAAATGTAAGTAAATAAACAGTCAGGTATTTATAATTTTTATGTTTCAACTTTGAGCTTGCTTCAATTCTTCTTCCTCTCTTCGATGAGAAAGGGTTAATGAGAAAAACCAAGAATTCGTCTCTGTATGATATTTTCAATGCTGTACGAGAGAGGCCAATAGATTTTTCTGATTGCCAGTTCATTGTTGATGACGGTAATTTGATTCATCGAGTAGTATGTCCAAAGCAGGATACCTTTGATGACGTTTATACAGCCTCCGTTCGCTTCATTCGTAATCATTACGGCAAAAAAGTTACTGTAGTGTTTGACGGGTATGCTGACAATGTCTGCGTTACGAAGAGCATCGAGAGACAGCGGCGACTTTTGAAAACTTGGAACCAACGGATTTGGCGTTGGAAGAAAGTAGGCAATATCTTAGCATCCACTTACATCACCGAGTTACCAGCACCAATTGTCACCTTACAGCATCCTGCACTTGCAAAAAGGGTGCGGAAAATGATGCAGCTGTGTTAAGGTTGGATTGCGCTGCTCAACAATATGCTCTAGTTTCCATGGGCAAGGATGTTTAAATTCCGAATTTGAAAAAGAGTTCGTCGATGAAGAATGAGTAAAATTGGGCAGACATTTTAGTGGAATAGGCCTACAGGGGAAACCGCTTTAAAAAAACGCACCGAGAGCTCTATCACGAGGGTGGTGTGGAAATGAACTCAAATTAAAAAATACAGCTTTGTGGAAAAAAAAAGGGAAAATAAATAAAAATCACTTGCCTCAAAACCCGCTATAGAAGCATCTTATAGAGAGAATTCTACTCTATAAATTCATTTCTGAGCATTTTTCTCGTTAAAGTAACCGGTTTTAAGATATTCACTGTGAAACTTCGAATAGGATCGATTTTTACCTGTGCCCTCTTCTTTTCGGAGACTGTTAGCGCGAGATTGGGGTTTAAAAAGTTGGTATTTTGCGAGAAGTTATTGGTTGAGGGGGGATTTTGAAAAAAAAAAAAGGGAGGAGACAAAAAGGACAAAAGAACAAAAATTACCAAAATTGACAAAAGTCAATAAAAACAGAATTAACGGAGAGGGGGAGAATAAAGGGGATAGAGAATGATTGGGAGGTAAAAGGTGGTGAAAAGGAAAATTTTGGTATAGGAAAGTGTGGCTAAGGAAGTTGGTGAAAGGTATGGTAGTGGGTGTTTCAGGTTGAAAAGTATGGCATTATGCTGTCTGATTGGTGTTATATCTCGGCTTAGCGGACTATCGCCCAGTTTGAACTGATAAAATTTTTTATGTTTTCCGGACATAGTCTGCTAGTGGGGTTATGTCGTGGCAAAGTGCGTAGAGCGGACCAGACCAGTGTATCCTTAGGTATTTTGACCCGCTAAATCCGAATTCGAGGTCAGAATTTTCAGATTGGCTCGTTTTTCATTCATAACCCCAAAAGACACCTCTAAAACAAAACAAAAATGTGGTCTGTTCGGCGGAGCAGACCAATATATTTTTATGTATTTTGATTGGCTAAATCCCAATCCGAAGTCAGAATTGTCAGAATGCCAGATTGGCTCGAGTTATGATATCCAGACGCCGTATTAAACAAAAGAAGATGCAATTGTGCATAATTGCACAGATAAAGAAGCTTATAAATAGATGTAGTAACAGTATTAAGTTTAGTTATTGTCGTACTTTAGATACATACCTTTGTATTTTAACGCAATAAACTCATTCGCTATTAATTGTCAAAAGTTTGTTTTAAATAAAAAATTTACATTTTTTAAAAAAACCTAAACCGCTCGACAAAATATAGCTGGCGCAGTCATAGGGATTTTCTTTGGAGTAATTTCGAGAGAATATCGGAAAACTCGTCGTGCCATCGACTAACTAAAGAAGACCTGCAACCCCTTACCATACCGTTGGTAAACAAATAATTTTTAAGAAGATAATTAATCAAGAAACAAGTGAATTCAAGCAAAGAAGATATACTCTGCATACCTAGCCATACCATTCCTTTGTACCTATCCTTAAAATATCCTTCCACACCCTGAGCTATAAAACTGGTACATCTCAATCTGAGTACCCCCAGCTCAGTACGTGTGAGCACGACCACCAGACGCTCAGTATCCCCTCGTCGGAAGCGCCGTGAGGCTTTGCACTTGTGAAAGTAATTTCACATAAGCCCTTGAAGAAACCAAGATCGTGCACTCTCTTTCCCAGGACTACACGTGACCTTAAATCGTGTATAGGAAAGATTGGCCCAAGCCAGAAAACACCTATAAAGAAAACATCTTTAAAAGCACATAGCCTTGCGCTATTTAGGGAAACTGACTAAAACGACTAAAACTAACGAGACAATAACCGCCCTCCAGCTCAAGAAAAAATATATAATCAATCAAAGTGTAATAGAGCATCGCCTGGGAGCTCTCTGAGTTCTCTTGAAATCCCTCGTTATCACATTGTAATCGATTATATATACCAGAGCCTTCATGTTTTCTGTCATCTTAATATTCTTGTAAGTACCATTAATGCCTGACTCCGACGACGAAACCTTAGCTAATCTTGCTTTACGGACATTTGGTCCTAACCAGTATATACTAACAAATACGGGAGCAAATACCTCTAATAGTACCGGAACCTCAAATTTAGTAGCACGAGAAAATTTAAATTCAACCGCGATGGCTAGAAATGATGTTACCGTTCGAGATTATTTAGAGCTCATACCTCAATTCGATGGAGATAACTCAAAATTACCGATATTTTTAGACACGTGTGAGCAAGTATTAGATATGTTAGTACAGGATAATAATCCACAAAGAATTAAATTTTTGATGCTGCATTTTAGAAATAAAATTGTAGGTAAAGCAGCTCAAGTATTAGCCGCGAGAACTATACTCACTTTCCCGGAATTAAAAACATTTTTATTAGACACTTTCGGTGATCAACGGAATGAAGAATCACTGTTAAATGACCTTATGATGTTAACGCAAAATCACAACGAAACCGCTAGCCAATTTGCAGACAGATGCATATCGCTACGTGGACTGTTACTCTCAAAAATGCAGATGGCAAATATAACAGCAGAACTACGAAAAGAAAAATTAGATTTGTACAAAAAAATGGCACTACGGACTTTCCTATCTGGACTTAACGCACATCTAAGTCACCTATTAAGATATAAACAACCCACGAGCCTAGAAACAGCTATAAATATGGTAGTAGAAGAAGAAAACATGAACTACAACCGGCAACAAAAGTTAGGGACGAAGAACACTTATCAGAATACAAATCAATCTCAAATAAGAACGACACCGACAAACCCAAAATATAACCCCAGTTACTCTCAAACACCCCCACCAAAACCGAATCCTCAAATAATCCGCCCTATGTCAAACATCCCTTATCGTATGCCGAATTTTTTCATGCCAAGAAACCCCCAACAAACATTTCAACAAAGACCATTTCAAAACCCTCAAAATTTCCAACGCCAAGCTCCACCGCAGCAATACTTCCAAAGACAAAATTTTCCCACTCCGCAAAATTTCCAAAATACGCAAAATTTCCCACATTTCCAAAATCAACCACGTTTCAATTTCCAACCTAAAACGCAACAATCCTATCCCCAACCAATGGATACCTCATCTGGAAACACAAGAAGATCAAAATTCTCCCAACCGTCTAATGCACCGAAATGGACAGCGCAAGAATTACATTTGCAAGAGATACCGAGTACCTCTTCCAACAGGGACGAATATCAATCAGACTATTACGAAGAACCGACATACGATTCAGAAATTGCTGACAATAGCTATTACCCCGAAGAATACTATTCAGAAAATTACCAAAGTTACAACGATGACGAAAATTTTACCTTACCAGCCTCGGAGACCAATATTACGAACCTGCCGAATGCGAAGAAGTAACCCAGACAAAACAAGTAAAAATCAACGTCGCAGCCAATACAAATCTTCCATATATAATTATCCCAGAACTCGAAGCCAAATTTATGATTGATACAGGGTCCACAAAAACATTGATTACAGAAAAAGTCGCCGAAACATTTTTTCCGGACCGAATTAAAGAAGACCCTTTCCAAATAAAAACACCTCACAGCATATCCTTACATAGATATTCAGCAGAAATTCCAGTATCAAAAATCTGTTGGAATGTTGTATACACACTACATCTTTAACTTTAGTCAAACATATGATGGACTTATTGGCCTTGATCTATTACAAGAAATAGGAGCCACCCTTGATTTTAAAAATGGTTACTTACTAACAGACTCAGCAAAAATTCCATTATTTTTGGAAGGAAAAAGACTAATAAGTACTAATGACACCAACGAAATGGAAAACAATTACGAATACAGAATTAGTCCTAAGACAGAAATTGTAGCTAAAATACCAATATCACAAAAAAATGGAGAAGCTCTAATAAATTCTATTGTATTTGAAAATCAAATAGAAATTTCAGCAGGACTTATAAATACAAAAAATAACGAAGCGACAGTATTGCTTATTAACAACACTGACGAAGAAAAAACATTCACAATAACTGAACCTCTTCCATGTATGCCTAGCCACCAATTAAATAACTTTACAACCGAACCTATGGACTTTGATGAAGAACTTTCTATATATAACAATCCAGATATAAACTACGACGACCTACAAAAGAAAAATTTGGAAAATCTTGATCTAAGACACTGTAATCAAGAAGAGTACGAAGCCATAAGAAAACTTTGTTACGAATATAGAGACATTTTCTACTGCGAGGACATTCCACTAACTTTTACAAACCAAGTTAAGCACGAGATTCGAACAACGGACAACATACGAAATCATACAGATTCCCACACATCTATAAATCAGAGGTCAAAAAGCAAATCGACTCAATGTTGGAACAAAATATAATAACTAATTCAACTTCGCCATGGTCCTCCCCTATTTGGATTGTCCCGAAGAAAATGGACAATAGTGGAAAAAGAAAATTTCGTATTGTAATAGACTACCGAAAATTGAATGAGAAAACCATACCCGATAAATTTCCAATACCAAACATTACGGACGTCCTGGACAAACTTGGTCGCAGTCAATACTTTACAACATTAGATCTAGCAAGCGGATACCATCAAATTGAAATGGATCCCAACGATATCGAGAAAACAGCATTCTCGACAGACGACGGTCATTACGAATTTTTAAGGATGCCCTTTGGACTTCGAAATGCACCCTCAACCTTTCAACGGACAATGAATCACGTACTATCAGGCCTACAGAGTAAATGTTTAGTTTACATGGATGACGTATTAATATTTTCAACTTCCTTGCAAGAGCACATAGAAAGTATACGCTCAGTATTTGATAGATTCAGAAAAACTAATTTCAAAATACAGCTTGATAAGTCAGAATTTTTAAAACAAACAGTAAAATTCCTTGGACATATCATTACACCAGAAGGCATATTACCCAATCCAGATAAAATCGAAGCAATTGTAAAGTTCCCAATACCAAATACAAAAAAAGAAATTCAGTCATTTCTTGGACTAATAGGATATTATAGAAAATTTATAAAAGACTGCTCAAAACTGACAAGACCATTAACAGCCTGTTTAAAGAAAGGAGCCAAAATAGAACATACAAGAGAGTTTGTAGAATCCTTTGAAACTTGTAAAAACATTCTAACCAACAGCCCACTCTTACAACACCCGGATTTTTCCAAACCATTTATTTTGACAACCGATGCGTCGAAATATGCCATCGGAAGTATTTTGTCACAGGGGATCGTGGGAAGCGATAAACCTATTGCTTACGCATCCAGAACACTGAATGAATCAGAGAAAAATTACTCAGTTGTGGAGAAAGAACTTTTGAGTTTAGTATGGTCCACCCAGTATTTCAGGCCTTATCTGTACGGCAGACGCTTCACTATATATACAGACCACAGACCACTAAGGTGGTTATTCTCATTAAAAGATCCACAAAACTCTAAATTCATCAGATGGCGTACAAAGCTACAGGACTATGATTTCGATATAGAATACAAAAAAGGCAAGCTAAATACGAACGCGGACGCGCTGTCAAGAATTGAAATTCACCCAATTGACACAGAATCTATGCAAGTAAACATAGATGATCCTGAACTGGACAGAATAATACAAGACCTAAACA
The DNA here is from genome assembly GCA_936432065.2 of Rutpela maculata. Taxonomy (NCBI): domain Eukaryota; kingdom Metazoa; phylum Arthropoda; class Insecta; order Coleoptera; family Cerambycidae; genus Rutpela; species Rutpela maculata. Next base: position 246,393,783 of record OW386286.2, on the reverse strand, counting down.
GGGAGACAGAATTAAGAACGCCTACGCAAGAAGAAATCGAAGAAATACTCAACCCTCCTGAAAATACGAAAGACACAGACGATGAAACAAATGAAATTGATATTCCTGAAATTTCTACAGCTCGATCTAACGAAGACGATGAACCACGAAACACGATTCCAATCATAGACGATGTAATAAACACAAAACCTAAACAAATATTTATAAAAACAGTCTCAATGAACCCCAGAAGAAACAGAACTTTACATGTAGAAAACAAAACTATTCTATATGCAGAAATCACGAAGGAAGACAACGACGATCAAATTCTTGAACTATTGAGAGATCATACAGTTGAAGAAACTACCTTCTATATATATTTTGATAACGACAAAATGTACGAAGACTTTTGTCGAATATATAATCAATATTTTAACAACAACGGCCCAAAATTAGTAAGATGTACCCAAGAAAGAATATATTTAAGAAACAAAGAAGAAATAAACGAAGTTATACAATTTTACCATGAAAGCAAAACAAATCATAGAGGCTCACAAGAAACATATGACAAATTGAAACAAAAATATTATTGGAGTCATATGTTAACCACAATACAAGAATATATCAATAAATGCAATATATGCCAAAGAGGAAAATACGATAGACATCCACCGACAATTCCAATGAACCAAACACCTACCCAGCAAAAACCATTCGAAGTCGTTTTCATGGACACATTTACCATTGATCAAAAAATCTACCTAACCCTAGTAGACTCGTTTTCGAAATTTGGACAAGCAATTCCTATTCAATGCAAAGAAGCATGTGAAGTAACGAAGGCCCTAATTGATTATTTCGAACATTATGGAACCCCGACCGCAATCACAACTGATAATGGTCGCGAATTCGTTAACAATCAAATAAAAAACTTGTTGGCTTATCACAAGATTAATCTTCACTTCACAACCCCATTCCATCCAGAATCAAATGGCATTGTGGAACGCCTCCACTCCACACTAATTGAACACCTTCGAATATTTCGACAAGACCCACAACTTAACAGCAAAACTACCGAAGAACTTATGAAACTAGCTGTTATTGCTTACAACCACACAAACCATTCTGCTACAGGATACACACCCTTCGACGTCGTTTTTGGATATTCACCAAGCAAAAACTTATTTGATACGAAAACCAGTCAAATAGTTATTATTCACTAGATGAACATAGAAAAAAACTTTCTCAACTTTATGATATTATTTACGAAAGAATCGAAAGTCGAAAAACAACAACAGTCAACAGAATGAACAGAGAGATAACAAATCCACAAGAAAAATATAAAATAGGTCAAAAGGTCTATGTCAGAGCACCCAAAAAACGAGGTTCCAAAACAGTCCCTAAATTTAAGGGACCCTTCCCAATAATTTCTATTAGTAATGACAATACCTGCATGATTAGATTAAGAAATAAAAAAGAACGTCGAGTCCATTTGTCTGACTTAAGATCTACTCTTACAGATGCACCACCACCCTCGCAGCAGCCGACGACATCCAATGGAAACCCCTAGATGACAACCCCGGACTTCTACCGATTCGCATGGGTACAGCAGACAATATTGTATCAGAATGGGAAATAATGAACGCATTTGACATACAACCGTTATATGAAACCTTTATTCAAGAAAAAGACAAAATTATTAGAATCCTAGCAAACATCAACAGATACCTAGAACTGAATCTATCCTGCGACAAACAATAAACTTCCTTAACAAACACCCTCCTATTCCAAATCAATAGAACTCTATCCTTTGAAATAACCAGAACCTATACATTATTCGAACAAGTTTTACCAAACCACATTAGAAAACCACGAGGAGCATTTAACTTTATTGGTACAATTGAAAAATCAATCACGGGCAACCTAGATGCCGAAGATGGCGAAAGATATGAGCAAAATTTCAAGAAATTATTTAACAATGAAGCCAAATTAAAAATAGACATGGAAAAACACTTATCAATTACGGATGACCTCATTAAATCTACAAATAAATCAATTACCATTCTCGTAGAGAACCAAAAGAAAATTAATTCAGCAATGGCTGAAATTGGAGAGAAAATGGAAACAACAGCACGCTGCATTGAATTATTGGTTGTACAAAATACACTAGACCAATTATCACACTCCCTGTCACTTATCTGCAATCTTTTAGACGAACTTTCGACAGCAATTTCCTTTGCTAATTTAAGACAAATGCACCAAACCATTATAAAACCAACTAATCTTATCAAAGAACTATTAGAAATCCAGAATTACCTGAAAAGAGTAGAACTACCATTTCAACCTACTCTAGAAAACATTATAAAGTACGAGAAACTATGCGAAACTTCAGTTTTTCAGAAGAATTCCTATACATATTTCATTATTAAAATACCATTGATAGAGACAGTATCTTATGACTACTACAAGTTATACCCATTGCCTGTAGAGAACAACGACTTTTACTTCACTATTATACCCAGAAGAAGCTATCTACTTATAAACCCAGATTGGTACTCGTACACGAACACACCCTGTACAGAAATAGAATCGAAAAAATTCCTGTGTACTCACAACTCTATTATAAAAAGGACATCAAACGAACCCTGTGAAATTCAACTCATTGACTTTTCCCAAGAAGAAAACAGATGTGCATTCACAAAAATCAATATCAATAATCCCAAAATTCAAAGGGTCGAAAACTCAAATTCATGGATAATTACAAGTCCCACCACTATTATAGCCGAAACATATTGCGAGATGAAGAAAAAGAGACAACTCAAGGGAAATTATCTAATAACAATTCCTGATCAATGCTATTGCGTTATTGACAAATATAAGCTTAATCCAAACAAAAACTTTCGGAGAACTTTTGAACCCATAAACATTCCATTAGTGAAAATAAATAGCAACCTTTCAATTATAAGAGATGGTACCAATATACCAACCATGGACTTAGAGGAATTTACAGACCTGTCACGACGTACACAAAATCTGCAAGAAGAGATAAAGGATCAGATGTTAGAACCAACCTTAATTGAATCTAATTCCTGGCTTACCTATACCCTGATTATAATAATTATCATTGCTGTCCTAATTATATCATGGAAAATATATAACAAATATAAGATCAAAGGCTTTCCAACTTTCAACATCTTTACCAGCAACCCAAAAACACGAGAAACCCCCCAAGAAACTGAAATGACGAACGTCGGTCCTTTCTAAAAGGAAACCCCGAGTTCTCCACTAGCGATGGAGGAGTTATGATATCCAGACGCCGTATTAAACAAAAGAAGATGCAATTGTGCATAATTGCACAGATAAAGAAGCTTATAAATAGATGTAGTAACAGTATTAAGTTTAGTTATTGTCGTACTTTAGATACATACCTTTGTATTTTAACGCAATAAACTCATTCGCTATTAATTGTCAAAAGTTTGTTTTAAATAAAAAATTTACATTTTTTAAAAAAACCTAAACCGCTCGACAAAATATAGCTCTCGGTTTTTATCTCTAATCTCAAGAAAACCCAAAACACCTCTCACAGCGTTATGGAGTTGTAGAGTTATAGGGTTACAGTATATGAGGTTATGGTGTTTTGGGGGTGTTCTTTGAGGTTAGACATGAAATCCAAGCCAATCTGACAATTCTGACTTCGGATTCGAATTCAGCGGGTCAAAATATATACCAGACCAGTGTATCCAGAGTGCGTGTGTAATCGGTACCTCTCTGAACTAGTAATATGGCTTATTACTCACGGCCGTTGGTGATAATTCATTATTCGATGAGTTAGGACCAATCACAGGAGTTCATATTCATTACTCAACAGTTTTCGTGGAGCAATCACAAAAGATGATTCAAAGTTCAAAAACATTGCGTATGACATAACTCCCCACTTAAAACGCCAAAATACCAGGTAAAACTACGTTAAATTTAATAAAGCTTAGGTGAATTGTAGCTCAAAAAATTCCACGTAAATCGATGCGTCATAACAAAAGAACAAAGTTGAAATAGAACAGGAGTTATTTAGTGGCAATCAGTGTGGTGCCTAAAGAAACGAGCTAAGTACAGAAATATAAGAGCTAAGTACCTTTTCATTTCGTCATGCGCGTGTAGATTTCTTGCAATGTTAAAATTACTATTAAGCTTTTTTTACTAATTTGCACAAGTTTGTTGTGGGAAAAATTAATTCAAAGTAAAAAGTAAAACTGAAAGTAAAAAATTGTCACTTTTCGTGTGCTTCTGTGGGCTCAAATTTTCGATGTCGTTGGTGCAATTCACAATGTATATCAAATGCAATTCTTTTTCTTTCCAGAGTGACATCGTATGACCCTTCAACTCATGTATTAAAAAAGAACTGAACATTTAAAGATTTCGTGTTTCGCCTTTTTTGCAGATTTCGAAGACGGGCACCTCAACACGTTTTTTTTTTCGAATAACTCAAAAAGTAACACTCCTAGCTCAAAAATAAAATTGCCAACGGGGAACTTCACAAACAGAGAAACAATTTGCTGTTTTTAAAATTTCCGTAACTTTTTGTTTTTTCGGAGATATGGAGGTTTAGAAATGGCGTCAAACGTTTTTAAGTCAAAATATTACTTTAAAAATTTAATATCTCAGAAACTATGGCACTTGCTTGCTTCAAAAATGTTAAAAAACCAAATTAAATTTGATCCATTAAGCTAAAAGTCGTTCTTTTCTATTACTATTATTTCTTTTGATTGACTACTTCTGAATATACTGTGATGTATATGTTGACTACCGGCCTTAAAGAAAATTGGTCATAAAACACAGCCAGTCTGACGCTTTTGCTAACTTACATTTGTCGGACTTTGACTCGACCTGAACTATGGCACTAAAATGGCATGAAAAACCGTTCCACTCATCAATTGCATAATATTTTTATGTCGAGTTTTTGCAAGCGAACGGAAATATCGAAGTCGTTCAAGTGATATATTCTTCACTGAATAAAACAAACACAAGGAACAAAAAGTTAATGTGTAAAATCCAATTCTTTTTTCTACTATCTTAATCTTTCATACGTAACATCTGAAAATTTACATTTTCGATATAAATAAATATTTAAAACTACTTTCTAGTTGTAGCCTTAGTATATTATGTAATATATTCGATTAGACGTAAATAAAATTATTAACTTTTACTTATTTAATGCAAATTTACCGATAATATGCATTGAATGATGTGTAACTTACTCACTTTATAGGATATTTTCACAATTAGTTAATACTTACAAATCGGATCTATTATAATTCTAACATCAAAGGTACAAAAACAGACACATAGGGTTGTTGAGTATCTACTAAAAAAAATGTTTGAAAAAAACAAATTGTCTTCAGAAAACATCGCTAAAAATTGTGAAATACAATAGGGAACAAATAAAATAGAATTAAAATACTCAAAATCGTAAACTAACATCATTAAAACCCCATAGTCAACAAAAAATTTAAAAAAAAATCTCTTCCAGAAATATAAGGGATTAAAATCAGCCTGATTTTACCCTGTCTTGAAACGTGACGTCAAAGAGAGAAAGTCGGACGACGGCGTCAAGAGACACCGATTCTGCATACAAAAATTTTTTAACCCAATTCTTTCTTACCGAGATACAGCAGTTCAAAGATGGAACAAATTTCTCAAGATGTAAAAAAAAACGAGTAAAATTCAGGTTTTTGCTTCATAATTTTTATTTTTCAACATATATCTATGTATACTATAAATACTATGTATATCCTTGAGCAAACACAATTTTGTTTAATGCAAAAGAGCGAGGTGATGAATGGTGGCGGAAAATTGAAGAATGTTTAATCATGTTGGATAAAAACAGATCTAGTTGCAGTTAACGCTGAATACCACCACAAGTGTATTAAAACTTTTTACAAAATGCCTGCACGTGTCCAAAAAAGGTCTGGACGTTCTAGTAATCCCAACTATGATCAAGGAATGGAAATTATATTCAAATTACTCGAGGAGAATAGAGACGAGTGCCAGTTTTCTATTGGACAGTTGCTCGATCAAGTACCTGAAGATTCTCGTCCACACGTGAAAATTTTGGAAAGGCGTTTGGAGGAGAAGTTTAAAGGCGACATAATCATAAGTGATTCAACCAACAGAGCAAGTGTGGTGAGTTTCAAAAACACTGGTCATCAAATTTTATCTGACAGCTGGTACTCAAACGAACAAATAGGAGACCCTCATGCAGAAAGATCTCGAATCGTGAAAACCGCAGGAAAAATTATTTTGGAAGATATCCGCTCAAAAATTTTCAACACTGCTGTTTACCCTTCCATTGGTAATTTTTTTTGCTGGTTCCCATAATTTTGTCTCAGAGACACTGCTTCGGAGGTTTGGGGGCAGTTGTAGGAATATCCTGTTCACGACGTATAGAGGCCAAAATCAACTTTTTGTTGTTATACTTTTTCTGGCAAGCCGTGTGAACTGTTATTTCCTCCAATTCTTCAAGTAACTGTTGATTTTGAGTCTTGTTGCGTTTAATACTGGAAGTAATAAGCGTAGTAATCCCCCTCTCCTTACCAACGATCACTTCATGTTCTGTTAAACTTTCTTCGCAAATGAAATACAGATGCGCTGCGGGAGACGCCATATCAACTCTGAAACAACCAAGAAAATAATTATAAATAGAACGGAAGAAGGAAGGGGGGCGCCAGTGGGTTGGGGGGGGTCAAGGATATACATAGTGTTTATAGTATACATAAATATATGTTGAAAAATAAAAGTTATGAAGCAAAAACCTGAATTTTTTGATAAATTTGTTTCATCTTTGAACTGCTGTATCTCGGTAAGTATTGGGTCAAATATATTTTGAAATTGAAGGAAATTTAATGCTCTACAACTTTTATTTGGACGACTTTCTCGAAAAACGCATGGTTTAGAAGATTATAAGCGATAAAACGAAAAAAGTCCGAACATTTTGAGGTTTTTTGCCCCCCTCCAAGTTTCCACAGGCCCCTCTAGGTCGAAAACTTAGAATACACACCCCACACCATCCCCAAATAATATCCCAAAATTTTATTAACTTCGGAATTGTGTCCAGGCAGAAAGTACCTACTAGTGTAGATATGTTTATGGTGACTTCATGTATTAAAAACACTGAGAAATAAACATAGTATTTAAAGAAATTAAAGTTTATGACACTCTATTCAGTGGTAAAATAAAATAAGCTTTAACACTGACCTGTAACCTGTAATATAATATCTTATCTAAAAATTCTATTGTTGGAATTTTGGCTATACTTAATATACTTTTATTAAAATGATCCTCACATACATAAATGGCGCTGTTCTTTTCAGAAATATCCCCTATATTATTTCTTCTGCATGCTATTAGCCATTTTGATCGGTGATTTTTATCTTTAGGCACGCGAATAAAAATTTTATTTGCTGATTTAATAGTTGTTTTATTATTCAGTGACACTATACAGTGTTTATACTAAGTACTTTCCATTTCTCAACATAAATCAGAATCATAAATTAAACAGAATCTTCAAAATACGCCGAATAGCACACGTGAATTCACAACACAACATTTTCACACGAAAGTTAGGTTAGGAGGTGCTACTCTGTGACAAAACTAAAACGCAAATGCGCATGCGGAGGTCTCCAAGTCAACCGCCGCCCAGTATATTAATCAGGGTGAAGACGTACCGCTCGGCTAAAGTACGCCATCTGAGGGACACCACGCGAGACTAGTTTTCACAATGTTTTTCGCAAAGATTTCAACTTTAATTATTTATTGCAAAGTAAGTACTGCGATTTAAGGGCTGATATTCGGTGTGGCGGGTTTTTATATATAAACACACACTTTAATGGAATTTTAATAAATAAGCGAGTTCCCCATTTTATCCACACAGATAATTACGTAATATCGATATTGAAATCGGTTAAAAATAGTTTGAATTCGCTATTTCTTCATATTTATACCGACCCCAATATCGATATTCGGTAATAAGGTTAACTGTGTGACAGTGATATTTTCGAGGATATTTTATTTCACACTTTTTAACGATTTTTTTTGAAGGCCGTTCAATATTTTTTCAAACATTTTTTTCACCATTGACCTCTTTATTTAGCCTCTACACAGTAAACTAACATCCATAATTTTGAATCTTCAAGTTTTAACGCCGCGTCGGGTCGTTATCAGAGAATCCTGAAATCTCTATATATCAAATTCCATGTTAATCTGCAATAACGTTGCATTATATCAATTTTAATGCAATATCGACCAAATTTGCGCGGCGCGGCGCCTTCGTTAAATATTGCAAAATATTGAACTAAAAAAATCTTGTTCCCAATTTTTGCTCACCTTGTACAAGACGTAGCTTATGACGTATTTCATTACTGGTTGCAAGAATACGTACTTTACAAGCACCGAACGAAAATAGGAATGTCCGTTTTTCCTTGTAAACATCACGATTCACGACGTTGCCAAAAGAGAGCGATATGATTTTTTTTAAATTAATAATGCAATTTTTCTGGGCCAATTTTTAAAAAAGCGGCATCTAAGGTTCTATTAGAGATTATTACAGATTTTGAAAATCTTTTGAAATAGTTTCAACCCAAGAAATTCCAGATAATATAAAATCAAATTTTAACTGTATATATATGAAATTATTATAGAATTACTGAAGAAAATTATAAGATATTTTAGCCTATATTTATGCAAATTGTTTCTTTTTGAAAAAAGTGTAGAAAAGTGTAGTTTCTTGGGCGCATAATAACTGGCAACATTTAATCTGTTTTAGACCTATACTATAGATAGCAAAAATAAACGTGTGGAAAAATCTGATTTAACTTTTAAAAACAAACAATTTTTCTCTCTTGCTTTGTATTCAATCAGTTTTTTTAATTTTCTCACAAGATATTAATTATAGCCGCATAGTGCCTTATACCTTTTTTACTGAGAATTGAGCGATTAATGTACCGATATAAAAAAATATGAAGTTTTATAGATTTTTTAATTTATGACATTCAGTATTTAACTTCATTCTTAATTTTTTTTTAATTTGTTGACGGTTTGATGATAACTTATTAAAACATAAAGATGTCAAAAAATCATTAATTATTATCAATTAGTTTTGAAGATAACTGCCGAGATAACTACAATGAAGGGATACGCTGCAAACGTAACAAATTAAAAAAACGATTGTAATAATTCAGAAACAGTTGAGAATCAAGGTAGAGTTGTTTTATCAAACTTGGCCTTATGAGGAATTGAAAAATGCAATAAAAATGGGAGTTCTATTTAAAATAACAAAATATAGATCAACCTCCCTTATAACCGGTAATAATTCGAAAATATTCGACCAAAACTTCAAAACGATATTCCTGTTCAGTCCGGTGATAAATCCAGGGGGCATGTTGAAAACGAACATCCTGTGTTGTGGATACGGCTTACATATAGATATCTACATAAACCCGTGATATTCACGATGCGTTCCTTTTTTTTTGGAAACGACCACGAACGATGACTCCCTTGGAGAAAAAAATCCTATATTGTCTCCAACCCCCGTCCCCCTCCCAATGAAACTGTTTAAATCCCACCTATGATTGAAAGTGTCCGTCACACGTTCTGCAAAATTGTAAACAACATTAAGTAATACTGTTAACCTTGTTTTAATTGCGATTTTGATATTATAACGTTGTACTAGTAGGTATGTAACTCAAAAAATTACCTCTTATAAGTGCGAAATTAATATCCTATGCATATCCTATATGATATTTCCGGGGCCATTGTAGAATATAAAAGTAACAAGTCTATTTTGGCAAGGTCGCATAGTCAAAGTTTTTCATCACAAGCTATACTTCATTATCCATGAAAGAGGATTTCATGCACATGGACTTAAGTATAGGTCTGTTTCTGCAGCAATCACGGATTGGTTAGACATACCACGATCAGTTGAAAACAATTTGTGATTGGTCAGCTGACCACGTTAAACAGAGCTTATTGGCTCTGACTAGTTTGTGATTTCTTGCAGAAACAAAACTTATACTTCAAATAAACGGTCGAATGTTCATATACAGGGTGTAATTAGTTTGTCATTTAAAAAAACTGGTAATGAGAACCAACTGGACAAACGATAAACCTATATGACTTTTTCCTCTAGGTGAACTTTGAAAAAACTGACCTAGGTCAAAAATTTGAATGTTAAGGTAAGCGATATTTGAGAACCACTGCTTTTCTAGGTCAATGGATGTATAGTTCCGAATCATAGAAATTTCTTACGTGCTTTTAAAAAGTCGTAAAAAAGAGTGGTGTGGCCACACCTTCAGCTTCTTATTGGTTTCTTGTAATTATTTCAGTAGTTTTTAATTTTGATGACAGAGGACACTACCGCACCGATAGAAATTATTTTAACTATTTATTTTTAAGAGAGTACAGTTGTATAGTAATGTGCCTTAGAATCGCGACACGTGCGAGGAACTTATAGTCTATAACTTTTTCTACTTTACCCTTTGGCATAGGCCAATATAGCATTTTATTTAATTAGTTAATATGTCATGTGCATAGAATATCAGATAATCCCAACTTTCATTTCCACCTTTTTATTCCTGTCTCTGATATTCAAAGCAGAAGTCAAAAATAGCGGAACTGCCGAATTGGGGTAAGTGAACACTTGCAATAAATTATATCTACTAATTTTGTAAATCTAGACAGTCCACTCATAAATAATACAAAGCATATGTGGTCGCTACACCAAAGTGTAAAGATTACCGGCTGGTGCCCTCGCTGCCGCGCGGTCTCAAAGCAAGAAGCTTGAGCCCAACTTTTTATACCAATTATGAAAATGTAAATAATTCCTTATCTCTTTCCGCACAACAGCATGCACAGGATGGCCGCAGTGGTTTAAACAGGCCAACTCTGTGTGCGCGTCGGGTTATTCCTTTGTCGGCATACTCGGGGCTATCTGCACAAATGTCAGAGTATGATGTGCGATCAAACGCGACGCTTACCCTAATATTCCAGCAGTTCTCAAACAATATTATTAATAATTTTCGATTTTCTTTTCCTAAATTATGGGTTTTAAACCCCATGTTATATACGGTTTTTTGTTTGTCTAGTCGATCCCCACCACCACGTTTTTTAATGACATGAAACTAATTACGCCATGTATTTAGCTTGCAAGCCCGAGAATATAAATCGAGATTGACAGACAAAAAGTATCTATAATTCGCCTCCAAGCAATGCGCAAAATATATTTCACTTATATTAGTAGAGACAAGGAAGCCTCGAATTTAATGCATACAGTGTGTCCACAGTTAGAGTGGATAAGAGGGTAAACTTTTTTATTTCTCATTTTACGAGGATAATTTATTCTTCATAAAAAATTTTGCTTTTGTTAAAAATTATGATTCCCATGGTGTAAGTTAAAATGTCACGTACAGGGTGTTCAAAAAATTAAAAGATCTGAAAATTATGTAATAGTAAACTACGTCCAATTTTAACGATATGAAAAATTGTCACTAAGAAAAGTTGTTTAGAATTAAAATTTATGTCAGAATTCCAATTTGTGGATAAATCTGCCTAATATGACTTTTTTTAAAATTTCTCAGAAGTATTAAGTGGTATCATGTGGAAAAACTTATGGTAAAATAAAAATTATTTTCTTCTTATAAAAATTATTAAATAAGACAGCTAATTGTGCTCGTAATTATATTAAACTACTTTTATTTTTAACGGCATTGAAAAAATGTATTAGAAAAATGTATTTCAGAATTCCAATTTGTTTTAAATCGGCATAATTTTACTATATTTTACTGATCTGTTGAAAGACCGCATTAGCGAAGCTGTTCAGTCAATATCCTTACAAGAGGTTTGAAACAGTTACAAAGAGTACTCGCCTTCAAAAATTCATAATAGAGTGGAGACGTGTTTCAATAATATATTTCTTTTAAATTTGTTTCAGTTTCCCTAATAAATATTTTCAATGCTGTTAAAAATAAAAGTAGTTTAATATGAGTACGAGTGTTATTAATAATTAGCTGTCTTATTTAATAATTTTTGTAAGACGAAAATAATTTTTATTTTACCGTAAGTTTTACCGCATGATACCACTTGATACCCATGAAAAATTTAAAAAAAGTCGAATTAGGCAGATTTATCCACAAACTGGAATTCCGACATAAATTTTAATTCTAAACAACTTTTCTTAGTGACGGTTTTTCACATCGTTAAAATTGAAAATAGTTTACTCTTACATAATTTTCAGATTTTTTAATTTTATGAACGCCCTGTACATGACATGTTAATTTACTCCATGGCAATCATATTTTTAATAAAAGCAAAACTTTTTATGAAAAATATTTTTTCCGCGTAAAATGAGAAATAAAAAGTTTACCCTCTTATCCACTCTAACTGTGGACATACTGTATAAAGAAAAAAGTTATATTTCAATGAAGACGTTTATTTTTTGTTTAATCTTTCAAAAACCGATGGGTTGCAATCTTATTCAATTACCCTTCATTTGAAACTTGTCACATCCTTTGAAACGATGAAAATTGTTAACCTAAAAGCTATCTTGGGCTATACTCATACTTATTAGATAATTTTCGAAAATTGATGGTCACTTTTCAAAACGTGGTCACACCTACAACTGGAGTGCCTCAAGGCCCTCACCTGAGACCGTTATTGTTTAATTTATTCATCAACGACATTTATGATTGCTTTAAATTCTGTCACGTACTAACATACTAATATTCGCAAATGATTTAAAAGTGTCTCATTTAAAAGACTGCCAAAGAATTCAAGAGAAACATGGCAGATTCAGTGGCTGGCGCCATGAGAATGATTTCATCGAACGCTGATAAATGTCATTTTATTAAATTACTAAGGAAATAAATGGAGTTATTGCTATATAACAGCTTCATCGTGAAACCTGTTAAGTTCGAGATTTTGGGGATCTTTTCGATCCTACGTTAAATTTTAATGATAACTCGATCATGTGATCTGACAAAATCTTAGGCTTCATATTTTTAAGACTGTCCAAGCACTGCAAGCTTTCCCTATCATGCATATTTCACTGGTGAGTTCTATACTTGAGTGTTATGTGGTAGCATAGACAGCCTCCTACGAAACCCATATTTCACTCTTGGAACATACACAGCACAACAAGTATGCTACAAAATCATGCTGCAAGGAATCTATTTGGACATTATTAATACTGCTAAATATCTTGCCAGCCCTTAGTCAGTAGCATATATGCTACGATTTAAGCTAAATTTACAAGTTAAGAAACAACCTCACAACAACTCACCTTATCAGTTGCCCGACGTTAATAATCACGTTTCTCTTAGCAACGCTAGGATCTCACTCAATTCTAAAGCAAAGTTTCATAAAACCTTTTAGGGATGTCACACACTCTTGAATAGAATGACAACACAGCCCCACAAAATAAAAAAAGTATGTTGTACCAGGAAAGAGACCATTATATCCTCACTTATTATATCCTCACTTATTTCGGTGCGCTGAACTTCTACCTTGTCATTTTTTTGTAAATCTATTTTTTTCGCATTTTATTTGTGGTGGTACCGAAAAATGGTTCAAATTGACAAGATATCAACAAATTTTATCAAGAAAAAGTACTTAAAATCCAACAAGGATCCCATACGTTAATTTTGAACAAGATCTGAGAAAAAATAAAATAAAAAAATACGTAATGGTCGGGGTGAAAATTTGTATTTTTATTATTCCCCAGATTTGGGTCAACATTGAAATATGGGGTCCTCGTTGGATTCTAAGCACTTTTTCTTGATAAAAATTTTCGATATCTTGTCAATTTGACCCACTTTTCGGTACTACCACAGAAAAATGCGAAAAAAACGCGATTTACAAAAAAAATGACAAGGTAGAATTAATTTGGTCTCAGATTCGGATTCAAATACGTGGCGGTTTGATGGTCTCTTTTCTGGTACAATATATTTTTCTTTTATTGTGGGACTTTGAATCAACTACAATAGACTAGGCACGTTTTCAAAAAAGAACAATGCAAGAAGCATTTCATGTAACAATTGGAAAAACAACGTTTTTAGAATATTTCGACCCCGCTGAATACGAATCTGCCTGTTGACAAAGCGAAATTTGGACCGGAAGTCCGGTATCCAAGATGGCGATCAAAACTCTGTTGCCCTATATCTCCCTCGTCCGTTGGCTTAAAATAGTGATCTAAACGTCTGCTTAGGGATTTTCTCGGATGCCAAACACATTGCAATGCTCAAAATTTACTTACCTTAAGTTTGGAGTGCATGGGTTCCAAGATGGCGCCCAATATGGCCGTTAAAACTTTGTTGCTCGGAAGTAAGCAAGGAAGCAAGGAAGATAAGAAAACGACCATTTCAAAGTTCAAACATTGTTTATTGCAAGATTGCAAAGATGATAAAACAATCATTCAAGTGTTTTTAGCTTATGGCAAGGTTGCAAGAAGGATAGGTAGATTCGTATTCAGCGGGGTCGAAATACCCTAAAAACGTTGTTTCTCCAATTGTTACATGAAATGCTTCTTGCACTTTATAGAGATGGATTTCCTACTTATGGGCCTAGTCTATAACACATATGGAGCGCATATTTATATCTTTAATATTAATTATAGCACATTCTACATCAATCGTCTCATTTTGTACCAATAATACCTTTATTGATTATATGCTGTATATACATCAATGATAAATCATTTCTTTAAATATTTTTTGCCACAGTTGAGATATGTTAGTTGCAACAGTCCTAAAAATGTTGGCATTATCTTTTTCTTGGAACTTCCAACGTACCTCTCTTACATTTTATATACATATAAAGTTACCGTTAGGAGGTTTCTCTTAGAATTAATAAGAGATATCGGTTAATCACCCTCTATATCTTTTATTAAATATTTAATATATTAGCTAAATGAAAAACTCTTATGTGCAATTTTTTCTGTCTTTCACGTTAATTAATTATGAAAAATTAAGTGTTAAATTAATATTATACAGGAAAAGTGTGGGGTTTGTCATCTATTAAATTACTAATTCCAAAGTTTAACAAGCAATACAAAAAAATAAGTTTATTATGATAAAAAAAATATAATTTGCTGCCTTGGTGATTAATTTGCATTAATCAGTATCACAGAGGACATGAAAATTTAATTACAAATACATGTATGTTTGTAATTACAAAACCTATTATGGTAATTTACGCATTATTTATTTTAGAATAATTTAATGTTTGTTTTACTTAGTTGAAACCATCAACCGCAAGCATGAGGTGCATATTGTTTACTTTGTTGAAGTTTAGACATGTTGAGTTGGAGTAGTATTATTCAGATAGTATACCGATTATTTGGAGGGCGCTCGTGGAACGAAACGCTGTAAGCATTATGGTTATTAAGGTATCAAGGGTGTTATAAGGATAATAACGCATCGAGGTCGGCAGTGTACTTCCCGAGGGCCTCTGGTCCGAGGGAATGTACGTCTACCGAGGGCGTTATTATCCTATAACACCCGTGGTGCCTTCAACGTTTAATGTCCTACAAGTCTGTTATTTAATTCGATTTTTTTTTTTGACATTTACGATTTATTAATTTGACATCTATTATGTTCAGAACGATTTGATTTAAAAAGCAAAATTGTTTGTAAACGCCGCCGTTTCATAGCAACGCATTTTGTTTCTCAATAACGCTATCAGAATTTACTTGTTTTTGGTTGTGTTATAATTTTATAATGCCTTAGGGCGTTATAGATATTCATAACGCCCTAGGGCGTTATTTTTCATTTAATGTATCTCAAAATAGAGTGGTTATTGTAAAATAACAGACTTGCAGGACATTAATATAAATAATATACTATGTGTGTTTTTTATTTGCTATGCCCAACAAATCATTGCATCTAAAGCCTGTTCGCTGATGGAATCCCGAGCGTATAGTGTAAGGAATATCGTCCGGAGCTCTATCCTTCCTTGTCTTTATTGAAATATTGTTTGTAACCTAATCTGTAACGTAAGTTTTAATCTTTGTGGTCAAGTTACAACCGACGTGCGGCATTTCTATTGCTCGACAGCAAACCAATTTGCGTGACGTGTGTCGTCGTCGAATGCGGCTCGCGATTCCAGAGGCGCGTCGATTTTCTCGGAAGTCGGGTCTAGCAGGTGTAGTGCACTTATTTCAATTAGTGGTTAAGAGGGCAATTTTAGTCTTGTTCTATTGTTAAAATAGTAAACATGCGTCCTGGTGAATTTTTAAATACGCAATCACAGCAATTAGTTTTGAATTTGTTGGAATATTTTCAAAAGGAAAATGAAAATGATGGACTTTTATTGTCAATAAAAGCTGATCAAAGGCTAGTGAGTGAGGCTTTAAAAATCGATGAAAAGATTGTAATGAAAATAGCTAAAAACGACAAAGAAAATGTGGAGACTCAAGCTTCGGTTAAACGGAATCGTAAAAAGTCCAAGACAGAGTTACACGATGCTGTAAAATATGAAATAAAAAATGTCATCTGAAAATTTTGAAACGTGGCAGAGAGACATTTGCCGGGGTTACAAAATCCAAGCATTATTGTTTTAGATAATGCTAAGTACCACACTCGGGTTGAAGAAAAACAACCAACTCGATCTTGGACGAAAGAAAAAATACAAACATGATTAAAGATTAAAAACATAGATTTCAGTGATACCGCATTTAAAGCAGAATTGCTCCAAATAGCTGGAACTAACAGACAAGAGCAACACTATGTTGTCGACAATTTAATTAGAGAGCATGGACATGAAGTACTGCGGCTTCCACCATATCACTGTCAGTTCAACCCAATAGAACTTGTTGGGGAATTTGTAAGGAGTATTACGACAAACACATCGGGAAAGATGGTTTTAGTGACGAAGCCGTTCTTGCTATGTGGAATGAGGCTTTACCTCAAGTGTCGAGCTCAATTTGGTCCAAGTGTGTATATCACACAAATAAATTGATTCTAGAGACATATGATCGAGAGGTTTATACTGAACAAATTATGCCAAATTATTCTAGGTATTTGTATTTTACTGCCATATTTGTTTTATATAGTATTAAGTATATAAATGTATATATATATATATATATATATATATATATATATATATATATATATATATATATATATATATATATATATATATATATATATATATATATATATATATATATATATAGAGATATGCATGGTCATATACAGGCCCGTTTCATACACTGAGCGGTTGTAGTGCAGCCCGATTTGACCCTGTAAAGCCCGGGGTCGGGCTCATCAACGTACCCCCGTGTATATCATCACTAAATGGTCGCAAATCATGTTAGTTTCCTCCCTGCAAAATTTTGAGGTGGGCTTCAAAAAGTCATATTTTCATGTTCCGAGATACACTTTTAGTTCAGCACTTCTGAGTCAGGCGGCGCTGTTCCTGTATATCCAAGACTCTTATACAGTTGATATCCATCGCTCGTTATATTGCCCGATATTTGGCATCGTTGCAGTGGCTCGATAGCGTTCGATTCTTATTTCCTCTTAAATACTTTCTTTATGAAGTCACAATCGTTGAATGAAAGTTCTTTCTTCATATTCGAATAATTTTTCTAAATTCAAAAATTTGTATATACGTTCTAAGAATTATAAATTATGTGGTACGGTGCTATGAAAGCAAAATAGTAGCATCTTAAACATCTTAAAACGTTTTTTGAATTGTAATACATAATTTCAAATAGAGCGATAAAAGGTAGCATTTATATCAAAAGAGAAAAATTATAATAACAAAATATAAAATCGAGTATAAAATGCATTGGCTTTGTCCATTTGTTGTACTAAATTAATGTTTCCATGTCCCTAAATTAGGTTTGTGGTTTTTTGCATTAATGATTCAATAATATTCCTCATTTTTATTAATTTTGGTGCTAAAATTTTCATGGAGAAATATCGGGACATTAAACAATAATTATGCAGAATGACGTTTTACGTACCTATTATAAGGATAGATAGGCATTGTCCATGACGACTTCCACATCCCCGTAGTTTAGTGGATAGTAACAGTAAAAAAACATGTTTTTTTTTTTAAATAGGCTTAGAATGTCATGAAACATCGATATTTTCAGCTTGAACGAAAAAAATTCCGTCTGCAATTTGTTTTTGTGCAAACGATTCGAACCGTTCATGATGTTGACTCAAAATTTGGTATACTTGTGTATTACAACGGGATCTGGAAATAGATTATGCGTTGATCTTATTCCGTTGAAGGGTTGAAAGGTAGAGTCGATAAAATTGGGTTTTAGGGTATAAAATATTAGTCTTTAGCATTAAATCGCTTATAAATTTTGAATGGAACTGTAGCTATTTTATTGTTTTAATTTGTTTTATGTATAAGTGCTATAGGCAGTTTTGTTTCTTGTATACTTTTAAAAATTTATTTTTCAACAGTGAAATTTTCTGCTATTATCCTTATTACCTCTGATCCTAGTAATCGTGCCACAAAAATAAAAACCGCTGCCCAAGGAATCACTACTTCCACATTCAGATTCTCTATCCAAGTCACACAACGAAAAAACTTTGTATGTGAAAATAATTGTTTATGGAACTTTAATAATATAATATTTGAAATCCTCTACCCCAAAAACCCATAAAACGATACCCCACATCGGTAGTGGGGTGGGGGTGGTGATAGGGGGATCGTAGTGGGGGGTGGATGAAGTAAAAAAATATTTTGAGGTATCTGGTTCCTGTACATACACTAAATCACAATTTTTTTTTCATCCCCTTTAATAAGGAGGTGGGGGTGGTAATGGGGGTGGCTAATGCCAAAAATTTTTTTGAGACCTTAGCTTCTCTTGTATATACTAAATACCAATTTCATGGACTCTTACCTTGAGTTACCCATTTACCCCAAATTTACCCCAATTTACCCCCCAACCCTTCGACGGAACAAGATGAAAATATAATCTAGTTCTAGATCTCGTTAAAGTACATATGTATACCAAATTTCAAGTCAATATCTTAAACGGTTCCAGAGTAAACGTGCGCACAAAAAAAAGTTACAGACAGACAGACCGACAGACAGACAGACAGACCGACAGACAGACAGAAATTTTTTTTTCGCTCAAACTTAAAATCTCGACGTTTTATAACATTTTAAGCCTATTTGGACAATAAAAATTTTTAAAAATTTTTTTGTCGTTACTATACTTCCACGACGTGGAAGTAAAATAGGGCATTGAGTTTTGAATAGGACTAGGTCTATGAAAAATCTTTCTGATAATTTGTTAATTTAAAAATAAATAAATAAAAATCACAAAAAAGTACTTTTTTGGCTATTTAAGAAACAACGTAATAATGAATCAATTTTATTTTATTGAACTAAACTCTCGTGCGAAATTTTAACCCAAAATATGTTTTCAAACGGCTAAAAGTCAATAATAAGTTCGAAGTTTCCATCGCTTATTGCTTAAGGGCATCGACTCGTAGGAGAAAATGGTTTTTTTTCAAAATGTAGATTTTTGTATGTTTTTTGCAATGGTATTAAGAAAAAATTATATCTTCATTTAAACCGTTTATTTGAAATTTGTTTATGATTTTCAAAATTGTAGTTGTAAATAAATTCAAATAACCCTGTGATCTTTTTTATCAAACTAAAAGCGGCAAACGAATTATGAAAATACGTGAAATATATAGCATTTCTTAAAAAAAATAATAATGGTCTGCTTGCATTTGAGGTCGAGGGTCGAGAGTCGAGATACGTCAGTTTTTGCATTAAAGTCACTTATAAATAAACCAAAAAACTATTTCTTTTTGAAATTTGGAGTGGTTGTTTTTTAAAGCTTACATCTTTGTCTCTGATATTTGAAAATAATCTAAAATTACAATTTTTGAAATAATATTGAATAGAGCGGTTATTTTCTTAATTTTTGTCGCGAAAAGGAGGAACTAATCTAATCTGAACGAATATCCTTATGTCCATGGACACAGCTTTGTAAAATTTTTAATATCACCGATACAATAAAAAAAAAACAATATTCGGGGTCAGGAGTTGAACCCTAGACGTCCGCATCCTGGTAAAAAGTGCTATCGTCTAAAATATTAAAGTCTAATTTGTAAAACAGTAATATACCGTTTAGAGCTAATTGACAATTATCGGATCTCTAACATAAGTTCCAAAGGCCCGACTTTCGGGCCTCTATACATTATCTTTTAAACATTGTGCTTCTGGTTTGTTTTCAACTAGATGAGACAAAAATATAGGTATTGAAAGAATAACAGGGCTCAATTTTAAGAAGAAATATTAATTTGTTTATTTATAAGGGACTTAGTTACAAAAACTGACGTATCCTAGCTCCAAATGCAAGTAGATAATTATTTTTTTAGAAAAATGTTAAATGTTTCATCTATTTTCGTAATTCGTTTTTAGTTTTATAAAAAATCCACAGGATTATTTGAAGTTGTTTATAACTATAATTTTGAAAATTATAAACAAATTTCAAAAAAATAGTTTAAATGAAGATTTTTTTTCTTAATACCATTGTAAAATACATTTAAAAACCTACATTTTTAAAAATAAATTGATTCATTATTACGTTATATTTCTTAAATAACCAAAAAAGGCAATTTTTTGGTGATTATTATTTTTTTATAAATTAACAAATTATCAGAAAGTGTTTCATAGGCCTAGCCTTATTTAAAATTTTATTGCGAACAAATGGCTCTTTTTATTATTGCGATACGATTTCTAGGACCGGAGATAATAAAGAAAATAGCAGAAAATTTCACTGTTTAAAAATAAATTGTTAAAATTTTACCAGCAATGGACCGATTTAATGCAAAACTTCACATACACTTTCTGTTATATATACTGGCAACAAATTCAAACAATAAGACTGCTGCAGCCAGATAATTCCTTATTCACCTATTTTGATGCTTAATTTGACTCCACTTAAGGGTAATCAAAAATACCAATATTTCGAAAAGAATTTATATCTTTTGAACGGCTGGGCCGATTTAAATTCGAAAAAATGTGCATTAGATATAATAGCTACACCCTTATTAGAGAATTGAAAAAGACATTTGATAATGGGAACATTAAAATAAAAGATGAATATATTTTTATCTTTTCATATCACATTGTTCTGACACACTCACTGCATGTCTTTAGTACAATCTTTAACTACTATATCATATTATCACAACATATATTTTTTGGAATCAATAAAATAGATACATCATCAAAAATATGATATACTTATATTTCTCGATTTATCTTGTCCCCATATTTTCTTGTTGCTATTTCCGTAGTTTTATAAATCTTTAGGCACTAGTTTACAAAATATAATTTTTTGGTGCATATTGGCATATTTCTTCCTACCGTTAGGTACTATACTGTCATATAATTCCATCGCGCTTCAAACAGGCCAATAATTTCAATAATTCTTTTGACACTTGAGATGCTTTGATTGTTTTATTGGGCTGTATTGTAAGATGTATTTAAGTTGAATGTAGAAAGGTACCAGAGAAAAGGCACCCGCTTAACTCAGCGGGGCGTACGGCAATAAATATAAAACAGATCGCTTGAAGCGTATGACCACGTGCTCACCGAAATGTAAACAATTTTTTAACATCATTGTAACTATTTTTCATGTGAAAATAAAAATTCTGCCAGTTCCAATTTCATATCAAAAGCTCTATTTGTTAATTGACGAATGCATAAACTTATCAGCTAGTAAATTCGTGGATTTTTTTTTGGATTGTTCATAATTTTATGACCCCGTTACGTGAGTAAAAATTTTTATTTTTATAAATTGATGGTTAAAAATATATTTCTATAAGATTATATCAAGACCCGAAAACCTCAAAATGCGGTGACAATAGGAAACATTTTTTTTTAATTTAAATAGCAACATAAGTTTTAAAAAATCCGTTGTGTTTTGAAAAATGTTTTCTGGAACCTACAGATGATGTGTGCTTTTTCAGATTTTTAATTGCATTTTAAATGACTGAGGAGAGTATAAAAAAAATGACAAGCGTCTCTGTACCTCATTTTTGATAATTTGGCGGCCGGTACAATTTTAAGTAAATAAAATAAATAAATAACTGAACGTTTATTGTGTACAAAAGAATTTACACACAAAAGGAAAAGGTTAGCCTAAACTATCTTCGACCTCCCATATGCATTAGGAAAAAATATTATTACTATAGCAGTATTACATTAAACTAAGAAAACCTATTAAACTAAATTTTTAACTTAAAACTAATTATTTATATTGTATTACTTATAATAATAATAATAATTTAACTATCAAATGTGCCGTTTTTTTATTATGACCATTATACTAGGGAATTTTATGCTCTGACAAAAAGGTACATATACAGTGTGTCGCACTTTTCATGAAGCCACCCTCATATCTCGCTCATTTGATATCCGAATATTTTGAAATTTTAATGGTGACTATATACCTATAGAGTAAGTCTTTCGACGAAACCACATTTAATTTTAGACGGAGGCGTTCGATTCTAGAATGGAAAGAGGAGGTCGATTTTCAAAAAATATATATTAGCGATTTTTTCAGAAAAGAACTAGTAAGATATTCTTAATCAGCACCTTTGGGAACCCCTTTGTACAAAATTTCATCATAGTGGGTTCAAAGATGTTGGAGATAGGGGCCGTCAAAAACAGTAATTTTTATCTATAAAACGGATTCTCAAATGAAAAAAATGTATTCTTCATTTTTGTTCAGAATAATGTGTTGTAAAAGTATGAATTGATTTTACAACAAAATAATTATTTATTTAATAAGGCAAAAATTCTACCTACTATACCTACCATTTTTCTAACAAATAATCTTCAATAAAAACCTAAGTAAACCATGAAAACAAATGCTATTGGGCAATTAATTTAATTTAATGAATTAATTAATTTATTTATTTATTTATTTTTTATTTATTTTACTTTTTAATTTTTGTCTTATTAAATAAATAATTATTTTGTTGTAAAATCAATTCATACTTTTATAATACATTATTCTGAACAAAAAATGTAGAATACCTTGTTTCATTTGAGAATCCGTTTTACAGATAAAAATTATTTTTAGTTGAAAAAATAGTTTTTTTGACGGCCCCTGTCTCAAACATCTTTGAATTCACTACGATGTAATCTTGTACAAATGGGTTTCTAAAGGTGCTGATTAAGAACATCTTACTAGCTTTTTTTTGTAAAAAAATCGCTAATACTTTTTTTCTACACTTATACGCTACTTTTCTACGGTAATACTTTCTACCATTTGTCCGACGTATAGTAGCATCTGACCCTAAATTAGGATTGTGTTTTTTTGCATTCAGTATTCAATAATACTATACTTAATTATTATAATTTTGGTACTAAAATTTTCATGGAGAAATATCGGTCATTAAACAATAATTATTATTATGCAGAATGATGTTTTACATATTATAAGGATAGATAGGCATTGTCCATAATCACTATAAGCTGGTACTACTTCCACATCCACATAGTGGAGTGAACGTATAATAAAGGTAAAAAAAATGTTTTTTTAAACAGGCTTGGAATGCCACGAAAGGTATTTTAAGTTTGAGCAAACAAAATCTGTCTGTAATTTTTTTTGTGCGCACGATTACTCTGGAACCGTTTATGATGTTAACTCAAAATTTGGGACACCTGTGTATTATAACGAGATCTGGAAATAGATTATGTTTTGATCTTATTCCGTTGAAGTTTGGGATGGGGGGATAAATAGGCAAAGCAAGCAAGTGAGAGTTTATAAAATTGGGATTTAGTGTATGTACGAGAAGCCAAGTACCTAGTCAAAATTTTTTTGACATCAGCCACTTCCACTATCACCCCCATTACCATCCCTACCCCATTATTAAAGGACGAAAAAAAATAAAATTGTGATTTTGTGTGTATAAGTACCAAAGGCCTAATTTTTTTTTGCATCAGCTATACCCCCCACTACCATCCCCACTGTCGATATGGCATTTTGTTTTATGGGCTTTTGTGGTAGACGATTGCAAATATTATATTATTAAAGTTCTATGATCAGTTATTTCCACATAATGGACTGCAAATACAGTATCAATTTTTTCTCTTTGTAAAAGACTTGGATGTTGAAATAGTGATTCTTTAGGAAGCGGTTTTTTAAGTCAGGTTCCCTTTACTGTATGGTGCACCTAACTGCATGACGTGATCTGTCTTGGTTCCCTGTTAAGCCTACATGGTCTCTAAAAACACAATTTAGATGGGCTAACTTGAATCGTTTTATTCTATTTGGACGTGCAAAAGAGAACAACGTCATAACTGCGGAATACTTATTACTTACACATCCACCTAGTGGAGTTGAAGTATAGTAATCGTAAAAAAAATTTTTTTGCTCAAATTATTGAAGGTGATTATGGAAGGGAATAAAAAGATAAAATTGTGATTTAGTGTGTATAAAGGAACAAAAGGCCTGAATACTTTTTTGGCACTCGCCACCACCTCTACCACATTATTAAAGGGAATAAAAAAATAAAATTATGATTTATGTGTACAAGAGCTTCTAAATTTTTTGCCAACAGCTTCCCCCTCTACTACCTCCACTACCATGTTGCACATCGTTTTATGGGTTTTTGGGATAGACCATTTCAAATATTATATTATCAAAGTTCTATGAACAATTATTTTTACACAGTGGATTGCAAATATAGTATCGACATTTTTTTGCTGTAAAAGACTTGGGCAGGAAAATCTAGATGTGGAAGTAGTGATTTTTTAGGCAGCGGTTTTTTTATTAATGAACACATATATTTTTATAATGGTTATTTGAATTTATATTTCTAGTCGGTCTCCCTGCATGGTGCATCTGACGGCATGCACCTACCTTGATTGCATTGGATTCGGAATGACGTCTAGAAAAATGTGCAAAAGTTTTAAACCCGCACATAAATAATTGCAAAAGTTATAAACTAATGAAAATTGAAAAAATAACGAGTTCCGTTTTTTGCAAATAACTCGAAAACTATTAAAAATTTTAAAGAAAGAAAGATTCTTAAAGAGGAAGAAATTCCCAATAAAAAAGTCCCGACTCCCGAAACTCTACATCTATTATTAACGAGATTATTAATGATTTTAATTTAATGTTGAAAATAGACCTCCGCGCAGCGAACACTAAGGCGTTACGATGCTCTGGAACCGTCCGAAACAAGTAAAAATATTTTTTGTTATTAAATATTAATTTTAAAATTCATAAAAATTATGTTATTATTTAAACACTTAAAGGAACAATATCCCGATGGAAAAAATTTTTTTTTATTAATTTTAATTACTCTTACTGTTTTTATATTCAAAAATACTATAAGATTACATAAACTTAAAATTTTTATTGCTACTTGTTTAAACAAATTTTATAAACAAATATATAAATTACGTATTTTTGAAAAATATTTTTCTGCCATTTTATTTGTTATAGAATATTATGATTAAAAAAAATTCTTAAAAATTGTTTTTAATTGTTTATAATCACTTTTGTCTTTTTTCATTATTTAAACATGTTATTAAGAAAAAATTTTATTCCTAAATTTATTATTTGCAATTATCCAAAAGGTGGAAAAAAGAATTTTTTTTGTTGTGAATTTATTTGTTTATTTAATAAACAATTTGTTATTAATAATCGCAGAATGTGTTTATATTTTTTTTTAGATAGAAAAAAATAACAAAAACAACCGTATACATAAACATGAAAATTCTTTTGTGAATAATAATTCAAAAATCGAGAAAATACTCGTATCAAGTATGCCGTGGAAATTGACAAAAACTAGATTCAAAACATTAATTTTGTCTGCATAACCAAAGCGTTCTGTCCGAAATGTCCATTTTATTTAACACATGTTAGAATCAAAAAAAGAGCAGAGCGTTTGCCCTAAACAACTTTATGACAACATCAAAAAAGGTGATTAAGGAATTCTTTCTGCCGCAATTTTATTATTTTAGTTTGTTTTTGGTTTTGGTGTGGTAACAAGTGCAATAAGAAGTCCTGAACTAAATCTAAGCATTGAATAAAAATAGACAAAAAACTTTCTGATAAATTGTTAACTAGCAAGAAAATAAAAACCATTAAAAAACCGCTGCCCAAGGAATCACTACTTCCATATCCAGATTTTCTATCCAAGTCACTCATGACGAAAAAATTTTGTATGTGGAAATAATTATTTACGGAACTTTAATAATCCTCTACCCCAGAAACCCATAAAACGATACCCCACGTCGGTAGTGGGGCGGGGGTGGTAGTGGGGGGTGGATGAAGTAAAAAAATATTTTGAGGTTTCTGGTCCTTATACACACACTAAATCACATTTTTTTTCA
Source organism: Rutpela maculata (assembly GCA_936432065.2). Taxonomy (NCBI): domain Eukaryota; kingdom Metazoa; phylum Arthropoda; class Insecta; order Coleoptera; family Cerambycidae; genus Rutpela; species Rutpela maculata. The sequence continues at coordinate 246,367,419 of OW386286.2, read as the reverse complement.
TCCCCTTTAATAATGGGGTGGTGGTGGTAATGGGGGTGGCTAATGTCAATTTTTTTTTGAGACCTTAGCTTCTCTTATATATACTAAATACCAATTTTATGGACTCTTACCTGCTAGATTTACCTATTTACCCCAAATTTACCCCAATTTACTCCCCAACCCTTCGACGGAACAAGATGAAAATATAATCTAGTTCTAGATCTCGTTAAAGTACATATGTGTACCAAATTTCAAGTCAATATCTCAAACGGTTCCTGAGTAAACGTGCGCACAAAAAAAAGTTACAGACAGACCGACAGACAGACAGACAAACATTTTTTTTTCGCTCAAACTTAAAATCTCGACGTTTCATGACATTCTAAGCCTATTTGAACAAAAAAAATTTTTTAAATTTTTTTGTCGTTACTATACTTCCACTGGATGTGGAAGTAATTACTGTCTCTGTATAATTTAAGAAGTATAGTGTAATAATGCATAAATCTGTAACGAAAGTGAGTGAAATTATATCTTTTATTGCTTTATTTTTCGAGTTGTTTATAAAATATTGAAGTTAAAAATATCACGTGTCTATTCAAAAAATAAAGAAAAAATTTGTACCTTCTACAAATAATTCTTTTCGTGAAGTATACGTCATTACTTCTAGGACTGCAGTTTTCGCCATGTATTTTTACGGATTTGAAAATTATTTTTTCTGTACTAAAGCACTTCTTATAAACAATGACTTTCATTTTATTTCAAATTTCCAACTGCTCAGTTAATTTGTTGTAATGTATTCTAATGTTTTGATTATTTAATTTTAACAAATTCTAACATAATTCTTTATACTTCATTTATACATTTTATTTTCGTCATAGTAATTTAGGACTAATAATTTTTTAGTTAGATTTATGGCTGAATACTGTAATATAACTCTATCTTGCTTTAAACAGTAGATTTTGTATACCATTGGCAACAGTTCTTTTGGCATTTGAGACGCTTTGTTTTATTGCTCTGTGCAAGAAAGCAACTGTCACCAGATTTAAGTTGAATGTAGGTAGAAGAATGTAAGAAAAAAAAGGTGCACAAAAGAGTTTACGCACAAAAGGAAGAGGTCAGCCTAAACTAGCTTCCCCATATACATTAAGAAAACATATTATAACGATACGCAGTATTACATTAGATTGAGAAAACTATTAAACAAAATTTTTATATAATTATAAACAATTATATAAAATAAAATATAAATATTATACTACCTTTAATAACGATAATTTAACTATCAAATGTACCGTTTTTTATTATAACCATTATTCGAGAGAATTTTATGCTCTACCGAAAAGTTACGTATATTGTTTTGCCTTATCTTGCTTAATTTTCAAAATATTGGCGAAAAAGCATTGCATTTTGTTGCAATTATTGTTAGTAACTTTTGAACCCGAAAAGAAAGAAAAGAAAAGAATATCACACAAATTCCTTTTTAAGCGTATCTGCGAAGACTAATTAATGTCGGGCACAAGTATATTATATGCTTGCACTAATAGTACAGTGTAACTAGAGGTTTTAACTTCGGAATAATGTCATATTGAACGGATTTAGTTCATTTTTGGAGGTATAATAGTAAATGCTTGACAGAAAAGTTTCTATATTGTGCGGGGGCTTGCTAATTTATAGAGGGTGAATGCCACCCCCTTTCAGGGGGTGGCACTTAAAAAATATATATACATATATTCATTGGAGCTGAAATAGAATCAAACTTTAAGAAGAAAAGGTTCTATGCAAATTTTCACATAAATTGATAGTTTTTAAGTTATAACGACTTCAAAATTGCGATTTTAGCTTAAAAAAAAGGTATTTCCAAACGGCTTTCGTCAAGTATCTCGAAAAGTATTACTTTATCGAAAAAATGTGACAGACCAATTACAGAAAGTACAAACTGGGAAATAATTATATTTTTTGTTTATTGATGTAGGATTAATAATTTCGGAGATATTTAAGTTTATATTTGGTATCCAAGTGTTTTGAAATTGCCTTTAAAGTTTAAAATGCATTTTTTTCTAAAGCAAGTGCTTTAAATGAGCAAACAAATTTGAACATCTAGGTAATGCTACATCCTAACGAAAAACTGTATTTGAGATCATTTCTTTAAATTACTGGCTAATTAGAGTAACAAAATGGCGACCTTTTTATATAAAAAAATATAAATACGCTCATTTTTACATCATAACTTCTTTACTTCTTATGCTACAGGAACGAGTAAAAAATAATTTGAAAGCGCAATTAATTGTCTTTAATTTCATTTCTTAGTATGCGTGACGTAGGTGTCTCAATATCTGAGATATTTAACATTTAAAAACTGCATTTTACGACTTATAAACGTTCGGACGCCATTTGTAAACTTTCATATCTCCGAAACTATTAAATCTATGTAAATAAATAAACAAGCTAAATTCATTATCAGTTTATGAGCTTTATTTCTGGTCTCTACCCATTTTTCAATAAAACTAATATTTATTGAGATACCCATTTGGACAAGAAAACAAAATATCGTTTTATCGAAAATACCTTTATAGTTTAAACTGTATTTTTTTCTAAAGCAAGTGCTGTATACAAACCAAAAAATTTGACATCTACGTCATGCTATATATTAATGAGAAACAGTGTTTGAAATTCCTTTTTTTAATTACTGGCTAATTACAGCAACAAAATGGCGACGTTGTTTAAAAAAAAATGTGTAGACGCACATTGCTTCGGTCATAACTTCCTTGTTTTTTATGCTATAGAAACAAATAAAAAAACAGTTGAAAGCTTAATTAATAACCTATTATTCTACCTACTAGCATCCTTGACGTATGTGTCACAGTTTCTGAGATATTTAACTCTCACTCTAAATAATTATCTTATGAACCCTTGGATGCCAAATGTAAACTTAAATATCTCCGAAATTATTAATCCTACACCAATAAACAAAAAATATAATTAATTCCCAGTTTGTACTTTATGTAATTGGTCTGTAACATTTTTTCGATAAAGTAATACTTCTCGAGATACCTGACGAAAGCCGTTTGGAAAACTTTTTTTTAAGCTAAAATCGCAATTTTGAAGTTATAACTTAAAAACTATCAATTTGTGTGAAAAATTGCATAGAACCTTTTCTTCTTAAAATTTGATTATACTTCAGCTCCAATAAATATATATATTTTTTAAGTGCCACCCCCTGAGAGGGGGTGGCACTTACCCCCTAATTAGCAAGCCCCCGCACAATATAGAAACTTTTGTGTGAAGCTTATACTTCCAAAATGAACGAATTCCATTCAATATGACATTATTCCGAAGTTTTGCATATTTTCACCTCTAGGTACTAGACTATAATAATAATTATTATTTTTATTAGTGCAAGCATATAACATATAAGCAATAAAAGAAAATATTAAATTTTTGCTTGCCATACTTAAAAGGGAACTTTGTGCTTTATAGTACGTCGGGTACATGGCTATATAAGCCAATAATCTGCACTTTTTGATTGGGATGTGCCACTTTCTGTGGTCATAGTTGATGCCAAAAGGTAACTTTCCAGATAGGGAGCCACTTTAAAATCCGTGCAACACCAAAATGGCGACCATTAAAGATGGCTGTCATTAGCCACAATGAATGTTTTTTTATCTCAGCTCCTAATGGTTCGATTTCTATTTTTTTTTTTTTTTTTTTGTTTGAGAGCTCTTGTAAAGAAGACACTTTTTTGTCCCTATACGTTTATCTGTACACTTTAAGGGTTCTGCGCAATTTAAGAAAATATATATTTTTTAATTTTTAAAGATATTTCTTTGCACAGTCGGACAAACTGAATCTGGGACAGCTGGTACATAGTAAAGGTCATTGTAATAACTTTTTCAAAATTAAGCCTATAAGTATTATAGTGACAGTGAAATAAAATTAAATAAAAACTTATAAATACTTCAAAGAGAACTTCATGCTTTGTTGTTATTTGATGGCAATCATTTTTTGCTCATATTTGACCCATGTACTCGGAAACACAAAGGTCACTTGCTGTCTCAAAATAAGTACATTTTCAAAAGAAAAATTGCATCAAGGGATTCTTTTACTATTATACCTGATGTTACTGTACTATTAAAACAATTCGTTTGATATATCTATGTTAGGTAAATAAACGTAATTTAATTTCTACCCCTTTGCATCTTTTTATTTTACTGTTAATAAGGCAATACTTTAAAAGTGGAAAACAAAAAATGAGGACAAATTCAAAATATTTAAATACTTATAGGCCTACCACGGAGTAATTACATTATCAGTTATTAATAATTAATGTCTATTTGCATAAAAAAATTACCTAATATTTTATTAGGTTCTTCTAATATATCTTCAAATTCGTAACAATGAATAATAAAAAACGTAACTGTTATATTATTTTGGCGATCAAAGAATGAATACATTTCCTTTAATAGCTGGCCCTCCATTAGCGTCTCTACTGTAAACAGTAATGGTAGTGGCGCGGTATAGCAAGTACTCCTATTATGTTGTGCTTCGTGACGATGCATGCATCAAAGAAATATATATTATAAAAATATAACCTACTGAGGCCCGATTACATTGGCAACATCGCTGGGACGGAGAACGAACGCTAGCTATATTCTTATATACAGCGGGCTTTGAAAGGATCAGTAAATATATCCGGGCTCTGAAATATGCCATGTTTATATAATTGAAAGAAAAATAATAATTAGCTACCCCTAGTGGCTTCCTATTAGAAAAGATTCATAACAATCGCCATATTTAATAAATTTGTTAATTTATACACTCGGGAAATGCCGGGCTAATGAACGACCTGTCGATATATCGGGCTACACAATATACCGTCTATACCTATATATATATATATATATATATATATATATATATATATATATATATATATATATATATATATAGAGATATGCAAGGTCATATACAGGCCCGTTTCATATACTGAGCGGTTGCAGTGCAGCCCGATTTAACCCTGTGAAGCCCGGGGTCGGGCTCATCAACGTACCCCCTTGTATATCATCACTAAATGGTCACAAATCATGTTAGTTTCCTCCCTACAAAATTTTGAGGTGGGCTTCAAAAAGCCATATTTTCATGTTCCGAGATACACTTTTAGTTCAGCACTTCTGAGTCAGGCGGCGCTGTTCCTGTATATCCAAGACTCTTATACAGTTGATATCCATCGCTCGTTATATAGCCCGATATTTGGCATCGTTGCAGTGGCTCGATAGCGTTCGATTCTTATTTCCTCTTAAATACTTTTTTTATGAAGTCACAATCGTTGAATGAAAGTTCTTTCTTCATATTCGAATAATTTTTCTAAATTCAAAAATTTGTATATACGTTCTAAGAATTATAAATTATGTGGTACAGTGCTATGAAAGCAAAATAATAGCATCTTAAACAACTTAAAATGTTTTTTGAATTGTAATACATAATTTCAAATAGAGCGAAAAAAAGAAGTAGGTAGCATTTATATCAAAAGAGAAAAATTATAATAAGAACAAAATATAAAATCGAGTATAAAATACATTGGCTTTGTCCATTTGTTGTACTAAATTAATGTGTCCATGTCCCTAAATTAGGTTTGTGGTTTTTTGCATTCATGATTCAATAACATTCCTCATTTTTATTAATTTTGGTGCTAAAATTTTCATGGAGAAATATCGGGACATTAAACAATAATTATGCAGAATGACGTTTTACGTATTATAGGGATAGATAGTCATTGTCCATGACGACTGCTGGTATTACTTCCACATCCACGTAGTTTAGTGGATAGTAACGGTAAAAAAAATATATTTTTTAAAATAGGTTTAGAATGTCATGAAACATCGATATTTTCAGCTTGAACGAAAAAAATTCCGTCTGCAATTTGTTTTTGTGCAAACGATTCGAACCGTTCATGATGTTGACTCAAAATTTGGTATACTTGTATATTACAACGAGATCTGGAAATAGATTATGTGTTGATCTTATTCCGTTGAAAGGTTGGAGGATAAAAGGGGGTAGATAGGTAAAGCAAGCAAGAGTCGATAAAATTTGGTTTTAGGGTATGTACGAGAAGTCAAGTTCTCAAAAAAAAATTTTTTTTTTTGATTGCTTACAATTTCATAAAATATTAGTCTTTAGTATTAAATCGCTTATAAATTTTGAATGGAACTGTTTGGCTGTAGCTATTTTATTGTTTTAATTTGTTTTATGTAGAAGTGCTATAGGCAGTTTTGTTTCTTGTATAATTTTAAAAATTTATTTTTCAACAGTGAAATTTTCTGCTATTATCCTTATTATCTCTGATCCTAGTAATCGTGTCACAAAAATAAAAATATTGAATTGTTGGCAATGAGTTTTGAATAGGACTAGGTCTATGAAAAATCTTTCTGATAATTTGTTAATTTAAAAATAAATAAATAAAAATCACAAAAAAGCACTTTTTTGGCTATTTAAGAAACAACGTAATAATGAATCAATTTTAATGAAAGTCCTTTATTGAACTAAACTCTCGTGCGAAATTTTAACCTAAAAGCCAATAATAAATTCGAAATTTTCATCGCTTACTGCTTAAGGACTCGTAGGAGAAAATGTATTTTTTTTTTCAAAATGTAGATTTTTGTATGTTTTTTGCAATGGTATTAAGAAAAAAATTATATATTTATTTAAACCGTTTATTTGAAATTTGTTTATAATTTTCAAAATTGTAGTTGTAAACAAATTCAAATAACCCTGTGATCTTTTTTATCAAACTAAAAGCGGCAAACGAATTATGAAAATACGTGAAATATATAGCATTTCTTAAAAAAAATATATTGGTCTGCTTGCATTTGAGGTCGAGAGTCGAGATACGTCAGTTTTTGCATTAAAGTCACTTATAAATAAACCAAAAAAATATTTCTTTTTGAAATTTGGAGTGGTTGTTTTTCAAAGCTTACGTCTTTGTCTCTGATGTTTGAAAATAATCTAAAATTACAATTTTTGAAATAACATTGAATAGAGCGGTTATGAGAACATAAACCACATTTCTTTTTTATAATTTTCTTAATTTTTGTCGCGAAAAGGAGGAACCAATCTAATCTGAACGAATATCATTATGTCCATGGACACAGCTTTGTAAAACTTAACTTAATATCACCGATACAATAAAAAAAAACAATATTCGCGGTCAGGAGTTGAAACCTAGACGTCCGCATCCTGGTAAAAAGTGCTATCGTCTAAAATACTAAAGTTTTCTATTTTCGTAATTCGTTTGCGTTTTTAGCTTTAAAAAAATCCACAGGATTATTTGAATTTGTTTATAACTATAATTTTGGAAATTATAAACAAATTTCAAAAAAATAGTTTAAATGAAGATTTTTTTTCTTAATACCATTGTAAAATACATTTAAAAACCTACGTTTTTAAAAATAAGTTGTCCTACAAATCGATGCATTTAAACGCGATGAAAATTTCGAAATTATTATTGGTTTTTAACCGTTTGAATAAATATTGTGGCCCGAGGGTTTACTTCAGTAATGGGCATAGTTAAACCAACTTTCGTTCAAATTGATTCATTATTACGTTATATTTCTTAAATAACCAAAAAAGGCAATTTTTTGATGATTATTATTTTTTTATAAAATAACAAATTATCAGAAAGTGTTTCATAGGCCTAGTCTTATTTAAAATTTTATTGCGAACAAATGGGTCTTTTTAGTATTGCGATACGATTGCTAGGACTGGAGATAATAAAGAAAATAGCAGAAAATTTCACTGTTTAAAAATAAATTGTTAAAATTTTACAAGCAATGGGGACCGATTTAATGCAAAACTTCATATACACTTGCTGTTATATATACTGGAACGAATTCAAACAATAAGACTGCTGCAGCCAGATAATTCCTTATTCACCTATTTTGATGCTTAATTTGACTCCACCATTAGGGGTAATCAAAAATACCAATATTTCGAAAAGAATTTATATCTTTTGAACGGCTGGGCCGATTTAAATTCGAAAAAATGTGCAATAGATATAATAGGGACACCCTTATTAGAGAATTGAAAAAGACATTTGATAATGGGATCATTTAAAATAAAAAATTAATATATTTTTCTCTTTTCATATCACATTGTTCTGACACACTCACTGCATGTCTTTAGTACAATCATTAACTACTATATCATATTATCACAACATATATTTTTTGGAATCAATAAAATAGATACAGATACATCATCAAAAATATGATATATTTATATTTCTCGATTTATTTTATCCCCATATTTTCTTGTTGCTATTTCCGTAGTTTCTTTTATAAATCTTTAGGCACTAGTTTACAAAATATAATTTTTTGGTGCATATTGGCATGTTTCTTCCTACCATTAGGTACTATACTGTCATATAACTCCATCGTGCTTCAAACAGGCCAATAATTTCAATAATTCTTTTGACACTTGAGACGCTTTGATTGTTTTATTGGGCTGTATTCAAGAAAGCATCATGTGTCAGACATTGTAAGATGTATTTAAGTTGAATGTAGAAAGGTACCAGAGAAAAGGCACCCGCTTAACTCAGCGGGGCATACGGCAATAAATATAAAACAGATCGCTTGGAGAGTGAGACCACGCGCTCACCTAAATATAAACAATTTTTTAACATCATTGTAACTATTTTTCATGTGAAAATAATAATTCTGCCAGTTCCAATTTCATATCAAAGCTCTATTTGTTAATTGACGAATGCATAAACTTATCGGCTAGTAAATTCGCGAATTTTTTTTGGATTGTTCATAATTTTATGACCCCGTTACGTGAGTAAAAATTTTTATTTTTATAAATTGATAGATGATGGTTAAAAATATATTTCTATAAAATTATATCAAGACCCGAAAACCGCAAAATGCGGTGACAATAGGAAACATTTTTTTTTTTATTTAAATAGCAATATAAGTTTTAAAAAATCCGTTGTTTTGAAAAATGTTTTCTGGAACCTACAGATGATGTGTGCTTTTTCAGATTTTTAATTGCATTTTAAATGACTGAGGAGAGTATAAAAAAAATGACAAGCGTCTCTGTACCGCATTTTTGATAATTTGGCGGTCGGTACAATTTTAAGTAAATAAAATAAATAAATAAATTAACGTTTATTGTGTACAAAAGAATTTACACACAAAAGGAAAATGTTAGCCTAAACTATCTTCGACCTCCCATATGCATTAGGAAAAAATATTATTACTGTAGCAGTATTACTTTAAACTAAGAAAACCTATTAAACTAAATTTTTATATAATTATTTATATTGTATTACTTATAATAATAATAATTTAACTATCAAATGTGCCGTTTTTTTATTATGACCATTATTCTAGGGGATTTTATGCTCTGACAAAAAGGTACATATACAGTGTGTTGCACTTTTCATGGAGCCACCCTCATATCTCGCTCATTTGATATCCGAATATTTTGAAATTTTGGTGGTGACTATATACCGAGTCTTTAGACGTAACCACATTTAATTTTAGACGGAGGCGAATGGAAAGAGGAGGTCGATTTTCAAAAAAATATATATTAGCGATTTTTTCAGAAAAGAACTAGTAAAATATTCTTAATCAGCACTTTTACAAAATTTCATCATAGTGGGTTCAAAGATGTTGGAGATAGGGGCCGTCAAAAAAAGTAATTTTTATCTATAAAACGGATTCTCAAATGAAAAAAATTTATTCTTCATTTTTGTTCAGAATAATGTGTTGTAAAAGTATGAATTGATTTTACAACAAAATAATTATTTATTTAATAAGGCAAAAATTCTACCTACTATACCTACCATTTTTCTAACAAATAATCTTCAATAAAAATCTAAGTAAACCATGAAAACAAATGCTATTGGGCAATTAATTTAATTTAATGAATTAATTTATTTAATTATTTATTTATTTATTTTTTATTTATTTTACTTTTTATTTTTTGTCTTATTAAGGGCCGGTTTTATAGGTACAGATTAAACCAAAGTTTCACCAGTAGTTTAAACTGAAGTTTTACTGGAGGTTTAAACTTTAGATTTTAGTGTTCGCTAAAATGCCGTTTTATAGGTGCTTGTCAAGATCGTCAGTTCTATCGTCATTTTGTTAGTTGGTAGCATAGTGACAAATTGGCGATTGATATCATTTTCATTACTGGTACTTTGACTTTTTGCGATGAGTGGCAAAAGATCTTTAAATTTCAACGTCAGTGAAATCAAACTATTGATTGAATTAGTTAAGAAGAGTAAAGATGTAATCGAATGCAAGAGAAGTGATTCGATTACGTGGAAGGATAAAGCAAATGCCTGGAATGCACTTGGGAAAGATTTTAATACCGCAAATGGTTTTATCAAGTGAACTCCTAAAAAATCTAAGATGTAAATATGAAGCCCTAAAAAAAATACAAAACAACAATTTGCCACCGAAAAGTTGGAGTTAAATGTGGACTAATATGTTCTAATACTATATGCACGCATTCATTAGATATTCGAAATCGATCTATAAATTCTTTGTTATTCCATATCTGTAAATAATTAGGTTTCTCTTAGAATTTTCGTGCACGACGAGGTGCTTTATTATATTTATAACACCATCTTCATCGCTTGATAAAATGTCCTCAAAAATATCGAAAATGTCCATTTTCTTTAACTTTTTATTTACAGAATATATAATAGGTAATTATTTGTAGGTTAAATTGAAATTTGAAGTTTCATCTTTCAAAATATTGCTAATTAATCAACGTAAGCGTGCATAAACGTATGTTTGGTGTTTAAACTTAAGATTGGCAGTTACTGGGAGATATAAAACGTACTTTTTGACAAAACTTAGAGTTAACTATCAGACCTAAGTTAAACAGAACCTATAAAACCGGCCCTAAATAAACAATTATTTTGTCGTAAAATGAATTCATACTTTTATAATACATTATTCTGAACAAAAAATGTAGAATACCTTGTTTCATTTGAGAATCCGTTTTACAGATAAAAATTATTTTTAGTTGAAAAAATAGTTTTTTTGACAGCCCCTGTCTCAAACATCTTTGAATTCACTACGATGTAATCTTGTACAATTGGGTTTCTAAAGGTGCTGATTAAGAACATCTTACTAGTTTTTTTTGTAAAAAAATCGCTAATACTTTTTTTCTGAAAACCAACCCACTTTTTCCATCCTAGAATCGGACGCCTTTGACTAAAATTAAATGTGGTTACGTCTAAAGACTCATTTTATAGGTATATAGTCACCACCAAAATTTCAAAATATTCGGATATCAAATGGGCGAGATATGAGGGTGGCTCCATGAAAAGTGCGACACACTGTATATTGTCATGCCCTATCTTGCTTAATTTCAATACTATAAGAAAATCTGGCTTTTTTTGTGTGCCGGTGTTTTCAAAATATTGAGGAAAAAGCATGTTTGTTGCAATTAATGTTAGTAACTTTTGAACCAGAAAACAATACCACACAATTCCATCTTTTATGAGTGCCACCTAATGTCAGACATGTCAGTCATTAATGTCAGACACAAATATTTCATATGCTTGTAATAATAATGATAGTTATTATTATTATCAGTGCAAAGTGGAAGCATATAAAATTATTATAATCAATACAATATAATCAATACAAAGTATCATGCAGGAAAAAATTAAATTTTTGCTTGCCATACTTAAAAGGGAACTTTATGCTTTGTTGTCATTTGATATCAATCAATTTTTGGTCATATTTGACCCATATACTCGGAAACGAGGGTCACTTGTTGTAGACTCAACGAAAATAAGTACACTTTCCAAATAAAAGTAGCTGTAAGGGATTCTTTTACTATTGATACCTTATTTTACTGTACTATTAATACAATCTCGGTTAAGTAAATAAACGTATTTTAATTTCTAATGATTTTTATCTTTTTATTTCAATGCGAATGAGACAATACTTTAAAAGCGGGCAAAAAATGAAGTAAAATTTTAAATATAAAACAAATTTTTCAAATGCAGCCAAATTTAATATATTTAAATACTTATGGCCTACCACGGAGTAACTACATTATCAATTATTAATATTTAATATGTAATTATGTAATTTGCATACAAAAATAACCCAACATTCTATTAGGTTATCTGTAATGTAATAGAGTATCTCTCTCTACTGTAAACAGCAGTGATAGTGGCGCAGTATAGCAACTATTTACTCCTAACCATATAATATTGTGCTTCTTGACAATGCAAGCATCAATGAAATATATATTATAAAAATATGACCTATAGAGGCCCAGTTGCATTGGCAACATCGCTGGGACACGGAGCGAACGCTAGTTATATTCTTATATACAGTGGGCTCTGAAAGTACCTATAAATATATCCGGGCTCTGAAATATGCAATGTTTATATAATCAATGAACAAATAATAATTAGCTACCCCTTGTCGTTTCCTATTAAAAGAGATGCCCAATAATTGCCATATTTAATAAACTTGTTAAGATATACACTTGGGAAATGCCAGGCTTATCAACGACCTATCGATATATCGGGCTCATCAATATACCGTATATACCTATATATATATATATATATATATATATATATATATATATATATATATATATATATATATATATATATATATATATATATATATATATATTAAAATTACATATACTTATTTGACAAAATTCTATTAATGAATAAAAAAGATTTGGCTGCAACTATTTAAGTGTATTTATTTTGTATATTTGCTCTATCATATTTTTTACTTGAAACCAAGACAATTCAATATTATAATTTGTTTAGTTAACTTAAATTACTATAAATCTACAATAGATGTATTATATATGCTTATAATTCAATTCCTTTTATATAAAACTAATTAAATGCATCAAGTAAAATATAAAACAAAGCGACGCCATTGTGCATTCGAAAACACCAACAAGCCTACGGCATCTTAGTTCAGACGTTCATGACGCCACACCGGGACTCTTTCAGCAAACAGAGTATATATGTATTAGCTGAATTTTATATTTACTGTAGTAGTTTAGGCGTTATTTTGTTATTTAATTTAGAAGGAAAATTCGAAGCCCAACATATCTTAAAGAATTGTCAAACTTTGACTATTTAACTATTCCGCGAAAACGGCAGTGACGTCATAAGGGTAGTTACGAAGGTAGTTAGCTCTGAACAAATTGACAAGCAAAGTAACCTCATCTGCCAAAAGTTTCAATTGATGTTTAGCTAGCAGTGCAGTAAATTCAGTAATGCATGGAGAACAGAGACAAGCATGCTCCACTAAACTACGTCCTTAAAAGTGAAAGAGACACCCACTCCCACTTTTATTTAGTTAATGCTTACTTCTTTTTTATCATTCCTGGCTTTATGGTTAAATTCTCTACAGATCGACGTTGTGATTTTGAAACGCGTGTATTTTATTAATTGATATTGTATAATTATAAGATATTCTATTCAAGAAGAAATGTTAATGGTTAATACACATTCTATTAAAATATTGGCAACTGATTTCAGAAGTGCGGCGGAAAGTTAGATACTCTTGGGGAAGAATATATTAAAAGTTCTTGGCGAGAAGCGAGAAGGAAAATTGATAATCAAAAATTCAAAACTGTTTGCACAAATTCATCGTAATAATGGTCGTCTGATATTCCTTATTCTTCTTCGTCTTCTTCATCTACCCCTACCGGTCTCTTTCCCTCTACTCTTCCTCTTCTTGAGTGGTCCTCCCTTTGCACGTCTGTTAGCATCACATACCAAAGTTCCATCACATCAGTTTATTTGTGACATCAACTCAAAGTTTTCTTCAGCTCTCAATTACACCATTATATAATAAATATTCAAAATTATATACAGTGTGTCTCCGGATCGTGTTTGCGATGGGTGTAAAATACCAAAAAAAATTAGTACGGCTTTCATTTTCTGCAGTCTCCATCTGCTTAACGTAAAATGGATTTTTACCAAATTTCAGTTAAAATGGGATCTAACTCGCGGAGTTAATCTAAAAAGAAAATAAAAGAAAATAAATCATTGTAGGTAAACTGGTATTTCTGTTAATTTTACGGAAAAATTCTATTTGGAATAAAATATTTGGCATTAGAGCCATATGCCAACTTTCATTGCATTTGAACAAAAAAAATACTACTTAAAGTAAGCAGCTTTTTATTTTTTAACACAGTTAACAATTTTAACGAATTCAACTAGAAACTTATTCCAAAAGTACCCCACATAAATTACTATATAATTCCACCCTTCCTTTAATTCTTTGTAACTTCTAATTTCTTCAGGAGATATTATTATTTTTTTTTTTTGTTCAAATGCAATGAACGTTGGCATATGGCTCTAACAGTCAATGCCAAATATTTTATCGAAATAGAATTTTTCCGTAAAATTAACGCAAAGTCCAGTTTACCTACAATGATTCATTTTCTTTCATTTTCTTCTTAGATTGACTCCGCGAGTTAGATCCAATTTTAACTGAAATTTGGTAAAAATCCATTTTACGTCAAGCAGATTGAGACTGCAGAAAATGAAAGCCGTACTAATTTTTTTTGGTATTTACACCTATCGCAAACACAATCCGGGGACACACTGTATATCAAACCACAGACCAGTCTCGTTCATATCGAGCAAGTATTTGAAAATTCTTTAAAAGCCACCTCTGATATATAACTTATTGGACAAAAACAAACTCTCATTACGCATATTTGTCGATTTTGCCTTATATTATATTACGTAAACTTAAAAAATTATGAGTTTAGAGGAAAAACTTTTGATCTCATGAAAAGTTATTTCTAACAGAGCTTACAATACACTAGTATCTATGGTTTCGAAAGTGAGAGAAGAAAGGCGAGCTATGGAGTATCGTAGAGAGCAGTTTTGGGGCCATTAGGTTCTTAGTCCGAATAAGTGTGGGACTTTTGAAACTTTGGGAATTTGTAGATGTTGATGCCCTGAATGAAATAAGAAAAAAATGCAAAATGTGATCCCAGCCACCGGCGCCGCCATATTGAAAAAATGGCGCACAAAAACAGTTTCTTTGAAATATCTCGCTTCGGGTGCCTCGTACGGCAAAAAATGTTCTTATTAAAATAAAAGAGCACTAAATTTTTTACAAAATATGTCCTATACATTTTTTCGCTAAATTGAACAGTTTCGGTGCAGCAGCAGATCGAAATCAAGCATTCTTGACAAAATTACGATTTTTTGTAATTCTCAATTTAGTGCGACTTTTATGAAGGAGTATTTTTGTGTTGAGACAAAATTTGTTTCCATGCCTCAAAATCCTCAAATATAGTTAATTTTACTTGTCTGCTACGCATAGCTCAATGTTGAATACTCGTTTCCACACCAACTTGAGGTAGAGTATATGGCGCATTTTTTTACGTGGTTGTCCCCTATAGGCCTAATGCACGAGTCTGCTTCTTGAGGCGTTTTAGGCGCTTGATGTCGAAGGTCTATGTTCGTTGTAGTCTTCAACAATACTTTCTTCGGAAATTGCTTCCGTTGCGCTGTCCACTTCTGAAAAGCTACTTAAACATATTTTTCCTGTAAATGCAAGAAAGGGTGCAGTGCAGCATGTGGTTATAGAAAGGCAGGGGTTAAAATTCTCTGTAATTTGCAAATTTTGTAACGGACAAAGCTGCGACAATGCACCAGCAACAGTCGACGAGCTTCATGATGACGAGGAAGTCGACTCTTCAGTCAAAATATTTCTCGCAAGCATGGAGAACAATCAATACGTAGAATCAGTGGACAGCACAACAGAAGCAATTTCCGAAGAAAGTATTGTTAAAGACTACAACGAACCTGGACCTTCGACATCAAACACCTAAAACGCCTCAAGAAGCAGGCTAGTCGTGGATTAGGCCTATAGGGGCAACCACGTAAAGAAAAACGCGTCATATACTCTACCTCAAAGTGGTGTGGAAACGAGTATTAAACATTGAGCTATGCGTAGCAGACAAGGAAAATCAACTATATTTGAGTATTTTTAGGTATGAATACAATTTTTTTCCCAACAAAAAATACTCCTTCACAATTTTGTCAAAATGCTTGACTTCGATCGGCTGCTGCACCGAAACTATTTAGTTTAACAAAAAAGGTATAGGACATATTTTGTAGAAAATTTAATGCTCTTTTATATTTTTAAAATTAATTATTTTTTGTTTATTTGCTTTTATCATGATTAGAGAATATTATTTAGGTATTATGCAAATCACAACTTACACACTTTTTATTTATTATGAAAATACCTACTTTCTGTATATTGTTGCCCTAATCTGGGCACGCTAATATACTAGTCAGGTAAATACTTTAAAACACTCATTATTGGAGAATTAATCAAAACAACTACTCTTCTAGCTAATACTGACGAAGTATTGAATTACATGATAGAATTCTTAGCATTTTAAAGAAAAAAATATATACATATATATATTGAAAATACTTAAATCATTTATTCAAATTTAATCATTCACACTTTTTTATTTAATATGAAATTATCTACTTTCTGTATATTGGTGCCTTAATCGGGTCACGCTAATATACTACTTAGGAAAACACTTTAAAACACTCATTATTGGAAAACCAATCAAAACAACTACTCTTCTAGCTAATACTGACGAAGTATTGAATTACATGATAGGATTCCTGGCATTTTAAGGGAAAAAAATATATTAAAAATAGTTAAATTATTTATTGTACAACTTTTCTAGAGTTGAAATGAATGTATGGTTCAATAATTGTTGTGAATGACTGAATTTTAATAAATAATTTAACTATTTTTAATATTTTTTTCCCTTAAAATACCAGGACTCCTATCATGTAATTCAATACTTCGTCAGTATTAGCTAGAAGAGTAGTTGTTTTGATTGGTTTTCCAATAATGAGTGATTTAAAGTGTTTTCCTAAGTAGTATATTAGCGTGACCCGATTAAGGCACCAATATACAGAAAGTAGATAATATCATATTAAATAAAAAAGTGTGAATGATTAAATTTGAATAAATGATTTAAGTATTTTCAATATATATATGTATATATTTTTTTCTTTAAAATGCTAAGAATCCTATCATGTAATTCAATACTTCGTCAGTATTAGCTAGAAGAGTAGTTGTTTTGATTAATTCTCCAATAATGAGTGTTTTAAAGTATTTACCTGACTAGTATATTAGCGTGCCCAGATTAGGGCAACAATATACAGAAAGTAGGTATTTTCATAATAAATAAAAAGTGTGTAAGTTGTGATTTGCATAATACCTAAATAATATTCTCTAATCATGCTCTTTTATATTCATAAGAACATTTTCTGCCATGAGGCATCCGAAGTGAGATATTTCAAAGAAACTGTTGTTGTGCGCCATTTTTTTAATATGGCGGCGCCGGCGGCTGAGACCACATTTTGCATTTCCTTATTTCATTCAGGGCATCGAAATCTATAAATTCCCAAAGATTCAAAACTTCCGCACTTATTCGGAATAAATCCCATGTTTTATGCTGTCACCATTGCATTATATTGTTTATTTTATATATGAAAAGCTTATTTCTGTTAAATACAACTGGGCAAAGTTTTGCTGATGCCACCGTAATATTATCTTGTGAAGAAAGTTGGGAAAATTTTAAACCTCGAACGGAAAGTGATTTCAATATAATAAAACAATGGTTTGATGAGAACGCTCTTATTGTGAACACTGATAAATTAATATTACTGAATTAATAATCGAATTCTGACAATTTCCAAAATGTTCATCTGTTCGCCCGACCGTCACATTTCTTCTAAGCACTATAACGGAAGAACGAAAAATTCGATCGTATTGAAATTTGGACAGTAAGTTAGTGTTAGCTGTCAGTAAATAAAAAAATTATTAATCATTTATAATTATTGTTTTATTGTTTTGCAATAATTCGGTGAAGAATATAATGTTTATTCTTCAAAATAATATATTGAAAGAGCTTAATATTATAGATTTGTAAAAATAATATACTTAATATATTTATCCCGTCCCAAAAAATCACACATTTGTCTCAGGACTTTTTCATTCATTGTTTTCGTTCTCATTATTCAAAAATACATTCTCGAGAATTTTGCACCAGCAACTTTTATATGCTTAAATTATACTTTGATATTTTTATCGATTCAAAACTTCCTCTTTGATGATTAGTACAATAACGCGACGGTTAAACACCTTCATTAATACTCCCACATCCTGAATGTAAACAAAATTACTTAGAGAATCTTGCCAATTGCAACTAATTAAAAAATAATTACTAGAAAAATTAAATTTTGGTCAGCAAATTCGTACCAATTATCTGACGTTTCAATCTGAGGAGTCTAATTCAATTTTGCCTGCCTAATGGCCATCAAGTGCAGTATTAACTTTCTCATCATACGTTACTAAATAAAGCCCAAGGTTGCATTCCGTATGCGAAAAGAATAATTTGTTAAGTATAGCAGTAAATGGCTGTGGACTACACCATTAGTATTTTTATGAATAATTATTTAGTCTTCTGTGGTTGCTCAAACAATTAATACAGCAAAGACGCACTGTACCGTCCATTTCGATGTGAACCATTTTGACATTCGATATGTTGAAAATAATTGACATGGTTACGGTTATCAAATCGAGTCGGTGTATGAACTACGTTGAAAGTAGTGGTTAAACGCTTGCAAATTTTTTGATAATATTTTAAAATTGCAAATGTGTATTTTGTCCGTGATAATTTGTAAAATAAACTAAGCTAATTTAAGTGAAACCAAGTGCAGTTAAGCGTGTTTCAGAGCAGGATACGTAAAAAAATGAGGTAAAGATTAATATTGATGATATTGTTCATAATATATCTTATTGGTACGATTGTATAATAATTGCAAATAAAATATTGAGATTTTGGCACAGTAAATTTAGAAATCCACTTAACTTGTATAATTTAAAAAAATATTCAGGTATATTATGCAATTCTCAGAAATTTCTTATTTATTTTGGACAGATATTCAAGTAGTTAAATTAATTCTAAATTAAACGATGATCGCGTGGTTCCAAATTGTTAATACTTTATCAATATACAGGGTGTCATTAGTTTCATGTCATTAAGAAAAACTGGTAAAGGGGACCAACTAGATAAACAAGAAAACATATACGACTTTTTCCTCTAGGGGCACTTTAAAAAAAATGACCTAGGTCAAAAATTTGAATATTAATGTAGAAGACATTTGAACATCAATGCTTTCCTGGGTTAATGGACAGTTCCAAATTATAGAAGTTTATTACTTACTTTTAAAAAGTCGTAAAAAAGTGTAAAAATTACCGACTTTTCTCCTCGCCACGACGCGGTGTCAAGCAAAGTGCGGCACTTTGATGGGACGATAATAAATCCTACCCCAACATTCCAGCAGTTCTCAACCAGTATTACTAAAATTTTTCGAAATTATTGTTAATTTTTTCTCTCCATAACTATGGGCTTTAGACCCCATGTTATATAAAGTTGTTTTATTTGTCTAGTCGTTCTCCACCATCAGTTTTTTTTAAATGACATGAAACTAATTACTCTCTGTATATTAGTGTCTAGCGTCCAGTTTTAACAAGTTACTTCTATCCTCAAAAATCGAAATGAAAGTGACGTGCGTACTTTTAAACTGAAATGTATGTTCTCGCCTAAGTTATTGTGTATCTCCTGAGGATGACGAGTCCGCTTCTCATCAAATCATCGTCAAGTTCATATAGTACATTATATCTGTCATTTGACCCACGAATAATTACTACTAGAGATTTTCTTTTTTTTGTACTATAGAGAGACTTACCCCAATCTATAATTCATACTTTCCAAAAAAATACCGTGTATATTGAAAAAATCACAGTCAACATGGGTTTTTCTCAATTATCTTCTTTCCTGTTAGTTCTATCCTAATACTAGATATTACCAATATTGTATAAAATGAAAAAAGACACGACTTTTATTTAAACTATTTTTCTCTATTATTAATATTTTACGATTTACAGCCTTCAGAATGGTGGAAATTTGTGCTTCACTGCACATCTTTGCAATTATCTCTGTCCTCGTTGCTCCTATGTAGTAACTGGCCTTTATCAATATTGTAGATCATAAAATTTCATAAATCTTTTGTTTAAATAATTTGCCTCCGTGGTCAATTTTTAAAAAATTACAGCAGCTCGAAGTTTGAAAAAGATTCTTGGATTTCGGAAAAATGCTCCGTTGTTTCGATATTATTCATACTTATTATTAATTTTGTATAATCAATAAAACTGACTTACGATAGCGTTATTTCTTTAAAAGAATAAATTTTATTCTAATTTTTCGAGTTTTCACCAATCTGTCAAGACAACAGTTTTATTTATTGCTAACACTTTTCAGTTTACACTTACCCAAAAATGTGAAAATGTATGCTTTACTGTAGATTATTGCAATGATCTCTGTTCCCATTGCTCCTACGTAGTAATTAGTTGGTATCAATATTGTAGATTATAAAATTCCCCAAAATTTACAGCAATTGATAATTATTTAAATTTCGAGCTGCCGTAATTTTAAAACAGTTCACCATGGAAGAAAATTCTATAAACAAAAGTTTTGAAAAATTTTGGGATCTACAATATTGATAATAGCCAATTCCTACAAAGGAGCAACGAGGGCAGAGATAATTGTCAAAATGTGCAGTGAAGCACAAATTTTCCCCAACTTTCTTCATTTTCTCCAATATTGGTAATAATTTTAGGGTAGTAACAGGGGACAATTGAGTAAAACCTTTTTTCATTTTTTTAACATGGCGGCGGTAGCGGACATGATACTTTTGTGGAAAACATCAATTAACGATTGGGCAAGCTACTTCTTCTTCTTTTGGCATCATAACCCAGGGTGGGTCTTTGCCTGTCCGGCTATTTTGTTCTATTCTGTTCTCTCTTCTCTAGTTTCTAAAATTCATAGCTCTCAGGTCATCTTCTACATTATCTATCTATCTCATTCTAGGTCTTTCTCTTCTTCGTCTTCCAGCAGGTTTCCACTCGTAGCTTTTCTTATTCTTGAGTCTTCCATTCTGTTGACATGTCCCAGCCATGTTAGTCTTTGACTTTTTTTATATTTAATAATGTCAGTTCTTTTATTGATCTGATTCAGCTCAGTATTCATGCGGATTCTCCATGTTCCATCAGCGTTCCGGACTGGTCCATATGTATATTTCGCAGGATCTTTCTTTCGAATATTCGGAGTATTTCCTCGTCTCGTTTTGTCATGGTCCAGGTCTCACATCCCTATGTTACTACAGGACTAATTAAGGTTTTGTATATTTTTGTTTTCGTATTTTTGTCTAACAGTCTACTTGTCATTAATTTTTTGTGGGCGTAGTAACATCGATTTCCACTGACTATAGGTGCCTTGATTTCACTCCTTATGGAACTGGTTTGGTCAACTTCCTCTCCTATGTATGTAAAGGTTTCCACACGTTCAAGGTTATAGTTTTCGATTTGGATGCTGTTATTGTTGGTTGGCATTCTTTTCACTTCCATGTATTTTGTTTTATTTTCATTAATTATAAGATCTCTCCTTTGTGACTCTTGATCAATTTGAGTAAACGTTTCCTCTAACTGGGTTTTATTTCTGCTGATAATAGCTACATCATCAGCATAGGCAAATATTTGAGATGATTTGATTCCAATATGACCCCTGTGGTGTTTTTCATTACAGCTTCAAGTACCAAATTGAAGACCATGCTTGAGAATGCACCGCTTTGTCTTACTCCTAGGTTAATGTCGAAAGTTGATGATGATTCGGCCCAAACTCACATTGATAATCCCCTATTATTTCTTCAGAGTAGACTGCTAACCTATTATGGATAATACCAGATAGTACCTTGTAAATTACATTTAGTAATGTAATTGGCCTATAATTTTCATATTTTAATTTTTGGGCAAGCTACTATATAGTATAAAAAAAAATCTCTTCTAGGAATTGTCCCATTTTTTGCACTATATACTATATTAATAGGGCATAAATCAACATTTTACTTCCACACTAGTGGAAGTATAGTAACGACAAAAAATTTTTTTAAAATTTTTATTGTTCAAATAGTTTGAGCAAAAAAAAAAATTTCTGTCTGCCGGTCTGTTACTTTTTGTGCGCACGTTTACTCTGGAACTGTTTAAGATATTGAAATTTGGTACACATAAGTATGTACTTTAACGAGATCTGGAACTAGATTATATTTTCATCTTGTTCCGTCGAAGGGTTGGGGGGTAAATTGGGGTAAAGTTGGGGTAATTAGGTAAATTACCATTCCCATTATTAAAGGGGATGAAAAAAATTGTGATTTAGTGTGTGTACAATAACCAGAAACCTCAAAATATTTTTTTACTTGATCTACCACCCACCTATCACCACCCCCACCCGACTACCGATGTGGGGTATCGTTTTATGGGTTTTTGGGGTAGAGGATTTCAAATATTATATTATTAAATTTCCATAAACAATTATTTCCACATACAAAATTTTTTCGTTGTGAGTGACTTGGAAAGAAAATCTAGATGTGGAAGTAGTGATTCCTTGGGCAGCGGTTTTTTACCTAAGCACACCACTTGATACAGTTAGCCATGAAGTATATTTTCCCCAGAGATTAATAATATTCTATGTAGAATTTCAAATTTCTAGAGCCCCGTACTCAAAACTGAAAAATGGAACCCCAATATAGGATAACTCGTTTAACTGTTTATCCGTCCGTTCGTTGTGAGTGACTTGCACAGAAAATCTGGATGTGGAAGTAGTGATTCCTTGAGCAGCGGTTTTTTTTAAGTTTCAATGGTTCCTTTATTCTTTCTTCATCTTGCATTTTTTTATTAGAATAAAATTGTAAGTCCTTATCTATTAAATTAAAGAGTATTAGTGTATTAGCTTAGTACCGCCCTTGACTAAAACGAGCTCTGAAACTAGATTATATATCTTATCTTATTCCTTTGAAGGCTTGAGGAGTAAGTAAATAGGTAAAAAAAGCAAGAGTCCATAAAATTAAAATTTAATGTATGTACGAGAAATCATGAAATTTTTTTTTTCGTCGCATCAGCCATCCTCTCTACCACCCCCATTAACATCCCCACCTCATTATTAAGGGAGGAAAAAAATAATATTGTAATTTAGTGTGTGTAGAAAAACCAAAGGTCTCAAAATATTTTTCGGCGTCAGCCACTCACACTACTACCCTCACCGCATTATTAAACAGGGTAAAAAAATAAAATTGTGATTTAGTGTGTACACAAAATACAAGAGCCCAATTTTTTTGTGACATCAGCCACCCCCATCGGAAATTTTGATGTGGAAGTAGTGATACCTTAGGCAGCGGTTTGTTTTAATTTGCTTTCAGTGTGCTAACAAGTCTCGTAACTAGTTAAATGAGAAGTTTTGAAATACCTACGTAAGTAGGAGGGTAATTTTTTTTAATTAAATTTTTTACATACATTTTGCAATAGTATATATCAAGAATAAAATATATTGTTTTAAAACCATTTTCTTTGCATTTGTTTATAATTTAAGCAACCGAAACGCAAAATCTAACGTATTCAATCCCAAACACAAGTCAAGCATTTTTTTCCTTCATGCTATTTTTTTATCACCTTTCATTATTCGTTTATTGGTTTTATGTCATCAAGAATCCACAGAATTATTTTAATTTGTTTTTAACTACAAATTCTAAAGCCCAAGGAATCACTACTTCCACATCCAGATTTTCTATCCAAGTCTCTCACAACGAAAAAATGTTGTATGTGGAAATAATTGTTTATGGAACTTTAGTAATATTTAAAATCGTCTACCCCAAAAACCCATAAAACGATACCCCACATCGGTAGTGGGGTGGGAGTGTGATAAGGGGGTGGTATTGGGGGTGAAGGAAATAAAAAACTTTTGAGGTCTTTGGTTCTCGCACACAAACTCCATTTTTTTTCATCCTCTTTAGGCATGTGGTGGGGGTGGTAATGGGGGGGGCTCATGCCAAAAAATTTTTTGAGACCTTAGCTTCTCTTGTATATACTAAATGCCAATTTTGTAGACTCTTACCTGCTTGATTCACTTATTTACCCTCCATTTATCCCAATTTACCCCACTTCCTTTGACGGAATAAGACGAAAATATAATCTAGTTCCAGATCCCGTTAAAGTATATACGTGTATCAAATTTCAAGTCAATATCTTAAACGGTTTCAGAATAATCGTGCGCACAAAAAAAGTTACAAACCGACACACCAACAGATAGACATACAGACAGAAATTTGTTTTTCGCTCAAACTTAAAATCTCGACGTTTCATAACATTCTAAGCCTATTTGAACAATAAACATTTTCAAAATTTTTTTGTCGTTACTATGCTTCCACTGGATGTGGAAGTAAAATTAATTTTATTTTGATTTGATTTGCCAGCATACGGTAGCCATCGCTGCCATTCCAGGGAAACATACTACTACTTTTACGCTGGGTTGGAATTGGGTCATGCTTGTTACCAGCAGCGAGAACCACATGGCACATGGTACAGGAATGTAAGACGGGAAGTGTAATTATTTGTGAAATCCGTTACCGCATTGCGTCGTGATGTCGAATATTTAGGCTCCTCTTTTTGTGTTCTTGCTTCTAGAGTTTTTCTTCTTCCGAATCTTCTGTTTCGCCTGTTTCTAATTCCTGCAAAGCATATATCCCAGTACTTCATTGCGTGTTTCTGTGCTTTTTTAAATTATCTTTTTTCTTAGTTATGTTGACGTTTTATGTAGTTGCTTTAATATTGTTTTTGCTAATAGTTGGATGGTAGTAAACAAATGTAAAATAAATTAACTGTTTAAATTTAAAAAATCCCGAGACCAGATTTGCTCAATATAATTTAAAATAATTAATTGAAAATTTGGTTTAATTTAAAACTACCCTATCTACAAAAACAATTGTTTCAATATATCATAATAATGCACACATTTTCTTGGCTGGTAGCAGATACTATACGTAATAGTCTCTGCTGGTAGGCAGCTTCCTTTTCCTTTTAGAAAGAAAAAATATGTTTTATTATAATATATTATTATATCGCAGTGTAAATATTAATTAGTAAATACCCAATTAAGTTTTGCTATGAGATAATGAATTACGTAGCATTGTATGCTGTTAATATTAATAATATATAATTACATTATTAATATATGTACATATAATGTAATTTCTTACGATCTAATCTGCCCACCATACTAATTTAATCCCTTGTAGACATATCTGTTTATAAGTCCAGCATTATTAAGGTGCTTCGATGGAATTTAAATACTTTTTTTTATATACCATCGCGGTTTAGCTGCTAAACTATAAACAATTTTTTTGTCTATGCGTCATATCAGCGGAATTTTTTATACCAAATTTTTCCTTTTGAAACTTAAAAATTACCAATGCATGCTAATTAGTTTGAACTAAAACTAAAGTATTTCCTGATTTGACTCATATGTTACCTGCAAAATTTCTCATTAAATTACCCACATTGTGGAAACAGTGAGGTAAACATCTTCATTTATTATGAGCAATTCAGACTGAACATATTCTGTTTAAAAATTCCAAGATTCTAAATATCAAGATAATATATTCATCAACTATTTGGCCTTGTGTTTATTCATATTAATTATCTCCCAAAAATAATAGGATGTTAATTTTGATACTTATGTATATATTTACACTTATTCAGATAATGTATTTATATAAAAGATGCTGTCTAGTTTCTGGTGTTGCCTCACACGTTTTATCATAAATATCTTTGCAAGTCACCATTAATAAATTCACAAAATTTTGTTAGCTTTTGACCCACTTTTTCTCGGATCTCGATTTTAAGTAAGTTGGTAATATAATAGTTAGGCATTCAATTTTGATTCATAAGAATATGGGAATATCTGCAAAATCCTCGTAGCAACTTCTGTAATTAATTGTAGAGGAGAAGAACTTATTTTAGGAAATAATAATAAGCATTATTATATAATGAATAAATTGAATGTAAAAATTTAATAAAATATCTTTACCTACGATCACTACTGTAAATAGTAAAAAACACACTACCTCCCATCTATGTAAGTTGAACTTTACATATTGTAAGCAAATCGCACTGTACACAAATCGCACGGTAAACAAAACGCACGGGACAAGCAATTATAGGTGGCTTATATCGCTGACGCGGGGTTTAAAGAATCAAATGCGCCTACGTAATTTTCAAACGTTGTCAAAACTGACATAATATTTGTTGAATAATATTGTTGACAAGTAAACTAAATCCAGATTTTACTAAATAAATAAATAAATATGATCGTAGGTAAAGTATAGTACATAATTCGAGTTGTAAAGCAATTACGCACTCATGGAAATACGCACTCGCTGCTACGCGGCATCGTGCGTAACTTTTCCATTCGTGCCTAATATGCTTCTTACAACACTCATTACGTAATATACTATTACGGAATTTCGTTACCATTAATCAAAGCCACAAACTTGTATTGGACTTTGGCATGGATATTATATTTCAAATAATGTGATGGGTCTATTATTCACTTCAGCATAGAGGTAACAGATTTTTTTGGATCAAATCGTTCCTTGGATTGGTGGTAGGGGCTCAGTAAAATGGTCCGCCTATTCTACAGACTTAACACAATTGAGTTTTTCCTATACGGTACATTATATCTAATGCAATAAGAAAATCACAGCCCGCCAGTGATTTAAAACAAGTAACACCGAATCACTTGAGTCAGAAATTATAGTACACGTGATGAAAATTCATAAATACATCCAGCCTTTCTTTCGATTGTTCTGTATTAGAATCAACGCATTCATTTTTTTTAAAGACCGCCATACATCTGTATTATATTGTATCTAAAAATTAGCTAGTACCAGTACAGATCTTTGTTACTTATTAATTTGAGTCACGTCTTTAAGAGAGGCCCCGAGGGCGACCTAATAATAATTAATTTCATTAATTTATGTCTAATGAATACATCATATACATACACTAAGTATAGTATATAAATACGTGCTATGCTATGAAATCAATTTCTTTGTTATGTATATAGAAAGATAATTTTTACCTCAATTGTATCTCCATGTGTTTCTCGAGCGACCCTTTTTCTAGAAAACCATGAATATATCTTGGATTTCTCCATGTTCTCATGAAGAAACAGATATTCGAATGGATACAAGGAGATCAACGAATGTAGCCACAGTATTCTGATTCTTTCAGTAGTAGTAGAATTCCATCGAGTAAATATAATTGAACGGTGGATAGCTTTTGGTACAGGTACAAACTTTTATTATGTATCTGCAGACAAAATAGCAAAAAGTATTGGACCAGAAAGTATCTTACTTTACCTTATTACTGTTTTAATCTTTTACGGAGTGTGACACTAGTTCGTCTTTTTTGGCAAATGCAAACGGACAGCTTGGGGAACTTAGAAGAGTATTGATGAACTGAAACTTTATTTCAAATCACTTCTAAGCATGAAGTATTGAAAACCATTGAAAGATTTGTGATAGTACTTTAAAATAAACCCAAACTAAAACGTAGAGATTACTGAAACCCGTACTGACTGCAAGAGAAGTCCTTTACCAGCATCTAAAGCGGGCACCATTTCAGGAAGCATTTACTGGTACCAGTGTTTAGTTTTAAAACTACATTTTCCTGATCCTGAGCCCTGGATTTGATAACCGGAAGTCGAGTTTTATAAGCCGTTTTGGACCAGTTCTTTTCATACTCCCTTGGCATGTTACGATTTATATCTTGAAAATGACAATGATTGGCCTTTTCTGAATATTTATTTGTAAACAATATACTTACAGTTTCTTTATCATAGGCGTAAAAATTTTTATATTATCATTGATTATCAAGATAATATATTTGGGAATCATTCTTTCAAGATAAACGTACACCCACAGATACATATACAGACGCACATACGTACATACACACATACTTTACTTTTTCAATAATTACTTCCATATCCAGTTGAAACATAGTAACGACAAAAAAAATTTTGAAAATTATCGGTCCGTATGTAACTTTTTTTTGTGCGCACGATTACTTTGGAACCGTTTAAGATATTGACTTGAAATTTGGTACGTGTGTACTTTAATGGGATCTGGAACTAGATTATATTTTCGTCTTATTCTGTCCGAAGAGTTGGGGGTTAAATTGGGATAAAAGCGGGTAAATAGGTATTTTTAAATGAAATCGTTCAATTGTAATATACCTATTTATTTAAATCGAATAGGGTTAATAACAGTATATGAACGAAGACTTTGATAAGAACGGGAATGATGCCGTATTCCCTACGAAAACGAAACAATGACACAGCTGCTATGGAGAGTGCTGTTTCAGAATTACTTTTCCTCGTCAGCTCATAGAATACGATCCAAAATGGAATAGGTCGGGAACAAATAATAAAAGATAGGCAAGCATTATCGTAACGGTGCACTTGAGTCCTTGACATATCAGTGCACATCAAAGAATTTTTTTTAAAGAAAAATAAAATTCCAGCATTACCGTCAATTTCACCTTTAGCATGACGTAAAAATGACGTGAAAAAGACGACACAATGTCACAGCCCAATGACGTCTTACATATGACGCCAATATGACGTATTGGTTAATCAGTGAATTTTGCGATAAGGGATGCAAACCTCTCATTATAATATTTTTCCACAATTATTAATAAAATTTTTGACGAAAAAAAAACCGGAATGTGCAGGACCTACCTTTTGACTCGCAACCTAACACTTAACTCACTGAACCATTGAACATCTTTATTTAAATATGTTTAAAAGCTGTATACCTAATTGGAAATAGTAAAACAAAATTATTATTACTATGTGGCAAAAATTGAACTAGTCACTAAATACTTCTACATATTTATTTTTATTTTATAATGATTTATTTCACGTCATTTTAATGACGTCAAAATAATGACCTAAAAGAAACGTATATTTGACGTCTTCATGATGACGTCGAAAGTATGTATTAAATATCACGTCTCTGGTACGTCATTTATTAATGACGTCAAAATAATGACCTAAAAGAAACGTGTATTTGACGTCTTCATGATGACGTCAGAAGTACGTTATAAATATCACGTCTCTGGTACGTCATTTATTGGGACAATGACGTCGGCGACGAAAAATCACCTTTAAAAGACGTCATAATGACGTCACCCTGCTACCTGGGATGGTAAACAATTCAGCCTCAGGCCTTCAGAAACCAACTTGATATATATAAACGACATTTTTGATTATCTAGGATCAAGGCATTAGAAGTCCATATACCAAATACAGAATTAATGATTTTGAACTTTAGTCTAAACGTGAATAATACACATTGTAATGATCATATTTTTATGTAGCAAACCATATAATATTCCTCAAGGTCTCTATAACACTAAAATTACCGCAAAAATAAGCAATAACCAAACGGAAAATTATAACTGGTATCTTAATTAGAGGCATGACAAACATTAATATAAAGTATTACCACAAATCCAAAATTTCGATTTCAATAGAATTCTCTAGAAGTAGATACAATTCTTACAAAATATGTAAATACCCACTGACATTAATTCAAAAATAAACAACTACTTATAAATTGACCTAGAAGTGAAGCGTCTACTGCATATGATTTAATATTATTATATAGATATTTTGCAAGTTACCGAGGAATATTGCTGCTGGCTAAATTTTTATTTCAACATGTTAGGCATATAAGTGCGTGTTGCAGTCCACCAGCTGGATGATAAATATGTTTAAGGTGCGTTATGATGAATAATTGCCTTGGATGACAGCGATTCGTTATATTACTTAATGTTTTGCTAGAAGTGGGTCAAGCGTCCCAGATTTTAACTAGACGAATAAGAATGTGCAATGTTTACTAAGTAATATCAGCTTTATGTTTTCTGTTAAGTGTGTGTTATTCAGTGAAATCAAAAGTAAACAATGGACGAGCACTATTTTATGTGAGTTGTTCCGTTCTTTGCTGGTGCTTGACTGCTGTCGAAATGGAAAATAAAACAATCAGCTAAATTATTCTTGTGACTTTCGGTGTGTAAGTTGAGCATATACTTGAATTAGTGTAGTTAGTCATGGAACTAGCTCCAGTTGCATCACTTTTATGTACCCGCAGTTTGTCTTCAGATACCTTATATAGGGTGTCCTGGTGTCCAGATGTGTAAAAATCATTGGTCATATTCGCATTTTGATCGCTTACCCACCATATTGGATTGAAACTGTCGGAGCATAGTTTTTGTAATCGTTTGTTTCTCGGCTATATACAGGATCTCCTTTAGTTTTGAAGATAATTGATTGAAATTTGGGACATCCTACATACCAGTAATTTTTTTTACTTCCGGTTTCGCCGGAAGTGACATTAACTTTTTATTTTTAAATGGAACACCCTGTATATTATTGTATTCTTGAATTCTGCATAATTTTCTCAATCCAACGACACCAAATAAGTGACATTTCAAACGTCAATATATTTTTTATAACATTATTTTTAGTTTTCCATTTAAGTGTTCCATGACGGTTCCGATTTATTTTAAATGACCCGTGTAATGCTAGAAAAATCGAAATCCCATCAAAAATACTAAATTACGTGAATTATGAGCAAATAAAGTTCATCAAAATGGTTTTTGGGGCAAAACTCAATTTTTTCAAATGGAACCATATTAATACTATTAATAAGGAATTTATTTATATGCCGTATTAAGATGTGCGATAAATAAAAAAAATTACAGCTAAAAATAAGAAAACACAATTTTGTTCTAATTATCTTGTATACAATAAGGTGACTTTGGAATATTTGGAATATAAAAAAAAATTAAAGAAGAACTCTTGAACAGAAGGAAGAAAGGTGAAGATGTATTCATTAGGTATACAAAAGGAATCCCTCGAATTGTGAATAACCCAAAAAACTAAAAAATAAGAACTCCATTTCTGTTTTTTATCATAATGCTGGTGGTCTTAGAACTAAAATTGTAAACTTTCAACATTCTGCTTTGTGTTCGATATATAGTGTCATTATTATTACTGAAACTTGGTTAAATGATGATTATAGTGATAATGAGCTGGGTTTAGTTAGTTACGATGTTTTTAGGCTTGATCGTGACCCTATTCGATCAGGTATGGCTCGTGGGGGAGGTATCCTTATAGCTGTCAAAAAAAATTTATCTGCAAAATTATTAAGCATACCTACAAGTAACACTGTACCTACAGTAATACAATTGTATTTGGAGGAATTTATATTCCTCCGGCATCTGACGAGATGAAATATATTGATCATGTTAGTGCTATTGAATATATCTCAAACAATATAGTTAATGTTAAATTTATTATCTGTGGTGACTATAATTTGCCTCGTGCCACCTGCTATAATGATGATTTGGGCTTGAATGTAAATTGTCCTGTTAACTCCCATGCCATGACTTTACTAAATGGATTTAGCATTTACAACCTTTACCAAATAAACACCATACCAAATAGTAGAGGAATCTACTTGGATCTCATTTTTTCTAGCTTTAGAGACATACATGTGCATGAATCCATTGACCCACTGTTATTGAATAGTACGCACCACACTTCAGTAACTTTTGATTTAAAATTGAACTTAGACAACTATCTCCACTATGAAGAATATTTTTTTGACTTCCGCAATGGTAATTATTTTGAATTAAATAATTTTTTAGCTAATATTGACTGGGAAGTTGCTCTTAATAAATCTGATGTAAACTCAGCAGTGGAACAATTTTACAACATATTTTATGATGGTCTTCACATGTTCATTCCCGTTAAAAAATTTAAGACATCTAGCTATCCCCGCTGGTTCAGTACTGAACTTAAAAAAACTATTAGTGAGAAAAAAAGAGTACATAAACAGCTTAAATCGGCTGGTAATATTCACCACTACCATAATTTCTGTCATTTAAGAGCAGAGTGCTCTAGATTAAAAGACATTTGTTTTAATAACTATATAGCCGGAACCGAAAACAATCTCGTTAATATTTCTGGACCTACTTCAAAAACAAAAAGAATCAGTATAATCTGCCTACAGTTATGCGCTACGATGACGTATCTGCTGATAATACTAATGATATTGTTAATTTGTTTCCATCTTTTTTCTCCTCACTTTATGGCATTGAGCAAGTAAATCAAATTCCTAATTACGGCCACTTACAGAATCACGTTGATATTACCTGTTACACAATCACCTTAACTGAAATAATTGATAGACTTCTCCAAGCACCCTATAAATTATCATTTGGGCCTGATGGCATTCCACTATTCGTTTTAAAAAAATGTGTATTTACATTAGCGATACCACTACATAAAATCTATAACTTGTCACTGCACACCGGCATTTTCCCTGAGTTCTGGAAAAATAGCTTTTTAACACCGATTCACAAATCTGGTCCAAGAGATGACGTCAAGAACTATCGAGCAATTTGCATCCAATCTGAGATACCCAAGCTTCTTGATTGCTTGATCACGAGAAAAATATCATGGGATACTGCACATATTATTAACAATGAGCAGCACGGTTTTATGTGTAAAAAGAGTACCTCAACTAATCTCCTTCTTTATGAAAATTTTATCTTCAATGCTTTTGAACATCAATCACAAGTAGATTCAATTTACACCGATTTCACGAAGGCATTTGATCGTGTTGATCACGTGTTACTCATAGCCAAACTAAGGGCTTTGGGTGTCGAAGGTTGCATGCTTGAATGGATTCATAGTTATTTATATAACCGCACTCAGTTTGTCAGATGCTCAGGAGCCGTATCATCTTCTATTATAGTTACTTCTGGCGTTCCACAAGGATCGCATATCGGTCCATTATTATTTAATCTGTTTGTTAATGACATTAGCGAGGTACTCATTAATAGTAATTACTTAATGTTTGCTGACGATTTGAAGCTATTCAGAATCATTGACAACTCTTATGATGCCTCTCTTTTGCAAAGTGATATCGATAATTTAGTTCGATGGTGTGACGTCAATCTATTAAAACTTAACCCTGCTAAGTGTAATCAAATTTCTTTCACGAGAAGCAATAATCCTGTAATATTCTACTACCATCTCAATAATGTTACCTTAAACAGGGTACTTTCTATAAAAGATCTTGGAGTAATATTCGATTTCAAGATGACATTCAAACCTCATATATCAAAAATCAGATCACAAGCACTAAAAGTGTTAGGTTGCATCAATAGGGACTCTACCTATTTTTCTATTAATATATACAAATTGCTCTACTGTTCTCTGGTAAGGAGTCTACTAGAATATGGCAGTGTGATATGGAATCCAGCATATAACGTTAATAAAGAATCTATTGAGAATGTCCAATCAAAATTACTTAGACAATGTGCATTCATGATGGGTCATCCAGTAGGCGAATATTCCTATAGTGATATCTTACGCGAACTCTGCTTTTTGCATAAATTAATTAATTGTAATATAAACTGTCCAGAGATACTTCAGTTGATTAGCTTTAATATGAACGATCGTAGAACAAGAAATTCAGAACTCTTTAAAATACCTTTTCATCCTACAAATTATGGTTAAAACGAGCCCATAAGCAGGTTACTCAGAACAGCAAACTCATTCCATAAAGATATAGAACTCTTTGGCTCGTCACTATATTCATTCAAAAACCAAGTTAAACATTGTATAAGTAATTAAAATTAAAACATGGTGCAGCTAAATTTTATTGTATTTGTAAAAAATGTTTTTTATTTTTCTTATATTATGTATTGTTTCAAAACTATTTTTATGTAATTATACTCTCATTTATTGAATTATAAAATGTAAAATGGCTCTGCCGTATAATAAATAAATAAATAAATAAAACATTACAGCTGTTCAGAATGCTGTCCATTACGTCAATGCACTTCTAAACTCGCATAGTTGTTTCTCGAAGAACGTTCACCAATTGCTGATCCGTTATGCTATTAATTGCGCGTCTTACTCGTAGCTCCAGGTCTTCACGGGTTGTAACGGCGCCGGCGGTTGCGTAGACAATATTTTTTAAACAAAGAAATCAAGAGGTGTTAAATTAGGTGACTTTGGAGGCCACCTCACAGGACCGTTCGTCTAAATTACGTTTTCTCCGAAATGGAATAGGTCGGGAACGAATACCAAATACATGACATTTGAAGGAAATCAATTACTATCCTTGAATTACGGGGAGAAACGCCATTTTCTTGGAAATACATTCCTTATCCTAAATCCAAAGGTAACTCATCTAAAATATCCTCAATCTCATTTTGCAGGAATCTCAAGTCTCTGGCACCAGTCGGGGGTCCTTCAAATATTATTCTATTACCGATTATTCCAAGTCAAACATTGAAACCGAACTGCACTTGAAAGTTACCCTCCCGTAATAAATGCTGATTTTCTTGTGACCAATATTTTGTATTTTGTCGGTTAAATAATCCCAAACTTGTAAACCTAAATCATTCTGTTTCTGTTTTTTTTTTTGTTTGAAAGGTTTCAAAAAAGAAGCTTATTTTTGTCATCATTTTGTCGGAAAACATTAGTTTTCCTGAAAAATTGAAAAAACGAGAAAAATTTTTCTCTAGATCGCTTGCTTTTCGTCTATTTACTAATCAATTTTCTTTCGCTTTTTTTCTTTTTGAATGCTCTAATGGATGTCTCCAATTTTTATCATGATTCTTTTGGAAAAGTTGACGGTTTATCCGAAAATATTTAAAAAAACTGAATCGAAGAAAATGGTTTTAATTTTTATTATCCATTCATACTTATTTAATGACCTAAATTTAGAAATAAAAACATCATTATGCTTAAAAACTGTATTAAATTTACAAAAAAAAATGGTGTGCTAGAATAAAACTTTACTACTATTTAGAGTCAAATCTGTTTAAGAATGCTATAGCCATCCTCCATCTTCATGGTCATGTGGATTATTGGAGATCTGCCCTGATTCGCACTTACAGAACACACACCATGAACGTTCGTTTGAACGGCAACAACAGGTACTATAGCGAAAACATTTCTCGCAAGAGCAGGGAGTTGGAAAATCGGAAAGTCGGATTGACGAGGATGTTAGCTGACAATGCATTAATCCATCGGTGACACTGGTAGTAGGCTCTTTGATATGCAGTCTAATGGAACTGGTAGTCGGTACCAAGCGTTCAAAGTCAATAACCTTTTTGTGGTGACTGTTGGTATCGATACTTATCGATATCAACTGTAGAGAAATGCGATTCCAGGGGTTTCATTAAAAATTCCTCAGCATTCGTCACTATGGTTTTACTATTAACAGTTACACTAAAATCTTGAAGCAGTGTAGCTGTGGATGTGCGAATTTTTAGTGCTGCATGTTTTGTAAAGAATTTACTGGTGCTGTGATATCCTGAAAGCGCATGAATGGCAGGGAGGACAAAAATCACATGATCAGACATTTTTTCACTTATAGTATAGTGTACAATAGTACCACTCTTTGAGTTTTTCCGGACCCACACAACATTAAAATCTCAGACACAACAATAGATGTACCTATTCATCAAGCAGAATTTGTTTGAGGTATTTCCGGTCAATTAAAAATAGAACTCTCCTCCAAAAATGAAAAGTACAAAATTTGGGGGAAAAAGTACCAATGTTTTCTAAAAAAATTGAAATGTGCCAAATTCATGCGTAGAATCAAAATTCTACCACGGGTATATGCCCCGATACTGATGGGTTTGTAAACGCCGCAAATAATATCTAACGGCTTCGTTATAACAAGTTGCTAACATATGGCTGGAATATAGAATAGAATAGAATAAGTTTGGCTGGCTGGCCGGATGCAAAAGGCGGCCATCTTGGAGTCCATTCGTCTACTTAGGGCACGATTGGTGTATTTACACAGATTGCTTTAGAAAATTCACCGTCGCGGTTACCGTGCAAGCGAGAGCGAAGCATGCAATCGTGTACATGCTTCTCTTGATGGGCATGTCACTGTTTACCTCTGCTAGAGTACTGGTAGACGTCTTTATTGTAGGCGGTCGGTTAAATCGTTGAAACTAGTGCAATACCAAAACAAACGTTTTCCGATTTTGTATTCAGATTTACACATAGTCACAGGCATTGCTGGTTGAATATTATTTAATTTTATTCTTGAAGATATTTATAGAAAGATATTTTAAATAATTATCGAGCAGATTATGAGAGCAAAAAATAGCCGTACTCCGTTATGGCATAGTCAAAGTATCAGTTATTTGCATTATGAATATTTCTCTGATTTATAAGTTTTTGCTTAAGTTAAGCGGTACTGACGGAACAAGAACTCCATGAACAAACATCAGCAGGTGATATAGGTATTTCCAAGATGAAATTATTCATGCTGATAACGTTTTGGTGAAACATGTTGAAATTTTTTTAGTTCAAAAATGTACCGAATACAGGTATTTTGATTTTTTTTGTAAACGACTTGTCCAGACGTGAAAAATATACAACAATACCATAATTAATACACGAAAGTAAAGATTCTTACAGTTTTTTCCCAATTTACAATACAATAACATAAAGAACTTTATGTATGTTTCTGGTACCAATTTGTTAACATGTGTTCGTTATATGTGTACATTTTGATTAAAAATTATTATCTAATAAAATATTTACATTTTCACGCAGAATCGTTTAATTTAATTTTCATGTTATAATTGAATTTTGTAATATCTTAAAATTCAGATATAAATAAATTTATTTTTTAATTTGGTTGCAGTGAAGGACCTGTGATGGGCGAGCGGGTGGAACCCACGGTTCCAGGACCGGACTTAGTAGGCGTTAATGTAGATAGACCAGTACTGACACATCAACATTCAACCGTATGGACCAAAAGGCAGCAGGCTGTATGCGTGAGGCATGCGTTCAAACACTATGGATCGAAAAAGAAACCCAATCATGTATTAAGTGATTTAAATATGACAGTAGCCAAAGGAACCATGTAAGTACTTAATATATATTATTATTAGATACCTAAATAGAATCTAAGTTTTCATATGAACAATTACCATTGACACTAGAGTAATTTTCGCCAAAATAGTACACTTGGTACACTTACCAAGTTGGCATCATAATTTTTACTTTACTTTTCTTCGACATGTTTCCTACTATCTCGAATTTGATTTTATTGAAAATGAACTATTTGCTATTAATTCCTATCATCTTAAGTACAGAAAAATATCAATTAGTATTGGAAACATTTTTTCGGATTAATTTGAATCAACTTGGTGTTCCACAGGGATCTGTGCTGGCTCCTCTTTTATTTTCATTATTTATCAATGATTTATCAATATATATATGTAGCTGCAAACTGTGTTCTAAAATGTATGCAAACAGTATTTCTCTCTGGAATATGATGCAGAAAATCCAGCGGATCTCCAAGATTAATTGAACGTTATTTCCAACCATTTTACCAAGTACTGTTAGAAAAATGATTTAACTGTTAATGTGGATAAAACAGTCGCCATGAATTTTAACAATAGGGAAAAGTAATCATCGCATCGTCTCGATATAAAAGTCAATCGTGTGAGAATAGAATCTCGTCTTCAAATAACTTTTTAGGTGCTTATGTTGATACTGAGTTAAGTTGCACGAATGTACTATATCTAGAAAATGCTGTCGCCACAAAAAGTTTGACCAATATTTACAATTCCCTTGTTAACTTAAGAATTATAGTTTATTTTTTCATTAAAACAGACAGATTCGTGCCAACCAGTATTCCGGGAACATAAAATTTTGACATTTATATCTGCATTTTATTCATGAAATGTAATATTGGTAAGTTTCAAGGTGATGCCGCCAACCATAATCATTGAATGAAACATTAATCAAACATCATTCTTGTTTGTATAAACAGACAACCATCACCTCTATGACCATCTTCATCATATTTTACACATTTGTTACACTTACATTCTTTTGCCTTATAGTTAAGACTATCACATTTAGAACATTTAAAAATTTTGACGTACCCAAAGACTGTGGTACCCATTTCATAATTGCTTTAAATGAATCCAGATTACATTCCATAATAGCCATGTAACGTGTTTTCATTTTGTTCATTGCTAATACCTTTAACTTCTGTGTTTCAGTCTCTAAAAATTCTGATTTACTATACAAAATTAGCTGTTCACTATTCAGATTTTCCTAAAAATCTAATACTTCAGGCATTACAGACCACACATAGGACCCTCACCTGGAACAATTCATGGTAGAGTTCTGGAAACAGGCTTACTTTACGTTTTTTGGAGCGCTGAATCCGAATTTTTAACTTCCTACCAAAAATTCCCCCCACAACCTCCTCAAAAATTTGAAAATTAAAATCATTTTTTTCATTCTTTTTTTCTTTGTTTTAGAAATTCGGAAAGTAGACAGAATTTGCAACAAAAAGAACCTTTGACATTTTAACGTTGAGCGAACGGGGAAGCGCTAGCACGCCTCGAAACATGAGCCTCGGCGCCGCGAGGCTGGATGCACTAAGTTACACGTCGTTTACGTTCTTTCAGTCAAAGTTAAAGATTTTAATTTTGAAATGTACGGTAATAAATAAAATACATACGTGCAATAATGTTACAAGGCAGTTGCAACATGATTTAAAAGTTCTGAGCCTAGTTTTTGCCCAAGTCTAACTGAAAATAAGAAAAAATGAGAACAGAGATGCATTTGTTATTTGCGAAACAAAACGTTTATAAAGCAATGAAAACAATAAACAATATAAAATGAGGATAAAACGCCTAAAAAAAGTGCGATCGCGATCACATCAATACTCGAGCAGCATACAGGTGTCATTGGTCGGAGGAAAAAGGGAAGGGCCTCTTCACAGCAGCATGCTAGCTCGAGGGACGTGGCAGGAGAGAAGATCTAAAGACGAAAGAGCAACTGTGGAGTTGCCGTATGATACCTAAATGCTCGCGCGGCGCCGAGGCGCATGTTTCGAGACCCACTCGCTCTTCTCCCGTTCGTCGTACGTCGAAATGTCAAAAAACTTTTTTTGTTGTAAATTTTGTTTACTTTCTGAATGTCTGGGTATTTTTCTCTAAAGCGAAAAAAAAACGATAAAAAAAGTCTAAAACCAATTTTTGGACTTTTCTTCTCTAAAGAGGGGGTTCCGGGGGGGAATTTTTGGTGGGAAGTTAAAAATTTTTATTCAGCGAGCCAAAAAATATACAGTAAACCTATTTCCAGAACTACCATGAAGTTTTCCAGGTAAAATTCTCTAATTCCTGGATTATAAGCACACATGAATTTTTTTGTTCTGGAATAGTGCATTGATAAATTTTTCCTAGTTTCCCTTCTGGTGTTTTCTTATTTTTTTTCTATTTCTTCATAAGGTTTACACTCGATAAGAAGGATTTCATCCTTAACATTTTATATATGAGCATACTTTCTCCAAATTTAGATATAAACAACTGTTTGCCAATTACGTCTGTTTATAGTAGAGTGCTCTGTGCCCAGATATACGCATAAAAATAAGTTCTGTGGGGGTTTCGTTGTTACAAGCTGAATTTGATATAAAATTAATGATGATATACTGATGTTTCAAAATCTCAAAGCCGTCAAAAAATGTCCTACTCAAAAGGTCATTATAATCAAAAAATGAGTTATTTCTTAGTGAATTAGGTGTTTTGATATTTCTACTTTTGAGTAATAGTAAATCCTTTTAACCATGAATAGAACTAGTCAAAATAAGTAGATTTTCGAACAGACTCACCTCGAGAAATCATGCATGCTCCCCCTGCCCCCCCCCCCCCCCCCTCAAAATTGCTATCTGCAATCTGCCTATATATATATTTTTTTTCTCGAAAACAGTAGGAGCTAGAGGAATGATCTTGGCACTATTCGATAGAGTATAAAATTTTGCATAAGACCCTCCATTTGCTTTTTGCTGTTTTCTTTTTTTTAAAGCCCCATAGCAAAAAAAAAAGGTGAAGAGCCTTCCAACGACGACACATGTTTGACTATACCTCTAAAACGGCCCAATAAATCAAAATTCTACAATATATAAAAAATAAGGACCATTTCTCTATCGATTGGTATATTATATGTATATGTTATTTGTTTATATAAAGCCATCAGTGGCATACAAAGAGAAAGATGCACAGGGAAGCCGACGGGGGAGAATAGGGGACTTTTCGCTACGTGTTTTCCTAGACCAAAACTACAATCCTGGAAATTTTCAGCTTTACAATAATTAATTCCGGGTAAAAAACAAAAATTCCTGGGCTATAATAGTTGCAATTTATATTTGGCAATTATGCAAAAAAGTAGATGTCTTAATACAAACATGAAATTTGTCCTCCAAATTCACTGAGATTTTCTCTATATTTTTCACAGAAGAATAGCCATATTATTTAGATTTATAACCAAGGCTCGGGAGATTTGTCTCTGTGACGGTTAAAACCAGGGTTGGCTCAGGTTAGCGCGGAAAGATTTCTATGCAAGTATGACACAACATATCTTACCTTGTACTTTTTTTAGCGAATTTCATAATATCGTAACTTTGGATATTACAGAATTCTCTAAAAAAAGTACGAGGTAAGATATATTGTGTCATACTTGCATACAAATCATTCCGCGCTGACTTAAAGCCAACCCTGATTTAACCGTCACAGAGACAAATCTCCCGAGTCTTGTTCATAACAAACATGGTTATGTCATTTTCAATTATTCATAACTTTCAATTTTGTTTTAAATCTTGATTTTATTTATATAAATTTTCACTTTTCGCTTTCATTCAAGTTTAAAATTCATATATCACTAATAAAGAAATGTACCACGAATTAGGTGTTTTCACTGTATGCTTTTTTGATATTATTAAAATGAAGTACTCCATACATTAAAGCACTTACCAATATTTAAACACCATTCTTTCATCTATCAATTTAAAATTTCAACAAATAAATAACAAAACTGAAATAGTTTTTAAGTTATTATAAATCAATAAAATATTAGGGAAATAAACGGTGATTTAAGGTAAATGACTTTCAAAGTTCTTTATTTAATCAAAGCGTAAAACCCAATGATATAATAAATAACAAACTGTCTAGTTTTAAATGTCAATTTCAGAATACTCTAATTATGTAAAAAAAAGAGGTATTTATAGAGGCACAAAAAATATTATCTGCCAAGAAGCAATGGAACATTTTCACACAGGATTGACTTAATTGCGAGAGAACTTAGCCAAGACACTGCTACATATGTGGAAATAATTAGTGGCAAATAAAACAAATTTGATATCATACTGTTTTAAGAACTTGTAGGAGGGGGAGGGGGGGGGGGGTTAAAAGGGGAGTCAAAAGCTTTTGCAAAATAGTAAGAGGCTTTTGACAGTCGCGCTGTAAATCGTAAAATGTTAATTTAAAAAAAAAACATAGATGGGTAAAGGAAACTTTCCATTTTAAAGTTTTCGGAACGAAGTTTTGAATAAAGTGAAAGTTTCCAATAAAATATTTGAATATTTGAATATGCGAAAGTTTCCAAAATTTCGGGAAAGTTTCCTTTGGAAACTTTCGGAATATTGAAATATTTCATTGAAAACTTTCATCTGTATTAAAACTTCGTTCCGGAAACTCCCGAAAATTTCCTGGAAACTTTCATTGGAAAGTTTGCTATACCCATCTCTGGAAAAAAGTAAGAGGACCAAAACTATAGTGTGCTTGAAGCTTTACAAAACTTTTCTTTGTAACTTTGGCAGAAATATAAAAACTTGCATAGTCACTGGAGATTAGAAGTCCTCAAAGCGGCATGGTGTCAAATTCATTTTATTGAAAAAAAAAGGCATAAACACTGGGCTATTATTAATACCGTCTGTGGAAAAAAATTGGAGGTACCTGTGAATGATTCCTACAAGATATTTTTTGTTTGTATCGTCGTTGAATTTACAAAGAAGCGTATATCAGAAAATGGAAAAAATGGAATCTATGCGATTTTAAATGGCGTTGCAGTTGCTTTATTAACTCAAAATATCTCAATTTTTAATAGTTTAGGTGTTATGCCGTTTTTTAGTTTAGGCGTTTCTATAAAATAGGTATTAAAGTTAGAAGCAAACAGGTGAATATGAAATATACTTACATGTGATTGTTTATTTCTCAAGCTGTCAAGCTTATTGGGGCTCTATTTCGTGACGTATATGCCATATTCGCACCATTGTGAAATTAAATTAACAGCATTTGACCTGAAAACTAATTGTTGCCGTATATTATAAGCTTTCTTCAATTTTACTTTTTATAATTTTTCCTCAAAATATTATACTGTTACACTTGGTATGAATCTCAAATCTAGCGAAGTTCATCGGATGTGTCAAGTGTACCTATTTTTGAAAAGCTGACAAAAAAATTGAGTTGAGTTTGTAGTCCCCTATCAAATGTACATCCGTGGGATCTTTGATGATGCAAATGTGGTAGTGATCCCAATCTCTTTGTTTGACCTTGGAGAAACATACTTTCGATGTTGGCACTCTCAAATATGGTGCGTTTGAGTGCTGCGCGCGAAAAACAAAATGGCCGCCGTCGCAAACACTTTTTCCCATTTATATAAGTAACCATTGGGATTACTAAAAAAGTTTTATATAAAAAATATTGCTAAATCAATTATACAGAGAAAAGGTTATTATAATTTTTTATGTAGAACTAACCGTTCTCTCAAAAAGTTTCATTTTATAGTTTCCAATAACAAAAATTAATATGTCTAATGATGAGAGATTTGCCAGTGCATATTAACATATTTGACACTATTTCTCGGGCCACTGGAAACAATAATTATACCTAAAACATTACAAACATAAATAAATTAACAAATACCCCCATCTCCCCTATGTTTTACAGTATAGGTAGGCATAGGAAATTGAAAGAACAAGTACCTATATAATTTACAAGTTTTCCTTTTTACTTCCTTCTCTTTCCCCCATCTGTGTAGCTGGCTGATGGAACCCATCAGGCCAGAAAAGGCAAAAAAAAATTAACGTTTTATGAAGAAACTTATAGAAATACAGTAGTTACAGATTTATATAGATAAAGTACAGACGAGCAATACTTTTAACTTCTACAATGACATTTTTAATTAAAATCATCGTCACTTTCAATGCAAATCTCACTTAGCCCCAAATCTTCATCATCGCCTTGCTCGCACTCTCCCATATTATCACATCGGTCGAGATTACCTTCGCACGTTCACATTTCGGTAAACCGGAGTCCATTCGACTGACACGTACATGGAGGAGAGCAACGCCTTTGGAAGCATGAGCAGCGACAAAGTTCCAAGATAAGATCTGGAGCACAAGGTTTGGTACAAGCAACTGGTTCGTATGTGCTCCCTACTTTCTTCCATCCAAAATGTGAGGGTGGTGGGTTATTGGGATGCTGAATGAGGTCCTGATTCCACCCAAAAAGAACTGTATTCTGATGGTTCGGTTGCTATGAACAAATCAAAAATTCAATCTTACCCTCAATATTTGTTTATTTCTTACATTATGATAGCAAAAATATTAAAGACTAACACTTAGTCTTGGCTAAACTGCCTAAACTCTTGGTTAAAATGAAGCCAACTCGGCACATGATGCTATAACTGCAGCTGTTATACTGTTAAATATTTTCATAAGCAGCCAACTAATACCGCTAATAAAATTAGTTCATGAAATTACATTTACTGGCTGTAAGACTCTTTCCCCAGGATTTGCGAATTTTAACTGTGCGACAATCTGACGAAATAAATCCTGAATCTGATGACTCCTTAAATGTCCGCCAATAAGGGTAGAAAAGGAAAACAAGATATTTTATACAAACACATAGACACATAGAAAAAAACCGCTGCCCAAGGAATCACTACTTCCACATCCAGATTTTCTGTCCAAGTCACTCACAACGAAAAAATTTTGTATGTGGAAATGATTGTTTATGGAACTTTAATAATATAATATTTGAAATCCTCTACCCCAAAAATCCACAAAACGATACCCCACATCGGTAGTGGGGTGGGGGTGATGATAGGAGGTGATAGTGGGGGTGGATGAAGAAAAAAATATTTTGAGGTTCTTGTACACACACTAAATC
This sequence comes from Rutpela maculata, assembly GCA_936432065.2. Lineage (NCBI taxonomy): Eukaryota > Metazoa > Arthropoda > Insecta > Coleoptera > Cerambycidae > Rutpela > Rutpela maculata. The sequence continues at coordinate 246,323,341 of OW386286.2, read as the reverse complement.
ATATTTTTTTTTCATCCCCTTTAATAATGAGGTGGGGGTGGTAATGCCAAAATTTTTTTTGAGACCTTAGCTTCTCTTGTATATATTAAATACCAGTTTTATGGACTCTTACCTGCTTGATTCACCTATTTACCTCAAATTTACCCCAATTTACCCCCAACCCTTCGACGGAACAAGATGAAAATATAACCTAGTTCTAGATCTCGTTAAAGTACATATGTGTACCAAATTTCAAGTCAATATCTCAAACGGTTCCAGAGTAAACGTGCGCACAAAAAAAGTTACAGACAGACCGACAGACAGACAGAATTTTTTTTTTGCTCAAACTTAAAAACTCGACGTTTCATGACATTCTAAGCCTATTTGAACAATAAAATTTTAAAAAAAAATTTTTGTCGTTACTTTACTTCCACTGGATGTGGAAGTAAAAATTCAAGCAATCTCCTTGTAAAGAAATGTGAACGTCTCAAGGATAAAGATTAAGATTTTGTAATGCCCGCCTTAAGCTTCCATTAAATAGTATTTATCTCTGTTGTCACTTTGCAAAGGACCTACTCCCGTTATTCAAATCTTTCCCATTTAAAAAAATGGTGCCTTTGAATTTTTCTTGTTTAAAATACCTACTTATTTTATCATTTTGTAGTAGAAATAACTCATTTCTTTTATATTTTCTCTAATATTCTACTGGACGTATATGGACATGGACATGTTTAATAAAACACAATTACGAAATGGCGTGTATAATTGTTTTCAGAATTACCCCTCCTAGCTGATATTTTGTACAAAAACTCAATACAACTGGTCTAATACTTCTCCAGTAATGGCAAAATAAAATACTGGTAAAACTTTAAACGTGTCTCCTCAAAAGTTGTTCAAATCCATATACGGCAAAAGAACTAATAAAAATGTTGTTTTCAATTTTTGCTTACCTTCCACTAGACGTAACTTGGTGAAATTATTGTGAAACCAACGCCGAGCCTCGTATTTTTAAAAAGGTCTCATAGAAATCGCTTAAGCCAATCCACAGTAATGATTGAACACTAGGAGGGTGGTCCTTATTTTGCGACATTGGATTTTTTTCGGTCTCACCCCCGAAAGTCGTTCCGATTATTTAAAAAATGAATTATACAAAATTTCAACTCGATCGGATAACGCTAACCCGTGCCCCAAGGACATTAAAAGTCACTAAAATAGGCAATTTATTTTCCTCTCAAATTTTAATAAATTTTGGCTTTAAACATTATTTGCTCATTTTCTACGTCGTTTCCAAACGACCTCAAACTGATCTTCTGAAATTTGTATTGCCTGAAATAAAAAAAAATCTGTTTTCAGTTATCTACAACAAATCTAACTCTGAAGTAACACGCACACCATAAGCGCACACCACATATAACTATAACCCAAATCCAAAACAAGGCTGTCCGCAGACATACATCCAAACCCACCCCCATTGTCAGTGCCGCACAACCTTTCCAAAGCGTTCCCCATCAGCTCCTTGCTGATATCAGCACAACGTTCAGTAGATCGGCCTCTTCGCTTTTGGCTATATAGTTTTCCTGAAATATCAACTGTTTTATATTGTCCACTCTTAGGTTGATGTGACCAAAAAATGAGAATTTATCTAATTTTTCTCAAAAGTTGTCTTCTTTTTTAACTGTACTTTCAAATGTTTTTTTTATAGACATCTCCGTCTCGGATATAGGGTTCTAAATCTGGACAATATTGTTCATTACACGTTAATATCCAGGCTTTTTATCAAAATATTAATATTTCGCCAATAATATGCAAAACGGTTTTACAAATTGTCATTTTAACTTCTCTGAAATCGAAATAAACTCACTTAAAACTTGTCTGCTAAATGGCAATTTACTGCCGATAATTTGATTAGTAAATGTAAGGATAAATTAATTAAAATATAAAGGGTACAACACTGAACTAAATATATTGAATTATGAATACATGTCCACATTATTGAATACAGTAAGTAACTGCCCCTCGCTAGCTAAAATGTTATTCAACAGTTCTGCGTACTCATCATAATCGTTCCTTATTTTTATATTGTTTATAAACTAAGATACATAATACTTGTTGATCACGGCAGAGATGCCGGGAGATGACATTGGCTGCCATAGACGTAGGTGTCTATCACATAAAATTTCTAAATAAAAAGATTTTAGCAGCGTTGTGAAGACTCGTGACCGGTAAATTCAGTAATATGTGACCATAATTGCGAACAATTGAAGCCGATCGGAGGTCCGCTATATCTCCCTACTGACGAGAACTTTCCATCCTATGATGTTTTTGACCACATCAACCGAAAAGGAAAACATAAAACAGTTAATGGTTTATGGAAAATCAGATGGCAAATGGTGAAAGAAATTTAACGATTCGGGGGTTCAGCGCTTATGTGTTAGCATTGAGACCACGGGTTTCCTGGTTCGAGTATGGATGTTTAGTGCCGCATTTAGCGAGTTAACGAGACTGTAACAGTGGCCTAGACCACGATTAAGGAAAACAACGTGGTTGGTCGCTGTTATATCTACTGAGTTCGAGCAATGAAAAAAAGTTTGTTAAGGTCGTACAGACAACCGCGACAAATATCGTGCTGCTATAAGACATCCCTTACAATAAAGGGAAGCTAATTCCGTTAATTCATGGGACACAAAACGTGTAACCTGGCGTTTCAACGAGAACATGAATGTTGTGGTGCCTTTTTATGCCAACCGAAGCTTCATAATTCCCATTCAGTTATTAAATATACGAGAAAAATGCAAAGAAATGACGTTTTATAAAAATGAATTTTCTTCCAATTATGTATGTATAACATTTCGATGTAATCATCAGTTCACGAGATACTATTGAAAATAGATGAAAATTGTGTCTGATGGTTATCAAATGAAGAAAACAATCATTGAAATTCTATATATGATGACTATTTAAATAAATGTCATTAATATGTTCAGGGTCATTAAAAAAGTTAAAAAATAATACACGTGCTTTTTTTATACGATTCACACATTACTGACGTAAATAGGTGAATAAAATGCACATTTAGGCATACGTTAATTTATTCATACTTCAAAAACTAGTTATAATTTCGGTGAATAGACCGAGTAATTTAATTATATGAAATAATTTTATTTTAATGAGAAGACGTAACAGAATGCTCATTTACTATTATATTTATAATTATTGAACTTTTTACCAAACGAAAAGAATATTTCAGTAGTGATGAAAAAATTTTGTCTTTGCCTGTGGATTATTACAAGTAGTTGCAAAATCCACAAGAATTATAAACTTTTGTAAAACATTGATATACACACTACAAATACACTTATATCCAGGACTCGGGAATTTCATCTCGTCGCCAGAGACGGCTCTCATATAGACGTAATATTATATTGTAAACACCTGCTGAAACATTCAGAAAAACAACGAAATGGTGAAATATTCAGCTACAACATATTTTTGATAATAAATTGAACCTAAAAACGGTACAGAAACATGCAATACTTATGTAGCAAATAAAAACAATTTTGAATCAAATACATACTTTCCTGTTCTACTTAATATGTGTGACGTGTTTATTATGTTTATTTTCATAATAATTAAATATAAAAACTCAATAAGCTGCTGGCAACATAACACATTTTTTCCCAATAAAATAAACCATTTTTATACAATATTAAATCATACATAACAAACAAAGTTAAGGATTAATAGCATAAAAATGCCAAGTACCGCGTGCATCAGAAATGTATACAACGTGATAAAGTGAATTTTAATTCATTTTACGATGCTAATACGTAACCTATCGGAAATCTACTACATTTGTAAAACGTACTGGCAATTACGTAAAGACGGAGTTGATTTCTTTACAATTGCCGTGTTGAAGGCATTCGATCCTGACGGAGTGTCAACATTACAGATTAGAGTTTACGGGGGTACTTTTATATGGTTTTTACTAATGCGGTTTTATTATCTCCTTTAACTAGGTGACGCCGCCGAAATTGTGAAACATTGCTTTGACAAAATCTCTTTTACTATACCTACACTGTGGCAATTCTACGCATTTATTTAATAAAGGTAAAGGGTAGACCATCCGAGATCGCCGTTTCGCAATGCGTTGTACAAATTTAGCCATATGTATGTATGTAACTACAAACCTACCATGAAATTATGCAGAGTTGACGGTATACAAAAATGTCTCGTGCTTCTTAGGCTGCAGTATACTTGTGGATTCGCGATTTTCCAGAACTGTAATTTGATGTAACAGATCATTATTGTAGTAGTTGCAACAAAACAATTTCTTGGATATCTAAAACAAATTTCAATAGATATATTTCCTTACAAAAGCATATGAATGCTAGTGGCTCTACTGATAGTGACAGTGAGTGTTGATAATAAACTGACCATATTAACTTTGGATATTACGAAAGTCCCTAAAAGAAGTACAAGATAAGATATATTGTGTCATGCATACGCTGACTTAGAGCCAACCCTGATTTTAACGTCACAGAGATAAAATTCCCGAACTCTGCAGTTATATCACTTGCTAACATGATATATGTACGTAGTACACCTGATCAAAGACTAATAATATGTAATCTTTCACTTTCGATTAAAAAACAGAATCAGGTCTTTTACATTTATATAGAGAGGATTTAAATATTTTAATTAGGACACTGTTTTAGCAGGTATCTTGGGAATTAAGTTATGATTTGGAAAATGTTGATGAAACGGTCACTTTTCTCAATATCTTGCAATTGTTTGATGTTCATGTTCCATTAGAAACTGTAAGAATTCCCTTGGATGACTAATAAAGACTATGATTGAGAACCAAGAGAAAGCTCAGCAAAGCTAAGAAAACTAGATTTGGAGGCGACTGAACATATTACGAAACGATTCGAAATTATGTAACATCAGCAATAAGGTACGAAGAAAGGACATATCTTCAGTATATGCAAAATTCTGAAACTAATAAAGAACTGTGAGCGTTACTATATCTTGTGATTCTGATATACGGGTCTTCTTTCGAACCACGATCTAATTAATAACTTTTGTGTGGCATCGAATAATACGAATTTAAATGCTGACATGGAACGTATATATTACCATGAAACTGATTTTTTTAAAACGGGGCCTCGTTTGAATTTCAGAATTTTACAGGTGATAATGTCTCCAAAGCGAATTATATCTAACGCGTCAGGATATGACTATATCTCTAAAAAAATGCGTGGAATATGCATGCCACAGTTAAATGTATATATTATTATTATTTATTTAATTACGGCATACTACAAGATATATTTCCTGATTCCTGGAAAATTTCAGTAATTAAAGCATTAAAAAAAATTAAAATTCCATTAAGTCTTTCAATCCAATAATCCACTTGCCGATTCTGTATAAAGTATTAGAACGTTTAATGCATAATCATATTATAACCTTTGTTAAAAAAACATGACATTCTTGCTGAACATCAGTCAGATTTTCGACCAGGACACAATGTTTCTGTAGAAAAATGTTTGAAATTTAAACATTTTCTGAAAAATAGCACAGATATCTTTAAAAACTTCTTTCTCTTATCCACTTTCCAATGGTATCTGATGGAATATTTCAATAAAAACACATTTATTTGCCAACGTAATATTTTGTCGAACTCCTCTATACATCTCCTTAAGTACATAGGGAATAAAAACCAGACTGCAATCAACAGCTATTCTCCGGATCAATGGCCCGCCGAGCGCTGGATTACAAATTACAAGCCTGACCGCGTTAAGTGCAATAACTACGTATTGTTACAAAACGCTAAAGCTTCGATTGCAACAAACACCAGGCGAAAGACTTATTCCTACTCAAACAGTTGTCGTGCCAACCACTCCACACGACTTTCAGATTGCAGTTTCGAGCTGTTGGCTCTCGTCAGTGTAATGTAGGTCCGGAATGGTTGTGACGAGACCCTTGTAAATATTCTGCCCTAACGTAATACTACGTCAGTGAATATTTTACCCTCTAAAAGCATACCTACTAACTATGCCCATGTCAGGCCTACTGCTACTTCAATTGCAATGGACATCGGCCGCTAGATGAAGCCTACCATTCTTGTTGCATGTCGTGGTTTTATAAATCTCGTCATGTACCAAGAGTGATCAAGGGTCTCGTTACAGCCATTTCGGACCTACCTTGCATTGCCGAGAGCCAACAGCTCGAAACTGCAGTCTGCAAGTGCTGTGGAGTGGCTGGCACGAGAGCTCCTTTGAGTAGGAATAAGTCATTCGGCTGGTATTTGTTGCAATCGAAGCTTTAGCGTTTGGTCATAATACATAGTTATTGCACTAAACGCGGCCAGGCTTGAATTTGTAATCCAGTGCCCGGCGGGGCATTAGTCCGAAGAGTAGGTGTTGGTTGCAGTCTGGTTTTTACCTTACATATTTAAGGAAATGTATAGAGGAGTTCGACAAAATATTACGTTAGTAAATATTCTGTCCTCTAAAAGCATACCTACTATTCCTGTGGACAATCAAATTTTGTTAGGTAGGAAACTAAGTACAACGTTTGAATCTATGATGTTTAAAATTAATGAAACAAAGATACCATTAAGAACAATTTAATACTTTTTTTGATGTTGAAAATGCGAACCTCCGTTTCTAACACAACCATGTGCTCATCTCTTTTCTCTTTAATTTTTACACCTGCTTCATTAATTCTCCAAATGAGGTGGTCACGGTCAGTTATTTCAACCTTGTAAACAATTTTTTTCAATCGTCTCCAGATCCGAAAGTCGAGAGGTATCAAGTCTGGGAACTTCGCTGGTCCAGTGCCTAAAAATATGTAATACTTTGTATAATGGTAAACATACTAACGGCCTATTAGTCTGCTGATATTGTTTTTCTCATATGAAACTTGAAAGAAAATCATATTTGTACGAAATATTAGATAATCAACAAACAGTAACAAAGTATTTTATAAGTAATACATTTATCGATGCTCAAATGTCGATATTCTGTATTTGAAACAACAGGAGGCATGTTTTTTAATACATAACATATCTCAACACACACCTGAAAACTTCTAAGAGAACTTTACTATTCTGGAGGAATGTTTGTCATATGTACGGTTCTAAAAGAATCAAGAATATTAATCTCGTATCTACTTTCATGAAGGCGTATAATGTCAGTCAGAAAGAAGATTGACCAGAATTTCGAAGGATCTACGTTACCTCCATCTAAGACATAATTGGAACAGCATTTCTTACATTGCTCAATTGTGAAGTCATGCACATCTTCATACGCCAAGTTTCTCTTTGCCAACTGATTATAGATGGAATGAACACGATGAGAAGTATATTTTCAAGTGGTTTCAAGGCGATCAATTACCGAAAATTGAAAATATCATAAATGGTATTCTACGCATATAATCTTTTACTTCTACATGAATTCTCTTTTATTCACTTCAATGATTTTCAATATTTTTCGGCAGATATTTGTGAAGACGAAAATGAGAACGATGACGCTCGAGAGTCTGAGGAAAATCAAGATTTGAAAGACCATACAGATAGCAGTTCCGGAGATAAAGATAATTTAGAATATAGCAGTGAGAGTGATTCAGATGAGAATTGATTTATTTTATTCGTATTGAATGTCTCAAAATAATAGAAATATTAAGATTTTTATATTGATTTATTTAATCCTCACTATTTTCAATCAATGATTGCAATCTCTAAGTATTCTCTAATATGTATATCTAATATTTCATACAAATATGATTTTATTTCAAGTCTCACACGTTAACTAGGGCATTAAAGAAGATACCGTGCGCGGTGAGCACCTGGACACTGCGGTACACTAAAAAGGCCTAGCTGACAGGTTTTGTCCCATGGTATTATCAGCTGACACTTTTTAATTGTCTTTTTATATCGCAAACTATTATATAAATGAATTTCAGCTTTGTTGAAATAGCAAATTTTCACGTGTTTTTCATACATATTGGCAGCTGACAACCTTCGCGCCCTACCCTATGCAGCTGACACATTTTTGTTTCATTTATATTACATAAATAAACTATTTATAGTTTTGTAGCTTTGTTGGATTGACGCAAAAGACAAAATTATTTTACCAAATGCGCAGCCTCCCTCGCTCTTAATCTCCACGGTCGCGTCAGCTGGCAACTATTTTAGTTGTTTTTCAAACGAAAACTAACATTAAAAAAACAAAGAAGTCGTGTTGAAGTGACGCATAAAATATTGGCGCCACTTCCCAAACCATATAGCCTGATAAGGATAATTGTATTTCGATCCTCCCCAAGTAGCACAGAATTCTTTAAGACATCTTTAAGAAGTTCTATTTACTGCCCGCGAGGATATCTTATATTTATGTACTCTAGAAGTCCTTCCGAAATCAAAATGAGAAATCTTTATATGTGCTAAACTTTTATGCACTGGGGAAATGTAAACTGGGCATTATGTTAACCCACAGACATCTACTAGAAGTTCTAAAAGGGAATTACCATACAGCTCAATTTTCTAAGTATTATAGAAATCAAATAAAGTATTAAAAGGGAAATAGTATTATTATCCTTAACAGAATACTTGTAAACATCTTCTAGAAGTTCTAAAAGGGAATTACCATACAGCTCAATTTTCTATGTATTACAGAGATCAAATAAAGTATTAAAATGGAAATATTATTATTATCGCTAATAGAACACCTATAGAAATCGCAAGAAGAAATTCTTTTAATGCATAAAATTTGTTTGCTTACCACGTAGTTTGTTACAGAAATTATTACGATCTCTAATCTTTGGTTTGGTTTGGGCCTGATGTCTCATACTGAGATTTTGATTAACCAACATTTCACCAGCTGCCGCTGGCAATTCTATAAGTAGATCTAATAGAAATCCTATAAAGATGTTTTCAGTACCGTTTATATTAGTAAGCGATAAAATACCTGAAAGATTACTACAGTAATTAAATCTGTTTGCAGGATCGATGCAGTACATCTAATAGAAATCCTATAAAGATGTCCTCGGGACCTTTTATATTGGCAAGCGATAAGATATCCTAAAGATTACTATGGGAATTCTATAGGTATGCAAAAGGCTGCTCACAGGATTCTATACTAATAGCTTTTTTCGATTACCATGCTAAGTACTATTTAATACTGATATGCTGACATTTGCCCATCTTTGGGAACTCTTACAGACCTCTAGAAGATATTTACTAATTCCTAAATTTTTATCCTCGGGATATCTTGAGGAATTAATTGTGCTACTTGGGTCTTTTAAATGATGCTTTCGGAGACTCCTCATTTTAAGATGGTTATTTCATTTAGCAAGAATTTTGTTTACAATTAAAAATTGGAATTGGGCTTCGTAATGTTAAAAACCGTCCCAATTCATAATTTGATTTTTCTGAGCAAAAATCAGATTTGAGCGTACTTCCAAAATGAACATTTTTTTCAATCAGATTTTAAACTGGTTTCAAAAATTGGCCCTCGCCTCATAAGTTGAATAAATGATTTTAAAAAATTCTCAATTGAAGGGTATTAAGAGATGGAATAAATGCTAATGTTAAACTACTACTGTAAGATACGGAACAACTACATGAATAGTAACAATATTGCAATTCCAAATCTTTTGCTATAGTGAAGTAAAAAAAAAAACAACAAATGAGTATGAACTGATGATACAACATGATCGATGAACTGCCTACAGATGTCTAAATATAGACGTCAATTACAACTTCAATAATTCATTATTTCAATATTTATTTATTATTTTTATTTTTCCGTTGTTCAACTTAAACCATGCAAAATTGTTTGATTTACATCTTGACAATTATTCTTAGAAACTCATACATAATTTTTAACAGTAACTAAACAAATTAGTATATTAACACCGTTTTATTTAGTTGAATACAGTCATACATCAAATATTAATACTATTAACATTACCATTTTATTGAGTTGTTACATAAATTTCCATTGCTTAGCAAAATATTTGTTACCGGTTGTCAACCTTGGATGGTTTTTAAAACAATGTAGAATTTTTACATTTTCCCCATCTTTATTTCCCCTGTGTACAAATAGTTAATATTTGTACAATTCTTTTATGTTTCGTTTATATACGTAAAGCTATTTGTACATCAAAGTTTGCATAATAACTCAACGTTTTATTTTTTCAACAAATGTCATTTAAAAAATCATTATTGTAATTATATAATAAAAAATAATTATTTTCACTAAATAATAAGATAATAAAATACCTCATCTCGAGGTCATTCTTTTATTTTTAGTCGTAAACAAAACGTCTCAATACTATATGGCTACGACGGAAATTTACGTTTAAATTGTTTTTGTAGTATTAATTATTAAATTATTACTCTTGATTATTAATCTTTATAATCCTCCCATTTTTTTTTTAGTTTTAATTTATTCCTTTGTAATGGAATTGGATAACCAACCTCTGCAGAGTGGTAAAAAACGGCTAAAATTTTTATATTGACACACAGAAAATACACAAAGAATATAGCGAAAATGGTGGGGTGGGTTCAAAGCGGTGGTTATTTGACAGAATTTCGAACTTGTTATATTTTTCACATATTAGTGTATCTAAAATTATCTACTAAAATCGATAAAAATAAAGAAAAAACCTAGTGTCTTTTTTAGAACTTAAAAAAAATCGATTTTTTTTATGAAAAAATATGTTGGATTTAGAACTATACTTTATGGGATTATGATATTGCGATGTTTTAATTGTTATAGTCTATTAGTTATTAATTATTTAACCTAACAAAAAACTAAAAAATAAAAGAGAGAGGTTGAAAATTTTTTTTTATTAATTTTAATTATTATTACTATTTGTTTAAACAAATTTTATGAACAAATAGATAAATTACGTATTTCTGAAAACAATTTTTTTGCCATTTTATTTGTTATAAGTAAATGATTAAAGTGATTAAAAACAAACAAAATTCTTAAAAACTTTTATTCTTAAAATTGATTATTTGCATTTCTCTACAAGGTGGAAAAAAGAAAAATTTTTTGTTGTTAATTTATTTGTTTATTTAATAAACAATTTGTTAATAACAATCGCCGAATGTGTTCATATTTTTTTTTGATAGAAAAAAAATAACAAAAACAACCGTATACATAAACATATATATATAAAAAAAAAATTAAATTTAAAATTCAATAAAAAATATTAAAATTTTTGTACTTTGTAATTTATGTACACGGTTGTTTTTGTTATTTTTTTTTTTCAATCTAAAAAAAATATAAACACATTCGGCGATTATTAATAACAAATTGTTTATTAAATAAACAAATAAATTAACAACAATTTTTTTTTTATTTTTTCCACCTTGTAGAGAATTGCAAATACATAATAGATTTTAAGAATAACATTTTTTCTTAATAATTTGTTTAAATAATGAAAAGAGGAAAAAAATGATTATAAAAACAATTAAACAAATTTTTTAACATTTTTTTTGTTTTTAATCCTAATATTTTATAACAAATAAAATGGCAAAAAATTTGTTTTCAAAAATACGTAATTTATCTATTTGTTTATAAAATTTGTTTAAACAAATAGCAATAAAAATTTAAAGTTTATGTATTCTTATAGTATTTTTTAATATAAAAACAGTAATAATCACTAAAATTAATAAAAAAAAATTTCAACCTCTCATTTTCATTTTTTAGTTTTTTGTTAGGTTAAATAATTAATAACTAATAGACTATGACAATTAAAAACATCGCAATATCATAATCCCATAAAGTTTAGTTGACATAAGGTCTCCACGAAGCGAAATAATTTTAGTGGCTTTTGTTTAACAATTATCCGACTTGAAATATAAACGCAAACTCTAAAAGAATTTGTTAATTAATAATAGGCCCATTTTCTGAAAAATCGGTGAAAATTTTTTTTCAACGGGATATTGTTCCTTTAAGTGTTTAAATAATACCATATTTTTTTAAAATTTTTAAATTAATATTTAATAACATAAAAAAATATTTTTATTTATTACGGCCGGTTTCAGAGCATCGTAACGGCTTAGTGTTCGCCGCGCGGAGCTCTATTTTCAACATTAAATTAAAATTATTAATAATAGAGATAGAGTTTCGGGAGTCGGGACTTTTTTATTGTAAATTTCTTCCTCTTTAAGAATCCTTCTTTAAAATATCTTAAATATTAATAGTTTTCGAGTTATTTGCAAAAAACGAAACTGGTTATTTGTTCAATCTTCATTTGTTTATAACTTTTGTAATTGTCTATGTGCGGGTTTGAAACTTTTTCACATTTTTCTAGACGTCATTCTGAATCCAATGAGCCCTTACTCATATTTTTACGAGCATTATCAAGAATTAAACCGTCTTTGAACTTGTGAACTAGTCTATAAATATGACAATAATAATAAAACAGTTACTTTTACAGCTATGCGTGCTAATGATTCCATACGTCGATACAAAATTATTTAAACGACCTATGTAATACTTACAAAACTGTGCAATATTAGTCGTATGGTGAAAATATTTGTCGGAGTGTTATTATACAAAGTCACGAAGTACAAGCTATATCTCTTGCAGTTATCCAGAAAATCGTGACAGTATTCTTGCTTTCATTTTTAAAACAAAAATTTTGGAAAAAAAAGCGGTTTGCCTTCGTTGTTTGTTTATTTTTACACCGACCTCAACAACGATATTAGGTAATAAAAGTCAATTAACTGGGAACAGTGAAATTTTATTTTATTATTTTTAATGTCCTTTTTTGAAGGTGCGCGCGGTTTAATTTTTTTTTTTAAACATTTTTTCCACCGTTTCTTATACAGTGAAAGAATATACTTACATTTGGAATGTTTAAGCTTAACCAGAGAGTACAGTAACTACACCGAGGCGAAAGCTTTGCCGGCACCTTTGAGTTTTGATGGCTCGATATCTGTGACCTTGTGTACCAACTGCATCTACACTGAGAGAAATGTGTTGTTAATTTATTTCTATTTTTTTCTTTATTTTTAAGGATACACTAAGTTGGATTGAAAAATATTACCATTTGAATTGTTTAAAATCGGCGCCTATTTTCAGTTGAGTTGGGCACTAGGTTTTATTTATGAAAATTTTAATTATCGGCTAATGTTTTCAACCTCCAAAAATGAGTGGAAATAAATCAAATCCAAATCAAACTTAAAACGATAAACATCAACAGTGACAACGCGAAAGTGAGGTTGATTGATATACCATTTAAAAAATGGCGATGCGTATACAAATTTGGTTTTGGCGCGAAGGTTGCTTTCGCCTCTGTGTAGTTACTGTACTCTGTGGCTTAACATCAGGCTCGTTATTAGAGAATTTTGAAATCACCATACATCAAACTTCATGTACATTTACAAAAATATTTTAATTATCGCAGTCGTATTGAATTGGCAATTTTGAATTTTTAGCTTTTGACGTCAGAAAAAACAAATAGACAACAACCACTACTGAACAATTATGTCAATATATTTATGGTACGTTGAACAACAAACAACAGCCAATAGCCTTATTTTTTGACCTCAGCAGAGCTGTCGATACCGTTGATCACAGTTTGCTTTTAGAAATACTTTTTAGATTCGGAGAACATGGAGTGGCCCATATCTGAATTTTTGGTTTTGGCCCAATTGCAGTACCCCAATTATGGGTATAGAGGTTAAAAAGACAGTAAATACTCTACGGACATTTTGTATTTGTTCTGCAAATCTGTTTAAATATAAGAAAATTACGAGTATATGCTTATGAGTCTTTATTTTATAGTTCATAGCATATTTATCCTGCACATAGAAAACTCCAAGATGTCGACCGAGCTGATAAGGGGATACCGGAGCATGTTTTATTTTTCTGCACTATATTAAATAATCGATATAATCTATTACTAAATAGATAAAACATCATTACTCTTATGTAAAGTAAGTTCTGGCATGATTAAAATAAGAAATAAACGGAAATATCACCCCTAACTATAACAGTGCACCCTTCATTATCGGCGTTAAATCTAGAGTAACCAATGCATAAGATATTCCTATCTGGACACAAGTTAAACAGAGTAAGATTGTTTAGTTTATCAGAAACGGCATTAAGTTTTTATGTTTCTATTTACCGAAAACATAAGTCCTTTCCTTTGTTTTCGAGTGTAGTAAATTTAACACTATACGCAAAGTCAGCTGAATATTCGATGTATATGAGTGTGATAAAAGCAATGGATAATACGTCACATTCTGTAAATTGTAGGTTATGTTTTATATTTGATTTTGATAAACATGGACGAACTTAGAAGTGAAATAGAAAATGAGATTTTTCAAGTCGATTTTTCTATTTTCTTCGAAAGCTTTCTGGAAGAATTCTACAGTGAATTGATCATCTAAAAAAAGTATAGATTAAATAAATAATACACATTCCTATATAGCATTTTTATAGTTACTATTTCTTAGAAGATTAATTACTTCTGGGTCATCTTCCAACCTGATAGTTTTTCCAGAAATTTTAAACAGAATTTCTTCCATTTTACCACACCAATCACAAAAAACAGTTCGCCTAAATGTCAATGTTAATTTATTTTATTTTTTAATTTTTGCCGTATTAAATAAATAATTATTTTGTTGTAAAATTAATTCATAGTAGTACAACACATTATTCTGAACAAAAAATTAAAAATACATTGTTTTCATTTGAGAATCCATTTTACAGATAAAAATTATTTTTAGTTGTAAAAATTGTTAAACTATGACCTTCTTTGGCCAATATTTCGAAACCCTGTCATTAAAATTTTTTGTGCCCTTGGAGACTTTTGATCCACCTGATAAACTACCACAACCGGGAGTGAAAGCCAAATTACATACATATAAGAGGTACGGGGGTCCTTTCTTCGTCTTCCTTTTATCACCCTCTTATTTCCCCTTTTATGACTTTTCTCAACCAGAATTCGAATCTGTAACAAACACGTTTACTTTTCGACCAAGGGTTCATAATTAATTCTAATATAATTTAAGAAATGTATAAATAATGGTGACTTAAATGCATTTTAACAATTTTTTAATGGATTGTTTGGAATATTTTATAAGTTAAATATATTTTAATTGCCTATGTACTATATTATTACACGCGGTTTTCAAATGACTATACCTTGAAAATTAAATAAATACGTAAATGAAATATTCGGTCCGTTTCAATATAATTATTTGTGTACTAAGGGTCGTAAGTGAACTTTTTTTGGTCGAGAATACAGATATTTTGGTGTATGTACGTTTGTGGCGCCGATTGCATGCATTTTTTAGAATTTCTAACATTCAAAATGTTTTATTTTTTTCAGCATATTTCGGTACCGCAGGTGGCTTTGCCTTTATAGCAGGTGAATGATTTTCTGGTCATAAGTAGATCCTAATTTGTTCTATACTTAAGTAAAATTTGATTCAAATCGGAAACAAAATGAAAAAGTTATAAGTGTATCTTCATTTTAAGTGAGTCACACTGTATATTTAAGGAAATGTCTAGACTTCGACAAAACATTACGTTAGTAATTATGTCGAGTGTTGTAAAATAAAGATTGTTTTGTGACTGCGATTTATTAGCAGACCACGGTAAACCGCTTTGATAGAAATATTCAAGGTACGCAATTGATTTTTTTTTTTTAATTATCGATATTCGCTGACGAATATCTCGTAAAATATAACACATAGGAAGAAAATGAATATAAACATTCTTGTGGGAAATTTAATTACGTTTAATTTTGCATAGATTACCTTTTTTCGTACGACGCATCGTTTCCGAGTTATAAGCGAAGAATCGAAAAAAGGAACCTTTCCACCCCCCTCCCCCCTGAAGCGGCGGGGCTAGGGGCGGGGACTTTTAGTATGTTTACCTCCTGACTACCCCCAACACATCCCTGAAGAGAAAAATTCTCCCCTCCAAAATGTTCTCTACAATCCCTTTTTGGACATTCATTGATTGGACTAGTAGAGGTTTTAAGTTTAAGTAAAAAAAAAAGAGAAATGTCTGTTTGTCGTTCTGTGCCCACGATTACTCTGAAACGGTTTATGGTATTATCTTGATATTTGTTACACCTACATATTGTAATGAGATTTGGAACTAGGTTATATTTTGATCTTCTCCGTTGAAGGATTGGGGGGTAAATGGAGGTAAAGTAAGTGACTAAGAGTCCATAAAATCGGAATTTGGTGTATGTATGAGAAGCAAGTTCCCAAAAATTTGTTGGCATCAGCCACCTCTCCTATCACTCCCATTATCACAACCCCCACATCATTGTTAAAAGGGATAGATAAATAAAATTGTGATTTAGTGTATTCCGCGTGTTACAGGATCATAGTAGACCCCCCTTTTTTCCTTTAGTTTTAAAGATAAAGGATTGAAATTTGGATCATCCTATATACTTAATAAACGTCACTTTTTGTCATATGATCATTTATATAAATGATTAACTAACCTTTGATTTTCAATTGAAACTTCCTCTATATTATTACATTTTTGGATTCTATATAGTTTTTTTAATATAAGGGTGCCACATAACTGACATTTCAAATGTAAACTTTCTTTTAATTCAGTTTTTAGTTCAAGTGGGTTCCAATTTATTCTAATTGGCTCATGTAATGCTAGAAAAATCGAAATACTACGAAAATACTAAATTAAGTCAAGTGACAAAGTGAAGTGATGTTAAAAAGTGACGGTTATTAAGTATATAGGATGTTAAAAATTTCAATGGTTTATCTTTAATACTAAAGGAAAAAAAAGGAGAGTGCACCATGCTGTTACACGCGGTATATAAGAATCAAAGGCCTCAATTTCTTTTTTGACATTAGCCACCCCCAACCAATTATTAAGAAGGTTAAAAAATAAAATTGTGATTTAGTTTGTGTACAAGAACCAAAGTTCTACCATTCCCTATTATTGAGGTGACATATCATTTTTGGGGTGGACAATGTCAAATATTATAGTCTAGGTGCGCTCGTACAAAAATGCAATTTATACATATCCTCGTATAACTTCTTGTACGGCATAATTGCGCCTAATCTATCACTCTTTTCCTCTGCGAAAATTTTCGTAAACGCGGCGTTCCTCTTCGGCATGAAAAAGACGATTTTCACGCGTCGGACTAAAAAATCGGCAAATATATTTTGTCAGACAATTCGAAAATTGGATTCTACATATACATTCTATATATTTCTACAAACTGTCCGACAAAAATTTTGGAATGTTAAACGTGTCTACCACCCTAAACATAACATAACATAACTTTAAAATATTTATTGATAACCTGCTGATTTTTTCAAGATTGCTTAATAAAAATATGTAGAATCCAATTTTCGAATTGTCGGACAAAATATATTTGCCGATTTTCCAGTCCGATGCGTGGAAATCGTCCTTTTCATGCCGAGGAAGAACGCCGTGTTTACGAAAATTTTCGCAGAGGAAAAAAGTGATAGACTAGGCGCAATTATGCCGTACAAGAAGTTATACGAGAATATGTATAAATTGCATTTATGTACGGGGGCACCTAGACTATTATATTATTAAAGTTCTATAAATAATTATTTTTACATAGTGGAGCACAAATACATTATCAATTTTTTTTTTCGTTATAACAGACTTGGCTAGGAAATCTGGATGAGGAAGTAGTGATTCCTTAGGCAGCGATTTTTGATCGCTACTTGCTCCTTAGATTTCGATGAAAAAAAAAAACGCTGCATAAGAAACCACTGCTTCCACATCCAAATTTCCTATCCAAGTCTCTTCCTATTCGAGCCTGTCACTACTACCTTCAGGGACGATGCCAAGGGGGGGGGGGGGGGGTACGTGCCCCCCCCCCCCAAAACGAATTGTGCCCCCCAAAGTGTCCCTGGATTCCTAGATTTTTAATAATTTAAATTAACGAAAATATTATATTTTTGCTTTATTATAATTATAATTATTATTTCCTGTCCTAGTATACAATATATAAATTTTTGTGCCTCCTAACAAACCTCAAAAAAAAAATTGTGCCTCCCCAGCCTAACCAGTCTGGCGCCGTCCCTGACTACCTTCACCCCATTATTAAAGTGAGTGGCAGTGGCGGTTGATGCCAAACAAAATTTGAGGCCTTGGTTCTTGTACTCACACTAAATGACAATTTTATGTTTTACTCCCTTTAGTAATGAGGTAGGAGTGGTAATGGGGATGATTGCCAAAAAAATTTTTGAGGCCTTTGGTTCTTACACATACATTAAAACTAAATCACATTTTTAATTTTTACATGTTTTAATAATGGGACCCACTTCCAAGTGGTAATGGGAGTGATATTGAGTGGTTGGAGCTAAACAAATTTTAAGACCTTGGTTTCTCGTACATACACGAAATCCAAATTTTATGGATACTTGCTTGCTCTACCTATTTACTCCCATTTACCCCCAACCCTTCAACGGAATAAGATAAAAATGTATAGTTCCAGAACTCATAATATATTGGTGTACCAAATTTCAAGTTAATATCATGAGTAAACGTACTTACAAAAAAGTTACAGGCCGACAGACAGACAGAAATTTCTTTTTGCTCAAACTTTTCAACTTCAAACGTTTCATGACATTCTAAGCCTATTTGAACAAAAAAAACCGTTTACTGTACTTCCATGATGTGGAAGTAATAGGAGTCTCTTTATTTCCGAAGTCTTATCTGTAGGGTTATTTTGGCAGCACTGTTTTGAATCATCTTGTATATATACTCTTTCTTTATTGCATAAAAGGATACTCAAGACAACTGAGTCAGCTATATTACATCGTAAATTTTATTTCATCATTATCTGAATTACATGTTCATTTTATTAAACAAGCTCTCTAATGCACTCTGAAATTCTCTCTATAAAAACATCCTAGTATTAAGAAATGTGCTAAAAAGATACTAGGTTAGGAATTGTTGTGCAATCTCGAAATATATTAACAAATTGATGCAGATGATCTAATAATTATTTGCAAAATGTATGCATAAAATAATAAAATTTGATTAATTTGCAGGAAGTTTGGCAACAGTAATGGCAACAGCAATGCAACAAAGTAGCAATAACCAGATCTGTATGTGTAATTGCCGACCATTATTAATTAATTGTGAAATTTCTCCTAATATTTTTAATCATGTTAAAGTCATTAAATGTCTCGTGTCTAGAATATTCTCGAATATCAGTAGACATTCGTGATATATTAACTGCATTTATGTAATATTTAAGTATGTATGTGCAATAACACATTTTACTGAAATGACTTTCGCTCGGGGCATCATTTTTAATCGGCTAAATTAGAATCTGAATGTATTACGGATTATTATTAGTATGTAAATCATATCGACGAATGGTTTTTCACCGATTTATATTTTGGAATATCGCTACCTCTGATGCAGAAAACATATCAAGGAATATAGAGCAAAGAAATTAAATGGAATTATTATTACACTTTCATATAAACTGAAATATTTAGAATACATTACCTTGTTTCGATAGATATTCTATTCCATTCTATTCGGTTCAGTTAGGTTCAGTTCGGTTATGTTCCGTTCTGCTCTATCCTGCTCTACACTGCGCTGTCTTCTTCAATACTGTTCTATCAAGAGAACAATTCAAAAGGCGCTAATGGGGGTTTATTACAATGCCATATGTGCAATGTTCAAGAACATTATGTGTTAAACATGGTGAATTTATTTAGCATCACAAGTGATAAAAATACTTTTCTGGCTGGATCTGAATTGTTTGGAGGGAGGCGAGCCCATGTGCTAACCCCGTAGGTGGCGGCATGTTCACCGAGTCCCTCATTGCTCAAGCTAACCAATACTTGTGATATACTTGTAGAGAAAAGTCGGCGGAGCGCCACCTATACTAGCCATACTGGGCCAGAAGTCCCCAGTATTGGATCCTCGTTTCGTTGAGAGTGCATGGCAGTGACACAGCACATCCTCGATAGTTTTGTCATCCAGATTACACCCACTTGGGGTTGTCCATAACTCCCAGTGTATGAAGGTGTTTGTTTAGTCTGCAGTGTCATGTCAGCAATTTTATACGCAGGTTACTCTGGAGACAGTGTTTGCCTAGCTTACGACTGGGTGTGACCAAAGCTATTCTGCTATGTCTGCAGCTGCTTAGATCACCTAACAGTCCGCGTGGCGTTTAAGTGTATAGTTCTTTAACGGGGAACTGTGGACTGAATCCTAGAGCGGTATTGCAGTTCCCTGAATACCATCGTGCCCTTTCCTCTAACGGAGCTGGACACAGTTATTTTGTGTGGGCACGTCTAGGGCCTTTCTAATTTGCAGAACCAGCCCAGAGTATGTCCAACAATCGTTTTAGGAAAAGCAGCGATACGAGTGTACATCTAGTTCCTCTGAGTAGCTCGGGGTCCACAGTTCATTTTCTCATCATTGCCAGTTCAAACTTACTTCAAAGTTTTTGTTGAAATTATATATAGGTCGATCCCCATTCCCAGAAGAGGAATTTGTTTTGTGGCTTCTTCTTAAATATGGGCATGTCTTCGTAGCCATGCCTTTAATATACCATTGGCTTACAGATTGCAATCTCAGAGCAGTCCTCAAGACCACCTCCTCTATGCATAGATTCCATGAAGGAACGCAGAGTATAGTCTCCATTGCAACTGTAGGTGTCGTTTTCATCGCACTGGTAACGCAGAGGCATGCTAATCTTTGAACATGCCCTAGTTGAGATGCTGTTTCTTTTGTCTTAGGGTACGGACATGCCCAAGACGCCTCACTGCCACAGGTGTAGGTAGCGGTCGCTACATCGATGCCACCTTGACATGAAACAACCCTGCACATTTAAATGTGATGGCACATGCCAGCACCAGTTCATGCTAGCAGTTTACGAGGTCTACCGCGATGTCCATGTCGATACAATATAGTTTGTTTTTACATCGCGGTGGACAGCAAGACATCGTGGTAGCTAGTTGGTTCACTCAGATCACGTGATATTCTTTCACTCGCTGCATGCTTCCCAACCTTCTAATACTGAAAGGATAAACCTCTTTGGTATGTCCACCCAGAATTATGGCATCGATACACCGACATATCGATCGAGACCTCGGCCTCCACGACATCCACTGCCAGGAATCCTCGGCATGTCCGTACCCTTACTCTGGTTACTATGGCTGCGTAACAAAGTATGGATTTTACCACAGCAGTGAACAGCCAGAGGGAGATCCTGAGTGAGAAACCGCCGGGACCTACCACAAGCCCTTTTTGGCTTTGGGCTTTATGCGATTATTAAGACATTTGAAACAATTTATGAGATCTTTTCTAAATACGATCTTGACATAGTTTTGCACAGATTTAAACTAAAATATTTTAAGTCAGATAACATGTCTTTTCCTAACTTTTTAGCTTAATTAATTGAGTGTAGTCTTTATGTACTTCGGAGGTTACAGAAACCACTTTATCGTCGATTTTATTTGTCTGATAAATAATTTTTGCAGGCAATGACAATACATTAGAAGGCGTTTATTAGACAGTTCATCAAACATGTATAAAAAGAAACTATAAATTATAGAAAAAAAATTGCAGAAAAAATATGGCAGCTCAGCGCTTCCGTAAAAAAGAGACAAAAATACTTTCTTAGAAGTTAATAAAACAAAAGTGAAAAACGTAAATTACTACCTCTTCGAGACAGACATGAAACTTTCCACCAAAGTTTGTATACTATTTTATTCACAATCATCTCCCTTAAAAAACAAAAAGCCAAAAAAATCGTTTACTAAATTTTTAAATAGCATTTTATGTTTTTATTAAGCAGGCAATGAACAAAAAATTCTTGTCAGACGCCAAAAGTCAAAGCAAAATTTTTAATATTATATAATTATTATATAATTATTTATTCAATTTATTTTATCAGCTATTTATAGAATTCATTGTTCTGTATCGAGATTTCTGTTAAAATAAATAAACGTACTCTCTATGTCATTTTTATAATTAGTATTTCCTACAACTAAAAGAAAACCAGTTAGTCCACGTAAATTAGATATTTTAGAAGAGATAATTTATAAAGTAATAATATTTGGGATGCGTACTCTAGATAGGGTTAGAAATAGATACCCGAAAAGTCCCCCCCCCCCCCCCCCCCTTAGTTTAAAGGTGGAACGTCCTTTTTTTTTGCAAAAAAAACACCCCCAACGCTGGTTTTTCACTTTTATCTTGTAAACCGTTCGTCGGAAAAGAAAAAAGTATAGGAAATAAAAAATTTGTTATTAAATTTTGCATAAAAAATGTCCTATTAACCTTGTAGCTTATCCTCACCTATATCGCGCTAACAGCGTCCGAACAAACGGGTAGTTTGGGGCACAGAGGTAAAAATTGATCCTATCCCAAGTTTCACTGTGAATATCTTAAAACCGGTTACTTTAACGAGAAAATGCTCAAAAATGAATTTATAGAGCGGAATTTATTTTCTCTGTAAGATGCATATATAGCGGGTTTTGACGCAAGTGATTTTTATGTATTTTCCCCTTTTTTTCCACAAAGCTGTGTTTTCAATTTGAGCTCGTTTCCACACCACCCACGAGGTAGAGCTCTCGGTGCGTTTTTTTTAAAGGTAGTTTCCCCTGTAGGCAAATTCAGAATTTAAACATCCTTGCCCATGGCAATTAGAGCACATCGTTGAGCAGCGCAATCTAACCTTAACAGCTGCATCATTTTCCGCAACCCTTTTTGCAGCTGCAGAATATTAGCTTTAGGGTAAAAATTGTCGCTGATAACTGGTGGTATAAATGGGTGCTAAAATGTTGCCTACTTTCTTTCAACCCCATTCCGTTGGTTCCAAGTTTTCTCCTCGCCAAGCATGAATTTGGAGAAATACTCTGTAAGCATGTTGACGTAATACCTCAGATGTTGGTGGCAGTCTTGGTAGAATCCCGGCAGTGCTAGATTGACCGACTAACTTATTGAAGTTGATGAATTTTTGATGATTCAAAGATGTCTCTTTTTTGGGGGCTTTGAATACTGCTAGCGCGAATTGCTCTCCAGCACTTGTAATTTCTTTTTTCGTTAAGCTACGGTTGTTGAATATGCGGACAACCTCTTCGAGATCTTTTCATTTATTGACGCATTCCACCGTTTGCACTTTTCCTTTACCAAAGAAAGCTGAAGTGGTATCGCATCCACTGAACGCGTGGATAAACTGAACTGTCTTTTTACAGCTTTTTAAAACTTCCGAGGACTGTAAGCCACGAGAAATGTAAGCTTTATTTTCTATTTTTCCCTGAGCCTCTCTTAAGAAACAGATATCTTTATCTTCAGGTGCGAGAGCGATAATCAATGCAAGAAGATCAATATCTTGTCCGACGATGAGTTTTCATGAGATTCAGGCGGTTTGAACTATGTCGTCTACAGCAGTAATTGTTTTGATTCCCTCGTTTTTAAATCTCTCCACCAATTGCGAAATAAACCATTCCTTGCTTGTGAGATTGTTTATCATTTTATTTTGCGTTTCAGTCAGTGGCGTGTTCTCATTGAAAATAATTTCCGGTGAAATGCGTTTCAGAAGTCGCTGCTGTCTTTCGATACTCTTCGTCTGCATATCCGTCAAACACTACAGTCACTTTTTGGCCGTAATGATTACGAATAAAGTGAACGTAGGCTGTATAAACGTCGTCAAAGGTACCTTGCTTCGGCCGTACTACACGATGAATCAAATTGCCGCCATCAACAATGAACTGGCAATCGGAAAAATCTATTGGCCACTCTCGTACAGCACTGAAAATATCGAGACGATTTCTTAGTTTTTCTCATTAATCCTTTCTCATCGAAGAGAGGAAGAGGAACTGAAGCAAGTTCAAAGTTGAAACATGTCTCCAAATCTTCTTTTGAGTGATTATCCTCTGATATAATCGCGTGGAATAGAAAAACGTAGCTTTGTGAAAAAAAGGGGAAAATACATAAAAATCACTTGCGTCAAAACCCACCATATATGCATTTTATAGAGAAAATTTCGTTCTAGAAATTCATTCCTGGGCATTTTTCTCGTTAAAATAACCGGTTTTAAGATATTCGCTGTGAAACTTGGAATAGGATCGATTTTTACCTCTGTGCTTCAAACTACCCCTCCGTTTGAACGCTGTTAGCGCGAAATAGGTGAGGATAAGCTATAAGGTTAATAGGAAACTTTTTATGCAGAATTTAATGAAAATTTTTTAATTTCCTATATTTTTTTCTCTTCCGATGAACGGTTTACAAGATAAAAGTGAAAATCCAGCGTTAAGTCCGTGTTGGAGGTGGTTTTTTTGCAAAAAAAGGACGTTCCACCCCTGAATTGGGGGGGAACTTTTCGGGTATCTATTTCTAACTCTATCTAGAGGACGCATCCCATATATTATTACTTTATAAATTATTTCTCCTATTCAGAGTTTTTAAATCTAATTTGCGTGAACTAAGTAAAAAACACAGGTTGGCAAATGCTCACTTTTCAACCCGAAAACTGGTAAGAAAGTGACTAGTTTCCAACCTGAAATGCCACTTTTCAACCTGAAATGTCACATTTCAGTTCAATTCGCGAAAATATAGCAAATGAACTCAATAGGGATTAACCTTCGATACAAAGGAATTCACGTATAATAGGCCAGGCTAGATAAAGGTTGAACAACAAAATAATTCGTTACAGCAAACTGATAGCAGAATATTTTAGAACATATCACAACTAAAGAAGGAAAAATAATCCGAACCACCTGCGGTTATCTGGGGTGAAATGGGATGGGTTTTTATGGGTGAAAAACGGTTTTTTGCGATTTCTGGGTTAATTACGCATCCTATCGAAAAAAGTTGATTATAAAAGTTGTAGGTAATAAAGAAATCTACAACTTGTGTGGAGAGCATTTTTATACTAACCTCAAAATTTTTCGAGATACACGCAAAAAAACCCCTTTTCGGTTATTTATTTATTTCTTCCACAAAAATAATTCGATTTAGCTCAAACTTGGTAAAAGTATACCTTTTGGTGTCCCACATAAGCATTATTTTTTTTAAGCAAAATATTTAACGGTTGTTGTTTAATTCAATTTAAAAAAAAAGTGAAATTTTCAACTGCGATTCCTCATAAAAGTACTTGTCCGATAGAGTTGGGACAGGGCTCATTTTTTTTATTTTTATGTCTACTTTCAATAAATAAAAATATATATATATATATAGTGCAATGGAAAAAATCGCCGGAAAATCGAAAATTTCGAAAAAATGCCTTTTTTCGTTGTATGTTTTTTAATTATTGTCAAAAATTTGTTATTATTTATTACAGTTAATATAATTTTGTAACAATACAAACAATAAGTAAAATAATTAATAATTAATTTCATTCCTCAACCACGTTTGAATTATTAAACAAGCAAAAAAGTATGATCCTGATTTCTATGCCTTCTATTGTAACGGTATTGGTACGGCGTATAAATGACCGCATTTTTATTTATTTGATAATCTAAATATATTTACTTTTAGTTTTGATTATTAATAACTTTTAAATTGTAAAAATTGACAAAAATTGCTTTGTTAATTTTAATTATTAAACATAATATAAATAATTTTTTGTAAAAATAATAAATGTACTTTTTAAATACATGATTCTAATATATTTACATTTTGTAGTAAACATACAATTAATAATAATAATAAAGTGGCTTTATTTATAATTAAATTTACATCATATTTCTAAACTAAGGCGAAGTCTAGCTTAATAGCTATTCAACTTAACCTTTTACATTATACTAATTTATGTGCGTAGAGTTTATGTCAATTAATAAATGTGTAGCTTAAAAAAAAAAAATTAATATTAACAAAATCATAACAATATCAATTATGGTAAAGTCCAATGTTATGCCAATGATACTCAATTGTTTTATAAATTTCCTTCTGAAAACACAATAAATATTCGTGATTTAATTAATTTGGACTTAGACTCTATTCATAATTATGCTAATCAAGACAGTATTAAACTAAATGCCACCAAAAGTGCAATATTGTGCTTTACTTCTAATAAAACACAGGAATACACGAAGGCAAATCTAAAGATCGCTATCAATGGAAAATACTTACCCATTCTAAATGAAGCAAAAAATGTAGGTCTTATTTTTGACTATAAGATGCGTTTCACGGAGCACGTGGCAGTTTTATTGAAAAAAGCATATTACTCATTGAAAATATTATATTATATTTTAAATTTTAAAGTAAGAAAAAAATTGTGTGAAAATCTTGTGCCCATTTTAAATTATTGATATATAGTATACTTTCCATGTCTTGATAAGATTACGCAGTATCGTTTGCAAAATATGCAAAGTAGCTGTTGCAGATTTATATTTAAACTCAAAAAGTACAGTCATTTGTATATAACGCAATCTCGATCTAAAATAATATAGATGACCAACTGAAAACAACTTCTGTAAATAAATTTCGCAAAACGATAAAATCTCATTTCCTCTCTCTCCAAATTTTATAAGATAGCAATTGGTTTTATATGTGCGGATGTATGTGTATGTGGGTATATCTACACATATTTGCCTTTTCTTAGTCTTTAGTTTTAAAAAGTACATTTATTATTTTTACAAAAAATTATTTATATTATGTTTAATAATAAAAATTAACAAAGCAATTTTTATCAATTTTTACAATTTAGAAGTTATTAACAATCAAAATTAAAGGTAAATATATGA
Source organism: Rutpela maculata (assembly GCA_936432065.2). Classification (NCBI taxonomy): domain Eukaryota; kingdom Metazoa; phylum Arthropoda; class Insecta; order Coleoptera; family Cerambycidae; genus Rutpela; species Rutpela maculata. Next base: position 246,296,655 of record OW386286.2, on the reverse strand, counting down.
AGGGGTTGGAGCTGAAAGCACCTAAGTAACAAAAAGTTAATTTTGAGATACAAGCCTTTAAAGTTGTTTAAATTTTAAAAATTATTCTGCATTCTTATCTTATATTTGAAAATGTAATGCATTTTGGATTAGGATGGCACCAAAATTAGTATAATCACTTAGATTGTTTCACAACTAAACAAACCAAACTTTCTACTATCTGGTAAGATGCTTAGGTTATTTTGACCTAAAAATGCGCTTGAGTTGTTTCAGCTCCAACCCCTTCATATGTAGATTATGAAATAAATAAAAATGCGGTCATTTATACGCCGTACCAATACGGTTACAATAGAAGACATAGAAATCAAGATCATACTTTTTTGTTTGTTTAATAATTCAAACGTGGTTGAGGAATGTAATTAATTATTAATTATTTTACTTGTCGTTTGTAGCATACATTGATATTACAAAATTATACTAATTGTAATAAATAATAACAAATTTTTGACAATAATTAAAAAGCATACAACGAAAAAGGGCAATTTTGCGAAATTTTCGATTTTCCGGCAATTTTTTCCATTGCACTATATATATTTTTTTTATTTATTGAAAGTAGACATAAAAACAAAAAAAAATGAGCCCTGTCCGAACTCTATCGGACAAGTACTTTTATGAGGAATCGCAGTTAAAAATTTCACTTTTTTTTTCCTTTAAATTGAATTAAACAACAACCGTTAAATATTTTGCTCCAAAAAAAGTAGAGCTTATGTGGGACACCAAAAGGTATACTTTCACCAAGTTTGAGCTGAATCGAATTATTTTTGTGGAAGAAAGAAATAAAAAACCGAAAAGGGGTTTTTTTGCGTGTATCTCGAAAAATTTTGAGGTTAGGATAAAAATGCTCTCCACACAAGTTGTATATTTCTTTATTGCCTACAACTTTTATAATCAACTTTTTTCGATAGGATGCGTAATTAACCCAGAAATCGCAAAAAAACGGTTTTCACCCTTAAAAACTCACCCCATTTCACCCCAGATAACCGCAGGTGGTTCGGATTATTTTTCCTTCTTTAGTTGTGATATGTTCTAAAATATTCTGCTATCAGTTTGCTGTAACGAATTATTATTATTTTTTTTAATTCTGGCACTTACCTAGCCTGGCCTGTAAGGAAAGATTTATATAGTAAAGTAACAGCGGAAATTTGTCATGATATATAAATCTCCATCACATATTGGTGAATTTGTGTGTATCGAAGGTAAATCCCTATTGGGTTCATTTGTTTTATTTTCGCGAATTGTCGAATGAAGTAGAAATGTCATACTTTCCAACTTTTGACATGTAAGACAATTTGATTATTTTTGTATGATTATGAATAAAAGAATGTTCTTTACTGTTTATTTGCTAAATGCATATTATAGAAACATTTGTATTATTCTTACAATCCTAAATCGTTAACTCTATTCTCCTCACGTGCGCAATTTCATGGACAACCTGTATATTTGTTGAATACAAATTTTACGAATTCCTCCTTACTTAAAATAGCTGTTCTCCACACTTACATAATATCGTGTGTGCTAAATTTATATCATAATGATCAACTTTTAGTAATACTCACTTTCTCTTGCAGATACGGTCTACTAGGTGCATCAGGATGTGGAAAAACCACGCTGCTCTCTTGTATAGTCGGCAGGAGAAGACTGAACTCAGGAGAAATTTGGGTTCTCGGCGGCAAACCCGGTACGAGAGGTTCCGGGGTGCCGGGAAAGCGGGTAGGATACATGCCTCAGGAAATCGCTCTCTATGGAGAATTCACGATAAAAGAAACGATGATGTATTTCGGATGGATTTTCGGAATGAAATCAAAGGAAATATATGAAAGACTGCAGTTTTTGTTAAATTTTTTGGATTTACCTAGTCAGAATCGTATGGTTAAGAACCTAAGGTAAGTAGTATCGCCTTATCTTTTTAAATTAATGAATCAAGTACTTTATATACCGGGTGTCTTTTTAAGTTGACAGCGCATTTTCGAAAGAAAATGTTCAAGTTGTTTGTTGTCAATATAGGAAAATAAAATTACATTATTTTTTTATTTCAAGGCCATTTCAAGGTCAACTTGATTTTCTCAAATGATAACCTCCATTTCTTATTTGAGTATCTTAATCTTCGAAACAGGAATAATTAAAATAAAACAAACTTTGAAGTAGAAAATCCAAAACTTATATAATAATGATATTTTTTAGTATAGCTGATTTTAGCAGTAAAAGGTATTTTGTCCAGTTTTTCTATGCCCGCGGCACTTGTTGTTGCCACCTACCCTTAATTTGAATAATTTCGCATTGAAGAAAGTATTGCTGGTTTATTTTTTAAACAAGTACAGGGTGGACCAAATTAGATGCGATTTGAGGTTTTCTCCAAAACTATGGCAGATAGACAAAAGCCAATATAGGTGTCCCGGGCTCGACTTTCGAGAAACAAACAATGGCACTAGGGATTGCATTACCGGTTAACCGGTTATCGGGACAAAAAACACATGACGATAATTACCGGTTATTTTAATTTTTTAGCGGTTATTTCGGTAAACCCTGAACTTACGATATGTCACGTATTCAACGTTTCTATTTATGTCACTGACTAGTATTCACTAAATACAGAGTGACTATCCCAACACCGAGCGATTTTAACAATAACAATAAATAAATAATATTGTAAAAAGATGGTTCGTCTAGTGATTTCAAAGACATCGGACGCGTTTAAGTTCGGTGCTAGTAATCTGGCTTAAATCCCGATTAAAAGACGGCACAATAGGACGAAATTACGCTGATGCGATAAGTGAAAAATAATACGCAAAGTGATATGTAAAATAACATTACAACAGTTAAGTTATATAGCTAATATTTAATTAATGTGGGTGATTAGAATATCTCAGTACATAAAAAGTGGAGAATAACCCGAGAGCCTCTAGGAAACCATAAATCAATCAACACTAAGGCTAAAGATAAGTCTACACTCGACTATACCACTTAACTTAAATTTATACCTATATGCTTTAAATGCTTGATAGTTCCTAGACAATAAATTAAAATAAGGGCACTAAATATTTTTCTTTCAGCAAAAATATACAAACCAAACTATTACAAAAATACAAATAATAATTAATAGCCAAAACCGAATTTCTTTCAGCCAATCAAGAGAATTACGCACGATATAATAAGGGTGATGATAATAACCCGAAATAATTAGTAATGCATCGCTATTAAAGTGTGATTATACAGATTTTCTGTGTGAACCTTCAAGTGTGTTTTCTCATAATTACTAAAAATATTCAAACAAATTTAATCAAAATTGAATACGTAATGATCAGTGGCGCACTACTCTTAAAGTATACCTTTCAGGTGAGGTTCTCATAATTGCTAAAAATATTCAAACGAGTTTAATTTGGATTAGATCAGAAATAATCAATGGGGCACTGTCGGGTGTGTAGCGTCCAGACTGAATTCTTATGGCACCTCAATGTATGTATGCGTGATACAGGTTTCTCTCAGGAAAATGGTTTCCAAGAAAATACGCACAGAAAAGAGCAATCTTGATAACTAGAGCAGCGGAAACTCAACTCAATAAATAGATCATATTCTGGTAGGCAGGGAGATGACTTATAGTGTTCTGTCACCAATGGATACCCTTGAAAAAGTTAAATACAAAGTGTCAACATATAGAAGTTATATTTAAGTTTGTATAAGTGAATGTGTAAAATAATTTATACCTCGGAATATTATCAGCTTGATAAGAAATATTAGTTAGTGTTTAATTAGGTACAGAAACCAAAACTTTCCACAGTGCTTCCCTCTAACGCAGTAAATCATAGCATATACATATACATAGTGCAGTGAAATCGTGTACCTGGAGACTTTAATGCACATATACTCCACACATGGTCTAACGAAAACGGAAACGCGCTGAAAAACCTAGTACACATGTTTGACTTAACAATAAGAAATACATGGAGTAAAAGTCAAACATGCATTAACACTTGGGCTAATGGAAGCTCAATCACACAAATAGACCATATTCTGGTAAGCAGAGAGATAAGGGAAAGGATCAAGAAGGTTAAAGCAAAAAGGACAGCAGAAAACCTACTGAAGAAAACGCTAACACTGAACAGCACCAAACTAAAAATAGGGAGACCATGTTACACGTGGAAAACAACAATCGAGAGGATCATAAACAAACTGGGAAAGAAAGGCGAGGGGAAAAATGAAAAAACCATGCGTCATGTGGCTCTCGCTGCTGACAACAAGCATGACTCAAATCGAACCCAGCATCGGAAATCGAGGAATCAGAAGACTCAGAAAAAGAAGATTCGAAGAAACAAAAAAAGAGGAGCATAAACAGTAATAAACACTCCACAATAAGACACAACACATATTTCACACAAAGATTCAGAAGAGGCAGATACCTAGAACCAAAAGCACAAAAAAGGGAGCTTAAACGCTCCCTCACGACACAATGCGGTAACGCATCTCACAAATACCTACACGTCCCATCCCATATTCCTTTACCATGCGCCATGTGGCACTCGCTGCTGGCAACAAGCATGACCTTAGTCCAACCCAGCGTGGACGTAGCAGGCCCAGCTGTATACCTGGGAGTGGCAGCAATGCCTACCGCACGCTGGTATCAATCAATCAATCAATCAAATAAATAATATTGTAAAAAGTAAACTCCAAACACACATACTATCCAACGATATATCATATGTCATATTTATCTCTAGAAAAAGTGGTTAATTTTTAAAAAATTGAATATATTTGTAAGGAGGCCCCGGAAAACTATTAATTTATTTATTTATTGATGTAACACAGGACAAGTTGCCTAAGTTTACAGTTATATTACTTAATTTAAAACATAACATCCAGAATAGTCTATAACCTAATCAATCTATATAAATATATAAATGTACAGGGGCGTCTTAAGGGCCTGGCAACCCGGGCGCCGGCTCGGAGGAGCGCCAAACTGAGGGCAACAACTCTTAATTTTTTTTTTTTCAATATACCTTTTTCAATTCAATAATAGTTTTCGTTGGAAAATAATATCAAATGATAGAATCTATATCAGTTTAAATTGTAATAATGCAGAACAATCGAATAACATTAAAACCGTCTAAATAACCCAAAAATGTAAAGCGAATATGTTTGTTTAGTTATGAGACACCACAGTACTCATACCTCAAGCTTCCTGTTTTATTATTGACTGACACGGAGTTGATCATTAAAGATTCTGCATAATTGAAGACAGGCAACGTACACTTTTCATTCATAAAAAAATCAGAATATTCAGAAAATTATTATACCAACATTAGTTGTATGTATTTCATATCTTACATAATTACAGTTTATAAATAAATAGCAATTTGTTTTGTATGAAATATTAAAACAATAAGAAGGAACCTTCCTCTAAGTAAACTCGTGTCATTATAATAGCGTTGAGATGGTGTAGACAAAAAAATTTATTCTCATTACAAATTGAATAGTATTAATAATAAGTTGTAAATGCACATTGATGTGTAAACATAAATTACTTGAGAATTTAGAGTACCTTTATTTTTGGATGTAGTATCAGCCACACATATATATCCAGAGACAATTTTGGACCACCGTGTATACACGGTTATGTTACTCCAGTGTTAAGTGAAAAAGTAGAGTGTTCGCAGGGTCCGAAAGGTTATCCTTGCACTTTAGTATGTATAGTACGTCCGTGAAATTTCTGTGATTGTCTCAGGGAGAGGTGCCAAAAAGTGCTCCCGCCTAGGTGGAAAATTTACCTTGAACCGCCCTTGTAAATGTTAGTACATATTTCCCAAACTATGACATCAAATTAAGTTCAAGTGAAATATGGTGGCATATAAAATGCAAAAAACGTAAAGAGAAAAGGCAAATAAATAAACCAGAAATGAAAGAGGAGAATAAAGATGACAAATGGTATATATGAGAAAATAGAGAAAAAATTAATTATTTCTAAAAAAAAATATTGAGTGTTTTTTAAAATTTGTTGAGAGAGTTTGTTGGACCAACTAAGTTTACAGTATTGCACATTCTTTCAACGGGGGAGTTTTATCTAGTTTTGTTCTATACGTATACCAGAATAACATATTTCTGGGCCTTACTCTCTGCGGATTATAATAGTTTAGTTAATGAAATTTCGAGAGAACATATGCGTCCAGTACTATGATGGAAATAAATAAGATATCTTCCTTCTTACTGACAGTTTAAGAGTATTAAATTCTGTTTTTATTAAGTAATACTAGTTGTAATTTGGATATCTTTTATATTTTTTGTAATATATGACAGTATATGACAGAAATTTGTTTTGTATGGTCTCTATATGTTTAGAACGCCTCTTGGCAGTTCCAGGATCCCAAATTTGTGATGCAAATTCTAACTTAGACCTAACAAAAGAAAAAACAACAATTTTGTAGTTTCTACCGAGAATTACTTTGAATTTCGTGTAATAAAACAAATATATTAAATTTTTTGAAAATTAATCACTTCTAGAAATAAATATGACATGATATACCGTGCGTTGGATAGATAATTTAAGTTGTGATTGAATAATGAAATAATTTACAGGGTGTTCCATTTAAAAAAACATAAGTTATGTCTATATCTCGAAAACTGAGGCATCTTATCAGCAACGGATTCTACTCAAAAAAGTGCCTCAAGAATGTGTTACTCGATTTTCGGTTCGACACTTGGTAATTGGGATCCACAAATGCCAATTTTCCAAAATCGCTTTGTAGTTCAGTGGTCGAAAAAGATAGACGATCGCGGTTTTCGCCATTGTTTGTTTCTCGAAAATCAAGCTCAGGACACCTATATTGGTTTTTGTCTATCTGCCATAGTTTTAGAGAAAACCTCAAATCCCTTCTAATTTGGCCCACCCTGTATATTTAAACTTCTGAGCTCGCTGATCACGAATCTAAAGTCAAAATTAAAGTGTTTAAAATAAGCGGCTGCTCCAACGTAGCGGATGATTTATTTTTTTAAACCAAGTGTTTTAAATGAACAGAAAAAATTGACCACCTAAATAATTCTATATACGAAAAGCAGTATTTGAGAATAATTTTAGTTTCTCGTAAATTGCAATCATTGAAAAATGGCGACATTTTAATAAAGCAATGCGAAGACGCATATTTTTTCAGGCAGTATTTCTTTGTCTAATTAAAAACCTTTTTCCACGACTAATATTTCAGAATCACCCCTTTTCAGTATTTTTCAGTATTTTTCAGTATTTTTCATAATGACAAGTCCAATAAAAAAAAAATACAGATATATATTAATACATGTTATTGGAAGTAAAGGGAGAAGTTCAACTTATTTAGTGAAAAACAAAACGCTAAAAATTTGTTCTTCCATTTAACCCAATGTTATAGTACTATGTAAAACTTATATATAAAGTATTATATAATACGGTTGTATTTGGGCCAACGTTAAAGAGCACTTTTTAAAATCATTTCCTCTCCAAATGAGACCAAATTGCTCTTAAATAACGGCTAGTGCTAACAGGAACTTTACTCTATGAATACACTATTCGTCGGTTAAGAGTGTTAACCTGCTAACTCCATAAAAGCAAATTTTATAGGAGGCTAAAAAAACATTATAGTTTTACCAAGAAATTATTTTGGACGAAAATTACACTTTTTTATCTTATTTTACATATTTTTTAATGAAATATTATCTACAATATGCATAAGTTTATTATTTACGGAGATAGCAATGTTTTACTGATACAAATCAAATTCGGGAGATAGCAGGTATACATATCATATAAATATGGCTATTTTGTATCCAATTCGGAGTAAGTGGCTTTGTACAGACCGCTATTTTTAATTACCATCAATAGCCTTATTTCAGCATAAAGTGGAGTTAGGTTAACACTCTTAACCGACAATATGCTTTTTCAATATTTATAGTCGGAAATCAATAATTAATAGTTAAATAGTAAGGACTTTTAGTTGCCAAAGTTTTTACAAATATCAGGATATCAACTTAAATTAATTGCAAATATATTTTTTGCATAGTTTGAAACAACAAAAAGGTAACCTCCAATTCAAAGTGACCATCAGCAGCCATGGCCTTTAATCCTCAAGTGGGATACTTATTGTCGGGTAAATTATTTTTAATTTAATTGTAGAAATTTAAACTTTAATCTTTTCTTTTGTTTGATGTCTGTTGAAGGCCATGGTTCACATTATAATAGTGAAATCGTTAAAATTAAATATGCGAACCCAAATTTAAGACATGGTGTGCGATTACTTTGTATGCTATTGTATATAAAATAATATGGAAAGCAAACTCACAATACGTTTTATTACTATACATATCTTTTTTGCTCATTATTGCCACGCAGTTTTCAAAAACGAACCAATTACTGTGCTATAAATAAATGACAATGTAAAAGAATTTTTAGTAGATTACACAGATACCTACACAATTTGTTTTTACAAGCCAATAAAAATAGTTCGATATTGATTTTGGTAAAGAGGAAAAATCTGATATCTATGGAGTATACTATAAATACAAGTACTATCATACTCCGAATTTCTAAACCAACCTAAAACGTTGCTTTAAGTGCACTCGAATTAAATTGTAATTTTTTCATCTTATTTATAAGAAAAAATCGTATACAATAAATTATCAACCTCAAATAATATTTTTGAAAACTGTGACAGTTTTTAAAAATTGGGCATATCTAATCTCAGCAATTTAATTAGGTCTTTTCTAAGTATATTAAGCAAAGTGTAACTATTTTTACATACAGATATTTGTCTGTCCGATTAATTGTTTGGTTACTTCCTCCTTCCTGACGAACTAGGAACTTGAAATTTGGCAAGGGCCCCAAAAAATTCAAAAAATCTGTAAAATTCAAAACGGCAGCTCCAATATGGCTACCAATTTATATAAATAAAAGGCTAAACCCACATTAAATGGAAAACACACACTTACCACATAGTAGAACACAAAATGTAAATGCTGTCAAAATATAATATGAAAAACGACAAAGTTGTAGATAACAAAATTTCACACAAAGAAACAAGTGACGCCATATGCAGTGTTTATTATTAAATACCACATGTTATTTTGGAAGGCGTAGCCCGATTTATTTATTATTATTATTTTTTTTTGGACAGTACTCGATGAGCTAGCTCTGTTTGACTATTGTGAAAAATTTTCTAATTTTCACAATTCCTACTGGGTATTTTCTGTTTGTATAACGTAGGGGGAAAGAATGTTGAAACTAGTGTTTTTTCGCAGTTTTTCTTAAATATCTCTGGTTGTATAGCTCGTATCGCAATGAATAAAAAAAGAGATTGTTCATAATAAAATTTTGAAAGACTAGATTAACCGAACTTTTTTGGTTAATTTGTTATGTTGCAATAATAAAAGCGATAATCAGTTAAACAATTGATGATAACTGAAACAATAATGTGGATGTGGAGAAATATAGATAAAATTGATTCTTTTAAGGACTTGTAACACTACTGTAACTCAATTTTATTGATTATATCAAATTCTAAATAAATAACGTCGGAACAACGGGACAGACATTTTTCCGAAATTCAAGAAACTTTTTCAAACTTCAAGAAGCTGTAATAAGAACTAATAACCCCTACTACATTATACAAACAAAAAATTCCTTGTAGGAATTATTCACAGATCAACTGACAGACTGACTGTGCCAGAAGGAAAATCCTCAAAAAGTGGCACTAACTATGTCCATGTCTATCTGTCGTCTTTCTCTCTCCATTAAGGAAGTCTTCTAATTAAGAAATTGCCAATCTATACAATAAACTGCTACATTTGAAAGTTCACAGACATTGTTGATTATAACAATTTTAAACGGTTATATTTTTTTAGTGGTGGCCAACAAAGGAGGGTTTCATTCGCCGTCGCCCTGATGCACGATCCCGAGCTACTCATCCTTGATGAGCCCACAGTAGGTGTAGATCCTTTGTTACGACAAAGTATATGGAATCACCTCGTACAAATAACGAAAGATGGCAATAAAACTGTTATTATTACGACACATTATATTGAAGAAGCCAGGCAGGCACACACGGTATGTAAAGGTTTATTAAAAGGGTATAAAAATTAAACAACGGCCGCGATTGCAAAAAGGCGTAAAAAAATTTTTTTTGAAAAGTTTTGAACTACTGAAAATTAATGAATTTTATGTTCCTACTGCATTTACGGGCTTGTTTTTTAACATTTTTAAATGCTTTTCAAACCAAGGAAAGGCTTATTCTTCTAGATCCTGAAACACACTAACATAATTTAAAATTTTTCATACTATTGTATATAATAATATAATAATGTTATTGTCAAGTTTTACGATTTGTAGCAGGCTATTGCCTTGTTCTAATTCTAATGTACCGAATATTGCTCTTGGTTCTTTTTGTCTGTACTTTCACTTTCCTTGTATCATTTATTCTTGTTTAAATTCTTCTATTTTCCCATTATATTCTTTGATATTTCCCCTTATTTCCCATTTGTACTATTGGACAAATATTTTAGAAGAGATCTTAACATAAAAATAATTAAAATTGCTAGAATTAGTACATAGCTGATTAGCAAAACTACTTTAACTCAAGGTCAAATAATTATATTCAATACCAACATTTCTAGGGGATGGTGAAGGGAAGCTGATAGGATAGAAATTATTTTTGAGTTCAAAACTGACTTCAGCGCGTCAAAATACTTCATAAAAGTTAGATCAAAACCTTTTTGCTGTTGTAGATCTGTGGAATCAACCAAGGGAATTCCAGTTTCTCTACCTTTTTTTTGCTATATGGAGGGTAACTCCTAGCTTATTCTTACTATATCATTTTTGTTTGCTGGGACATTCGTAAACGCTACAATAAGTGTAGCAAAAGATTTTGGAATCAATCCCAATCCTGAAAGGCATTAATTTTAACAAAAGAATGTTCAAAATTCTGTTTTTTGTAGTTTTTCTTAAACATCACTTGTTGTAAAGATCATATGGCAATGAAGAAAAAAGGAAATTATTCACAATGATGTTGCGAAGAAAACTGCTTATTTTCCTAACCTTTTTGCTCAATTTGTTAAGCTGCAAAAATAAAAACAATTGAAAACGGTCATTTTGTGCATACATTTTACCTAAAACTCTAGGAAAGTTTGCTTCTAATGTAAAGATGTCAACTTGAAATTTGGCATGATAATTTAGCTGTTCATCATGCCAAGTTTCAAGTTGACATCTTTAAAACAACGCAACGCTTAAAAAACAATACCAAAGTCGAAAATTGAATCATCGATTGTATAGGTGCATCAAGTCGCATAACACTTTTTTTCTTCGGATTGTAGTTTTTTTATATACTTTTGAGTGATGTTAACAAAAAAAATTGTATGTTTTAAAACCATTTTTTTATTTGTTTATTTTTTTTAAGAATGCATTTTACTTATCAATATTTTGACCAAAAATAAAAATTATGTGTCATGTATCAAAAGTACACTTCTGTGCAAGAAAATCCCGTACACTTGAAAAATCAAGTAATACAGTTTTTACTAATATTAAGTGATGTGAATCAGTCTTTTTGGAATTTAGATTTTTTATTATCATATAGGTTATAAAAAAGTGATATTGATTGTGAAATGGCATAAGTAAGGTATTTGGAAAAATGTTACTGATTTAATGATTTCGATTTATATCAAATGTAAAAACCGCTGCCCAAAGAATCACTACTTCCACATCCAGATTTTCTATTCAAGTCACTCACAACAAAAAATTTTGTATGTGAAATAATTGTTTATGGAACTTTAATGATATAATATTTGAAATCCTCTACCCCAAAAACCCATAAAACGATACCCCACATCCGTAGTGGGGTGGGGATGGTGTCAGGGGGTGGTAGTGGGGGTGGATGAAGTAAAAAACATTTTGAGGTTTCTGGTTCTTGAACACACTAAATCAAAATTGTTTTTCATCCCTTTTAATAATGGGGTGGGGGTGGTAAAGGGGGTGGCTAATGCTAAACATTTTTTTGAGACCTTAGCTTCTCTTGTATATACTAAATACCAATTTTGTGGACTCTTACCTGCTTGATTTACCTATTTACCCCAAATATACCCCAATTTACCCCCCAACCCTTCGACGGAAAAAGATAAAAATATAATCTAGTTCCAGATATCGTAAAAGTACATATGTGTACCAAATTTCAAGTCAATATCTTAAACGGTTCCAGAGTAAACGTGCGCACAAAAAAGTTACCGACAGACCGACAGACAGAAATTTTTTTTCATCTTGTTCCATCGAAGGGTTGGGGGGTAAATTGGGGTAAATTTGGAGTAAATAGGTAAATCAAGTAGGTAAGAGTTCATAAAATTGATATTTAGTATAGACAAGAGAAGCTAAGGTCTCAAAAAAAATTTTAGCATTAGCCACCCCCATCACCACCCCCACCCCATTATTAAAGGGGATGAAAAAAAATGTGATTTAGTATGTGTACAAGAACCAGAAACCTCTAAATATTTTTTACTTTATCCAAGCCCCACTCCCACCCCCTGTCACCACCCCCACCCCACTACCGATGTGGGGTATCGTTTTATGGGTTTTTGGGGTAGAGGATTCCAAATATTATATTATTAAAGTTCCATAAACAATTATTTCCAGATACAAAATGTTTTCGTTGTGTGACTTGGATAGAAAATCTGAATGTGGAAGTAGTGATTCCTTGGGCAGCGGTTTTTTAGATAGAATTAGAATTTTTTCATGTTCAGTTAATTTCGACATTTCGAAAATATGACACTGACACTGACAAATAAATAAAGAATGATTTAATATAGCGAGAAATGGGGATTTTATTGCATAGAAGTGTACATAAAAAAGCCAATTAAAAAAACATTTTTGTTTACGCCAATTGGAAGCCGAGATATGATTTTTTACGTTTTAGCCATTTATAAAAACATAATGACTTGTACAATAATCATTTTCTATTGTTTAAAGCTCTTCGCAGAAGATGAAACATTTTTTTTTAGTCATATAAATTGTGGAAAAATTACACAAGCACACAAAATTTAAAAAATAGTGGTCTTTTTTTGGTACTTCATTGGGTAACCCATATGTATTTCGACATGCTGAGCACGAATCAGAATTTAGCACCATTGACCACCATTTTTTTTGTAAATCGCGAAAATAACCTAAAAAAAAACTTTAGGTTATTTAGGTTATTTTCGCGATTTACTAAAAATTGGGGGGTAACGGAGCTAAACGGATACCTGATTTGTATTCATGTTGAGTCCCAGAAACAGACCTTTTTTTGTGTGTATCTGTGTAATATATGAATATCATCGGATCCTCCGCCAAAATGTATTACAGACACACAAAAAAACGTATTCGTATTCGACATGCCGAATACGAATCAGGTATTCGTTTAGCTCCGTTAGCCACCAATTTTTAGTAAATCGCAAAAATAACCTAAATTATGATTTTTTTTAGGTTATTCTCGCGATTTACAAAAAAATGGTGGCCAATGGAGCTAAACAGATACCTGATTCGTGTTCAGCACGTCGAAATACATATGGGTTATCCAATGGAGTACCAGAAAAGGCCTTTTTTATTTTATAATAATAATAATAATAAACGCCTTTATGTGTCTGTGTTATCGAACTGAAGTTGCCCGACGGCACGCGGAAACGGCAATGTTGTGCATGGTCTACTCCCATCATCTAGGTCGTAATTAAAACCTGCTTCATCACCATTCAATGTCATCGAATTTATTTCACGATATTGTACGATTTCCGATTCCGCCTGTTTCCCTACTAACCATTAAATTAGCCACAACAAAGTAGCCACTGCTTTTGGAACACTGCTTAGTTTAGTCACTTTTTGTGTAATTCTCCCAATTATCTTTGGTCATACTGTACATAGGCAAGCACATAATATTCCATAACCTTCTCGATAAGTTTACGTTTGCTGTAACATATTAACAATCTGGTAATTTTCTTTGATTAACCATTACACATGGCACGGTAGCGCAGCAGGTTAAAGCGTGTTAGTGGCGAGCACGCTTGGACACACTGTCAACCGTGTGCTAGGTTCGATTCTCAACTCCGAAACTGAGAATCTCGGTGGAAAATGCATATTGTCGACATTTTTTCAAATAAGTAACCAGATGGTCTACTATGTGCGGTGTATTTTGTTATAGTGAGGAAAATAACGCCCCACACCCCAAAGAGGAAACACGAAGCAGCTACGGACACGTGTTTCGGAATTATTGCTCCCCATCAGCGTAGCGTAGCCACAAAAAGGATCTGGAAAGGACAGATAGGAACAATAATTGAAGGTTGAAAGCACAGTACACAGTACTCTTATTTGTATATTCATCTCTAGATCCGTCTATTTAAGACCTTCACCGACAGTCGGCACATAGAGCATAGAGCTCTATGTGGACTGCCCAATTTCAACCTATTTTCCTCACTGTTTGTTCTTAACTCTACTAATTCCTTCCTATTTTATTTGACTCGCCAGGTTGGAATTGGGCAGTCCACATAGGGCTCTATGTGCCGACTGTCTGTGAAGGTCTTAAATTGACCGATTTAGATATGAATGCACAAATAAGAGTACTGTGTACTGTGCTTTCAACTTTCAATTATTGTTCCTATCTGTTCTTTCCAGGTCTTTTTTGTTGCTACGCTACGCTTATGAGGAACAGTAATTCCGAAACACGTGTCCGTAGCTGCTTCGTGTTTCCTCTTTGGGGTGTAACGCGTTATTTTCCTCACTATTTGTTTTTGACCCCATTAGTTCCTTCCTATTGTATTTTGTTATGTTTGTGTTATATTCACTGACGATTCTCCTTTCAGATTGGACTTATGAGAAGTGGTAAATTCTTAGCCGAGGAATCACCGCACGTACTACTATCAATGTATGGTTGTACATCATTAGAAGACGTATTCTTAAAGTTATCCAGGAAACAAGTACAAGTAGGCGCCGTCCAACAGCCGGATCAAAACATTAGCAATAACATAAGTTTAGCATCATTAAATTGGGCCAAAAAGGATTCTATTTCGGTGACGGAGGAAAGTGGAGTGGTGGGATTAAATTTTCATCAGAGCAAGGAAGTTTTGGTTACTGACAGTAACGGCCGTATTGATGTAAGTATTAATACCAGTAGTGTTGGAGGAATTTATTAATAAATTTTAAATTGATAATGTAGTCGGGGAGCCCACCCTAGCTGTACGTGTCCCCCCTCGATCCTTCGGGTCAATTTTTTCATACAGATTAAAGCCTAAAGAACAATTTTTGATATGTCCCCAAAAAAAACTGGCTGTACTTTCAAAATGGCGGCCATGTGTGAAAAAAAACTGTTGTCAATTTGGTTTTTGTCATTTAATACAAAAACTAAAAAAGATGGACAAAAACTACAAAAAACAACGTGCATAAAATTTTCTACAATTTTGTTCCTATACAATATTTTGATAGGAGTTACCATTTTCCAGGTAAATGAGTCCAAAATTAAGAAAACATGGAAATTCATATATCGGTAAATCATTTAGAGGAATAACTGACAATTATTGTAAGGTGTATAATATATTTTCATATTACTAACATAATAAAAAATAAAATAAAACGAAAAAAATTAATAATACTGTAATAATTTGCAGACATTTATCTCGAAAACGGTAACAATGGGTTATGAACATGTAATGAAGCATTCTTTAAATTCCTGCTCCATTACTAGGATTCCGGATTTACACATGACACCAATGTGCACACGGCCCGCAAACCTACCCATCTCCCGTCTAGAGGCATGGATTTGCACACGACACTAAACTATACGCAGTTCTACGTCACCAGTAAGCGAGGATTCTCGGATATAAAAGCCCGGCCGCAAATCAACACAATTCAGAGTGTGAACAACTCTGACAATCTGTCTACAGCGTGCTGAGCTAGACATATTACAGTTGTGTACATCTCCCGACGCAAACACGACGGAACGAATGCAATCTGACCCTGGGAATCCTACAGCGTGTTGAGCCTCTAGTCGCTAGTCATTCCCCGGCGCCGTTTCGCCGCCAAAACCAGAGCGAATGAGCCTGACCTGGAGACCTCCTACAGCGTGTTGAACTGGGAAACTTCTTGAGTCGACGATATTCACCCGGCGCCCGATGCCACTCCCGTAGCAACAACAAACGTCGCATCGCAATCGTTACACTCTCTCTCTCTCTCTCTGTCTCAGATAATAGAAAGAACCGTAAAAGATACGGACATATAACCTGTACCTGTATGTTATGTAACACTGCCACACATTACCTGTTTGGAAAAGTAAATAAATTGTTTATATTTTTATTGGGCTGTCTTATTAACTAATCTGGACCCTGATTAATCTCCGAACCAGCTACCCGACAACAAACCGTTGCAAACAGATTAGGGTTAAAAGTGTTGATAATGACATCTTTTGGATTCTGCTGGCTTATTGCAAATGTAAATTACTCTTTGATACTGGATTTGGCAATAATAGAATGCTTATTAACATATCCGCATTAGCAGAAGAGTACGGACCTCAAACATGTTCGGCATTACTGGGCCTTCATTCATTTACTGGATACGACTCAGTCAGCGCCTTTAAGGGAAAAGGAAAGATAAAACCCCTACAAATGTTACTTTCTCCCAAATATACCAAATTTATCCGAACATTTCAAAACTTGGGGAGCAGCTGGAATATTGATGATAAATTAGTCGCATTATTAGGAGTTTACATGTGCCATATATGGATCAAAGAAATGCGCTAGCGTGGACGAGCTTCGCCTAATTGCAATTAGACAGAAATGTGGTGACAAAGATTTGTCTTTATCAATTGACACTAAAGTTGACTTTCCTTCATTTCCACTATCGATAACTTGTCTTGTCGAGCATATTAAAACGAGTGTTTACCAAAAGCGCATTTGGTAAACACTCCTTTTAATATGCTCGATAAGGCAAGCTTTTGTGCGGCTATATTATGGTTTGCAAGAAAGTGGAGAACCTCCTTGGTGTTAAGCAGACTGCCTCAATCGCTTACTGAAATTCTTCAGGAGATGATTCCAAATCAAATCATAATAGACGAAAGTGAGGATGATAACGATATCATAAATGAAGGAATAGAGGAAGAAGACTTGGAAGAAATATTCGATGTATCGGGAGACAGCGATAGTAAATCTGAAAGCAAATGAGGTGTTACTTACGTTTTATATTGAATTTTATATTTTATTTTAAGAGCTGAATCATTTATCTGGAAAATGGTAACTCCTATCCAAATATTGCACAGGCATAATATGGTAGAAAATTTTATGCACTTTGTTTTTTGTGGAGAAAGTTTTTCTCCATCTTTTTTAGTTTTTGGGTTAAATGAGAAAAACAATATTTGCAAATTTTTTTTTATAAACGGACGCCATTTTGAAAATACAGCCAGTTTCTTTTTGGGAACATGTCTAAAATTGTTCCTTAGGCTTTAATCTTTATGAAAGACGTTGTCCACAAGGATTGGGGGGGGGGGGGGTACACTTACAGTTAGGGTGGGCTCCCGTAATAATAGGCTCAAAAATATTGATCTCTTATACAGAAATTTGACATCATTGAGGAGAATTAATTTGATCAGATTTCCAATATTGTTGATTTCATATAATCCTTCAAGAAAAATTTTTGTAGCGAAATTGTCGGAAAACTTCAAAATGAAAATATCGACTACGGATCTTATTACATTTACATTTTTGACTTGGAAATAAATAAAATTCCTTCAATTATACCTTAATTTTGGGACCCATTAATGTGTCCAAATACCAATATCTCGGTTATTAGAGAAACATAATAAGAGTTTGTTAACTTTAAAGTTCATCTTTATAAATTATTCTGAAGTATTCAGAGTATTTTAAAATTGCAGGAGGAAACAAGTATACTTTTTTAAGGGAACACCATGTATTTTATCTATTTCGATTCGCTTAATTTTTCTCGATAAAGTTTTGCTAGGTTACGCGTATTCTGAGATTTTTAAGGTAAATTCACACCTGAGGGTGCTCACTCTCTTAACACATGTGTAAGAACTCATAAGTGTGAATAAGACATGCATGCATTTTACATACTGCGTTGAAAACGCAGAGTGAGCACCCTTAGGTGTGAATTTACCTTTACGTTAATTTACGTCATCGTAAAATGATGATGTTATTTTTGAAAAACAAATTAAATTATTTTTTTATTATGAAATGTTCACTATATGGTCTTATTTAATCGACATAAGTTATTTTCTTGATTTGACCTTACACAATACACAGAGGGAGTTCAAACTTGGGTCCATAATTTTCCCATGTTTTTAATTGGGCTAGTATATTTTATATAGGTAGCATTCAATTTAAAGGTTATTAAGCATTTTCTACACCTAAATTGGCGATGTCCTGAGATATTTCGAGTATATTAGTAAAAACTTCATTTCATTAAAATTAAAAATTGCCAAGTTGATTAAAATAATGTCCAAGTCCGAAAATATCATTTTAATGGGTTTTTTATCTAGAAAACTGTACTATGATAATTTTGTTTGAAATTAAACCCAAGCTGCCAGGTAGCTGTCAAGTAATTTGCAGTTTTTTCTTTTAATAATTATTTTTAGCATTTTTAAAATTTCAATTTTTCAATTTTGATGAACTTTTGGACTTAAGACTTTTTGGATAAGTTTCATTAACAATAATAAAATGCCTAATATGATTTTTTGATTTTTTCTGCATATTTTGGTATCGCAGGTGGCTTTGCATTTGCAGGAGGCGAATGTTTTTCCGGTGGTGTGCACGTACAGTTGTTCATAATTAGATCCTAATTTGTTCTATACTTGAGTAAAATTTGATTCAAATCGCACAGTAAATAAAATATTAGAGAGGGTGTTCCGCTTTTACTTTGTATACTCTGTGCACTCTGTATACAGGGTGTTTCACGAAGAAACGGACATGCTTTAATGGCAAATAGAGGACACCGGGGGAGTAATCATAAACATCCATAGAAAAAGCTAGTTGGGCCCTCGTTGTTGAACTACGTTTTATGTATTTTTGCCAAAATTTCTTTTGGTTGTTACTTTGTAAAAGAATGAAATAATAAGTTCATATTCGGCACATATAATACATTAGTGATTTTGAATAAGTGCTTGTATCACGCACACAAGAAATCCAGGCCCGGACTTGAAAAAAATGTTTTTGTTCTTCAAGGAAACAATATCCTGTATATGTTTTTTGTTAATTTCAATATTAAATTCGAAAAGTACATAACAACTGAACAAAAGTCTTCATTAATGTTTTTGTCACACCTTTGTCGCCTTCGAAATAAATTCCACTAAATAATGCAATATGAGAAAATATCGATGAATGATATGCGCAAAAAATGCTTCCACTATTAAATTAGGAATTTACTTTTTTTTCAGCAATAATTATTATGATTTAATTACCAATTTTTATGGAGGGGGTAAGATTAATAAATTATTTGTCAAAAAACGCCCTCTGACGTAGAAGTCATAGGCGTAGAAGTTATTTTCCAGTAAAATACTGGGTAATTGTATTATTTTGTAGATTTCACGGACATTGTTTAGAAGAAAATACATGTGGCAGAGCATCACAATAAGAAACACAGAGAAAAATTCGGTTCGAATCGAATAAAAATTAAAAAAGTTATAAAGGTGTAACACTCTTAAGTGAGACACGCAAAATCATATATTACATACTTTAGAAAAAAAAACCGCTGCCCAAGGAATCACTACTTCCACATCCAGATTCTCTATCCAAGTCACTCACAACGAAAAAACTTTGTATGTGAAAATAATTGTTTATGGAACTTTAATAATATAATATTTAAAATCTTTTATCCCAAAAACCCATAAAACGATACCCCACATCAGTAGTGGGGTGGGGGTGGTAGTGGGGGGGTGGATGAAGTAAAAAAATATTTTGAGGTTTCTGGTTCCTGTACATACACTAAATCACAATTTTTTTTTCATCCCCTTTAATAAGGGGGTGGGGGTGGTAATGGGGGTGGCTAATGCCAAAATTTTTTTGAGACCTTAGCTTCTCTTGTATATACTAAATACCAATTTCGTGGACTTTTACCTGCTTCATTTACCCATTTACCCCAAATTTACCCCAATTTACACCCGGAACAAGATGAAAATATAATCTTGTTCTAGATCTCGTTAAAGTACATATGTGTACCAAATTTCAAGTCAATATCTTAAACGGTTCCAGAGTAAACAGTACAGACAGACAGACCGACAGACAGAAATTTATTTTCGCTCAAACTTAAAATCTCGACGTTTCATGACATTTTAAGCCTATTTGGACAATAAAAATTTTTTAAATTTTTTTTGTCGTTACTATACTTCCACTGGACGTGGAAGTAATAACTGAATACAAATATGTAAAAATATACATTTTGAAAAGTGTGGGTTTCATCTCGTAACTAGTGTATAGTTGTCTTCAGATTTACTACGTACTCAAAAAATGTCGGCGCCTTTGATCTTTATCGCACCGCAAAACACGCCGACATTTTTTACACGAATAATAAGTGTAACTTTAACATATTATGTACTTCAAAATAATTTAAGAAGACGGACGCTAGATTTGTCTAAATTTTTTGTCTACTCTTTTCCTGTTTCTCTAATAAAGGACTGTAATATTGAACTTTGTTACACTAGATATTTTCATGTGAAATGTTCAATGTTTTTCATGTAGATCGGTGCAAAAACTTCATCCTCCAAGAGGGAAATCAAAGAGGCATGCGACGACTGCGCTCACTGCAGCGAGTGGACGACGACGGGAAAAATAAAAGCTTTGCTCCAAAAGAACTTCCTGAGGATGTGGAGGAACGTCGGCGTGATGTTATTTATTTTCGCACTACCTGTGATGCAAGTAATACTCTTCTGTTTGGCCATCGGCGGAGATCCCAGGGGTTTAAAACTGGCCATAGTCAACCACGAAAAGAACTACACCAATTTAACTTATCAAGAGTGCGGTTATCAGGTGGGCTGCAAATTCAGCAACCTTAGTTGTCGATATTTAGATACGCTTAATACCTCGACGATAATAAAGCAGTATTATCCTACTCCGGAGGCAGCCAGGGGGGCGGTAAGAAAAGGAGAGGCTTGGGGAGCGTTATACTTTACGGAAAACTTCACCGACGCCCTGGTGGCTAGGATGGCGCTGGGCAAGGATGCGGACGCGGAGACGTTGGAGCAGAGTGAAGTGAGGGTCTGGTTGGATATGTCCAGTAAGTATAACCATTTCTTCTTCTTTTATTCTTTACTAAAAACGATCAAAATAAAACTATCAATTGGGGCAAATCACAAAGGGTGCGATATCTCGTATGTAAATAGGAACTAGTGAAGGCTAGTGAAGACTAGTAAATAGGAGCTAGTATTAGATTACACTTGCCACTTCAAAAACCTATTCGACTTTCTTAATCGATCAATATTAGAAAATATAAATCCTTATCTTCGACGATTGGTATTTTGCATTTTTTCCCAAAACCTCGCCCTTTTCGAGATATTCAAGGACGAAGTGTAAAAAAACTGTTTCTTGCATGTAGACTCCACGAATATCTCGCTCCCTATGCATTAGACCGCGACGAAGTCTACATGCAAAATACCAATCTTGTAGATAATTGAATTCTCCTACAAGTTTCATGTTAACTTTATTACTGTCCGATTTTTTTGATGCGAGATATTCGCGAAAAACCACGTTTTTGAAACTTTGACCTTGAATATCTCGAAAAGAGAGTTGGGAAACATAAAAATGACAACTTGTAGATAATTCAATTCTCTACAACTTTCATGTTATTTTTATTGCTGTCCGATTTTTTTGACGCGAAATATTCGCGAAAAATCACGTTTTTGAAACGTTGATCTTGAATATACCGAAAAGGAGGGGGGAGGTGGGAAAAATAAAAAAAACAACTTGTAGATAATTTAATTCTCTACAACTTTCACATTGACCTCATGAGCATCCGATGCATAGGATGCGAGATATTTGCAAAAAACTTTGACCTTCAATATCTTGGGTAGACATGTTGTGATTTTTGTGGATTTGGGTTTGGGACACCTCAAAGAATGTCTGTGCAAAAATTCAGATTTTCACTAATTTTGCCTAGGTGAAATGCTAATTTCTGTGGGCTATTAGTGCATGCAGTCCCGCAGCGCCGAGGCTCATTTCGAGGCGTGCTAGCGCTTCCCCGTTCATTCAACGTTAAAATGTCGGACCTTTTGTGTTGCAAATTTTGTCCACTTTCCGAATTTCTAGGTATCTTTTTCCTAAAACGAAGAAAAAAAAAGGATAAAAATAGAAAACCATTTTTTTTCTAAACTTGAGGAGTTTCCAGTGGGAAGTTAAAAATTCGGATTCAGCGCTCCAAAAAACGTGAAGTAAGCCTATTTCCAGAACTACTATGAATTTTTCCAGGTAAGAGCCCTCTCTGGTCTCTAATGCCTGGAGTACAGGTCGACCTAATAAAAGCATGTTAAAAAAAATACGAAAATTTCTGGTACCTTTCCTTAATTTATTGTTATTGATATTAATAGAAACATATCAAAATAAGTTTTGGGTAACGATTCGTCGATCCATTTTCTGAAACTTCTTTACCGATAAATTGACAGAGGTTGATTATATTTTCTGACACGTTTCATTTAACTGTTCAAAGAGACATTTTTCTGATTTTCATTTTGACCGTGTGCGATAATCGTCCATCGACTATCACCTACCTTGCACCCATGGCATTATTTTAAAAGGGACTAAAGAAAATCCATGTTTCATATGAAGATTAATCGGCATAGTAGCTTAGTTACTAGCTCCCCGACTGATATTTGAATGAAAAAAAGTCGAAATTATCCAGTACCTCTTTCAATGACCAGATTCGCTTCTGCAAGCGGTCATAGACTTCTCTTTCTATGACCAGATTCGCTGCTGCAAGTGGTCATAGAGGTTAGAATGGGCGGCGACTTCGGTTTTGTAGACTACGAATTAATGGGAAAAACCTCGATGCAATTTGGTTAGATATAATAATGTGTTATGAATCATCTAAATCTTCCCAGCCGCTTTAAATTGATGCGGTCATTCAAACTAGTCCACTAAGAAACAATAAGATACCCCATAAAACCTCATTACGAATCAAACTCACCCTGGCACACTTTGAGTCATATTCTTCATAATCAAAAACTTGTTTATAGCAAATTTCTCATATCATAAACCCTCGATCTGGCATCACCTCTTTGCCTGAAATTGCAGGTTTTTCTTGTTGAAGGTTTTTATTGTGGATTTTTCTTGTGACAGGTTTTTCTTCTTAAGGAATTTCCCGTTTTAGCAACCCAAAATTAATTACTCATGCTACACCTATTTATTTTAGATTGATTATTACTTTTTATAATACACTGAGGAAAAATATTTGTAACCACAACTAAAAACTCATAACCACAGCAAATTTACCTAATAAAATAGAGGACAGGACGGTAGGTTTGTTGTCGTAATTAAATTCAATTTGTTAGAAGTTCTTAGTAGCCATTACTAAATAATTTTAGTTAAAATCAACTAGTTGCACTTATCACGTATATTGCTAGTTACTGTAACAAATGAAAAATGTTATAACAACTACATTTTTTAGTTGTGACTAAACACTTATTAAATACTTTTGGTTACAATAATAAATGGTTTTGTTGTCACAAGAAATACAAAGTCTTGTCACAACTATATTTTTTAGTTGTGGCTAAAAAATATAGTAGGTGTGGTAACTAATTCACTTAGTTGCCATTGGTGGCGGCTGGTAAAATTTCAATTTTTTTTCTCGTCTGTGGCGCATGGGACCCATACGAAATATGGGAAATAACATCTAGAGAAGCACTTTCATCTCTAACGACCCCTAAAAAATTTTGAAATAGCAGTTTGCGAAAATTTTTTTCTAAATTCGGTTGCCCCCATCTGGTCTAGGGACTCCTGTTTAAAATATTTTTTTTTGTCATATACATTTTACTTTCCATAAAAAATACAACAATAGGTTTTGGAGTTTATGAAAATATTTTCATTACTAACTGAGATACAACGAATTGAAAGTTTGTAATTTGTTAAATTGTAAATTACAAAATTTCAGTTCATTGTATTTCAGTTAATAATGAAAATATTTTCATAAACTCCAAAACCTATTGTTGTATTTTTATGAAAAGTAAAATGTATATGACAAAAAATATATTTTAAACAGGAGTCCCTAGACCAGGGGGGGAGTCAACCGAATTTTGAAAATTTTTTTCGCAAACTGCTATTTCAAAATTTTTTTAGGGATCGTTAGAGAAGTGCAACTCTAGATATTATTCCCCATATTTCGTATGCACCACAGACCAGAAGAAAAATATTGAAATTTCACCAACCGCCACTTTGCCGCTATTAGTAAGAAATAGTAAAATAGAAGCATAAAAGTGCAGCGGCGGCTGGTGAAATTTGAGATCCTCATATCTCGATTACGAAACAAGGGACCCTTATTATATTTTAGGTAATGACTATTAGGGCCTCATAGCATTATAGTGATTTTATTTTTATTGAATTTGCGAAAAAATGGTACAAAAATGTGGCCGCCGCGCCGGTACCTGGCTATCTCCACTATGGTCAATGAAATATTTGCAAAATATTTTTTATAATCAAGAGACTAGAACAAGAACATATGTTTATTTATTGTAAGTATACAAAATTTATACTTTTCTGAAAGTTATGCCATTTGAATTTTAATTTGGAACCAACCCATTATATTTCACAAATTTGAACATCCTGATGTAGGTAACTTTTAGAAAAACCAAATTGTATAATAAATAAAATTACAGAAAAAACGTGTTGTATTATAACAGTCTCTTGAATGTAAAAAAAAATTTTTTGCAAATATTTCACTTACCCTTCTATTGATTTGGTAGGCGATCCCATTCTTATATTTCTTCGAAAATTTCAATAAAAGATTTTTCGCTATAAATCGTTGTTATACGGGCCAGTCGTCACGTAAAATATGGTGTGGGTCCCACGTTTTGTTATCAAGATATGAACATCTCAAATTTCACCACTCGACACTGAAAAGTAGAAAACTTCGCACACAACACAAGATAAACACGACCTAACACTTCGACGAGCAAAGACAGAATGGCGGGGAATGGCCGACTAGATCCAGATCGTTGAAATATCGGAAGCAGCCGAATATAAACTTACAAACATTTATTATTACTACAATTACTTATTTTGTTATAGCTAATAAAAATGCAGTTGTCTTTTAGTTATCACAAATGTCCAACTAGTTGTCACAAACCAAAGTAAATTAAATATTTACTGTTAGTTGTTCCAAATAGAAATATTTTAACAGTAACAAGTTTGAGCTATTAAATAAAGAGAATAACACACTTACTTAATTGTGGCTACAATATTCTTATTTACTGCTACT
Organism: Rutpela maculata; assembly: GCA_936432065.2. Lineage (NCBI taxonomy): Eukaryota > Metazoa > Arthropoda > Insecta > Coleoptera > Cerambycidae > Rutpela > Rutpela maculata. The sequence goes on along the minus strand of OW386286.2, from coordinate 246,271,205 downwards.
AGAGGTGGAAAAATAGATTTATTAGTAGTGGTAAATAGCAAGGCCGTGTTACTGCAACACAAATTACATGGAAATTTATTTATAGTAACTAAGAAAATCCCAACTAACATTTTTAGTTGAAGGGATTTTCTCAGTGTACCTTTTGGAAGACTTTACTCCCAATATTTTAATTAAAGGTAGAACGTTTGATTTTGATGTTTAATGACTTTATCATTAAGCTATACTAATCCCGCCCCTTCAAGCCATGACGGTGTTGTGTGGTAGATATCAGACCAGAGCAGCTTAAGGTGTGTGTGCGTATTATTTAATTTACACATGTGGCACCTAGAAATTTTCGGCCGATCCCCATACTAACATAGAGTGAAATATAAATAGCAAAATAATGTACGTAAAAGAAAGCGATATATTAACAGTGATGCCAGGCACTTCAGCATGTCAAGAGTTCCGCCGACGACTAAAAGTAGGTACAGAGAAAGTGGCAACAGCGTAGGTTAAATCTGTTTCTTTCAGCATAATATTTGTCTATTTCTCTTCTCTTCTACCTTACATTGGTATCGACTAAATATTTTTAAAATGCGACTACTGTATATCAATTTGTTTTTGATTGATTGATCGATATTAAAAACTGAAAATCAAAATGCAAATTTCTTATTATATCAAATTTTATTTTACAGATCAACAAATTGGTATAATACTGCAGCGAGATCTGCAACTGGCTTATCAAAATTTCACAAAGGATATACTGAGGGACTGCGAGCATAACCAAGATCTAGCCGAAATACCTATATCATTTAAGAAACCCATTTATGGATCGAATCAACCTTCATTTACCGACTTCGTTGCTCCGGGGGTCATTCTAACGTAAGTTTGCTTATTATCGCAAATGAGTCTATTTTCACGACAAATAAAACCTGAGCATGACTCAAATTGTAGTTGACTGAACTCGTGCTAATAACATATTATGATTTATACCGTTAAACTGACAGCCATTGTATACTGTAGCTAGAAATGTGAGCGATGATCAATCGAATAAAATTAAACATCAAAAACACGATTTCAATGATTGTGTGGCGGGGCAATTTGTTTGTGGAAATGCAATCTGTAGGTTATCAGAAAGTTACAGTTGAATTTTGTTCAATCTAGGAAGTGAGCGTTTTTTGTAAATTAAGCTTTAATTTTGAAAAACGCATTTTTTTCTCGTCTTTTTTTCAATATCTCGAGTTCATCAGATCTGACCAAACAAAAAATTAAAATATTTGTAAATACATTATGAATAAAATTGCATAGGTCCATCTGCAACTTTGTTTTTTTGCAAAAAATAAATGAAAATTTACAATTTTACTCAAACCGAAATTACTAAGAAAATGATAAATCTTTTTTAATGAAACTTGGTGTGAGTGTAAACTATTATGGAAAATTACATATAAAAATATTTATTATTGTCTTTAAAAAACGAAATTTTCGAAAAATGTTTGGAGCTTCATAAAGAACTGCCATTTTAGTGGAGTCAAATTAGGATTTTAATATGAATTGTCTGGTCAGGGCAGTTTCTCTGTTTTAACGTGTTCAAGGATTCAACTTAAGTTCACAGCTCAGTTTTGCAGTTTCTGCGAGGTCGGCGCATTGTTTATTTCTATAAGTACTTTAAAATCACGGAGAAATTTTTTCTTTTTAATTTAAACCCGTTTTATTGCAGTTGTTTATAGTTTTCGAAATTTTAGTTATAAATTCAAGTAACACTCTGGTTTTTTTATGAAATCAAAAACGGTAAAGGGTAATGAAAATAGATTTAAAAAAGTCACCTTTTAAAAAAAAATAATGCTCTACTTGCATTTGGAGCTGAGATACGTTAGTTTTTACGTTTAGGTCCCTTATAAATAAACAAATCTATATTTCTTCCTGAAATTTGGGCAAAACAATAAGCATTGGAGAATATCCAATGCTATTATTTCGTTTCTGCTATTTGAAGATAATCCAAAGCTACAATAAATTATTAAAATAACATAGAATAAAGTGGCTTTGAGAACATAATGCACATTTTTTTTTATAACTTTTTTAACTTTTGTCACGAAAAATGATAAACCATCAGCCTAACGTTTGTAAAAACATTTAGCACATTCACTGCCGTCACCGCCCCAGGGGCGTTCATCCGATTTTGATAAAAACGCCGTGACCGCCCGAGAGGCGTTCTTCTATATACCTAATACAGCGTTGCACCAAACTGTAATTAATTAAAAAAAAAAAAAGAAAAAAATGAAAAGAAAAAAAAATGGAAAATTTGAACTTAGTAGAGTGTCCACTAGCTAATCACTAGTTAATACAAACATTAAACTAACAAATTGCAAAAGAAAATAGGTGGCACACGATCAATCGTCACTAATGAGCTCTGGCAGTGAATGTGTTAGACATATTTGGTGATTTTCGGATCTCTAACAAAATCACTAAAGACCCCACTTTTGGACCTCTATACAATATCTTTAACAATTGTAGCTTTGGATTATTTTCAAGTAGCAGAGACCAAATAATAGACATTGGAGAATTACCAGTCCAAATTTCAATAAGAAATATCGATTTGTTCATTTGTAAGTGATCTAAAGGTAAAAAATAACGTATCTCAGCTCCAAATGCAAACAGAGCATTACATTTTTTTTCTAAGTTGGCTTTTTTAATCTTCTTTCATTACTCCTTTGCCGTTTTTGATTTCATAAAAAAAGCAGAGAGTTATTTAAATTTGGTTAGAACTAGTTTATAGTTATGAAAAAAAAATTCTCTCTGCGTGATCTTAAAGTACTTATAAAGCACTATAATTTGAGCCATTGTACACATTTCTTGGTTTTGATGGCAGGATTTCACAAGGGTGCAAAGTTTTAGCAACAATTGTATATTTGAGCCGTTTTGATAATCATTTTGATTTGAAAGTGTAAGTCATGATTGTACTTTATAAAAGCAATATTTCTCCAAAATTTCACTGAATATTATCCATTATTTTTGAAAGAACAGTGATTTGTTAAGAAACGCATAATTTTGCAATATTCAATTTTTTTTGCAAAATTGGAATAAATTATAGTTTATGTACTTTTATTGTACAGCTCATAACGAATATTTTTCTTTTTTTGTTGTTTTCCAAAGAAGATGGATGGAAAATACGGTCTGAAAAATTAAATTGTTTAAATAAACAATACACCGGCCTCGCAGTAACTGCAAAACTGAACTGTGAACTTAAGTTTTCATCCCCTAAACACGTTAAAATAAAAAAATTGCCCTGACCAGACAATTCACATTACGATTTTTTTAGTCCTAATTTGACTTCACTATTTGGGCATACTAAGACTATTTTTCTGGAATTGTAGCTTTTTATAGCTGGTGATAAAAATCAATTTTTTTTATCATTATAAAATTACAATTCATGCATTTTTAAGAAATGCATTTTTTATAATGATATTTTCCAGGCTTTTTGATCGAAAAATTGTATCCACGCAAATACTTTTACCATTGTCAAAAGTGCTTCAAAAAAACAACAATTTAAAACAGACTTTTCTATATTAATTTTAAACTAGAATATAGGTGGATCAGGGGGCACTCTGTCCCCTTCGCTCCTATTATGTAACGCCTTTCCTGTAGACAAAATCTATTTTTTTTACTTGCAACTTTTTTACATCGCTCTATAATTACCTCCACCTCCTCCGCCCCTATATAATACACCACTGGATATAAGTTGAACAGTTAAAGAAAAAATATAAAAACCTCTTTTGTTCAGGATTTGAACCGCAGATTCTTGCATGGAAATCTTCATTTTAACCACTGGGCTATAGCCGCAAAACATTGGCAGCTTCAGTGAGTTATGGCACAGAAAACAAAATATGAAATTTTTAAACGATCAGTTAATAGATGGATAGGAAGGCTGTACATGTACGCTATCATCATTACTATACTCATAAACATATCATCATTATTATTTATTATTTATTTGCAATTAAATCGGGTCATTTCCAACAGATCACAAGCTAAATATTTACTGCTTTTTTTTCTAATAGGATTGTATTCTTCTTGGCTGTGGCACTGACATCCTCGGCACTGATTATAGAGAGAATGGAAGGATTGTTGGACCGATCATGGGTGGCTGGTAAGTGAAATTAGGATATTACGTTAAACCGAAAATTGTTAAATTATTTCAACAGAAATTTGCAATATAAAGTAGAAATAGAGAGACAATCAATTAAACTTTGTATAACTTGGATATTTACATTTATTTTGCTCTTTTATACATTTTATACATTAATATATTTTATACATTAATACATTTTATACATTAAATATGAGTTGCATACAGTATTTTTTCTACGCCCAGTCATATTGAAATAGAAAATTAACACTTTATTTCTGAAATTGCTAAACATGACATGACAAGTGACTTGTCAAAATTGATAAATTTTAGATCTGTCAGATGTTCAAGGCAATAGTTGACATTGACAGAATATTGCTGTCTGTCGCGTTTCTATTGGTTATAAACTTGTATCTTAATGGAAAATCTGTATCTTAATGAATCTCATTAAAGTACAGGTAGGGAATGTCTAATAAACGAATTAAAGCATGGGAGTAGAAAAAATATTTTATACTGACTGAAGTCAACATGAAAGCAAATCTAAGCAGCTTGCCTGTTAGAAGTTCAACTTTGTTAGGTTGGGCAAGTGGCATGATCACGTCTTCTGAATTTACGAATGATGTCTCTATGCTGGCCACAAAATTTCTTGCAGCAGTAGTTTGGAATATGTAACATTAAAGTACAATTTTATTATTGGTTCAAGGTACAATTTTAACACGCCAACCGAGTGCATTAATTCAAGTCTTATATGTTAGTAGGGCAGGCTAGATAAGGGTTGGATAACAAAATAATTCGTTACAGCAAACTGATAGGAGAATATTTTAGAACATATCACAACTAAAGAATGAAAAATAATCTGAACCCCCTGCGGTTATCTGGGGTGAAATGGGGTGGGTTTTTAGGGTGAAAAACGTTTTTTTGCGAAAAAAGTTAATTACAAAAGTCGTAGGTAATAAAGAGATCTACAACTTGTGTGGAGAGCATTTTTATCCTCAAAATTTTTCGGGATACACGCAAAAAAACCCTTTTTCGGTTTTTTATTTTTTTCTTCCACAAAATTAATTCGATTTAGCTCAAATTTGGTGAAAGTATACCTTTTGGTGTTCCACATAGGCACTATATTTTTTGGAGCAAAATATTTAACGGTTGTTGTTTAATTCAATTTAAAAAAAAAAAGTGAAATTTTCAACTGCGATTCCTCATAAAAGTACTTATCCGATAGAGTTCGGACAAGGCTCATTTTTTAAATTTTTACTTCTACTTTCAATAAATAAAAAAAATATATATATATATAGTGCAATGGAAAAAATTTACGGAAATTCGGAAATTCCGAAAAAATGCCCTTTTTCGTTGTATGTTTTTTAATTATTGTCAAAAATTTGTTATTATTTACTACAATTAATATAATTTTGTAATATCAATGTATGCTATAAACAATAAGTAAAATAATCTAGATCTACAATAATATAGATGACCAACTGAAAACAACTTATGTAAATAAATTTCGCAAAACCATAAAATCTCATTTCCTCTCTCTCCAAATTTTATAAGATAGCAATTGGTTTTATATGTGCGGAAGTATGTGTATGTGGGTATATATACACATATTTGCCTTTTCTCAGTCTTTAGTTTTAAAAAGTACATTTATTAATTTTACAAAATATTATTTATATTATGTTTAATAATTAAAATTAACAAAGCAATTTTTATCAATTTTTACAATTTAAAAGTTATTAACAATCAAAATTAAAAGTAAATATATTTAGATTATCAAATAAATAAAAATGCGGTCATTTATACGCTGTACCAATACCGTTACAATAGAAGGCATAGAAATCAAGATCATAATTTTTTGTTTGTTTAATAATTCAAACGTGGTTGAGGAACGTAATTAATTATTAATTATTTTACTTATTGTTTGTAGCATACATTGATATTACAAAATTATATTAATTGTAATAAATAATAACAAATTTTTGACAATAATTAAAAAACATACAACGAAAAAGGGAATTTTTTCGGAATTTTCGAATTTCCGCCAATTTCTTCCATTGAAAGTAGAAGTAAAAACAAAAAAAATGTGCCCTGTCCGAACTCTATCGGATAAATACTTTTATGAGGAATCGCAGTTGAAAATTTCACTTTTTTTTTTAAATTGAATTAAACAACAACCGTTAAATATTTTGCTCCAAAAAAAATAGAGCTTATGTGGGACACAAAAAGGTATACTTTCACCAAGGTTGAGCTAAATCGAATTATTTTTGTGGAATAAAAAATGTAAAAACCAAAAAAGGGGTTTTTTGCGTGTATCCTGAAAAATTTTGAGGTTATGATAAAAATGCTCTCAGCACAAGTTGTAGATCTCTTTATTACCTACAATTCTTATAATTAACTTTTTTCGATAGGATGAGCAGTTAAGCCATAAATCGCAAAAAAACGTGTTTCACCCCTAAAAACCCACCCCATTTCACCCCAGATAACCGCAGATGGTTCGGACTATTTTTCCTTCTTTAGTTGTGATATGTTCTAAAATATTCTACTATCAATTTGCTGTAACGAATTATTTTTTTTTTTTTAATTCTGGCACTTATCTAGCCTGGCCTATAGGTTATTTTTTCTTCTAAAAGTTTATAAAAACGGTTTTTTCATCGTTCAATACGAGCTTATTTCTCTGGCACCGTGCGTGTATATCGTCTAGTGTAACATAAATTTTATGATATGGTTCCTCCTGCGTGACAGCTGATACCGAGACAGTGGTATCATCTGCATACATCGTGGTAACTCCATGTTGAATGCAATTTGGCAAATCGTTAATGTAAATAAAAAATAATAGAAGGCCTAATATTGAACCTTGGAGGACCCCCATCATGAATATTCGACTGACATTCATTACACTTTACTACAAATTTACGATTTTCCATGTAGGAGTTAATGCAACTCAGAAGACATCCTCGTATACCAATAGCTTCTAATTTTTTGGATAGTAGTATATGTCCGAATCGAAAGCTGTCGATAGATCGAAAAACAGCGACGCAGCATATTTGCTCTCAGCTATAATACTTTATAAATATATTTATAAAGGTGCCGATGCCGTTTCAGTTGATTTTCTTGATCTAAATCCATGTTGATACTCGGTCAATATTTTATTTTGTTCAATAAATGACATCATACGGTCGTAAATAATTTTTTCTAATATTTTCGAGAACACATTTAAAAGAGAAACTTACCGGTAATTTTCAACATTATTTTGACAGCCCTTTACAAATCTCATGATTTCTTTTGTACAATAAGTATAATGGTTTCCATAAACATTCAAAGTAGTAAAGAGTTCGTAGAGATATCAAATAAATGACATGCATATAATAAATTCTTTCGGGATTCACATAACGGTATTCTCAACTATATTTGGATTGAGAACCCACCAAGATATACCAACCTTGAGAACAAGTTCTTTATACAACTATTTTATAAATTATAGGACACTGACCTACATGCATTCTATGTTGGTGTACGGCGACACTTTTTTATACTATTTCGGTCTCATTCTAATAACCTATTTATACCGACAAGTACCGTATAGCTTACTAATAAAATAACTGAATACAATCCTTTAATTAAAAAAAAAAAGTATCCAAATCGATTCGCCACGCACGATATGAGAACCAGAATCTGACTTGCAATTGTTGTGGGTTCAAAGGGAATTAATCATTTACCGCTTTGCTCTATTAAAGAAGTAAACTGTATGTTGCATTTTTAAGTAATTAAAAGTGAAATGGGCGGTAATACTAAAATTATACAGATTAATTTACACATAAAAAGTTATTATACTTTTCGAATTAGTTTATTGTATAATAGTCCCATCAATGAATGGTTTCTAGTGGGAAATGCCGAGATCTCAATTTTTGACTTGTGTTTGGACTATTTAGGAGATAAACCAAAAGTCCCCGAACATAGGAGGTGAGGGGGTGCAGGGGGCACGAAGCAGATCCCGGTTTTTTGGTTTTTCTCTCATATCTCGAAAACGGTGTGTGTGTGTGTGTGTGTGTGTGTGTGTGTGTGTGTCTGTGTGTACCGTTTCTTGTAAACACGATAACTTCTGTTAGACATAAATATTTAATTTCAATTTGGAACATATGAAAGACAGCATAGTACAATAATCCCTATTGAAACTGGGCCATATCTGTAATACATGGTGATAACCAGAGGCCTATAAACTCTCACTAATAAAACCTATTTTACGTACAAGTGAGAGTTTGTGGGCCTCTGGTTATTACCATGTATTACAAGATATGGCCCAATTTCAATAGGGATTATAGACCACAAGCCCATGCTAAATTTTTAGGGGGTCATATGATACCGCTTGAAAAGGTATAATTTTTGTAGTCCTACAGAAATAAATCACTTTGAGCCCCATGCCGTACATTTTAGATGGGACATAGGAAAGCCGTGGAAAAGTGAAAATCATAACCCACGGGGGTTGCATTTTTTCAAACGATTCTGTACGGCTTACGTTTATTTGAACTGTACTTATATCTGCGACTCTTAAAAACAGAATGCCGTACAAAAATAATGGGACAGAAGTACAGGAATAATTTTCGTTTTCCGAAAAGTTACCTCTATGTACTAGGGTGATACGATACCGTACGGCTTTTCTGAAATTCAATTTTTATATTAACAAGGATGAACTTTTTTGCTATGCCGTACAAATCAATTGGACCATGGGGTGGCAAACGCGAGATGAACCTCCTTCCTAAACCTCTATTAAGGGTGGTGATTTGATATCACATAAAGCTTGATTATTTTAATGCTATTTTATATAATAATAATTTTTATTACCATGCCGTACATTTTAGTTGGTACAAGTGTCTAGAAAATGGAATTTTCTGTCCCAGAATGAGCTTTTTTGAATAAAAAATTATTGTAAGACTTTATTACATTCGAGCAATACTTGATATTGTAATTATTCGAAACCAATAATTCAAAATTAATGGATCTGAAACGCAAAAGGATTTTTCGAAAATTTCTATTATTTGTATTTGTATTATGTCGAAACAGTGCGTAAATAAATTACACTTTATAAAAATTAATATTTATCAAAAGATGAAATAGAAAAGCTGAAAATATTATTTTCTATGTACTTGGAACAAAGATGATTCAGTAAAAAAGAAGAGCATCTTGTTTACTTTCACATTCCCACTAGTATGTCTCGATTCCACCTGAAATTAACTGTAAAAATGTATAAAATATAGTATTTTATAATTTACTGTTTAAGAAATCATCACGCGAAATTGAAAGTTTTTGTTAAATCCATTATAATAGATTATTAATTAATTTATGCATATTCTTTTTATCATATGAATGATGAATTACATTTTTTAAGTTTTCCAAATGTAGTATGTTGTAAAATTAAAAATGTTGGAAAAAACGTTTGCCTAAAAATAAACTTATGAAACATACTAAAATTTTTTACATTGCAAAGACTAATTAAAACATAATTTTTTCATAAAGTTTCCAAATAAGTTAACCCAAAAAAGAAAATTTTGGGTAATTTGTACACATTTTTTATAATTAATTACGTTACATTGTATTTTAAAGTTTAAAAGGGATATATACCAATTTCTTACTTTACTTCAAGAAAAATTCGTCTCTGAAATATATATTTGGTTCTGGTATTTCATTGCGGCCCATCTAAATTGTACGGCATTGTGATTGTTTATCAACTTTTGCTATTTTCAATGATATTTTGCAAACGCCGTACGGTATCTAATGACTGCGGGAGCTAAGTGGCTTTTTCGGACACTCATCGTTACAAGCATTTTCTATGCGCTGATTAATTCTATCGAACTTAAATAACGACAAAATAGACTTCTGGCATATGTCAGCCCGTCGAGTTGGCCATGGTTCATGATATAAAAATCAGTGAAATTATATCATCGTTACAAAGCCAATTTTTTTTGTGTGTACACATTTTATGTTTAGAATGAATAAAATAAGATCACCAGAAAGTGTGGGCCATCAGGGGCGCAACCAGAAAGATCAAAAAGGTAAAAAAACGGAGTTATATTACATCATCGTTACAAACTTTTTAAGGTTGAGCATGTTTATTTAAATGTTTTGAACACAGAAAAAAAATTCCAGAAAGAAACTCCCGTCAGTAAGGCTAGCCAGAAAGAAAATGTTTAGGATTTTTTAAGAAAATTGGATTTTTTTTCGCATATTTCATCTCAGAACTTTAAACTCATCGTTACAAGTTCTGGCTCCTTTTTAAAACGTAAATATAAGCTCCTTTAACAATAGAATGGCCTCCCCGTAAAGTTCTTAGTGTCAACAAAAGTACCATAGGCTCTTAAATATACAGGAATTTAACACTTTCGGCTAACTTGACTCTGTACTGTGCCTCAGATGTATTGTATCATTATTACCTTTCTGACTGCGCCTCCTGACGGCCCATACTTTCTGGCGATCATATTTTATTAATTCTAAACATAAAATGTGTACACACAAAAAAAATGAGCCTTGTAACGATGACATGATTTCACTGATTTTTAAACAGTGTTCGTGACGCTCCTGACAGTAGGTGCCCCGCCAGAAATCGATTTTATGAATCGTTATCATCCATTAAACCATAAAAATATCTCAAAGTTCATAAAACGATGAGCTGCCGAAAAAGCCACCTAGCTCCCGCTCTATAATCTAGTGTCTAAAATCCCAACAATGAAAATGTACGACATGGACACATTTGTATTCTTTTATAGTTAAGGAAACGAAAAACGATGTAAAGTTAAAAATCTATTCATTGTATTAAAAAATAGGAGAGGATTTTTTAATTTGCATAATTTTTAAAAAATTTCATTTGTTTTGCAATTTTCTAATTTCATTATTATCCATTATTTTTTGTACGGCTGCTAAATAAAATAAAAATTCTAACCTCTATTAATCCAAGAAATAAATAGCCGTACAGTATCAAATAAACTTACCCTAGAAAACGTGAGTTTTTCCCTTTCTCGGGGGTGATTTTTTTATTTACATTGATAATACCCATTCTTTTTAGACGGGTCATTTTTTTAAAGATTTTAAATGTCGTATAATATTTTGGAATTGATGCCGTACAGGATCAAATCACCACCCTTAATAGAGGTCTAGAAAGGGGGTTGATCTCGCGTTTGCCACCATGGTCCAACTCCATAGCAAAAAAGTTCATTCTTGTTAATATAAAAATCGAATTTCATAAAAGCCGTACAGTATCGTATCACCCTAGTACATAGATACATAGACGTCACTTTTCGGAAAACGAAAATTATTCCTGTACTTCTGTCCCATTATTTTTGTACGGCATTCTCTTTTTAAGAGTCACAGATATAAATACAGTCCAAATAAACGTAAGCCGTAGAGGATCGTTTGAAAAAATGCAACCCCCGTGGGTTACAATTTTCACTTTTCCGCGGCTTTCCTATGTCCCACCTAAAATGTACGGCATAGGGCTCAAAGTGATTTATTTCTGTAGGACTACAAAAATTATACCTTTTCAAGCGGTATCATATGACCCCCTAAAAATTTAGCATGGGCTTGTGGTCTATTATTGTACTATGCTGTTTTACATATGTTCTAAATTGTAATTAAATATTTTAAGTACAACAGAAGTTATCGTGTTTACAAGAAACGGTATACACATACATTCATATACACGCACACACACACTTACAGGCACAGACATGTTTGAGTTCAGTCTGCTGTGAAACGGATACCTACCTGTACAAATTTTTTTTTCTACGATGATTATTATTATTATTTTTTTAATTTATAATAAATTTATAATAAAGTTAGAATACAGTTAAAAGATATACAATCCATTACTGAATCATAACAGATACGTAAAAAATTAATAGAAACATTATTGTAGAAAATTTAGTCAGCTTTTTGCATATAGCCACTTTTTGATTATGACTAGCCGTTTTCGAGATATGAGCCAAAAACCAAAAACCGGGACCTTCTTCGTGCCTCCCTGCACCCTCCTTACCTCCTATGTTCGGGTACTTTTGGTACGTTTACCTCCTAAATAGTCCAAACACAGCTCGCAAGTCAAAAAATGGGATCTCGCCATTTCCCTCTAGATTTCCTTCTTGAACGTTCATTGACAGGGCTATAAGGCTTCTTCTATAGTAGCCGTTATTAATCAGTTTTAAAAATATCTTTAAAGGAATTCACACTAAACTTCCTCCTCTATTTGGCATCTTGTATTTACTTATTTTTTTTATTGGATGGCCACCCTGTATATTCTTTTTAACTAAAAATATATCAGTTTTTTCCTGGCAATAGCGACAACTACATTCCAAATATTATTTTTCTCCGTTGTTTCCTAATAATTATTTTTAGAGTGATCACCCAGTATATTTTCGCTAAAAATATATCAAGTTTCCTACTCAGTTATATTCCAAATATTATTTTGCACCACCGTTTCTTAATTATTTTTAGAATGAACACCCTGCATATTTTCACTAAAAATACATCCCATTTCTTCATCAAATAGTTTTGTAGATATAACGCCAACAGACAGACATCAGACTAACAGACAGACAGACTGATGCAATTGGAAGATATTTATTTTCATAATCTACATAGTCTGAAAATCCAAAGAAATCTTGGACACTTGGAAGTTTTTCACGATTACGATACTTTTCGCGAATCCGTTGAGCATCATCTGGATATTATTTAATTGTTAGTTGTTCCTCGATGACGCTTGGTTGGAAAATTTTTCATCATAATGAGTCCACAATGTTTCTATGTTTATGGAAAGTACTATTAATGTTATTCCAAATCCTCCAATGTACTGTATGTTAACTTTATCGGTTCTAGATAAAATAAAAGAAGTGAGACTAGCAATTTTCCAAAAAAACCGCTACCCAAGGAATCACTACTTCCACAACCTGATTTTCTATCCAAGTCACTCACAACGAAAAAATGTTGTATGTGGAAATAATTGTTTATGGAACTTTAATAATATAATATTTGAAATCCTCGATGCCAAAAACCCATAAAACGGGGGTAAATTTGGGATAAATATCAATCAAGCAGGTAAGAGTCCATAAAATTGGTATTTAGTATATACAAGAGAAGCTAAGGTCTCAAAAAAATTTTTGGCATTAGCCACCCCCATTACCACCCCCACCCCCTTATTAAAGGGGATGAAAAAAAATTGTGATTTAGTGTATGTACAGGAACCAGAAACCTCAAAATATTTTTTTACTTCATCCCCCCCCCACTATCCCTCCCCCCCCCCCTCGCCCCACTACCGATGTGGGGTATCGTTTTATGGGTTTTTGGGGTAGAGGATTTCAAATATTATATTATTAAAGTTCCATAAACAATTATTTTCACATACAAAGTTTTTTCGTTGTGAGTGACTTGGATAGAGAATCTGGATGTGGAAGTAGTGATTCCTTGGGCAGCGGTTTTTTAGGTTTACCACTCTGTATATTTATCACTAAAAGTAGAGTAGTATATTTGCACTAAAAGTACAAGTTTCTTCCTCGACAGTTGTGTTAACTACATGACAAATATCCTCCTTCATATTTTTTTCATTAATTACTTTCTATAGACTGTCCACCCTGCATATTTTTCAATAAATCTATATCTTATATAGTCCAGTCGAATTAGACATCTTAAAAAATTTTGCGTACTGCGAACTTTTTTTTGTAGAAGTTGTTTAAGAGGGCATAATAAGCAAGCACAGAAAACTACACCCTACTACACCATGTGCGTCCCTTATTTTTAGGGGTTGAAACTTTGAAATTTTACTTATGTGTCTATATCTGTTTCCCTATTGCCCGTAGGGCTCTTTACCAAGTTACACTTTTTGAAGATTCATCCCTCCTCTACATAATATATATATATTACACATTTGCCGTAGGAGAAACGGTTTTGGCTGTACGAGGCCGGAAAGGTCGCGCTGTCCGAATTTGGGGGGTCTTCTGTAGAGGACAAACGGCTATTATTTTCAATCTACAATACTACACATACTAATGCCCTTAAGGAGGGATGATGATTTGTGAAAAAACTTTCATCGGATACCAGGCGGTTTTCATGATACGGGATGTTGAAATTTTGAACCTACTTTTTTTCGTTCATTTTTCTTTCATGCATGTACGACCCTAATATAAGAAAATTTACGTTGGTTTCATTTTAATACAATCGTTGGTTTAGGAGCTAGACAGCAAAATATGCCAAAAATGGCTATTTTGGTATTGTTGCATTAAAAAAAACCAAAACCAGTATAATTCTGGTAAATGTCTTTGTTTATCCTAAAAGCCCAATTCATTGCGCATAGGAAATGTGTTTTTGTATTTAAGTAGGACAACACTTATTGTGTAATAACGATTTGTGTCATGTGTTCTCCAGTCTCCTTTTTCACAATTTTTTTTGCGGCCTTATGGTTCATAGTAGGGCAGAAAGCATTATACACGTAGACAGGGCACATAATAGGGTGTTAAAATGCGTCTCTTGTTAAAATGCGATAGGACGTACCGTTTTCGAATAAAACGCACTTGTTTGGTTCTGTTTGCTTTGAGTTTTCATTGTGTTCTGAATTGTGATCTGATAAATAAATTCTACATTTTGGTGTTTTCTTTCTTAGGAGTTTGTTTTTTAAATCATTTTTCGATGAAATGGACATATAATAGCTGTTTCTCGAGGAAGGTAAAATTACTGTGAATTTTGTTATAGACACAAAATAAGTTACAATGATGATTCGAGACAAGCGTGAACCTTCAAATAGGGGAGTGAGAACCCCCTATTCCGTCCGAGTCCCTTCATTTTTTCATTAGCAATGTCCCCCATAAACAGAAAAGGCAAGAAACGACACATAGTTTTATTTTTTCGTAGTCAGCGGTGAGTATTTAATCAGTCGATGAAAAGTGTGATCTGAAATAATTTTTTGCAAACAAGTGCGTTTTACTCGAAAACGGTACGTCCTATCGCATTTTAACAAGAGATCCATTTTAACACCCTAATATGTGCCCTGTTCAGGTGTACATTGCTTTCTGCCCTACTATGAACCATAAGACCGCAAAAAAAATTGTGAGAAAGGAGACTGGAGAACACATGACATAAATCGTTATTACTCAATAAGTGTTGATCTTATTTAAACACAAAAACACATTTTCTATGCGCAATGAATTGGACTTTTAGGATAAACAAAAACACTTACCAGAATTATACTGGTCTTGGTTTTTGTAACGCAACAATACCAATATAGCCATTTTTGGCATATTTTGCTGTCTAGCTCCTAAACCAACGAATGTATTAAAATGAAACCAACGTAAATTTTCTTATATCAGGGTCGTACATACATGAAAAAAAAATGAGCGAAAAAAAGTAGGTTCACTCAACATCCCGTATCATGGAAACCGCGCGGTATTCGATGAAAGTTTTTTCAGAAATTCCATCCCTCCTTCAGGGCATTAGTATGTGTAGTATTGTAGATTGGAAATAATAGCCGTTTGTCCTGTACAGAAGACTCCCAAATTCGGACAGCGCGACCTTTCCGGCCTCGTACAGCCAAAACCGTTTGTCCTACGGCAAATGTGTAATATATATATATATATATATATATATATATATATATATATATATATATATATATATATATATATATATATATATATATATATATATATTATGTAGAGGAAGGATGAATCTTCAAAAAGTGTAACTTGATAAAGAGCCCTACGGGCAATAGGGAAAAAGATATGGGCACGTAAGTAAAATATCAAAGTTTCTACCCCTAAAAATAAGGGACGCACATGGTGTAGCAGGGTGTAGTTTTCTGTGCTTGCTTATTATGCCCTCTTAAACAACTTCCAAAAAAAAAGTCCGCAGTACGCAAAATTTTTTATTATGTCTAATTCGACTGGAGTAATATGATATCTAAGCCAATTTTCTAAAAAACACTAATTTGGTGATTGTATTATTTCTATCACTATTTCCTCTAAAATATAACTTGTATGATACATAGTCAAGTAAAAAACTTCAAAACTTACTCATGGAAAAAAGTTTTTTTTTGTTTCTGGCGAGAATCTTAACTAGAACTGTTTCACAGCTAAAAATGCCTTAAGGGACATTTAGGGCCGGTTGTACGAACTAAGTTGAGCCAAGTTCAGCTTGAACCAAGATCAAAAGCCAAGGTTATGATTGTTACAATAACCGTAACCATGGCTTTTAATGTTGGTTCAAGCTGAACTTGGCTCAACTTAGTTCGTACAACTGGTCCTTAGAGTTATTAAATTGTCAAAAATGTTTTTTTTTTTTCATTAACATTTAGAACTATTTGTTCCTGAAATACTGTAGATTGAAGTATTAGCAAATATTTCTAATTTTTACTTAATTTAAGTACGAAATTCAATAGATCTCTAATCATGACTTTCTTCTAGGTGTGACCCCTGGAGAAATCCTATTTTCCCACGTTGTCACCCAATTCGTCGTCATGTGCGGCCAAACAGCTCTGGTGCTCATCTTCATGATCTTGGTCTTCAAAGTGGAATGCAAAGGAGACATTTTCCTGGTAATAGTCATAACAATCCTCCAGGGACTGTGTGGTATGTGCTTCGGTTTTGTCATCTCCGCCATTTGCGAGTTGGAGCGAAATGCTATACAACTGGCGCTGGGTAGCTTTTACCCCACGCTGCTGCTCAGCGGGGTAATATGGCCAATAGAAGGTATGCCTACGGTCTTGAGGTACATCTCGACGTTTCTACCTCTGACACTGGCGACGACGTCGTTGAGGGCGATGATGACAAGGGGATGGTCTTTGTGGGAGTCCGATGTATATTATGGTTTTATTTCAACGATAGTCTGGATAATTCTCTTCCTGACAATAAGTTTAGTAGTGCTCAAACTCAAGAGGGGTTGAAGTTTTAGATTACCACTTAAGAAAGACATTAATTGTCCCACTTTGGGGATATTTTGTACCTATATATATCATAATGAATGTTTAAATGCAATAATTTTATTTATGTTTTGGCATGGTACAAAAATTTCAAAAAATCCACTTCATGTACACGAAACGTTTACATGGTTATAGTCATTTTATTTATATTAGACCTTGCCCTAATAATACCATAATTGTATGTTTTAGGATTACGATTAAATTAATTTTGTAATTTTACTATTTTTATATTTTTGCATCTGTCTTTATGAACTAAGTCTCTTTTATTTGTACCACTAGAAGTTTTAAAACCTACTTAGGAGAGATAGGAAGACGTTTACACAACACGAAATCTGATATATACCTAGATGGCTACATTTAGCCAAAGTTGATACTTCAAAGAAAAATTAGAAGTTAGTTCATCAAGACATATTGCATACTCTTTAAAAGTGCTCAAATGTTAATTTTTATATAGATGGTATTGTGATGTATGTTTGTTATATAGTAAATAAAAGATAGAAAGAGATTTTATTTGTTTACAATCTATTTCAAGCGCCACTATTTCCTCTAAAATATAACTTGTATGATACATTCTAGTAAAGTAAAAACTTTCAAATTCATTTAAAATAATATTTTTCTAGCTGACTACACCTGATTTCTACAGATATGCAAAATCCAGCTCAAATTATAAATATACAGTCCTATATAGTTGACACTATTTTAAGGATCTATACTAAGCCCTCTAATATTTCCAATTTACTTTAAGGATATTTCAAAGATATTTAAAAGTTCCTATGTATAAACCTAAATTTGGATGATTCTATTATTATGAACTGAATATTTATGAAAATTTACAGCATAATAAATGAAATAAGTGCATACATCCATTGCAGTGGACTAATAGGTACCCACACACGAAGCGATATTTTGAGCGACTTAGTATGCAGAAGACTAAGTGTCTTTCTATTTGGAAATCACGTTTGTGCTGAGCGACGGACCCGGTCGGTAAATACGTCGTCGGTGTAGGAACAGGTCGCTACAAGTTAAAAAAACTAACGCAAGGATCCAGTCTGTAGCGCTCGTCGTTTGATCTTAGTTTAAATAAATTTTGTTTGTGGTGTAATAATTATTATGGCGTGGACAAAAGAAATAGTAACAGAGTTTGTAGAACTATATAGAGAACGACCATGTTTGTGGAAAATTAAATACCCAGATTATATAAATAAGAATTTGAAAAGAGAAGCATATGAAGATTTGATAAAATTTTTAAAAAGCAAAAATTAGAATGATGTAACTATAAAAGATGTTAAAACTAAAATACAAAATATGAGAAATGCTTTTAGGAGAGAATGTAAAAAAATTGAAAATTCTAATTTTCTGTTCCTTCTTCTCTTATCTCTGATTTTTAAAATACATAAACCCATGAGAGCAATTTTTTTGTCCATTTTGTACTAACGCAGATTCACCGACTAAAGGGGTATTTTAGACCAGCTTAAAATACGAAGTCGCACTACCCAGTATGTCGAAATTTAAAATATCTGCCAACTAATTGGGGGACAGCGTAGGTGCAGGAACCAATCGTTTGACAAATCGCGGACTAAGTATGTTCGTGTGTAGACACGACAAATCAGATCGCTCACAGACCAAGTCGGCGGATCTGGTATGGCAGTTCTGGTCGGTCGACACCGTCGGCCGACTATATCGCTTCGTGTGTGGGTAGCTAATGCCTATATAGGAATTATAAATTCATAAAGAGTATGAGCAGGTAGCAATGTAAAAAGGGCCCCCACACCTACCGAACTAAAATGGCTTCCATAAAATGTCTCGTATGGTGACTGTCTTGTGTACAAAGTTTTAAGCTCGTGGAAAAAAAAATAATTTACCCCTAAATGTTTTATTTTTTTTTCTCAGCTCCTATTTGATGGATCGCTTTGTAATTTGGCACAAATAATATTAGTGTTAGGAGAGTTTATTTTAAAAAATATTACTCTTCAGGATGATTTTATGCATTAAAAAAAAAATTAATACATTTTTTCAATGGCCTGAAGGGTGACTACCCTGTTTGACATATTTTGGTATATTATGTATTTAACATATAACAGTTACAGTTTTATTAACGCGGTGGATCAGGATAAAAATAAATAAAAATTATCTGAACTTGCAATATTACGAGTATATTATTTAATATTTAGATAGGTAATCATATAATTCATTCAGACAAGAGTAACTGAGTGATGCCGAAATTGGACCCATATTGCGAGCAAAGGAAAAAGGAATCCGACCAGAATGAAAGGATGTCTCAAACAAAGGAGTAGGATTGAAGGCTTTGTGGTCGCAATGGGATTCACTTAGAGCATTAGACGGGCTTTTATTATTATTACATATGAACATTTATAAGACTTATTTTATTAACCATTAGGAACATGATAACTCATAAAAAACAAAATAATTTGTCCAAGTCACTTTCCTCTTCCAACTGTGGCCGTCAAGAAAGTTTTATTGGTTGATTCGATTATAGTACCTCCATTTTTTTTACATATTATACATTGTTACTGTTTTTGCGTTTTAAATTAAGTGAGCTGATTTTTCTCTCAGAACTATTGCTATCAGTTGTAGAACTTTCCATTTCGTGCATAACACTAACTACTATCTAAGTTTTTTAAAAAGGGAAAAATTAAGTATTAGATACAATACAATAACATAAGAAAACCACGAGTACGATAGACCGCGGGGTGTCTTTGAAGGCAGCTTCTACTTCGAGGGCACGCACCAAAGCCTCGATAATACTTTGATACCGTGATATTCTAACAATTCGCCCGACCTCTTCGGCCCTGATGCCATCTAAAAAGGCTCCCACGGCTAGTTGTTCCTGAAATTCTCTTGGTGCACTCGGATATGCCAGGTGTGCCAGGCTCTCTATCGCAGCTTCGATAGAGCTGTAAGCTTTTCCCAACCTTTTGCGTTATTGATTTTAGCTGAACCTGGTATACTTGGGCAAGGTGTTGGTCGCCATATCTCAAGTCTAATGCAGCTTCCAAGACTTTGAAGTCCCTTTGTTTCTTCACCGGGATGGTCTGAAGTAACTCTGAGGCTTGGACCCTTAGCGCTAGAACTAATGCCATAGCCTTTTCCTCGTTATCCCAGTTATTCGCACTTGCAGCCGCCTCAAATTGTCTCTTGTACGTTGTGTATGAGCTTTGGCCGTCAAATGAGGGAGGTTTTAAACGAGGACCTGATGAGGCTACCAGCTGGCCTCCTTTCTCTCTCAATTGTCGTTTAAGGCGCTCCACTTCTCCTTCGGCTTCACTCATCTTTTCTTTGATGTCGCTTTCTTCCCCTTTGACTTGACTGACTTCTGTCTTGACCACACTTACTTTATCTTCGACTTTGTTTATCTCTTCTTTGATTTCGTTAGTGATTGAATTCATAGCGTCTTGTTGGATTTTCATTTGATCGCTCCGGATTTTGCTCAGTTCTTCCTGGCGTCTTTCTCGTTCTTCTTTCTCCTCTTGACGTCTTATTTCCTGGTCTTCCAAATTTCCTTCGATTCGTGTCTTTCTTCTTGACGCCGCCTTTCTTCCTCTTGACGTCTTCTTTCTTGCTCTTCTTTTTCTTCTTGACGTCGCTTTTCTTGTTCTTATTTTTCTTTGCGATGTCTTATTGGAAGTGAAATAACTAAACATGAATGAATTATATGATTACCTATCTAAATATTAAATAATATACTCGTAATATTGCAAGGTCAGATAATTTTTATTTATTTTTATCCTGTTCCACCGCATTAATAAAAGTGTAACTGTTATATATTATAGTTATAGTTTAAATACATATTATATCAAAATATGGTAATAGTGTCAAACAGGCTAGCCACCCTTCAGGATATTGAAAAAAATATATTAATTTTTTTTAATGCATAAAATCATCGTAGAAGAGTAATATTTTTTAAAATAAACTATCCTAACACTAATATTATTTGTGCCAATTACAAAGCGATCCATCAAATAGGCGGTGAGAAAAAAAATAAAGCATTTAGGGATAAATTTTTTTTTTTTCCACCTCATGCAGAATCCACGAGCTTAAAATTTTGTACACAAGACAGTCAGCATACGAGGCATCTTATGGAAGCCATTTTAGTTCGGTAGGTGCGGAGGCACTTTTTACATTGCTACCCGCTCATACTCTTTAACTTAACATTTTTGTACATTTTGTACTTAATCTCGAGTTTAAATGCTACAAGGTTTCTGACAGAAAAGATATAGTATTAATATTACAAAAAAATCTGTGGTGACTGAAATAACTTAAAATAAGCATACTACAACTTAAATATACAAGACAGAAGGCAGGTAGACATCATCTACACTAATGACGTCAATTAACATGAGTTTGCATTGCTATTTTGATAGACCATGTTCTCAATTTGTGTAATATTGAGGTTTAAAATCAAATTTATACCGCCAAACTTCAGGTATTTTATCAGTTTTGGAACTTACTCCATCTTTATATCTATTTTGCATAAGTAAATGACATTAAAGTATATCGTAGGACATGGCAACTCTTTCTGTTTGTATATCTTGTTTTTATAAGAATTCTAGACTGATGCTTGGATACCGAATCAGGACTGACATCTTCATTAAATTTTGTGCACAGACAATACAATTGGGAGGGTCAAATGAGCAAAAATTGCAATTTTTTTAGCAGGCAATAAAAAGTTTCAGTTTTACTCAGAAAACTCGCGTATTCATGGAGTCGTTTTTGCGAGCAAAAAAATATATTTTTGAGAATAAAAACAAGGAATTCTAGTCATGATACTATGAAAGAGGAGATACGATACGAGTACCAGCTTAAAGCTGGTGTGCGTATGACGTCACTCACTAGTCAAATCGAGTTAGCCGCCGTTACTTATCCGGACACTTTTCGGCGATTTACCTCTAATGCTTCATAGAAGAAACAATAGGTTTATTAAAATTGTGTCTTTATATTTCCACCTATTATTGGTAAATATCGTTGAGTAAAAGATACATCTTTCACTCAATGGTAAATCTGTAATCATGTCGAAAAAAGTTGGCATCAAGTTAAAGTGAGTTAAATACCAATTTTACGTTCAATGTCTAATTGCTTCTAATTCTTCCACCGTCCTCGGCCTAGTCTCGTCTGCGAGGACGATCCGAATTTAATCTGTGATTTACACGAAAACTGCTAATCTTAGAAAAAACTGATAAATAAAAGAGTTGTCTCTGTCATTTATCTTCATTTCTTCTCGATATACTTAGTATCTGTTTCAAGAGAGAAAATATTTTCCTCTCCTTTGTAAATTCTCACATTTTATCGACACAGCCTTAGAAAAACTCTATATTCTCCAAATGAATTAAGATTTAACCTTCATGTTAACGCATTTAGGCCAGGCACTTTGGCCAAAAAAGGTGGTGTAGACGAAATAATTGTCGGAAAGCTGGAAATCATTTTAATCTCTTTATTTGCATGTAAAAGGATTTTTTTGAAGTTTGCACCAATTTTCGGGTTGTGCTGTACAAGGGGTGTCCCAAAAACCTCTACATTTTCTGATTTTTTTCAGTTTTTCACTAATAACTCCTAAAGGATGCACTTCTAAAAAAATTTTACTCTCTTATAAAGTAAAGTACACAAAATTCTACATCCAATGAGCACAACATATTAGAAATTAAGTCAAGTGGTATGGACGATATGCATGTTCAAAAAACAACCATGTTTTAATTTTTAAAGGAAAAATCATATATTGGACTTTTAAACCTTATTTCCATTACGTAATAGTTATTTACGTAACCAGTTATGAAAAGAGTAATTTTACATGACGAATGTAATATTTGTCAAAACGAGCGAGCGAAGCGGGCGAGTTTTGCAAATTACATTGGCTCCATACCCACCATCTTTATTTGATGAATAAGGAATGATGAGGAAATCACGTAAATCTATTTTCTATGATTTGTTTGATCCAGTGGATACTCCGTCAAACATCGAAAGTGCTCTCTATGTGATTGACGGTGGATTCCTATTTCATCGAGTGCCGTGGGAGTTGAGAGAAAGGTTCTCTTCAGTTCTCAACAAATACGTAGATTATGTCAAAAAATACTTTGTGGCGCGATCAATCATAGTACTTGATGGCTAACCAGACGACCCTACAAAGAAAAGTACAAAATTTGCAGAGCGCCTTAGAAGGAACAAGTCTATAGCAGCCAACGTTGAATTTGACGAAACAATTTTTTTGAAAATTTCAAAAGATAAATTTCTCTCGAATGAAGGGAAGAAAAAACGATTCATCTCATTGCTGATTAGGAAATTTGCAGATGAAAACATCGCCGTCAAACAAGCTGCAGAGGATGCCGACACAACCATTGTTAGAAGGGCTACAGAAAATTCTACACACTCCGAATGTCTAATTGTGATAGGAGAAGATATAGATCTTAAAGTACTTATTACTACATTAGCTCCTAATAGTGATCGGTTGTTTGTCATGAAGCCTGGAAAAGGAAAGCCAGAGACCTTTTTCTATTCCCCGACAGACTTTAGAATGTCAAATAAAGTGAAGGAAAATATATTATTCCTTCACGCGTTCAGCGGATGCGATTCAACATCGGTCGTTTTCAGACAGAGGAAGATGATATTTGTAAAGGTACTCGACAAAGATGCGGAGGTACAAACGACGGTCGAGATATTCAAAAACCTTGACGCGACTACAGATGAAATTGGTGCTGCTGGCGAAAAAGTAATTACTGCTTTGTATGCCGGATCGCTTCTTCAATCTTGATCTCTGAATGAAACACGCTTTAAACTGTTCACCAAATCCTTAGTACAGAATAATTTGTGGAAGGGTCATTTGACGGACCCAGTTCACTGGGGTTGGAAGGTCACTAAGCATGGGCTACTTCCAGTGCCATCAACAGCCGAACGAGCCTCGCAGGAACTACTCAATAACACTGCGTGCAAATGCTTAAAGGGGTGCCGAAATGCTTGTGGTTGCAGGAAGCAAGGAATGAAATGTTCTCCAATATGCTATAATTGCATAGGTGTGTCCTGTACCAATACACCAAATGAAATTGATGACGATCCAAACTTCAATGACGACGAAGTAATACTACCTGACGATGATGACGAATGAGAAGACCTGGATGATGAGGACCATAAATTGGACCAATTGCTTAACTCAGCTTCTACTTCCAAACGTAGCAAACTTAATTGATGTTGTATTTACATAATTTTGTATACTCTACTTTATTTGTTAATTACCCACACATCAAAATTTACCATCAAAGCATTTTGTACTTTCAGTCGATTTTTAACGTTTTAATTACATATTTATAATCACAATGTGCGCTTTTATTTTAAAATCAAGGAATTCACCACCAAGTATTGACCAGTTAACTTTGATACACGATATAATATTATAGGATGTTCACATATTACATTATATATTTCATATATTACATTTTACGTTGCGAATATATGTAAAAAACACATTTTTTTCTTAAATGAAAACTATCGTCGTTTCTTGACTTCGCACATCTTCCTAACGACTCTTCACATTTTAAAGTATATGTATCCATTCGACGTAGAATTTTATGTACTTTAATTTATAAGAGAATAAAATTTTCCGAGAAATGCATAATTTAGCAGTTATTGGTAAAAAACTGAAAAAAGTCCTAAAATACCGAGGTTTTTGGGACGCCCGTCATACAGCACAATCAGAAATTTGGTGCAAACTTTAAAGATACACCTGGAGGATTTCTTGAAAATCGCGTCGGAAGGTCGCGGAAACCGTGGATTCGCAATTAACTCAGTTTTCATGGCACAAACGGGAACAACACCTATTATAAAAGTTGTATATCTGTAAATTCTCTACCTTAAAGGTCCTATACATTTTCGTACGCCTAACCGTTTTGGAGATATGATGCGGACTAAGTGAAAAATGCATTTGGTTCCGCTAAACCTCTTTCGCACCACATATTTCGCAATTATCTTGCTCTCTATGCCTCAGAATGAAAATTAAATATTGCTGTTATAGAGCTCGGTGATCTTGATTCTCTACTAGAATGTCTTATACATTTTATTTATATTTATTTACAATGAATAAGTCAAAAAATGCATTCGTTTCCGTACCACCCCAGAGGTAGAATGCTCGGCGTGCTTTTTTTTACATGGTTCTTCAGGAGGCCTAATCCATGCCGGATCTTAAATTAGTCAATATTTCTGACTCCTTCGATATCTGAAACGTTATCGTCCAATGACAAATCGTTGTCATTACCAAGATTCTACGTCGTCCATTTCGTCATTCATAGCAATTATAATAATAATAATTCTTTATTCTCAATTATTTGTATAAAGGAAAAAATAATACAAGTAATTGTATATAACGTCATTAGACAACATATATGTGTATAATACACATAAAACAAAACAAACACAGTTAAAGGCAACTTAAGTTTAACGTTAATTAAAGAAAAATTCTTCAAGAGTGTAACAGTTTTTATCGACAAGTAAGGTTTTGAGCCTTTTTTTGAAAATGTTTTGAGAATTTTTTATCTCAGTTGGCAAAGCATTGAATATTTTGCAACCGTTAAAATAAATACTTTTTTGATACCGTGCTGTCGAATGTTGATCAGGTATAAGATTATTTTTAAATCTTGTGGAGTAACTGTGGCCAGATATTTTTGAAATGTTTGCAAATTTTTATAAACAAAGCAGCCCAGTTCATAAATATATGTACCAATTAGTGTTAAAATTTTTAAATCTTTGAATGCTGTTCTGCAGGATTCTCTTTTTGACACCTTAGTTAATATTCGCAGTGCATATTTTTGTAGGGTAAAGACACGTTGAGAGTAACTACTTATTCCCCAATTAATGATACCATATCGCATCTGAGAGTGAAAGTTTCCATAATAAAGACTAATTACGATATTTTGACTACAGTGGTTTACTAGAGTGATCGCAACGCATAGCAACAAGTGCGTAGTTTATTACACAATTCATCAATGTGAATAGGTGCGTTATTCAAACAGGAGTGACCGTGGCAATGGCCACAAGCTGTTGAACAATTCAGTCCTACTTTCCTACAGCTACATTTTCCTACACAACCCTTCGTAGAGTTGTAAAAAATTGAATTCAACAATACGTCTGGTGCTGGTGGTAACTGCGTTGGTACTGGCTGCAAAATATCATTCTTCCTAATCCAGCCCCACTGTTCAGGATCAATATCTTTTCCCAACCAGGTTTGAACTTGATAATATACTCTAGGCATAGAAAGCAAGATAATTGCGAAATATGTGGTGCGAAAGAGGTTTAGCGGAACTAAATGCATTTATCACTTATAGTACAGTAACTAGAGGTTTTAACTTCGGAATAATCTCATATTGAAAGGATTTCGTTCATTTTTGGCAATATAATAGTAAATACTTCACAGAAAAGTTTCTATATTGTGCGGGGGCTTGCTAATTTATAGGGGGTGGATGCCACCCCCTCTCAGGAGGTGGCACTTAAATATAATCAAATTTTAGAAGAAAAGGTTCCATGCAATTTTTCACATAAATTGATAGTTTTTAAGTTATAACGACTTCAAAATTGCGATTTTAGCTTTAAAAAAAAGATATTTCCAAACGGCTTTCGTCAAGTATCTCGAAAAGTATTACTTTATCGAAAAAATGTTACAGACCAATTACAGAAAGTACAAACTGGGAATTAATTATATTTTTTGTTTATTGATGTAGGATTAATAATTTCGGAGATATTTCAGTTTATATTTGGTATCCAAGTGTTTCAAAATTACCTTTAAAGGTTAAAATGCATTTTGTTCTTTAAATGAGCGAAAAAATTTGAGCATCTAGGTAATGCTACATCTTAACGAAAAACTGTATTTAAGATAATTTTTTTAAACCACTGGCTAATTAGAGTAAGAAAATGGCGTCCTTTTTATATAAAAAAATATAAATACGCACATTTTTCCGTCATAACTTCTTTATTTCTTATGCTACAGGAACGAGTAAAACATAATTTGAAAGTCTAATTAATTGCCTTTAATTTCATTTCTTAGCATGCGTGACGTAGGTGTCACAATTTCTGAGATATTTAACATTTAAACTGCATTTTTCGTCTTATAAACGTTCGGACGCCATTTGTAAACTTTCATATCTCCGAAACTATTAAATCTATGAAATAAATAAACAAGGGAAATTCATTATCAGTTTATGAGCTTTATTTTTGGTCTCTACCCATTTTTCAATAAAACTAATATTTATTGAGATATTTGGAAAAGGAAAAAAAAATTACGTTTTATCGAAAATACCTTTATAATTTAAACTGTATTTTTTTCTAAAGCAAGTGCTGTATACAAACCAAAAAATTTGAGCATCTACGTCATGCTATATATTAATTACAAACAGTGTTTGAAATTTTTTTAATTACTGGCTAATCACAGTAATAAAATGGCGACGTTGTTATTAAAAAAATGTGTAGACGTAAGGTAAGTATACTAGTTATTGACCATTTCTCTCTTTGTGTCTAAAAAATAAGAGTTTTTTTCAAAGGAAGTGTATTTTTTAATGACACGTGGTGACTTCTAGGGGTTTCTATTAACATTGAAAGTGGTACCTTATCTATAAAGAAGATAACGTATTTATTACGAATATTATTTGGCGGCATTCACAGTCTTTACTTAGTTGGAACTAGTTATGTTATGTTTGTGTTAAGCTTGGCACTGCAGTAAAAGTAAGTATTTATTTACTTTTAATCATAATTATACAAAACTAACTTATTTGCATGGTTTATAAGTTTGCAAATTATCATATTGTTCGGGTAAAATGCGAATTTTTTGCTTAAAGTAATTAATTTAACTCTAGTCAATTACTGGTACAGAAAAATAAAGACATATTCAGTTATCGACCAGTTGCTCAATAATAGGGGCAAAGTAATCAATTCAGCTACGCTGCATAAAAAAATTATTAATGGATGTAACAGCAGAATTTTTATTGAGTGCTTGCTGGGCTTGATTAAACATTTAGCAGACTAGTTATTGACCTACCAGTTTTTTTACAATTGAGGCAATATTAATTGATTTAACTTGCAGTCAATAATTGGTGCAACAATTGGTCAAAACTAGAAACCAAACAGTCAGAAATTGGTAATAGGTAAATTTTTTAAATTTTTTCCAGTAAATTGGAAGCAATGGACCATTGAGAGCTCTTTTTCATATAAAAAGATACCTATTGATTCTATAAATTTTGTTCGATCAGCAATTTACGAATTCAGAAAAAAAAACACAAAAATCAATTACTGGTACAAATAATAGACAAAAACTGGTGCAAGTAAACCTTTAATCTGTTTTTTCTAGAATTGGATCAACAAAAAAGCTTCAATATAGCGAGCAGGAATTGCAGAATGTACTCTTGCCAATGGAAAATGGTTGGTCGTACAACAAGGCGAGTAAAGCTTTCAAAATTCCTAAAGCAACTCTTATTTACAAGCACCACGGGAAAACTCCGATGCCAAGAAAAATGGGTCCAGCCACTACCTTCTAATAAAAAATTTGAAGAGAGAAAACCGCTTCACAGAGAACAGAGCCAGACGAAGGTGGTATGAGTTATTCCAAAATAAGCATTTCGAGTTAACAGTAAGAGTATCCCAAAATTAACTCGTGCAAGAGGGGGCAATTCGACACTGGTTCTCTGAAGTCTCTGGGTAAAAGCAGCAAGAAACCAAAAATAGTAGCAGAGAATAAATTTGCTGACGATTTGTCTTGGAACTCATCAAGTTTTGGATCAGAAGAAAATGATAATGAAGACCTAGCACAACACGGAATACAATATGATGGATATGTTATTGTGAAATATTAGGATAATTTTTTACCCTGGTTTAGCATTAGAAACAAAGAAAAAAATAATGCAGTAGAAGTTGTCAAAATAAAACAAAATGATGCAAAGCGGGCTTAACTGAAAGTGGCCTGCCCCACGGGTCTGCCCAGATATTTTATGGTATAATCGGAAGATATGATTCAAAATATTGTGGAACCGCTGGCTGTAAATAAAAGGGGAAGCTACTACATCAAAGAAATTACTAAATATCGCTAAATGAAGGTTCATAACTCGAATGAACCAAAGATTTTGGCGCCAAATTTTATAGTAGCTATAAGTACATTTTAATGTACACTTAATATTACATTGTACTTTGTGAGTTTTTAATATAATTTAAAAAAAAAATGTAAATTTATTTCATGAGCAATCACTGGTGCACAAACTAGTCAATGACTAGATCTTTTAATATTTATGGTGGTCAATGACTGGTGCAATTTGTAAGAATTTGATTAGAACTACAAAATAAATATTCTTATGATTTATAAAGTAAAGCAATTTATTTTCTTATATACGTGAATGTGTGATCTAACCCTGGATAAATAAGAAGTTAATTTTTGGAAAACCGTTCTGAAATTATCGCGTTCTGAAGTTTGGAATCACTGTTAAGTGGTCAATAACTAGTACACTTACCTTACATTGCTTCGGTCGTAACTTCTTTGTTTTTTATGCTACAGAAACAAGTAAAAAAATAGTTGAAAGCTTAATTAATAACCTATTATTCTACCTATTAGCACCCTTGACGTAGGTGTAACAGTTTCTGAGATATTTAACTCTCACTCTAAATAATTCTCTTATGAACATTTGGATGCCAAATGTGGACTTAAATATCTCCGAAATTATTAATTCTACATCAATAAACAAAAAATATAATTAATTCCCAGTTTGTACTTTTTGTAATTAGTCTGTAATATTTTTTCGATAAAGCAATACTTGACGAAAGCCGTTTGGAAATACCTTTTTTTTAAGCTAAAATCGCAATTTTGAAGTCGTTATAACTTAAAAACTATCAATTTATGTGAAAAATTGAATAGAACTTTCTCTTCTTAAAATTTGATTCTACTTCAGCTCCAATAAATATATGTATTTTTTAAGTACCACCCCCTGAGAGGGGGTGGTACTTAAAAACCCCCTATAGATTAGGAAGCCCCCGCACAATATAGAAACTTTTCTGTGAAGCATTTACTATTATACTGCCAAAAATGAACGAAATCCGTTCAATATGACATTATTCCGAAGTTTTGCATATTTTTTACTTCTAGGTACTGTACTATTAGTCCGCGTGATATCTCCAAAACAGTTAGGCGTACGAAAAAAATGTATAGCACCTTAAAGGTAGAGAATTCATAGATGTACAACTTTTATAATAGGTGTTGTTCCCGTTTGAGTCATAAAAACTGAGTTAATCGCGAATCCGCGGTTCTCGCGACCTTCCGACGCGATTTTCAAGAAATCCTCCAGGTGTATCGTGGCGTAACTACCAACTGTTATTCAAGACGTACAAATAAACACAATAGAAAATTTTTTTTCGTAGGGCACGAATTTAGCACAGAGGTCAATTTTACAACTAATTCGTCTGGAGTATTAGACAAGCCATAGTTTTCAGAGTTGTCAAGATATAGGTCTTAAAGCACCCCGCACATTTCTTATGGGAAGTGGCCCTTGGTGAAAAGGGCTGAAATTAAAATATGTTGTTCCTCTTGACCTGTACATCAAAAGTTCTCATGAGCACAAAGTCTGAAAATGGACAGTTTTCGAGATACAAGGGAGGGATAATCCTGTAGCTTTTATCGTTGATGAAGCGACAGAAATTAACGTGTTGACTTTTGTAGAAGTGAGTCCTACTGCTTCTACTAGAGAAATTGGCCACGAGATACAAATTAGTGATGAATCAGCAAGAAAGATCTTGCAGTTTCTGAACAAATGTATTTCCAACAAGATGGGGCTCCGCCTGATAATGCCGCTCGGGTTATGGTCCATTTAGTGAACCGGTATAATGGGCGAATAATTGCAACATATGGACCTGTACGTTGGCCTGCCCGCTCACAAGATCTAAGCATTTTAGATTTTCCTGTGTGACGGTATGTGAAAGAACGAGTTTTTTATACACCCCCTTAAACACTTAAAATTTTACACCATCGTTTCCGCGAAGTTTTTGCAAGTATATATAACTCCTGCTAGGTTACGAAATGTTATGTGAAACACTATTGACCGAGCCAATGCCAAGAAGGAGGACTTTGAACATTTGCTACCATTTAATTAATCTTTTGATGTTTTTTATTGTTAAAATGAATAATTTCGGACAGCACACTTCTTTTATTTGCAACGTTGTTTTATTGACAAAGTGAATGTTTTGAATTTACTTTTATTCAATTTCCCCAGCATATTTACTTGATAAGCGTATTTTTTCGATATTTTAATTATTATCCACCAAAGAACTTGGGTATTTGGGTTAATATCAAACCGATTTTCGATTTGAAGGTATTAATGGAAAATTGGCATGTAACTACTGGGTGTCTAAAAAATGTTGCCATTGAAAAAATGAGTAGGACGAACAGGATTGATTTACTTTACTCCACGGTACAAAAACTTCAACATTTTCCACGATATATGGGAATTTGTGGACATTATATCGAGGTAATTTCCACCCCAATATGGGATGGGTGATTACTGGTCATATCTAAAAGTGGCGCTTGAAGTCACTTCGTCGAAAAATACACGGAAATATTATGGCGCGTTCAGGAATCAGAAAATTATTTTTGTCTGTGGAGCTGTGTTGTCTGTGGCTGGGAAATACGACATACTTACTGTGTCTACTGTCCAACTTTTAGTACAGTCAATACACTTGTTTTGTCAAACAATTTTAATAATATCTAGATAACTCAAGCTTTGCGCGGCAATTATTATTATTATAATCAGAAAATAAAACCTATACAAATTGACAATTAAACAATCCTTTGTTAGTTGCTTGAGTCAAGTCACTCTTTTAAATACACAATCCCGTGCAACAGTGGATTCACATTGGCAATTTCAGAATCTTTATTTCTTTCATAAAAGATTTAAAAACAGATATTTTCACGAAATTTGATACAAACCCATTTCTGCCGCATCCAGTGGTGTACTCAGATTTGAAATAAAAAAAATTGTTAATAAGACTTCATCATTTTCCATGCACAAAAACAAAAGCAGTAGGTCGACCTTTTATGTTTTATAAACTTTAATCAGGGTGTATTAAATAGGTGATGCGACAAGGACCCGTTGAGTGGCTTCATAAGTGCTTACTTTGAATATAATGTAATAGATGGCAGAAGAAATAAGTTCTGTTGTTATTTTTGCATATAAAGACAATTTTACATTTTCTGTGCATGCATGCATACATTGTTGCATACATTCCCGGCCTTTTGTTTTTGTTTAGTGAAACAAGAATCCAGTGACATCTGACATTGAAAATTGAAAAAGTTTATTGAAAATACAAGATTACAATGAGTGCTTAGTTTACAAACAAGTTTGAGATTCAACAAACAGTCCACAGAAGGTTGAACCTTTTGCGTGGACTGAGTTTACCTTATTTTCACCAGAGTAAGCCTCTTTATTATTGCAACATTCTAAACTACATAATAACTTCACTATCTCGCTCGTGCATACAGATTTAAAACAAAGTTTAAAAAGCCATACATGTCGGGTATACATAACAAAGTATAACATATAGTTATTTCACTATATGTTCCTTCATGGAGATGAATTTGAGATAGCTAAATGAAATTAATAAAATTAATAAAATAAGTAAAATAAATGAGTAAAATAAGTAAATAAAAATAAAAAAAATAAAAATAAAAACATAATAAAAAACAATAAAAAATAATAAAAAAATATTAAAAAAAGTAGGAGTAAATACATGATTTAATTGTTTTTTAGATCTATAAGTTGGTGTATATTGTTCCTTGCTTGGCCGTTTATCCATTGCTTGATTTTAGTTTTAAAAATGTTGTTAGAGTTCTGACTTGTCATATAATCTGGTACTAGTAGTGATTTTTCGTTTTGTCTGGTGCTGTATACGTGTTTTACTTTCCCTATGTTATTTCTATTCTTGTGCATTAGCAATAATATATTTTGACAATAAAGTTGTCTTGGGTCAAATACTTTGCTTTCTATATAAAGATCATCCGATGGGTAAGTACATCTCTTGCTATATATTATTTTTAGGATCCATTTTTGTGTAATTTCTAAATGTTTTAAATAGCGATTGGTTGCACCACCCCATCCAATAATTCCATATGTAATATGTGATTGGGCCAAGGCATAATACATGATTTTAAGGTGTTTTTCTTCAAAAATGTTTTTGAAATATTTAAATTTTGGTAATAGACTTCTCATCTTTTTAACTAAATTATTAATATGTGTATCCCATTTTAGATGGGAGTCAATAGTAATACCCAGGTACTTTATGGTTGTTGCAGATTTTATTGTAAATTCAAGATTGTCATGCTTTATGGTGATACAGTTAAATTTTGGCAGCCCACTGACATAACTTGAGAAGGGCAAGTAAAAAGTTTTATTGATATTTATTGTTAATAGCCTACTGTTAAAGAAGTCTATGACCGTTTTAAAATCCCTCTCTACCTTGATCTTTAATGATTCCCATGTGCTGTCTTTAAAGAAGATTGCTGTATCATCGGCGAAGCTTATTATTTCAGCGTCGATAGGGACCTTGAATAGATCATTAACATATATAGAGAATAGAATTGGCCCCAATACGGTGCCTTGTGGAACACCAAAAGTAACATTTCTCATTGAGCTCATACAATTATCTATATTTACAGATTGTTTCCGGTTTGTTAAGTAGCTCTTTAGCAAGTCATTAAATTTCCCCCTAAATCCAAGATTTTCGAGTGTTTTCAATAAATCTGGGTGACTTACTGTATCAAATGCTTTGGCCAGATCTACAAATATGCACAGTGACGGCTCAGCAGCATCCATACTGTTGTATATTTTTGCTGTTAAATCTGCTATGGCATCATTTGTAGATCTGGCCTCCCTAAATCCATACTGCTTGTCCGATATAATATTGTATTTCTTTAAAAAACTACAAATCCGGGTTTTAAGTATTTTCTCATAGATTTTGGCTAAATTCGAAATAAGTGAAATTGGTCTATAATTTGACACTTCTTGCTTATCGCCAGATTTGTAGAGAGGTTTAATGACTGCCAATTTAAAAGCAGCCGGATATGTACCCAATTCCAGGGACTTATTTATTATATATGTTAGAGGTTCCACGATATGCTCAGATATCTCTTTTAGTGTTTCTGCTTTTAGCATATCCACGCCAGGAGCTTTTTTTAGTTTCAATTCACTTATTACTTTTGTTACCTCCTGTACGTCAGTATGCGTAATTACAAACGAATTTACTAAATGAGACCTTGGTAGATTTAGGTTATTTGTTAGTTTAATATTTTCTGCTAGTTTTTTGCCTATATCACTGAAGAAACGATTATAACAGTTTGCTATTTGGGCTTTATCCAGAATAATATCTCCGTTTTCGTTTTTTACACTCGTAATATTTGTTTTATTGTTTGTTAGTCCCTGAATGTCTTTAATACATTGCCACATCCTTGCGGGAGTGTCGCCATTTTGGCTTATTACTTTTTTGTAGTGGTTTGTTTTTGTTATTTTGATTAGTTCATTTAACTTATTTCTATATCTCTTGTACTCATTCAATAAGTTTACATCATTAGGATACATAATTGCATTTTTATGCATTATATTTCTTTTAGTTATTGACTTTATCAACCCATTGGTAATCCATTGGTTTCTTTTTATTTCACTTCTTTTGATTTTAGTTTTTGTTGTGCAACTATCTATATATTGATGTAATTTATCTATGAATAAGTCCACTGCGTCGTCGATATCTGTAGTAGCATAAATGTCTGTATAATTTTCGTTTTTTAACTCATTTTTTAGTTTGCTATAATTAACATAATACCTATAATGTGCCTTTATAATAGAATTTCTTTCTGTTTCAGCTGGTCGCGGAGAATATTTTAACAATACTGCGTAGTGATCAGTAATCTCTGTTTCTAATATAACAGGGGTAAATAATTCATACGGAATACGTGTTTTCACAAATATGTGATCCAGACATGTTTGAGTGTCTCCTTGAATTCGAGTACATTGATTTATTGCAGACACATACCCATACTCACCTAAAATGTTTAAATATTCTTGGCAACAATCAGTATTGTTGTCAAGAATATTTATATTTATATCCCCAACTAGTATGCTGATAGCACTTTGGTCATTATTGTTTGCTAAGTAATTGGCAAGGTCGGAATTAAATGTTAAAGGGCATAAGGATGGTGATCTGTATATACCAATTATTTGTATCGATTTATTGTCTGATATGATATTTAATTTAATTACTTTTATTTCTCCTATATTAATTATGTGATATGTGTAGTTTAGTTCACTTTTAATGTATATAACAACTCCATCATTTTTGTTTATATCCCCTTTATTATACAACAAGTCATAACCCGGTATATTAAAGATTTCAGTATTGTCTAGTTTAAATGTTTCTGTCAATACCAAGCAATCGAAGCAATAGTTAAGGTCGTGAATCAGAATATTCAGCTCCTCGAAATTTTTGGATATGCTTCTAATATTATTATGTAAGAGCGTAAAACCTGCATTAGAGTTTTTGTTTATAATATTTTCCAATTGGGTATTATTTTGAGCTGTTTTAGTTTCAATATATGGTATCTTAAAGTCCCTGATATAATTATCCATCCTACTTAATAATAATGTTAATACTAATAAAAATAAGATATTTACCTATACAAGTAATATATAAAAATTTGCACAGTAATTTAAACTCCACTTAGCCTAAAGTTAAACTTGAAATGTAAATTAAATTCCTGTCTTTTCCCTTTCTCCCCGTTCACCGTTGTTTGATCTTGTTCAAATGATTATTTAGCCTGACGTCTTTTGGGTCTTGTGTTCGCCAAAATTACTTCTTCGGACTTCTTTATTGTGCCGGTCTTGGGTGTCCCTTGAATAGCCTGAGATTTTGGAATATTTTGATTTGGATCTGCTTTAGGGATTTCAGTTTTTTCTAATGTGGGATTTTCTCCGCCTTGTTGATTTGAGGTTTGATTGGGTTTATTTGGTGTAGTGAGGGTGCTACTTTCTCGTTCTTCTAGTTCGCGTAGTTCTTCCACTGTAAACGTCTTTTGATTTACATAAAGTATGTTTTTTCTTATAAAACATGTATTGTTTTTATCCTGTTTAGCATCATACAGGTGTTTTCTAAGTATTTTATTGTCTGTCCTTTCCTTTAATGTTTGATCGTGGGTGATGGTAATGCTAGTTCCCTTCAATTTATGGCAGTTTTCTAAGATATATTTTTTTGTTAGGTATGATATTAATTCCACCTTTATGGGGCTATTAATGTTTTTTCCCAGTGTGTATACGTCATTGAAATCGCTTTCGTTAAGATCAACGGTTAGTAGATTCTTCAGTTTTTGGCATATATGTTCACTGGTAACCTCCGTATTTTTTTGTGCGAGGCCAAAAATTATTATGTTATTTTTATTGTGGTTTCTATATAATTTTTCAATTTGTTCTTTTAAAATTAGGTTTAAAATTAGGTTTTCATCTTCTACTTTTTTTAGTTTAGTTGTAAGTTCCTCAACTTTTAATAATAGCCTTTCCTCACTGGACTCGATTTTACTTTTACATTAAGTAGCTAAATTAAAACATTGAAAGAATATATGCAACACGACATGCAGCATTGCACGTGTCGCCACAGCTAACCTCAAAAATATGTATTTCTTAAGATTTACAAGTATTACGTAGCTATTATTAAAATTTCTGCCTGGTTCCTGTACTTTCAACCAAAATCAAGTTCAACGTAATGTGTATGAAGTTTTAAATAGTTTGTCACAATAAAATAAGACACTTTTTGCAGGTTAGGAATCTAAACTATAATTAGCAGTCTATCTTTATTAATCAACAATATTGAAACATTATTTGCGTGAATTTTTCAATATTTGCTTGGAGTCAGTATGGCTCCAAGCTAAAAATGCCTATACAAACATTAAAAATGAGAAGAAACGAAAAAACCTTAAAATTTGAGGTTATGTTAGTTATACGATGCACATGCCCAGGTAATTGTAGGACCTTATTGCTCGCGCCATCTACTAAAGTAAATAGAAACCATGCACTTATGAAGCCATTATTATAATAGGAAAGTGACGTACGTCGGACCACCTATTTAATACACAGTGACTTTAATGTATCACAAGAATGCACTTTTCGGAAATCTGCGTTTTAAAAATAACCTAATCTAAATCGGATCTAAAATAAACTTTTTATGGGGGTGGTTCCAAGTAAGATGGGATACACCGTATTTATATTAATGGTAATATTTGTATTTGAACCAGTGACTAATGAAATCATTATTTATTGCAGTGAATAATGGCATTATCCTTGAGGGAGCAGGGAGTATATACATAAAGCAGATAATTTAATAGCCGTGGGCAAAACTTACAATCAAACATTTTAAGATTAGAGATGCGAGAGATATGTAGGATTGAATTTAAATTGTTCGCTTCTAATCAGTACTAATGAGTACTTAATTGTGTTATTTTAGATAATAGATAATTTAATACGACCAATTTAATTTGTAGCATTCAATTATTTGCAATTTATTTCTATTAGGTCAAATCCAGTACAGCTCGGGGCCATTATTCATGGTTTCAAATACTCAAGAACATATGTTGCTACAAATAGCTATTTACATTACTAGATACTTTTAGGTGTGAGGTGATTTTTTTCAAAAAACTTTTTTTCAAAAAACACCGAACACCTAAAAGGCTTTCGCATCGTAATATATTATATTTTTCTACTACCGAAAGATATGGGATTTAATAATTTAAAACTAATTATTTCATGAAATTATTTGACGTTTTTAATAAATTTTATAGTTTAGGAGGCTGTCTGTGAAAATTGTTTCCATGCCAACGAAACATTTACTATCTGTCATCGAGGTTTATGTTAAACATTTTAATTTCTGGTGGTTTCAATCTAAAATAAACAAATATGTTTGGTGACGATGAAAACGGGATACAAGAAGCAGCCAATATTGCGCTTATTCCTCGCCTTACCCCAAGAAATCCAAAGCAAGGTCTATGCAACTTATGAAGCGTTAAAATTTGTTTTTTTTTTTTTAATTTTTTTGTCCTTCCCACAAGTTCTACTTTCGCAGCTAGCAACGCCTTAGCAACCAGATAACTTGAACGTTTACTTTAGTTATCACCCGTGTGGCTAAGGTTGCAAAGGTCATTTATAAAGACGGTAGAAGAAAAATCTATTCTAATTTAAAGAGTATATGGTTTAGATGTATTGTCTTCTTTTTTTAAAGAAATCTAAATAAAAATAAACAGTAGCAGGATTTTCAACTCGCAAATAGTAGCTTTCCCACGATGTACATAAAAAAAGTGTTATGGTAAAAATATATTTAAGCCTCAACACCAGGCGGAGTTGTATTGCAATTATCATTTAAAGGACCCAGTCACATTAATTATTTCATGTATTCATCTATCCATATGCTAGACTAACCCCGTCAAGACAAAGGAGAGGTTGGAAAATGTATCCCAAAAATGATTCTTTAAAGGCACACTTTTGAAAGGGCTCATTTTCAAAAATTCACGACGCTGATTCAACGTAATGCTCCCATCTTTCCTCAGAGAAGTTCATAAAAAACAAAGGACAATCAATTGCTCACATTTTCAAATATACAACCTCCATATTTTTTATTCAAAATATACCAGGTTTTTTCCTTGGCAATAAGCCTCAACTACCTACCAAATATTATTTTCCTGTCAAATAGTTTTATTGATATAGTGGCAAAAGACGGACACGCTGACAGACAGATAGACTGAATTGAAAGACCTTCATTTATATAATTTAGATATACTGAAATGTGAAAATCCTAAGTAATCTGGGATAGTTATTTTTTCACGATTACAGAGGTAGGAGAGAGATGTAAAAAACCGCTACCCAAGGAATCACTACTTCCACATCCAGATTTTCCATCCAAGTCTCTCACAACGAAAAGAAATTCGTAAAAATAAATCTTTTAAGGATTTTATGAATATTAGCCCACAAGACCAAGTGAATGTTGCATTACAAACATTACATGTAAGCAGGCCCCCCGCATCAAATCGTGGGTCCCGGTACCAAATTCACTGGCGGGCCCCCGCGCTTAATAATTGATGAGTGGGGGGGAGATATCTGAAAAAAAAATGTCAACATCTCTGGCGGTCCCCCTCGGGAGTCCAGGCCCCTAAACCCAGCACCCAATAGACCCTCCATACGGGGGACCTACATGTGTTTACCCTTTTGCAGTATGACATCAAATATTAAGTAATAGGTTATTATTATCTATATTTTAATCTTTTCTTATCCCCCACCTCGTCGCACCTTGCCACCTCGCTATCCCACCTTGCACCATCTTTCTCTAATTACCCTTAATTACCTTTAGTTATCCTTAACCACCCGCTAATTACATTAAATTATCCCCCGCTAATTACTCCCCAAGCTACGCGCCGCCCCCCGTGACGTCAGAAAGGGTGGAGGGAGGAGGCCTAGAACCTACTATAACACCCTACTCCGACTGTACATTCGAAAATATATCTGCACTCCACTATGTGGAAATAATTGAAATTTAAAATCGTCGATCCCAAAAACCCATAAAACGATAAGCCACGTCGGTAGTGGTGGTGGGTGTGGTGCAGGGATCGTAACCGAAAACCGCATCGTAATTACGATTTTTTTCATATGGTAACCGAAACCGAAAACCGGAATCAGAGCTTCTGGTAAGCCGAAACCAAAATGAGAGATTCTGGAAAACCGAAACCATAACCGAAAACCAAATTGGCGCTGCTTTGAAAACCGAAACGATACCGAAAACCAAATTAACGCTGCTCTGAAAACCGAAACCGTAACCGAAAACTGAAAATGGTGTACGTTAGGTAACCGTAACAGAAACCAAGCCGAAATAAACTTCGTTTTCGGTTCCTACAAGCATTAAATTAATTTTAACCGAAACCCTAACCGTAAAAATCGCACCCTAATTACGAAACCTAACCGTAACCGAAACCGAAAACCGGAATGAGTGTCTAGTAAACCGAAACCGAAAACCGAATTGACGCTACTTTGAAAACCGAAAACCAAATTAGCGCTGCTCTGAAAATCGAAACCGAAAATGGTGTACGTCAGTTAACCGTAAACAAAACCGAACCGAAATAAATTTCGGTTTCGGTCCCTGGTGTGGTGGTAGTGGGGGTGGTTGAAGTAAAAAAAAAGTTGTTGAGGCCTTTAGTTCTTGTACCACACACACTAAATCACAATTTAATTTTTTTTACCCTCTTCAATAATAGGGTGGGGGTGGTAATGGTGGCTAATGCCAAAAAAAATTTTTGAGACCTTAGCTTCTCTTATATATACTAAATACCAATTTTATGGACTCTTACTTGCTTGATTTACCTATTTACCTACATTTACCGCAACTCTAGAAACAAGATCAAAATATAATCTAGTTCCAGATCTCGTTATAGTATATTGTGTATTTAGGTGTGAAAGCAATACATTCCCGGACGACGATGCAAATTGTTGGCCGAGGCGCTAGCCGAGGCCAACAAGCATCGAAGTCCGGGAATGTGCTTTCACACCGAAATACACATACTATTTTTTCTGAAATCACAATCAATATTATTATA
The DNA here is from genome assembly GCA_936432065.2 of Rutpela maculata. Taxonomy (NCBI): domain Eukaryota; kingdom Metazoa; phylum Arthropoda; class Insecta; order Coleoptera; family Cerambycidae; genus Rutpela; species Rutpela maculata. Next base: position 246,230,537 of record OW386286.2, on the reverse strand, counting down.
AATTAAGGAATTTATATTAATGCATAACATTTCTTCATTACAATCTAACTGCTTACTAATAAATGCAATTTTAATGTGAGTTGGTTTGTCTGCGTGTATTTATTTACTGTCTAAAATATACATAAAAAACCGTACGGGAATTTTACTTTCCCGGCCTAGGCCGGGAAAGTAACATTCCCGTACAGTTTTGTTGATCGTTGCTTGGCAACGGATCTTTTCCGATCTGTTTTGTGATAGTTTCTTAGCAACGGACTAAAATACTGGAATTGTGCATTTTTCGATCTGAAATCGCGCCGAAAATGTAGACATTGCCGATCGATTTCAGAAAAAAATACATACGTGTACAACTGGATGTGAAAGTAATTTGTAAAATTACCTGCAAAAAACACATTCTTCTTTTTGTTTTCTGTGACCACCTCGTATATTTTTCTTTCACTAAAAGTGTAGCTGGTCTTCATCCTTGGAAACAGCATCAAACGTATATTCTAAATATTATTTTCCTCCGTCATCTTAGTTCTTAGAGTAATCACTAAAAATATTGCGCAGTTTCTTCCTTGTGCTAATAAGATACACACCGACTCGGTGGCGCAGTGCTGAAGGTGTTAGGCTTGCGACCACGGGTTCGAATCCTGGCTAGGGTATGGATGTGTAGTGGCGTTTTTCATGTGTTACCGAGATGGTAGCAGTGGACTAGACTGCTGTTGTGTGAGGGACAACACGGTCTAGTCGCTTTCCTCTCCTGAGTTCGAGTCTCAGCTGCGGCAGATGGCAATGTCGCAGGGAATGAGTGTTGTGATGTTGTCTATGTGTGTGTGTGTGTCCTGGTTGAGTGGTAGAATAGCCATCGGCTAAACTCCGCCAGGACATTAAAAAAAAAGATATAAAATATCGTCTTCCATCATATTTTTTCATTACTATTTTTTTAGAGCATCAACTTATATACTTTTCACTAAAAATGTATCAAACTTTCTTCCAGACAGAGATCATTTTATAGTGAAACCCACAAGAAGTTGCAAACTGAATATTTCTTTTTTTTTTTAATAAGTTCGTGAAAGTGTATAGAATAATATCCTGAAGTTTACATTCCGCTCGGATGCAGAACATAAAAAAAAGTGAACAAAATTTTTTTTCATCAATTTTTTCAAAATTTTTAAATTAAGTCAGGCTAGAAAAAAAACAAAAAATACAGGTGGGTAGACCACGTGTTTCTGAACAAAAAATGTTCTAATAAAATTTATCGCTAAAGCCACGGTTTTCCCGGAAAAAAATAGTGAAGTAACTTTGTCACTCTGCTCGGCCAAGCGCACGGTTAAATGCATACTACGGAACCTCTAAAAATTCTTAGCAGTTCTAACAAGTAAAATAAAGCTTTTTTCTCTTTCTGATTACACATTTTTAACATTTTTCTTAGTGACTCAGAGGATGAATAGTGAGTCTGGAGGGAAAATATATAATTATGAACGCATACACAGACACCACACTTAGCAGCTGAATCGCTCGCATGAATTTTTACGTGCCTTTACTATATTGTATTTATTGCAAATACACCTATCCACATTTCAGCTATATCCATTGAATTCCTTATACATTTGTTAATGTATTGGAAAAGTTCCAGAATTTATATTCAAAACAATCAAAGATATTTTCATAGTTATAAGGATAAGATCGTGACAATCGCAATTTCTTATCATGATATGATTAATCATATTTTCGAAAAATGCATAAAAGTAAACGAATTTGTGTTTGAACATTCGAAAAGTATGCATTTTTTCCGAAATAGTGATATTTTATTTTTTCCAATGGGTCAATTTCTCGGCAAGTCACAGCCTTCAATATATATATTTATCAAAAAAATCATCAAGCAATTAAATTAAAATGATTTGAGATGTACTTTTATTTAATCCACGTTACTACAACTTAAAAAACCATAATAATCATGAAGTGTACATACTTCTTAACAGTTCTCAATGAAGAAAGAATTTTTTTGAAGGGCTTTTATTTTTTCTATATTTTTTATTGCGACGATTGAGTTCGGGCGTGATAATATATATAAGTATATATTTCCCATCCATCCTTTGCTTGTTTTGTTTGAAACAAAAAGCATCAGAAAGCTACAATTTCCATCTTTTAAATGAACCAACACTCATATAGATTGAACAAATTTTGATTAAGTGACATGTAATTCAATGCAAACAGATTGACAGAATTGAAAGACTTTAATTTTTGTGATCTACTTTAGCTATATTAAAAAAGTACTGTAAATAAATAAAATGAAAACGAGGGAACATCGCCAAAAATTTCGTAAGTAGAAAAACATACTTTAAACATCTCCACACCTTTATATTTTATTTACACCATGACAATCGAAGCTTAGGAAAATTCACTCTGAGCGATCTGCAAATATTATCTTTTTTCTAAAACTACAAGAATAACAAAGACAGAGATAGTAATTTGGGCACACAAGGTAAATTTTCGTAAACCCCGTATATGGGTATGATTTGTTTATAGTTATTATACTCTTCGCAAAAACGAAGAGTATATTGTATTTGATCGGCACATTTCTAAAATCGTAAATATCGCTCGTAGAGAAAAAATGTTCATATCATTGTGTTAGTGAACGAATTCTGAACAACTTTCAAAATGTCCGTCTGTCCGTCCGTCCGTCACGTTTCTTGTAAGCACGATAACTTAAGAAAGAAAAATCCGATTGTATTAAAATTTAGAAAGTAAGTTAGTGTTAGTTAGAGGAAGAACCCTGCGCGTCGTGATTGTCTGGCTGGCTCCGGGCCAGATTTCGGGGAGGCACATACATGTACCTCTAATTTTAATAAACTTGTTATTGATTGATTGATTGCTTTACGTTTGCAATCCAAAGGTCCCGTGTTCAAATAAATAAATTACAAAAATGGATCCTTAAAATTATTTACAATAAAAATTATACTTACTCCTCAGATCTTCTGTATAAAGAAGCAGAGATATTTGACTTAAGGCAGTTATTTTGCCTAACCATGCTTTCATACAATTTTAAAAATAAGGAAAACCTATATCCTATCATACATAAATATAATACAAGAATTAGAGAACACAGCTACCAAGAACCCAGATGTACGAAAACTGTTGGTCAGAGATGTTATATATACTTGGCACCCAGACTATATAACCGATTACCAAATGATATAAAGAATTCTGGAAGTTTACGATTATTTAAAACTAAAATAAAAGTGTGGCTAAAACAAAATTCTAGGCAAACAATACATGACATTATAAATCAAATATAGTAGGTAATATTTTAAGTAGTTTAATATAATTAATAATTGTTAATAACGTACCATAAATAATTAATAGATTCCTACATAAAAAACGCAATATAGTTTTAAGTGAATAAATGATTATGTGTAAGGATGCGTGTATGTGTAATTAGCAAATTACTAACCTTAAATGTGTTTATATTTAACTCTAAATTTAAGTTGTATACGTCACGCACAAATCGACCTAGATCGATTTCAGTGACTCTGCACATGTTTATTGCGCTTATCTGTTTTGTTATTATTAAGAATTATTATATTATTGTCATTTTTGCAAATAAACTTATTATTATTATTATATTATTAAATCCCACACAGGTTGGATATTTTCTTTTTCATATTTTTTTTTTCATATAATTTTTTTCACAACAAAGATGGTATCACAAAATTTAGGATGTCCAAAAACTAACATTATTTACAAGAAAACTGCGAAGAGTATCCTATAGAATGTGTAACAATTATATATAAAAAGCTCAGTAAATTGGCGAAGAGTACGTTTTTAGCTTGTTTCTATTTTTATCTTGACGTACAATCTATATTTAGGATTCCATGATTCTCATATCATATAGGTATATTCATAATATAACTCCTAAAATAATCAATTACTTTTCAAACTGATAACAAAAATGCACGATTTGAATTTGACTCTTAGTCAGAGACGCGCCCATGGGGGTTATGGGGGGTATGCTATATGCAATCCCATGTCCCGTGGGTGAAAAAAAACCGACTTTATGCATGTGTGTCATACAATATTTTTTCTAAGACTGCTTAATTTCCATATTTATATAAATAAATTTCAAAATTAACTTAAAAGTGAAAACAAATTCATAATTTTACGTTTCTAAACCGAACATTGTAAGACAAAATTTCTATTGTTTTCAATGCACTCATAGATCCGGCCATACAAAAAAGTGAAATAATGTTACTATTTTTACGGCTTTTTACTTTTTATCACTATTACCATAAAGATATGTTTTACGCACTAAAAATTATGAAAAAAGCGCAGTTTTTTTAACAATCGTAGAAAAATAATAATTTTGTAACTTTTGTTGAAAAGCCCCGTATATTTAATTTCGATTAAACGAAAAATTATTGCTGATTGACACTTTTGCCTTTTTTTAGTAAGTGATAAAACTTGGTGATATACCGGGTGTAACAGGATCATGGTACACCCACTTTTCTCCTTTAGTTTTGAAGATTTGATTAAAATTTGGAATATCCTATATACATAACAAGCTAAAAACGTACTCTTCGCCGGTTTACTAAACTTTTTATATAATTGTTACACATTCTATAGGATACTCTTCGCAGTTTTTTGTAAATAATGTTAGTTTTAAAAATGTTTAATTTTATAGAACAAACTTAGTTGGTGAAAGACTCGGTGCAAAATAAAGTAAAAATTAAAAAAAAAACATGCCATACCCCATGTGGGTTTCGAACCTAGGACCCTTGAATTCCGAGTCAAAAACGTAAGAACCACCTAACACGTACAAAAATGTAAAAAATGTAAATTTTTATAAAAACATAAAATTCAAAAAAAAATTCTCAAATTTAATAACATTTTTATTTACTGATCGATTTTGTTCAAAAACAATAGGGTTCTTCCCCTAGCTAACACTAACTTAGTGTCCAAATTTCAGTACAATCGGATGTTTCTTTCTTAAGTTATCGTGCTTACAAGAAACGTGACGGACGGACAGACGGACAGACGGACAGACGGACATTTTGAAAGTTGTTCAGAATTCGTTCACTAACGCAATGTAATGAAAGTTTTTTGTTTGCGAGCGATATTTACTGTTTTAGAAATGTGCCGATCAAATACAATATACTCTTCGTTTGTGCGAAGAGTATAATAAGCGGCACTCTTTGACAAACAAGTGATTTTTTTTCACTTCCGGTTAGCCGAAATCCCGTCAAAAACACTAAATACGTGATTTATGAGCAAATAAAGTTCATCAAAATGGTTTTCGGGGCAAAACTCAATTTTTTAAAATGGAATCATATTGGTACCGTGGTACCATTTAATAGCACTATTAATAAGGATTTATTCATATGTCGAATTAAAATGTGCGATAAATACAAACAAAATTACAGCTAAAAGAAAATAAGAAAATACAATTTTGTATAAATTTGCGGCATTTTGAACACAATTAACAATTTTTAAAGGCACAATAAAAACACAGGCAAACCAACAAATGTTTGACAAGCTAACAGCCGTATGCATAATCGTTCGCCAGCGACTCGCTGAAGTTTATCTCGGCGATTCTCTGGAGGATTCGCTGGCGAAAGAACAGAGCATAATTTGCATTGCATAGTCGTTCTCCCTTCGCTCTCCTTTGGGGCGCATCCCCGATGGCTTAATCATGCGCAAATCGTTTGTTTACATCAAACACACGTTCTATAGCGGCACTGAGCACGTGTTGGTTAGCGATTGGTTGTTAAATAAATAGGAATAAGGCACTTAATTATAATTATTTTTAAAAAGTATATATTTATTTGAATTATCATATACAGGAGACACCATATTGAATTGAGATTTACTTCATTATTTGTGTTTTCCACAAAAAAAATATTAGATTGTTTTTCAATAAATTGTTATAAAATGTAGATATACTGTCTTAAAGTAAACATAAAATGACATTAATAGTTGCACACCTTATACACTGTAACACACTTAAGATGAAGACACATTTTTGTTTTTTTTTTCTGATTTGAACCAAATTTTATTGAAGTATATAGAACGAATTAATATCTACTTTATTGACAAAAAAAAAACGTTCATTTCCACAAATTCAAAGCCACCTGCGGTACCAAAATAAACCGAAAAAATCAGTAGGCATTTTTCAAATTTTTTATTTTGATTAAATTTTGAACTTACGGTTTTTGGACAATTCGAACAATTTTCATTAATAAAATTTTCCGATAAAAAAATGCCTAATATGATTTAATTTGATTCTCTTCCTGGAAAGTACAAAGAAAATATCTGGGAGATGCTATTAGCCATCTCCAGCGCGTCGCCACCACTTTATCAAAACTTGTTTTAATGCGCATGCGTAATGTTGTCGGCGACCGACTGTGCATTCCAATTCTCATCTGGTGAACGGCTAAACTTCAGCAAGTCGCTGGCGAACGACTATGCATACGGCTGTAATAAATATTTCATTGTTTTCAAAGCCACCTTAGTTACTTCTCATGATACTAAGAAATAGTTTTTGATAATAAAAACATTAAAGAATCCGACAATTTATCTCGAAATAAAAGAATAAATATTTCTCATTCTTGACTGTCTATTTTCCTGAATAACGTTAGATAAATGCACTGTTTCATAATTAAACTAATTAAAGTAGTATATTATTTACTACTACTATTTATTGTGTTTAATTAAATGAATTAAAATTTGATATTAAATAAAAAAAAAACAAAATAAATAGCTTACTTACACGTTGAAAAATCAACGGTGCAAAAGATCATATGTGCTTGCACTAATTATTTTGGAGGTGTTTTCACAAACATTTTAACCCACAACGGCCTTATGCGAAATGAAAAGTGCTTAAAAAGTAAAATTGCCTGCAAACAGCTTTCTAGGTCTTATATTACGGTTTTCGATGTATTTTTAGGTGTATTTTTAGGTAGATGGTCGCCGGTGCGGGCTCGATTTGAAGTTGACTAGAGGGTGACGCTATGCGCACATCAGGTCGAAAGCTGGTACTCGTACCGAGCGTATCTTATATTTCATAGTATCATGGTTACTTCTTAACATTTAATTAGAATAAAATTATATTTTCTTTTAGCTGTAATTTTGTTTGTACTTATCGCACATTTTAATACGGCATATGAGTAAATTCCTTATTAATACTACTAATAAATGGAATTACGGTACCAACGGTTCCATTTGAAAAAAATTAGTTTTGCCCCAAAAACAATTTTGATGAACTTTAACTTTTCAATCATCTTCAAAACTAAAAGATAAAGTGGGGTGTATCATGATCCTGTTACACCCGGTATGTATGATATTGATAATACCAATAAAAGAAAATAAAACAAAGAAGTTTTCAAAATAATTGTAAGATTTAGATGACTTATTTAAACATTTTTATAATGCTTTGAAATTCGACACCTTGAGTTACCATTACAATTTTTACTCATTTTTTATTTTTTTCTAACCAACATAGACTTTTAAATTATTTCGCTTTTATTTATTTCAGTGAAAGAAAAGAAATATTTCAGAATACAATTTTTTTAAGTGTGTGTCTGTCTAATATATGAATATCACCGGCTCCTCTGCCATTTTATAGAAAACCGCGTATGCAAATATATTACTCAAACACACACAAAAAAAGTGAAAAGTGGGCTGTTTATGGGACTCCATTTTGTAAGCCCTATCTATTTCAACATGCTGAATACGAATCGGGTGTCCGTTTAGCTCCATCGCCCACCAATTTTTAGTAAATCACGAGAATAACCTAAATTATGAGGTTTTTAAGGTTATTTTCGCGATTTACAAAAAAATGGTGAATGATGAAGCTAAACGAACACCTGAGTCATGTTCAGCACGTCGAAATACATAAAGGTCACTCAATGGAGTTCCAGGAACAAACCAATTTTTTATTTCGTGCAGCTCAGCTGTGTAATTAATATACATACCGTAAATCTGAAGTATTTGCTAATAGTCAATTTAACGTATATGATGTACCTATATTCAGAGTGTATTTAAAACATCTGCGTCTTTTAAATCAAGTATATCCACCTATAGTGGACATTTAGTAGATCATAAGCATAAAAACGTGAAATCATAACGTGTTATATATCATAAACTGTATAATTATTATACCAAAACCTTTTTTTTTTTTTTTCGTTAGAGGGGAAATCTCTATGGCACCCGCCGCGCCGCTTAGGATCTATCACGGCAGGTAGTGCGGGGACTTTAACCCCTTTCTTGCTCCTGCTCCCTGGGACCGTCGGTGAGACATACGTCGGGGGGCAGGATTTACCATGAATACATCATAACTACATCATCTCAAACTCGGCACTTGTTCAAACTGCTCACAGTCAACTTCTACACTCACGGAGCTCTCTACCTCTGTCTCTCGTCTGACTCCTTTCTGGACATAATATTCCTTACCATATTATTGACTGTCCTCCAGTTTCTCCTGTTGGTAGTCATCACGCTAATTATGTTGTTTGTCGTCAATTCAGCATCAACTTCTGTTTAGACCATTCGCCTGTGCTCATCCCATCTAGGACACTGGAAGATCATGTGCTCCACTGTGTCTTACTCCTCGTGGCAGTATGCGCAGATAGCGTCCACTGTTTTACCAATTCTCATTGTGTATTTCCTAAAAGCCCCGTGTCCCGATAAAAATTGTGTTAGAAAGTAGTCCGTCGCATTCCAGCCATCGCCTAAGCTGAGGGATTAGCTTCTTGGTCCACTGGGCGACCGTTTGCTCCTGATCCCAAATCACCTGCCACTTCTCCCACGATGCAGTCTTTCCTGCTTTCTGTTAGCCTGGAGGTGTCTCTCACCCGAGTTCGTTCTGCTATCAGTAAATCGATCGGCAGGATTCCCGTGATAACCTGGTTGAGGCCGTCTTATATCCTGAGGCCACTCTTAATAGCATTCTTCTTTGCACTCTTTCTAGCATTGCTTTATACCTTCCGATCCTAATTAGGGATTGCATTACCGGTTAACCGGTTAACCGGTTAACCGGTTATTAGGACAAAAAATACATGATGATAATTACCGGTAATTTTAATTTTTTACCGGTTATTTCGGTAAATTCTGAACTTACGATATGTCACGTATTCAACGTTTCTATTTATGTCAGTGACTAGTATTCACTAAATACAGAGTGACTGTCCCAACACCGAGCACTTCTAACAATAAATAAATAATATTATAAAAAGTAAACTCCAAACACCAAGCCCTAAGAAATACAAGAGAGACATTGACAATATCTTACGACAGAAAATTGAATATTTCACTACCGCAAATATCCGTGGAATACATTTAGAAGTATGTTATTACCAATTCTTATTAACTTATCGACCCACCAATATCGATTGAGGAAGGGCATTTTCAGCTGATGGTATTCTATGCACAAATATCCGACGACTAACATATATAGCTTTGAAAAACTAACCGTTTTAACAGGCTATTTTTAAAAAATATTGTATTTTGAGATTAGGTATTCAGTAAATGCCCTATTTGAGTTTATGTTTATAATTTTTGTTATTTAAGTGGATATTTTTGTTATTTACAGAATAATTAGTTATTTAAATTTATTTCATTTATATTTTTTCTTTTTAATAAATTAACTCCTATATAAAAAAGTCACATTTTTGTCACTTTGACAGCAATAAAAAAGGTGCATCGTTTTTTATCACCGATAAAAATGCCTGTTCCTCAAAAGCAGAGTACACCTAGTAGTCGCACGTCACTTTGAAATCTGTACTGTCAGCTATAATTTTTAAGTATTGTGGAAACTATACTGTACGATATGAGTCGTTTTGGGAAAATTATAATTATTTTTAATAAATTATTGTTGTTCGTTCACATTCATATTCTGTCGTTAATTTATCTTGCCGAGCTTTTCTTTTATGGATAAATTTCTTTTTAACTCAAAATTTTGCCAATCAGTAATTTTGCTCAAAAAACTGACATTTGACAAAATCATTCGACCTCCGGTCTCGCGATTTGTTCATGTCAGTTCTTCTTATAAAATCACTGATTGGCAAAATGATTTTATTACAAAGAGAAATTTATCCAATGAAAAAAAGCTCTTGTGATTTTACTGTTGATAAAAAACCTTTTGTTTGTTCATTATATCACATATAAGTACGTATATAAAAATGTTTTTGTTAAATTTAGATAATTTTGTATATGGAAAAAGACAATTGCCATTTTCGCCACCCTAATCATCCATTCTAAAAATTACCGGTAAATACCGGTTAACCGGTTATTTACATTTTTATTTACCGATTTACCGGTTATTAAAACTTCCGGTAAATTGCAATCCCTAATCCTAATCACTCCGTGCTACAGCGGGGCAACGTACAATAAGGTCGACTGTACGACATTATAGAAAACCATCCTGTTCATACTGCTGGGGCCTCCTATATTGAGCAGTATCCTAGATAACGCGCCAGCCCTAGCGTCTGCCTTACCACAGACCATCTTTATATGTTCGCCGAAGGTTCTTCGGACCTCAAAGAGGATACCCAAGTATTTCAAGGTTCTCCCAGGGCCTATTTTGACATCTTGTACCCTAAATTCGAGGGTTTGCTTCCTCCTATATCACCTTAATACGATTGCCTCAGTTTTCTCAGAGGCAAGTGCCAGTTCGTGTCAGCCAGGCATCCACTCTCCTAGTGGGACATCAAGGTGGCTTCATCGTCCGCATAATGGCAATGGTCATTATTAACTTCATAGCAACAATCGTAAATAGTTGTTTATTCACTAGTAAAATAATGGTATATTATATTACTAGGAGTAGAACGCACTCTTTTTTTGTGTTGAGCCCAGGATTTGCAAACTGGGCGAAACACAAAAAAAGGCGTTCTACTCCGTGTAATATATACTATTTTTTCTTCAAGCGTATTAAAATGCAAAAATTCATTTATTTATCATAAATGTACAAATATTCAAACTACAGTCTTACATGTTGACACAATATGACAAGTGGCTAGTGGATAGCGCGCCACCGGTGGCTTTCGGTATTAACATTATGTTACTAGTAAAACAATACCCACTGCGGTGGCGCTTTCGGAACTAACATTATGTTACTAGTAAAACAATGTCCACTACCTACGGTGGCGTTCGGTACTAACATTTTGTTACTAGTAAAACAATGTCCTACTTCTACTTCTGTTTTTGGTGACATAATTTAAACATTTTAATATGCTTGAAGAAAAAAGTTTTTTCTTATTGATTAAATAAATGTTAATAATGACGGTTTGAAATGTCAAAAATTGAATAAACAATCATTTTCGTGGCCTACCTTGTTTTTTTTTTGTTCCACTTGTGTTTTGACACGCAGGGCTCAATCATCTTGAAGCTTATTTGCATTTTGAATGCCAAATATGTCAATAAATATTTAAGATAGACCTATATAATATTATACATTTGAAATCAGGAAAAAAAGGACTTCTAGAAAATGCAATAATATATAGGGTGTTCCATTTAAAAAACATATTTATTTCGTATCACAATTTCGTATACACGATATTGTTTTTTTTTATCACGTTTCAATAAAATATAGGTAAGATCCTACAACTTTTATACGAAACTTTTTTTATTTTCAATAATAACAGAAACAAGCTAAAAACGTACTCTTCGCCTATTCACTGAACTTTTTATATAATTGTTACACATTCTATAGGATACTCTTCGCAGTTTTTTGTAAATAATGTTAGTTTTAGACATTTTTAATTTTATAGTACGAACTTAGTTGGTAAAAGACTCAGTGTAAAATAAAGTAAAAATAAAGAAAAACATATCATTTGGGTTTCGAACCTGGGACCCTTGGATTCCGAGACAATTTCAATTAAAAGCGTAAGAACTACACCACCACCTTACACGTCAAAAATGTAAATTTTTACATTATAACACACGAGCTAAAATCATATTTTCACGGTTGTATATTACATTATGAATTGTATATTTGTAAAATATATAAATATTTAAATATTAAAATGAAATATCATTCCACCAGATTTCTATTCAATTACAAAAACATAAAAATCAAAAATTTTTTTTTCAAGTTTAAATCATTAATAACATTTTTATTTACCGATCGATTTTGTTCAAAAAGAGTTCTTCCTCTAGCTAACACTAACTTACTATACAAATTTCAATACTATCGGATTTTTCTTTCTTGAGTTATCGTGCTTACAAGAAACGTGACGGACGGACAGACGGATATTTTGAAAGTTATTCAGAATTCGTTCACTAACACAATGATATGAAAATTTTTTGTCTGCGAGAGATATTTACGGTTTTAAAAATGTGCCGATCAAATACAATATACTCTTCGTTTTCGTATTTGCGAAGAGTATAATAAAGGGGGCCAATATATAGTGAATAACCCTGTACCTACATTCAGAGTATATTTAAAACGTCTGCGTCTTTTAAATCAAGATTATCTACCTATAGTGCACATTTAGTAGATAGTCCCTTCAAATTAAAAAATCGCTGTTTTATGGAAAATCTTCCCAGTTATGAGACCTGTAAGAAGTGAAGTATTTGGATTGTCTAAACGTGATTTTTCACCCCCCGCAGTTCTAAAAAAGGGTGGTTTTTGAGAAATATACACACATATATATATATATATATATATATATATATATATATATATATATATATATATATATATATATATATATATATATATATATATATATATATATATATATATATATATATATATATATATATATATATATATATATATATATATATATATATATATATATATATATATATATATATATATGAATTTTAGCGTTTTTTTCGTCTTTTTCTCTATTTTGAGGAAAAACTATGCATTTTGGTGAAAAATATCAAGAGAGCATAAAATTTCCTATGTTTTTTTTTTCGAATCTCGCTTAGAGAGGGTGCGGTGCGAAAGAAATAAATATACATATAGACTTTTTTAGATTTTGTGCCAAAATTATGCATTTTTATGAAAAATTACATGAGATCAAGTTGTAGAACATAGAGTATATATATATTTTTATGAAAAAAAAAAACTAGAAAACACCTAAAGACAGTGAATTTTATGTTATCTAAAAAAAAGGCGCAAAAGTCTATATGTATATTTATTTCTTTCGCGCCCTCTAGCGGCAAAACTGGAGAATTTGAAAAAAAAAAGGTAGACACAAAATTTATGGGAAATTTTAAGCTCTACAACTTTGCTCTCTTGATATTTTTCACCAAAATGCATAGTTTTTCCTCAAAATAGAGAAAAAGACGAAAAAATGCTAAAATTCATATTATATGTATGTATTTCTCAAAAACACCCTTTTTAGAACTGCGGGGGGTGAAAACCATGTTTAAACAACCCAAATACTTCACTTTTTACAGGTGTCATAACTGTGGGAAAATTTTCTTTAATTTTTCCTAATTTGAAGGGAATAAGAACATAAATATAAAAAAACATGAAATTGCAACGTGTTATATATCATAAACCGTATAATTATTATACCAAAACCATTTGTAAACCACTGGAACGTATATTTTACCTTCTATGTGAGTCTGAAAAACAATATTTTATAGAGTGCAATACATGAAATGAATTATGAAGATACGAAAATATTTTTTTAATAAGGTAACTTTGATATTACAAAATACAAAATATATAGAAAAAAAGGTTACTCTGCTTTGTACTGCTCATCTTCTGCAAACCACTCTCGATGGCTTAATAGTTTGTCATTCCAATAGTTAATAAGGCTCCCCATATCTTCACCATTTCCACCATATTCTGGCGGCAAAATATCCTTATCAACAACCGCGTGAAGAGGATCGATACCTCCAAAATGCACCCTCACCCTGTTCTTCATTTTCTCCGTCATGAATCTTTTAAAAATGTTCAAAACGACATTCACATACAACGGAGCATTTATAAACTCGAGCTGCCTAGGTCTACAATGATAGTTCTGCCAGGAAAACACTGTCTTTTTGACCATACTAGGAGATAGCATTCTAGCGTGCCAAACACCAACACCTGTCATGTCAAAGATCGCTATGACGCCATATATCTGAACCCGTTCATCTAGTAGTGCAGCCACATCTAAAATCATATTTCCCGTCTTGAAAACATCATCTTGCTTGTGCTTCTTAGGATCATGTGCCGCCACACGTATAATAATCACTAATCTATTGTCCAGAGTTTGTTTCAGTGGTACGAATACTCCTAACTTCACTAATTCCTGTATTTCAGTGAGTAGAGGGTTTCTGTCGCGAAACTGCTCTGGTTGGTCCCGTCTCATCGTGTAGTAGTTGGTTAACTTCACTTTAGTTTTTTCTATATTAAATTTACAACCTCGTAAAAATGGTAGAATGTATTTGTCTTCCAAGCGAGCGTGCAAATGTGGATTTTCTGTTAGCCATCTTTTAATTTCATCCAACGCTACCTCTCTGCTTTGTTCAGTCTCATTTAAGTTTTCCTCCGCAAAAGTTCTAGCACGCTCGTCTAGAGCGAACACGTATTTGCCAGACATGTTGTTCACACTGAGCACATGATGCAACTGTACGTATGTCTACCTACACAATATACTAATGACTAGTATACGTTTCAATCAAGCGATTAAAGGTTGGTTGCAGCAAACTAGAACATTATTTTAGACAGGGAAACTAAAAAAGGTACAGTTTTAATATAAACTAGTTATCTAGATAAAAACGTGCTGAACAAACCAAACGGTGCGTGACCTTTGCTTTGCAACGTATAACAAACATCTAGTGGGATCAGAAAGTAGAATTGCACTTGTATTTGTTCGTGAGATACCAGGTGTCCCAATAATTTGTAAATTTTGATGAAGCTATAGAGGTCTTGATTGATTAAATCAATACTATGAGTATTTTACTTCCACATCGTGGAAATTGTCAGCATCACCTTTTGGAGATGGTCTCCTAGAGGGGTATGCACTACGCAGGGACCGGTGCGACCTAATTGCTGCATCGACAGGTTCAGGGAAGCTGAGGGAAGAGCTGGCATCCACGAATCAAACTTTGAATTATACTGAAGTGTTCGTTACATAATAATTGTACCCGGTGGCCAAATAAATTGTATTAAGTTTGAGTTTAACTTTATTTTTTTTATTAGTAATTTCTTTTTATTTTAATTAATTTAACAAAATATAATAGTTCTTGGTCATTTTCTAGAACACCGCCCTCAGGAATTTTTCGAAATTTTTTGCATAGATGTGTTAAGAAACATTATAGTAATCGTTTCCGATAGTTAAAATATTGTACTTATTTTGAAAAGCTACCCCCTCCAATGGGGGTACTTTTGAAAAAAAAAATTATTGTCCTTGCCCTAAATAAAATTATTTAGGGCACGGACAATATACTACTTCTGGCATTTCGCATTTTTTTTTCATTTTTTTTCAAAACTACCCCTATTGTAGGGGGTAGTTTTTTAAATAAGCACAACATTTCAACTATCAGAAACGATTACTATAATGTTTCTTAACACATCTATGCAAAAAATTTCGAAAAATTCCAGAGGGCGCGGGCGGTGTTCTGGAAAATTACCTAGTTCTTAACGGTAAAGAAAAATTGAATTTTTCTTGATAATTGTTAAGAACACCGACTTCTGGAATTTCTCCAATTTCTTTGCATAGATGTGTTCACAGACGTTATAGTAATCGTTTCTGATAGTTGAAATGCTGGGCTTATTTTGGAAAACTACCCCACACAAAAAAAAGTTCTGTGCAGCGGACCAAACTATATGGTTTTTGTGTATTTTTTGACGCTGAATTCGAATCAGTAGTCTAAAAAAGATCTATTGTGTCAGTTTTGTTTTTTGGTCAAAAATATCCCTTAAAATGGTGTAAAATCATAGAAATAATGTAATAACCAAGGATCGGAATCCAAGCGTCATTTGAGGGCCGGCTTTGCACTTACCGCTATGATCGACTGTGTGTGTTACCTACTTGTGAACGAGATATTAATGGCTGCTACATATATACCTACACGGAAACCGTTTTAACGGCACCACCCCATCGCCCATATACATTAACTGACCAGATTATATAATTTATCAAAATAATATAGGTTATTATTAGGAACGGAAATTACTGTTTTCTAATTCACTTACATATTACCTACTTATTTCTGCATTTCTAGAGAATTGCTAAAGTAACATTATTGAATCATAAAACTTAGCATAGGTACTCCCCCAGCAGTTTATAACTATAAGTTAAAAAAAATATTTTCGTCGAAGAATAAAAATAAGAATGAGTAACACAAACTACCACGGCCAATGCTTGAGAAATACTAACAAAAATCAGTTCCAACTTCCAACCAACTAGAGATGAGTTGCTATTTAGTAACCTGTTATTTTATAACTGTTATTTGTAAATAGCTTTGACACACTGTTATTTCTGTTCGAAAGTAACAGATAAGAAACACGACGTAGTAAAAATATTCTTGCCGAGTGCTGTTAAACTGTTATTCAGAAAACAGCAGCAGCAGATAATGAAATCGCACCGCAACCGCGTAGACTTATGTGAAATAAAAGAAAACGTAGTTGAATATTATTGTGAATATCTTGAGTCATCGGCTTTATGTACACACATTTTAGTTGCTTTTTAATCACAATATATTTAGATCTTTCCCATTTTCTTCTCAGTGTGTATATTTTCGATTACCCACATACCGAGTTTAAAAATGAAGGGCTGCTAGAGTTGAATATTTTTGTACAAATCTCGAACCATCCGTTTTATATACTGACTTTTAGGTGTTTTTTAATCATAAATATGTTCAGAGCTTTTATATTTTCTTCTCCATATGTATATTTTCCTGCATCTCCTGCGTGTTTGGCCTTTTGGCGTGTTTATTTCAGCAACAACTATTATTCTGATATTTCTTTATTAATTTAACATGAAATTGATTCTTAAAATATAATTTATGTAAATAAACTTATTTATATTTTTTTTACATGTATATGAACGTAAAAAAATCAATTAATATCTCTATAAAACATACAAATCAAAGAATTTTTCATGCCCGTTGGCCAGCGACGGTAGCACGATGAATAAAATAACATCTCTGAAATAACATTTGCAAACTGCGCGCTGGGGTTTGCGAATGCCTCTACTTCTCAGCTACATGTTGCAAGCATTATGGGTAACTGATATACCGCTGTCAAAAATAAAATATTCTCCTATGATGACAGTTGACTGCGAAAGATTGTTCTCGGTACAATAGTGGATATTGAATCCTCATCGAAATAGGTTAAACAAGGAAAATTTGGAAAAAATTATTACAGTACTTTTCGACTCAATACATACTTGATTTAATTTTCAAGACATACTTAAAACTACCGTTAAAAACTACCCCCCACATACGGACGGAAATAGATAGACGGAAATTTAGTTAACTTAGGTATATAGCCTACATAGATAGAAGAAAATGGTCACTGAGGAGATATAGGATATATCTCTTCAGACTACAAAAAAGGAAAATAAAACCACGGAAAAGATATTTTGAAGATAAGAGAGAAAAATCATAAAAAGTATTTGGATTGATGGTCGAAAGTATGATATAAATAGGAAAAAGAATAGCTTTACACAGATTAAAAGATAGATAAGTTTATAAATGTTAAGATAGACAGTTTAAACAGTTGAATAAGCAGGTATGGTATAATAAACAAGCTAAAAACGTACTCTTCGCCTGTTCACTGAACTTTTTATATAATTGTTACACATTCTGTAGGATACTCTTCGCAGTTTTTTGTAAATAGTGTTAGTTTAGACATTTTTAATTTTATAGTACGAACTTAGTTGGTAAAAGACTCCATGTAAAATAAAGTAAAAATAAAAAAAAACATACCAAACCCCTTTTGGGTTTCGAACCCGGGACCCTTGTATTCCAAGTCAAAAGCGTAAGAACTACACCACCACCTTACATGTAAAAAAATGTAAATTTTTACATTATAAGACACGAGCTAAAATCATATTTTCACGGTTCTATATTACATTATGAAATGTATATTTGTAAAATTTATAAATATTTAGATACTAAAGTGAAATATCATTCCACCAGTTATCTATTCAATTATAAAAACATAAAAATAGAAAAAAAAATGTTCAAATTTAAATCATTAATTACATTTTTATTTACCGATCGATTTTGTTCAAAAACAATAAGGTTCTTCCTCTAAGTAACACTAACTTACTGTCCAATACAATCGGATTTTTCCTTCTTGAGTTATCGTGCTTACAAGAAACGTGACGGACGGACGGACGGGCGGACGGACAGACGGACATTTTGAAAGTTGTTCAGAATTCGTTCACTAACATAATGATATGAAAATGTTTTTTCTGCTAGCGATATTTACTGATTAAGAAATGTGCCGATCAAATACAATATACTCTTCCTCTTTGCGAAGAGTATAATAAAACACAACTGGTTAATGCTTAATGTATGAATTTACTCCATATTTGTCTACCCTGCCTAAAACTAAAAATGCCTAAATTTTTGTTCCAGGATATTAGAAGTAATGAAATCCGTCCATCTGTGGGGGTAGTTTTTAACCCCCCTCCCCCCCCAATAGGGGTAATTTTCAACCTTATTAAGATTGGGTGGTTGTCGTACCAGATTTGTATATTTGGCACGATGAGCTACAAGTATTTGATGACCTATATGCATCATTTGAGCATGGAGGTAGCTCATACCAAGGATAGACTCTAGTCATGTGCCTATGGTTGGAACGAATTCACTCCATATTTGTTCACCCTGCATAAAACTACAAAAGCCTAATTTTTTTTCCCGTTTTGAAACCTATGAAGGGTAGGGTTGAGTATCTACCATTTGAGAGTAATGGCTGGGTGTCGCACCAGAGTCAAATCTTTTGCACTAAGAGATACAAAAATTTGGCCTTTGTACATGTTATTGACACTCACCCGCGTCTTTTGAGTACTCCCCCATAAGGGCGGATTTCGGTTTAATTTATAGAAATAGCTTACTGCGGCTTGAATTTATATTCTCTACTCTCGACTACAAAACATCTACCGTTTTTCACACTTCATTAAGAGTTATTACATTATTTCTATGAATTTACACCATTTTAAGGGATGTTTTTGACTAAAAACAAAACTGACACGATAGATCCCTTTTTGGACTACGGATTCAGATTCAGCGTCGAAAAATACAACAAATCCATATAATTTGGTTATGTGGCTATATAATATGCTACTTTCGGCATTTCGCATTTTTTTTTTCAAAACGGTGGTTGTCCAAAATAAGCACATTTCAACTAGCAGAAACGTTTACTATAGCATCTGTGAACACATCTATGCAAAAAATTTGAGAAATTCCAGAAGTCAGTGTTCTTAACAATTTTTTTTTGTTAAAATAGGCTTAGGATGTTGTGAAACGTGGAGATTTTAAGTTTGAGCAAAGAAAAATTCTGCCTGTGTCGATCTGTAACTTTTCTGTGAGCACGATTACTCTAATTACACCCCATTATTAAAGAGGATAAAAAAAATAAAATTGTGATTTAGTGTGTGAACAAGATCCATAGGCCTCAATTTTTTCAGCATCAGTCACCCCCCACCACATTATTAAAGGGGCGAAAAAAAAAATGTAATTTAGTGTGTGTGTGTACGAGAACCAAAGTCCTCAACATTTATTTGGCACTATCATCCCCCACCGGAAATTTGAATATTAATCCAGTCAGAATAGACATTCAACCTCGGGAAAATTCTGATGGAGTTGAAAATTTATACAGACCTTTAAATCAACATTTTAAAGGAAATAACAAAGTCCCCATTGATCCCACCCGTGCTGAAAATATTATTCATGGTCAAAGGTGCAAAAAAACTGTTTTTGAAAAATATTTTTTAAACGGTGAGTTTTTTCGTAAAAATAGTTGATATGAAATTTATATAGCATGTGATTCTCTACAAAAAATATTCCTCCACTTTTTTTCGAATAAATTATTGTTCGTGAGTTATCGCGATTTAAAAAATTGCAACTGATATTTTTTAATATGCACTTTTTCCGCACCACCTTCGAGGTAGAGTGCTTGGCAGTAGGTATATAATCCACAATCTGATCTGTTTCAGTAATAGACTTATATCGATTTAAAAAAATGGTGTTATGATTAATTATGAAACAAGAATACTTTATTATTGACTTAAAAAAAATTACTTAGCAAATTTTCAAACTTTGTACTTCTTGCAATTAAAATTAGTGGGCATGTGTGATATAGTGAAAGTGAAATTGAAATAAGTCTATTTTTCATAATATTTCCTAAATTGCAATCCATAATTAATAAATTTCAGAAATAAAGTGTTAACTACTTCCACGTCCTAAGTATAGTAACGGCAAAAAAATTGTTTTGCTCATAGACTTCGAATGTCATGAAGCGTCGAGATTTTAAGTTTGAGCACAAAAAAAATAATTCTGTCTGCTTGTCTGTCTGTAACTTATTTTGTGCGCACGATTTTTTCTATATTATTATGACTGGTCGTAGAAAAAATAGTGTATGCAACTCACATTTAATGGCTATGAAATGGTCGTTGTATAAAATACTATTAAAGGTCTGTGTACATTTTCAACTCCATATCGGAATTTTTCCGAGGTTCGGCATTTTTTTTTTTTTCTATTTCGACTGGATTATATGAAAGTAGTGATTCCTTAGGCGGCGATTTTTTTATGTTATGTGAACTTATGTAGATTTAAGAAAAGTTATAACGATAATCTGGAAATCCTGGGATGTATATATTATTTTTTATGATACAGAAACGAACAAAAAATCATTTTAAAGACTGATTAATTGTCTTTAATCTTCTTTCTTAGAATCTTTGATGGAAGTGTCATAGTTTCTAAGATATTCAACATTTAAACTGAATACTTCATCATATAAACGTTCGGATGCCATCTATAAATTTAAGTATGTCCGAAAGTATTAATCCTACATAAATATTTATTTTTATTTTTTATTTTTTTATTTTATGAATACAGCTGCCCAGACAGATGTGCATCCAATTACAGGGCAGGAAATATACAAAAAAAAATATGTACATAGTATAGAGTACAAACTTAGAACGAAATATTTCACAGCGATATTTTACAATTCTTATAAACTTAAAAATGGAAAATACAAAGTAAATGTGAGAAGATAGTTTACACTAGACAAATGATATAGTAGGAACTAAAGGTTAATTTAAGAGTGACTTAAAATACATTATTGCTACAATTAAAAATATCAAGATTCGATTGATACCTTAAATAGTTGGAGCACATATTGTGAATAGGTGAAGATTTTAGTACATTTGTTCTTGGCGTAGCTAAGTAGAATAGGGGGCGTATGAGCGAGTCTGAAAAGATGGAATATTGAAATGTATGGAACTAAGAATATCCGGGCAGTCTATCTGACTTGTTAATAGTTTGTATAAGAATAAAACAGAAAAATAGACCCTACGTGTCACTAAGTCGTTTAGATTAAATCTAGCTAATAAGTCAGATTGTGAAATATTAATGAAAACAAATTCATTCTCAGTTTATAAGCTTTGTTTTTGATGTCCAGCATTTTTTCTCTAAAACTAATATTTATTGAGATAGTTGCAAAAAAACATTTTTTTTTTAAAGCAAGTGCTGTAAACAGACGACAAAATTTGAGCCTCTAGGTCAAGCTATATGTTAACGAAAAACAGTATATGAGAATGTTTTTTTAATTACTGACTACTTATATTAACAAAATGGCGACCATGTTATTTTAAAAAAATGTGAAAAAGCACATTGTTTCTGTCATAACATATTTGTTTTTTAAGCTATAGAAATAGTAAAAAAATCATTTGAAAGCATAATTAATTAATAATAGTCTTTCATTTATTATTTTTGACCTAAGTGCCATAGTTTCTGAGATATTTTACATTTAAACTAAAACGTTCCGACGCCATTTTTATACTTCCAGATCACCGCACCTATTAATTCTACAGAAATTAGAATAAAAACCGCTGCCCAAGGAATCACTACTTCCACATCCAGATTCTCTATCCAAGTCACTCACAACGAAAAAAACTTTGTATGTGAAGATAACTGTTTATGGAACATTAATAATATAATATTTGAAATCCTACCCCAAAAACCCATAAAACGATACCCCACATCGGTAGTGGGGTGGGGGGTGGTGATAGGGGGATGGTGATAGGGGGGTGGTAGTAGGGGTGGATGAAGTAAAAAAATATTTTGAGGTTTCTGGTACACTAAATCACAATTTTTTTTCATCCCCTTTAATAAGGGGGTGGGGGTGGTAATGCCAAAAATTTTTTGAGACCTTAGCTTCTCTTGTATATACTAAATACCAATTTTATGGATTATTACCTGCTTGATTGACCTATTTACCCCAAATTTACCTCAATTTACCCCCCAACCCTTCGACGGAACAAGATGAAAATATAATCTAGTTCTAGATCTCGTTAAAGTACATATGTGTACCAAATTTCAAGTCAATATCTTAAACGGTTCCAGAGTAAACGTGCGCACAAAAAAAAAGTTACAGACAGACAGACAGACCGACAGACAGACAAACCGACAGACAGACAGAAATTTTTTTTTCGCTCAAACTTAAAATCTCGACGTTTCATGACATTTTAAGCCTATTTGGACAATAAAAATTTTTAAAAATTTTTTTGTCGTTACTATACTTCCACTGGACGTGGAAGTAAAAGGAAGTTCATCCTCAGTGTAGTATCCTTCTTATTTATCTTAGCATGTTTTCGCTCAATGTAATACTTTTAGAGTTATTTGACGAAAATCGTTTTCTTTTTTTTTTCAATCTAAAATCGTAATTTTCAAGTCGGTATTTCTCAAAAGCTATATGAAAATTTGCATAAAACCTTTCCTTCTTAAAATTTAGTTCTCTTTTGGTTCCAATATTTTTGTTATTTTTTAGGTGCGACCCCCCGAAAAGGGATGGCACTATAAACTGGCAAACCCCCGCATAATATAGAAACTTTTCTTTGACGCATTTGCCGTTATCTTGCCAAAACTGAACAAAATATAATTCATATGACATTATTGCGAAGTTAAAACCTCTAGTTACTGTACATTTCCAACTCCATATAATTTTTCCGAGTTCGGCAATTTTTTTTCTATTTCGATTGGATTATATGGAAGTAGTGATTCCTTAGGCGGCGGTTTTTTATGTTACCTATGTGAACTTTAGATTTAAGAAAGGTGATAACGAAATCCGGAAACCCTGGGAAGTATATGCAAAAATCACAAAGTTACGTGGTTTTTAAATAATATTTAATTCAATGGCCTCAAAAACCATCCCCTTGATCCTAACAATTTTTTACTATTACTTCCACATCCAGTGGAAGTATAGTAACGACAAAAAAATTTTGAAAATTTTTTATTGTTCAAATAGGCTTAGAATGTCATGAAACGTCGAGATTTCAAGTTTGAGCGAAAAAAAATTTTCTGTCTGTCGGTCTGTAACTTTTTTTGTGCGCACGTTTACTCTGGAACCGTTTGAGATATTGACTTGAAATTTGGTACATATATGTACTTTAACGAGATCTAGAACTAGATTATATTTTCATCTTGTTCCGTCGAAGGGTTGGGGGTAAATTGAGGTAAATTTGGAGTAAATACGTAAATCAAGCAGGTAAGAGTTCATAAAACTGATATTTAGTATAGACAAGAGAAGCTAAGGTCTCAAAAAAAAATTTGGCATTAGCCACCCCATTACCACCCCCACCCCATTATTAAAGGGGATGAAAAAAAAAATGCGATTTAGTGTGTGTACAAGAACCAGAAACCTCAAAATATTTTTTTACTTTATCCACCCCCCACTCCCACCCCCACCCCACTACCGATGTGGGGTATCGTTTTATGGGTTTTTGGGGTAGAGGATTTCAAATATTATATTATTAAAGTTCCATAAACAATTATTTCCAGATACAAAATTTTTTCGTTGTGTGACTTGGATAGAAAATCCGGATGTGGAAGTAGTGATTCCTTGGGCAGCGGTTTTTTTGGTGTTTTCAAAATTACGATATACACATATTTACAAAGTTTCGAAATTTTAAATAAAAATTTATTCTTTCTACTACCGTCTATATAAATGACCTTTGCAACCCTAGCAATACGCGCGATAACGAAAGTAAACATTCGAGTTACTTGGTTGCTAAGGCGTTGCTAGCTACGAAAGTAGAACTTTCGTGGCCAAGACAGAAAAATTAAAAAAAAACGAATTTTAACGCTTCATTAGTTTGCATATACCTTGCTTTGGATTTCTTGGGGTAAAGCGAGGCACAAGCAATATTGGCTGCTTTTTGTATCCCATTTTCATTGTCACGAAACCTATTTGTTTATTCTAGTTTGGAACCACCAGAAATTAAAATGTTATAAATCTCGATGACACATAGTAAATGTTTCGTTGGCATGGAAATAATTTTCACAGACACAATTTAAACTATAAAATTTATTAAAAACGTCAAATAATTTCGCGAAATAATTACTTTTAAATTATTAAATCCCATAATATCTTTCGGTAACAGAAAAGAATATAATACATTACACAATGCGAAAGCCCTTTTAGATGTTCGGTGTTTTTTGAAAGGTCTCGGCTTCGCCTCGACCAATCAAAAATCACCTTACACCTAAATAGTATATTATATTACTAGGAGTAGAACGCACTCTTTTTTTGTCTTGAGCCCAGGATTTGCGGCTGAGGCGAAGCCGAAGCCGCAAACTGGGCGAAACACAAAAAAGGCGTTCTACTCCGTGTAATATATACTATTTTTTCTTCAAGCGTATTAAAATGCAAAAATTCATTTATTTATCATAAATGTACAAATATTCAAACTACAGTCTTACATATTGACACAATATGACAAGTGGCTAGTGGATAGCGCGCCACCGGTGGCTTTCGGTATTAACATTATGTTACTAGTAAAACAATACCCACTGCGGTGGCGCTTTCGGAACTAACATTATGTTACTAGTAAAACAATGTCCACTACGGTGGCGTTCGGTACTAACATTTTGTTACTAGTAAAACAATGTCCTACTTCTACTTCTGTTTTTGGTGACATAATTTAAACATTTTAATACGCTTGAAGAAAAAGTAAATTTTCGCATCTAGTAATGTAATAGTTATTTATATATACCAAGGCTTGTAAGTGTATTTTACAGATCGAGAACACAGTGCAAACCTAAGCCGGTAGGGCTAAGGTTTGCAATGTTCGAGATCTGTAAATACACGATATAAGCCGAGGTGCATACGACGTTTTTCGTACTATTAGTGGTATTACAATTTTTAGGAAAATTTATTTAAAATTATTATATTTCAAGATTTGTCGAACTCATTTATTAGTTGACTTAGACTCTAATTGGAGTGTGTTTGCTTTCTGCTACGGTTACTGTCAATAATGTGTCAAATTAATAACTGCATAATAATTTCCGCCACTCAAGTTATTTATGTGAGTTTTTGCAACATAAATATGGATTATGATGAGAGTATCGACATTTAGGAGACAGCCAAAAATGCGTGTGCTTCGTTGGTGCCAGAATTTCATTATTATTTAACTTAATCATTATATTACCTTTTTGCCCTAGGGCATAAAAGTAAATTTACTTTTTTGGCCTAGGGCAAAAAAGTAAATTTTGTGCTTTTTTGCCTATGGGCTGCAAGTGACACTTTCATAACACTGGTAGACGTCAAAAAATGACACTTACAGAGCTAGTAGTACGAAAGTAACTATTTATAATGTCTTTACTATACTTGGAATTTCCAGAGTTACAATATTATCATAGTTTCATAATTTTAAGACAAAATTTATTTTTCTACCTCCTCAGAAACCACCGCCGCCTTAGTGCTTAGAATTTTGTACAATTTTGTCCTCCTACAAGTTGCAAATTGCCCACCTGTACTACAAGATTTCCAATGGTTTCCTACTGAAGCGTGCGTGAGCAGCTATTTGAATTTAATAGTATGACGTTTCGCCAATCATGTCCATATCATCTGGAGACGACTGAAACCAGTTCTGATCGTCTTCAGATGATGCCAACATGGTTGACAAAACGCGCGTCAAGTGTGACCATGTAGTGTTTTGCTGCTTTTTTTGGCAATTGTCTCGGAAATAGCAAACGTGTCACTCAGAATTCGTTATGGTCGTATTTACTACTGCTTTCAAATTGACAGACAAAGATTTCTATTTATTTTGGTTGATTTGCAGTTGTGTACACTAGATCTTTACGGTGGTACATCACTTGTAATGGTATTGGTAGGTATAACCAAAAAAATCATGAAAATATAGGAACATATATTTAATACTGGCACTCCCTATAAAAATTATATATTTGCTCATAGCATAATGTAAAGAGACACTTTGTCTTATCTGGCTATAAATATTTTATCATAATAGATAAAAAAAAACCGATGAGAACAATAATAATAGAAAACATAAAAAGATTACTTTATTCTGCTTTGTACTGTTCATCTTCAGCAAACCAGTATTGATGACTTAGCAATTTCTCGTTCCAGAATGTAATAAGATCTTCCATCGCCTCGCCGGAACCACCATAGTCGGATGGCAAGACACTCTTGTCAACGACCTTATGCAGAGATTCCACTCCCCAAAAATGCACCCTCACTCTCTTCCTAAGCTTATCCGACATGAAACTTTTGAAAATGTTTAAAACAACATTTATATACAAAGGGGCATTTACGAACTCAAGTTGCTTGGGACTGCAGTGATAGTTCTGCCAAGCAAACACTGCATTTTTTATCATACTGGGGGTTAATTGTTTAGCATGCCAAAAATTAACACCAGTCATGTCGAAAATTGCTGTAATACCGTAAATTTGAGCCCTTTCATATAACAAGGCGGCAACATCCAGGATCATTTTTCCAGCCTTGAAAACATCGTCCTGTTTGTGTTTCTTGGGATCATGTGCTGCTGTACGAATAATAACAACTAACCTGAAAATACAGAAAAAACTGCAATCAACTAGCGACCAATTTTTTTATCTTCTGGTAAAATTGGATGAATTTTTTGGACACAATTAAGTATACAATGTTAAATTTGCTGAATATAAAGTAACTTCAGGTGTTCCTCAAGATTCCAATTTAAGTCCGTTGCATTTTCTTATTTTTTAATGCTGTTTTTTGATGACAACTTTAAAATCTATAAAACGATTGATATTGCTGAAGATTGTATACTTTTATAGTTTAATTGAGAATATTTAGTACAATAGCTAGAGGTAAAAAATATAGGAAAAATCTCATATTATTATGTAATGATAATTTTTCTTTTTGGATTAATATTGTAGTAAAAGGAACCATCTTCAGTTTCTATATGGAACGGACATTTGCCCTTACCCACAAGGGGGCAAATTTAAATATTTAATATTTGAGAACGTATTACTGATTTAATTTTGAAACGTAGGATATTTATGTTTTTGGGATAGTTGATTAAGAATCTGAAGACCAAATTAAAAAATTCAAAATTCCAATATGGTTGATGGACATTTTTTATAAAGCACGTGTTTTAAACGTACAAAAAAAATGAGCATCTAGGTGATGCTAACGAAAAACAGTATTTGTGAAACAAAAATTAATTACTGGACAATACGACATTTAAAAAAAAATGAGAAAACGCACATTTAGTAGACAATAATGAAAACGACAATATTAATAATATAGTATTATAGTATAACTCTCCAGAATGTTATAAATATAATTTGAAGGTAATTTTATTGTAAAATGAATATGCTTGAAATCAAAGTGGATTTAAAATAAAGTAGTTTTCCGGATATCTTGTGACGTAATAGCGTAACAATCTCTAAAACAGGGGAATTTTGCATTTGACAGTAACTAGCTACCTTGCCACATTTCTAAGAAAGAATATGCACTACTGCACTGTCTGAAATAAATTTTAATATTCATTTTTAACACTGTTTCAAATACCCATCAAATAAATATTTTATATATTTTTAAGGCCGATTGATAACTTGCTAATACAGAATTGTAATATTACAGAGGATTCCGTATAGCAGTACAGAATATCTTACATTTTTTATCGAAACATGGCAAAGTAACACCAAGGAGGTTGAATAAATGAGGAGTCGTCATAAGAAGCAGAATGTGGCAGCACATTCCTCATTTTAGTATGATCGAAACGTCAATAAAACGCGACATGGATCTTGGTTTAATATGATTATAAAATACATGTTTTTGATAGAAAATAGTGTTTTTCGCCATAGCATATAATTTCGTGTCCGCCAAGTAGCTGTACAAATCAAATTAGTATCGATAAGAAGAAATGTTTTGGAATCACTTTGCATATGTTGAAACAGGTCTGTACTCAAAAGATGTGTTGAAACTATTTTCTATTTATTTTAGATTATATTATATTATCTTTGCTTAAAACATGAAACCGTCATCTCATCCATTACCCTACTGGCTTGGTATATGGTAGTGACAATGTGTAAAGTCAACTAACATGTATCTCCTCTCAAATGCTATATAAACTTTTTTTTTAAATCAGGACCTCGCGAGCTGTTCATGACAGTATGATCTCAAGCCACGCCTTCTGCGGCCGTTTCTCATCGTAGGATATAAGCTTTATGGCTACTCCTTATTTATATTCTACCTCATGCGTAACACTCTTTTCTCTGCTCAAGCACAAATTAGAATCTGGTGATTACGCTATTACGTCGTAGCCAATAGAATAGCCCAAAAATTGGTGGCAATATCTAACGGATTAAACACAGTTTAAACTTCATGGTTTTTTTACTATAAGGCATTATTTAAAAATAAAATAAAAAATACGTTTTTATGTGTAATGTTATTAAAATTATTTAAAAAAAATTGTATACCTACCCATACCCTTCTTTTGGTGATAACTTCTTTATTTTTTATGATACAGAAACGAACAAAAAAAATTATTTTAAAGATTAATTAGTTGTCTTCAATTCTCTTTCCTAGAATCTTTGGAAGTGTCATAATTTCTAAAATATTCAACATTTAAACTAAATACTTCATCATATAAACGTTCGGATGCCATCTATAAATTTAAGTATGTCCGAAAGTATTAATCCAACATAAATATTAATGAAAACAAATTCGTTCTTGGTTTATAAGCTTTATTTTTTATGTCCAGCATTTTTTCGCTAAAACTAATATTTATTGAGATATTTGCAAAGAAACAAATATTCTAAGTTTTTTTTTTTTTTATTTAAAACGTATTTTTTGTTTTCTAATACTTCAGGCATTAGAGATCATATAGGCCCCTTACCTGGAAGAATTCATGGTAGTCCTGGGCTTACTTTACGTTTTTTGGCTCACTGAATCCAAATTTTTTACTTCCCACCAAAAATTCCCCCCGCAACCCTCTCAAATTTAGAGAAGAAAACCCAAAAATTGTTTTTTTATTTTTTTTAATCTTTTTTTTCGTTTTAGATAAAAAAATACCCAGATATTCAGAAAGCAAACAAAATTTACAACAAAAAAGGTCCTTTAACATTTTGACGTACGACGAACGGGAGGGGAGCGAGTGGATCCCGAAACATGCGCCGAGGCTCATGTTTCGAGGCATGCTAGCGCTTCCCCGTTCGTTCAACGTTAAAATGTCAAGGGACCTTTTTTGTTGCAAATTTTGCCTACTTTCTGAATTTTTAGGTATCTTTTTCCTAAAATGAAGGAAAAAAAAAGATTAAAAAGAAACGATTTTTTTTTGCTTTTTTTCTTTAAATTTGAGGGGGTTCCGGAAGGAATTTTTGGTGAGAAGTTAAAAATTCGGATTCAGCGCTTCAAAAAACATAAAGTAAGCCTATTTCCAGAACTAAATCGTGAATTTTTATAGGTAAAATTCTCTAATGCCTGGAGTACTCCAGGCATTAGAGATCATAGGCCCCTTACCTGGAAAAATTCATGGTAGTCCTGGAGATAACTTTGCGTTTTCTCGTGTACTGAATCGGAATTTTTAACTTCCCACCAAAAATTCCCTCCGCAACCCCCTCAAATTTATAGAAAAAAGCAAAAAGAAATCTATTTTTTAAATCTTTTTTTTCTTCGTTTTAGGAAAAAGATACCTAAAAATTCAGAAAACAGACAAAATTTGCAACAAAAAGGTCCTTTGACAGTTTAACGTTGAACGAACGGGGAAGCGCTAGCACGCCTCGAAACATGAGCCTCGGCGCATGTTTCGGGATCCATTCGCTCCCCTCCCATTCGCCGTACGTCAAAATGTTGAAGGACCTTTTTTGTTGTAAATTTTGTTTGCTTTCTGAATATCTGGGTATTTTTTATCTAAAACGAAAAAAAAAATATTAAAAAAAAATCAAAAACCAACTTTTTGGGTTTTCTTCTCTAAATTTGAGGGAGTTAGACCAGTGCCAATAGTTTTTGATAAAAAAAAAGGCTTAGCAGTATATGGGTGGCGGGAAAATTTAGGATTAATGCTATATAATTCGGGAAAAAACGATTCGACCGCAACAGATAACCGGAAGTGGGGGTGCGAAAAGGTGTGTGTAAAACGTGGTTTTTTACGATTTATGGCAAAAGTAGACCTCCTATCGAAAAAAGTTTAATGTAAAAGTTGTAGAAAATTGAGACATCTACAACTTTTATTTGAACCATTTTTTTACATAACCTCAAAAATTTTGAGAAAAACGCGAAACGAAACGAAAAACCACTTTTTTGTTTTTTTATTTTTATCTTCCACAAAAATAATTTAATTTTGATGAAATTCGGTGAAAATGTACATTGTTACGCATCAAAAAAATCTGTAAAATCTGAGGCGTAATATTTATTTTTTGATTTTTTTGCGAATTTAATTTGAAAAAAAGGCCCAAGTTTTGATTTTTGAAAATTTCAGGACGGCATTTTTTTCATTAAAACCTCTACTTTAACATAGTGTAAAAAAATCATACTGTCACTCTGGAAAAACATTGTCAAAAATGGAAAAAATCAAAGAAAAACATTTTTTTCAAGATCGATTTTACCGTAAATGTCACTAATTCTCCATTGTTCATTTAAATGAAGTGTTGTAAGTTGTGCAAAACGGTAATTTCAATATTATACGTAATAAGGGAACTTTAATTAACCGTTTAAGGTTCGGACCGAAATGTTTAAACAATAATTTTTCCTAAGAAATTGCTAAAAATTACCATTTTTAAGCAAGAAAAAAACTTTTTTATGTTTTATGGGCACTCTCACATTTAAAATAAATGTATTACGCACTTTACATTAAATCAATTAACAAAGTAGAAATACATAATCAAAATTTATAATCTCATTTGTTTTTTGGGAAGCTGCTCTACATCATCAGATTCAACACATTGTTCGGTTTCTTCAGGAACTTCGATAAAGTCTTCGACTTCATCAAGGTCCTCAAGTTCATCTAGAAATTTTTCTGACAGTGTTTCTATCATTTTATTCTTATTTTGTTCATTAGACAAACATTTCTCTGGAGTAAATGGAATTTTTGTATGACTACCAAACTCAAATGTAGGGATACTTCCTCCAGTTTTTCTGAGTAAACGTTCACCTTTCTTCGTACTCATTGAACTTGCTGTTGAAGCGGTTAATGGTGATGCTGTCTTTGTAATAAGTCAC
The DNA here is from genome assembly GCA_936432065.2 of Rutpela maculata. Taxonomy (NCBI): domain Eukaryota; kingdom Metazoa; phylum Arthropoda; class Insecta; order Coleoptera; family Cerambycidae; genus Rutpela; species Rutpela maculata. Next base: position 246,198,934 of record OW386286.2, on the reverse strand, counting down.
ATCAGCTTCGGGATACCCATCAAATACAACGTAACTGTTTGCTGCGTAGTGGCTGCTTGTTTACAACGACGTGCCAGCTATGAACGCGTAAAAAGGTAAGGACGGATGGGTTGCAAGCGAGCTGGAAGAAAAGGACGAACAAGTAAAATTTTTAAAAACACCCGATCAATGTATCTAATCGTACCAGTTTCATATGACCGAATCAAAATGAGGCCTAAATCATGTTCGGCTACCATAATTGTCTGCACATTTTCAATTTTACCTCAATCGGACAATTTCTAGAGAAGTTCAACATGGCGAATTCAAGATGGCGACCAAACATCAAAATCTAATATGGCCTATAACCTTCTTGGCAAAATACTCTTTCAAATAAAAAAACTACATCAAAATCGGATCACCCGTTGAAGAGATATGAAGCCACAGACAGACAGTCAGACAAACAAGGGTTAAAAAGAAGTGCTCGCGCACTCGAGAGCATGTAATAGAAAAACTGCCCCGCCATAATTCAATTTTTCAACTTTGAATATTTTGAAACATGTATGTCAATAAAATTGTTTCAATGTATGTGTGCATATAAAGCATAAAAAAGTTTTTTTCTACACCTATTTAATTATATGAGAATTATTAGCATTTTTTTTGTGAAAAATCGTACCTATAATTCACTGTAGCGAATTATCGATTCATAATTCACTGCATCCGTCCAATCACAAATACAAATTCAAAAATCACTGTTTCGCTGATTCAATAATATTTTTAATGTCTTACAAGTCTGTTATTTTACAATAACCACCCTATTTTGAGATACATTAAATGAAAAATAACGCCCTAGGGCGTTATGAATATCTATAACGCCCTAGGGCATTATAAAATTATAACACAACCCAAAACAAGTAAATTATGATGGCGTTATTGACAAACAAAATGCGTTGCTATGCGACGGCGGCGTTTACAAACAATTTTGATTTTTACTCTCTTTTAAATCAAATCGTTCTGAACATAATAGATGTCAAATTAATAAATCGTAAATGTCAAAAAAAAAATCGAATTAAATAACAGACTTGTAGGATATTAAACGTTGAAGGCACCACGGGTGTTATAGGATAATGACGCCCTCGGTCGACGTACATTCCCTCGGGCCGGAGGCCCTCGGGAAGTACACTGCCGACCTCGATGCGTTATTATCCTTATAACACCCTTGATACCTTAATAACTAAAATTGACCGTGATCAACTCTTACTAGGCTGACCATCAACTGTCAACGTGACAACCAAATATATCGCCATATTGCTTGTTTTCGTTTTCCAACGTATGCTCTTCTTACGAGTAGGATTTTACAATCCGTAACTAATAATTCAACTACTAAAACTGCCAATCAGAATGTAACAATGGAAGTGACAACACCAAATTTAAATATTACTAAGTGCACAAATTTCAATATAATATTATCCTAGTAGCTCACTTAATGAAAAATAAAAATTATTACATTGTGTTCCATTAAAGTTAACAAATTTCAAGTAATCAAATTTATTTGTTTAATAGGTGTAGAAAAAGTATAGTATTACATTCGCGATTATGGCCATTATTCACTCAGATGATTTGCGCCATTCGCCTATGGCTCGTGGGCTCAAACATCATCTTCGTGAATAATGGCTCATATAATAATATACTATTTTCTTGCCTAAAAGTGGTAATTTTTAGCAATTTATTAGGTAAAATTATTGTTTAAACATTTCGGTTTTCAGCAGTCCGAACCTTAAACGGTTAATTAAAGTTTCCTTATTACGCATAACATCGAAATTACCATTTTGCACAACTTACAATACTTTATTTAAATGAACAATGGAGAATTAGTGACATTTACGATAAAATTGATCTTGAAAAAAGTATTTTTTTGTTTTTTTTTCCATTTTTAACAATGTTTTTCCAGAGTAACAGTATAATTTTTTACACTATCTTAAAGTAGAGGTTTTAATGAAAAAAATACCGTCCTGAAATTTAAAAAAATCAAAACTTTGTTAACCAACTTTTTTTATTGAAAATTAGGCCTTTTTTTCAAATTAAATAAAAAAAATCAAAAAACGAATATTACGCCTCAACAAAATTACAGCTTTTTTGATGCATAACAATGTACATTTTCACCGAATTTCATCAAAATTAAATTATTTTTGTGGAAGATAAAAATAAAAAGAAACAAAAAAGTGGTTTTTCGTTTCGTTTCGCGTTTTCCTCAAAATGTTTGAGGTTCTGTAAAAAAAATGGTTCAAATAAAAGTTGTAGATCTCTCAATTATCTACAACTTTTACATTAAACTCTTTTGCCAGAAATCTTTAAAAAAACACGTTTCACCCATAAACACACACCTTTTCGCACCCCCACCCCACTTCCGGTTATCAGTTGCGGTCCAATCGATTTTTTCCCCAATTATATACCATTAATCCTAAATTTTCCCACCATTCATATAAGAATTTTTCAGACTCTTGGCCTCTGGAAACCGGTTTGGCACTGGTCTAAGTTGCGGGGGAATTTTTGGTGGGAAGTTAAAAATTTTGATTCAGTGAGCCAAAAAACATAAAGTAAGCTTATTTCCAGAACTACCATGAATTTTTCTAGGTAAAATTCTCTAATGCCTGGAGTATAAAGCAAGCGTTGTAAACGGACGAAAAAATTTGAGCTTCCATGTTAACAAAAAACAGTATATATGAGAATATGTTTTTTTTTAATTACTAACTACTTACTTTAACAAAATAGCGACCATTTTATTTAAAAAAATGTGAAAAAGCATATTGTGTCCGTCATAACATCTTTGTTTTTATGCTATAGAAATAGTCAAAAAAATATTTGAAAGCATAATTACTAGTCTTTCATTTCTTATTTTTGACCTAAGTGCTATAGTTTCAGAGATATTTAACATTACTAAAACGTTCGGAAGCCATTTTTATACCCCTACAAAATTAGAAAAAAACGAAGTTCATCCTCAGCTTATTATTCTTATTTATCTCTAGCATGTTTTCACCAATGTAATACTTTTCGAGTTATTTGACGAAAATCGTTTTGATTTTTTCAATTTAAAATCCCAATTTTCAAGTCGTTACTTAAGACTATAAATTTATATGAAAATTTGCATAGAACCTTTCCTTCTTAAAATATGGTTCTCTTTCAGTTCCAATATTTTTGTGATTTGAAACGTAAAAACTTTTATTTGACGCATTTGCCGTTAACTTCAAGAATGAGCGAAATTTAATTCATGACATTATTCCGAAGTTAAGTTAGATCAGGGATTCCCAACAGGTGGTCCGCGGACCCCTAGGGGTCCGCGGACGATGTCTCAGGGGTCCGTGAAATGTTACTGAGATATTCAGTTGTTTTGTATTTTACTTGACTTGCAGTGGTAGATTCTACATAATCTTAATTTTAAGAAGAATTTAAGCTTTTAAGGGGTCCTTGTCAGTGTAGCGACCGATGAGGGAATCCCTGCTCTAGATACTGTGCTATTTACTGATTGGTATTATTTATATCGCCTTGGTTTGAATATCTCTAAATTCAATGCTATTTCTCTCTCAAGGAAAAAACAAATAATTAATTACCATTACTCCTATTACCCGTTGTAAAGGTATTAAAGACTTACTGCCTTTACTCAAATTGTATGGCACGGTAGCTCAGTCAGCTAAAGCATATATTGTGTAGCGAATATGCTAGTTACACTATCGTATACTAGATTTGAACCCCAGCTCCGACACTGACAATATCGGTGAGTATCTCCGATTAAAGAACTTATATCTAGATACATAACAGGCTATCTTTTCACTATATACCTTGTTTGCTCCTACATAGTCACATTATATGTCCATAAAAATGGATAGATGAACATCACATCCCATAGGCAACAGTGGCGTTGTGTGTGTAGAAAATGTGTAGAATGGTAAGTATTTTCATTAAAATGAATTATTGCAATTCCTGCATTACCGGCTCTTTATATAACGTGATGTAGGCATACGATATTACAGTAAGATAAAACAGTAAGATAAATATGTATTGAAAGGATATTAAAATTTAATTGCTATTTACTTTATAACTGTAAACTGAACTTCATCATGTTACGACTATGGAACGATCGATTTTCTTCTTTTCTAAACTGCTTTCTGCAAACGGCATAGCACTTCACTATTTATTTGCACAAAATATATTGTCACTAAACTGTGTAAATATGAATAGAGAATATTATTTAGGTATTAAGCAAATCACAACTTAAAATAAAATTACTTTTTCACCAATTTTTGGTCGGAGAACACGAAAAACATTTATTGACATTAATGGCCGAACTGAGGTTATGATAATCGAACTGAAGCCGATTGTGCACGAGCGGCCGCGAATACGCCTATGGGCCAATCAGCAACTTATGGGAAGAAGTGCCTTAGATTGTGAGTCTTTCAGCGACAAATAAATCAATGCCATTATGTATCTAGATATAAGTTCTTTAATCGGAGGTGAGTATGTATGTCTGCGTTTTTCCAAATATGTAACCGCCTACTGGACAGCCTTGGCATTGGATTTGGGGGTTGTCTACTATATGTGGTGCATGTATGTACGTTAAATCACATATTGTGTAATTAACTTTTTAAAAAATATTCATTTTGTTAAAGGGGAATCAAGCTTGATTCCTTTAATGAAAATTACATTTGTAGTTTAAATGTTTAATGTGAATGTGAGTATAATAATAATACTGAGGTTTACAAAGTCGTTACTGTTACTTATAAGTTTACAAATGATGTGTCAGCCGAAAGTTAAACAAAGAAAATTCAAGATAGCAAATCAGCATATTGCGAGGAGTTAAAATGAAACTTAATATCTAGATAAGCAATTCTCAAAAGAAGCTGTTATCTAATACCGTAATATGATACTATTAGACGGAGAGCTGGGCACGAAATTTCGATATGACTCGGGTTATGAAAAATTTCCGTCACAATACGCCGTACACTAAGAGAGGACCCTGATTTGGGAATTTGTTGACAGCTCGAGCGGGGAGGGGCGCCGCCATGTTGAAAAAATGGCGCACAAAAACAGTTTCTTTGAAATATCTCGCTTCAGGTGCCTCATACGGCAAAAAATCTTCTTATGTGTCAGGTGAAGGTCACAAAGAAAGGAAAAAAGGAATATTCACAAAAGAAGTTTAATTAAACAATACTGTATTACTGTTACAAGGCTTGGATATCTAATGATCCAATTTTAGTATTCCAATATATGTATGAGTAAGCATATAGAAACAGATCAAGTTAGGCACCATTTTTATAGACATAACAAACATTATGGATATTCATAGTTTATATGTGGGTCAGCAAAAGCCCAAGCACAGTACACGACCGCTTCAAGGCCGTCACTCAAATTCCCCTGACAGTCGGCCCTCCTGTACAGCCGATTGTCCTCAATTGGCATGTCCTTGACTTATGTGGATCCAGAATTTCGACCCTCCACAGCATCGACAGTTTCCATGATACTGGCATCATCAAGCCTGCAGAACAAATTATATCCTTAATTATATTATAAATTTTCATATAGCTCCGCCATATTATGACGAAGGTTATTTCATCAACGCTATTAGCGTTATTATCTCAACACCATTTGCATGGTAACATCAAGACCAAAACTACTTTATAGTTTTCTCACAAAACTGAACTTAGGATTTTTCCTCGGTTTCATTATTTTTAATTCATTTCTATGAACGATCCATCTAATAGTCGCTCATTATAACTTGTTCTTATTTTGCTATGGTCACCCTGCTGTAAATGCTAGCCACTTTACCTGCCAGGTTTCCATTACTATAAGAACCCCACAATCTCTATTCTGCAAGGCCCGCATTACCGTAATCAGCCGCCTCATCTGCTACTACTTTGTAAAGCAACCTTGCCATAAAGATTTTACTAAATTTCATCCATTTGGTAAATGATACCATTCTCTAGTTTTAATTATATTACCAACTAATCATTATTACCAGAACTGTCAATGACATTGTTTTTCAAAATCTCTTTATATCAACATTTAACTAGCTAGTTTTTCTACTTACAAATAGAGCATGCTCATTCACACCTGATTGTGCACAACCTTTCATTCCAAATTTTACTTACGTAAACGGTTGATCCGGATCAGCACTCATAGTTACCCACATTTTCAGACTGTCCACAGCTGCTACCGAAATGGACTTCCGGTTGCCTCTCAAATCTTCAATCAAATACCTGTCATTTGGCAAAACCTGTTTAATTCTAAAAGGACCCTTGTAAACAGGATTTAACTTGCGGCTCAACCCAGTAGGTACAGAATTGGTTTTTTGTCGCATAACCAAGTCTCCAACTGCATATTGTTTGGGTGTACACCGTTTTCTGTCAAAAATCTTCTTATACTGACTCTGGCGTTCCATTACCTTTACCTCAACCTCTTTTCTTAACGAACTTAAGTTCGCTCGGCTTAATGTATCAGCCACAGTATTTACAATGTAAGCATCTGCCCAATGTGTAGGGTTAATTCCTATTAAGATTTTATATGGGGATTCTCCAGTGGTCTTATTCTTGGCTGTGTTTAAAGAGAATTGTATCTCTTTGACATGTGTATCCCAATATGTTTCGTCGGGATCGTTTACCGATAAACATTTTAAAGAGTCCCCAATAATTTGATTATATCGTTCACACTGTCCGTTTGCGCGTGGTGTCGCAACTGCATTTAAAATATGCTTTATAGAGTGTTGTTCGCAAAACATTTTCATGCTTGCAGATGTAAAAGCAGATCCGCGGTCTGATATTAATCTTTTTGGTACTCCAAATATTTCCATAAAATTCTGTACCGCCTTTAAAACATATTTAACCTTGGCAGATCTAACCGCCTCTAAAAAGACGAACTTTGTGAATCCATCTACGAGTACCAACAGGTAAGAATTTTTCTTCCGTGATTTAATAAACGGCCCTAAATGGTCTACATGTATCGTTTCAAACGGAATAGTACCTTTTGGAATGGGGTGTAGGAAACCCGGTTTAGAACCTCTAACTTGTTTCATATATAAACAATTCAAGCATGCTGAAACATATTTCTTGACAAATCTAGTCATTTTCGCAAACCAGTAGTTTTGTTTGATTTTGTCCAGCGTCTTTTCAAAACCCAAATGTCCATTATCGTCATGAGTTAATTTACAAATTTGCCATCTACACGCATTGGGCACTACCCATTTATTTTCCCCATTTACTTTGCGGTATAAAATTCCCTTTTTCAATTTGAAATTGTTAAAATAATTTTTAGTAGCTGACGTACGCTTGGTTCCGAGTATGTTGACTACTCTAACAATTTCATCATCCTGACTTTGCACCGCTTTTACCCACTCTGATTCTGTAATATTTATGATTGAAGCAGTCAACACAGGGTTGCGACTTAGATAATCTACATGGGACATTTTGACTCCGGGCCGGTAGCGCACCTCAAAAGTGTAATCTTGAATTTCTAACCACCACCTAGCTATCCGTGGTATTAAATCACGCTTTGAGGTGGCAGTCCGTAACGCAGCACAATCAGTATATACAATAAATTGTGCCCCCAGTAAATACACTCGAAAATGCCTCATTGACATGACAACTGCCATCGTTTCTAACTCGTATGAGTGGTATTTACTTTGTTCAAAAGTGCACTTTTTGCTAAAATATGCAACTGGGTGCATGCCGGACTCGTGTTTTTGCAGGAGCACCGATCCCACCCCTATTGCACTCGCATCGGTATGTAACTCTATTGGTAGAGTTGGATCAAATATTTTTAATATAGGTCTTTCGGCCAAAGCTCTTTGAACAGTTTCGAAAGCCTGTTGTTGTTTATTTCCCCATTCCCAAGTTATATTTTTGCGTAGCAAGCTTGTCAAAGGTTCGACAATGAGTGCATAATTCTTAAGAAATTTTCTAAAATAACCAGATAACCCAAGAAACTGACGCACCTGTTTTATATTTTTGGGCGGCTCTGTATTTAAGACTGCCCGAACCTTATTTCTTTCCGGACGTACTCCGCCCTTACTTATCTCCCGGCCTAAATAAGTTATTGTTGTTTGCAAAAATTTGCACTTTGGTATCTGTAGAGTTAGATTATACTTCCGAAACAACGCCAATACTTCTTCCAATTTTTTTAGATTCTCTGAAACTGTCTCAGTAGGAATAATAATGTCATCTAGATAGACCACCGCGGTTCCCGGTTTCAGTTCAGCTATTATTTTAGACATCATGCGCTGAAACACTGATGGCGCGTTACAAAGTCCGAAACACATTCGTAAGAATTCATATTTGCCCTCGGGAGTTATAAAGGCAGTTTTTTCGATTGAGTCCGACGCCATTTTAATCTGATAATAACCCGAATATAGATCTAACGATGTAAATATAGAAGAATTTCGTAGTTTATCAATTTGTTCCTCTATCAGGGGAAACTTTTCCTTTATCGTTATGTTATTTAATTTTCTAAAATCAACACACATTCGCAACGTGCCATTGGGTTTGGGTACTAGTACTACTGGGCTTGCATATGGAGAGATGGACTCCCTTATTATATCATGCGCAAGAAGTTCATTAATCATATTTCTTAATTTTAGCTTTCTATCCTCCGATAGGCGGTATGGGTTGCAGGTTATCGGAACCTCATGTGTTAGTTTGATACTCATTTCTACATGCGTTACTTTCCCCATTTCTCCGTAATTCAAAGCAACGCAGTCACGATATCTTAGAAGCATTGTTAAAATACTATCTTTGTATGCATTTTCTACAACGATGTGTTCGCCAGTTAGCGTTGTAGCAGGTACTAAACAACATGCACTCAAAGATGGCGATGCTTCAAAGAATTTTATATTATTTCCATGCTTTATAAACGAAACGTGTGGTTTGTTTATAAAAGAATTACCTACGACAACGTCCGCTGGGGAAAGATCATTAGGTACTATTAAAATAGTTTGCAAAGCTTGTACTGAATCTACGCAGAGTTGACACTCGACAGACTCTGTAATATGTATAATTTCTCCCGTGAAAGATTTTAAACGGTACCTGTTATCATTATTGCGTTTTAATTTCAATTTGTCAACAACACTCTGTTTCATCAGAGTGCACTCACTCCCTGTATCAATTAACGCCAACATTTGCTGATTGTTTACATATACTTCTTTATAATATAAATTGGTATGGTGTTTCAAAAAGTTTACTTGTTTAGTTTGGCGCTTAAAACAGTTTTCAGTAGTATGATTGTTTCGTTTACAAATAGTGCATGGAGAGTTATTTATCTTAGGTTTATACGGCCCTGGGCGCTTCGATGGGCAATTTACAATTTTGTGCCCGGTCTGATTGCAACCATAACAAGTTATTTTAAATTCCGAGGATTTATTGGTACCTAACTGGCGTTTATATTTTGTCGTTGGTGTCGGCACTTTTCCACGAATTCCTGTAGACGATTCATGGTCGCATGTTCTCAGAAAAGTTAAAACATCATCCACTGCGTCATAATTATTAGTGGATGCCACGTGCCGTATTTTCTCTTCTGTAATTCCCGTTACGATTATATTTATTTTGTCTTTCTCTGGGATAGCCCAGGCAAGCCGGTTTAATTTAAAAAGTTTATTATTGTAATAGTCTACATAATTTCGCGCACTACTTGAATTATAGTTGGCGGCATCTATAAAGAGTTTCCCCGTCGCATTTGGATCAATGTCAAATGTATTACGAAGGAATATTTTCAGATCACTCCAATTTCGATAAGTCACGTCTGTATTTAATAAACAATCGCGCGCCCGGCCGACTAAGTTCTCAACAGCAAACTTCGTAGTTGTCACATCATCCCAACGTAAGAAATAAGCCCGTTGATCCACAAGTCGCACCCACTTGTTTACTGACAGTGTTTTTAAATCAGGATCAAATGTCGGGACGTCCTTCCATGAATATACAGGGGTACTACTCACCTTATGTCCACTTTTTAATTTCAGTACCTCCTGCCGTAACAGTTCTAATTGTTGTTGCATCGTTAACGGTGGTGTTAGGCTTCTAGCGGGTACCTCTCCGTCTCTGCCGCTAGTGGAAGGTTCGGCTGAGAATCTGTCTCCCTCATTCATGTTGGCACTAAACACACTAACGGCACCCACAAACACACTGATTTTAGGGTAATCCCACACTTCTGAATTGTCAGGTGAAGGTCACAAAGAAAGGAAAAAAGGAATATTCACAAAAGAAGTTTAATTAAACAATACTGTATTACTGTTACAAGGCTTGGATATCTAATGATCCAATTTTAGTATTCCAATATATGTATGAGTAAGCATATAGAAACAGATCAAGTTAGGCACCATTTTTATAGACATAACAAACATTATGGATATTCATAGTTTATATGTGGGTCAGCAAAAGCCCAAGCACAGTACACGACCGCTTCAAGGCCGTCACTCAAATTCCCCTGACATATGGAAATAAAAGAACATTAAATTTTCTACAAAATATGTCCTATACATTTTTTCGTTAAACTGAATAGTTTCGGTGCAGCGGCCGATCGAAGTCAAGCATTCTTGACAAAATTATGATTTTTTGTAATTTCTCAATTTAGTGCAACTTTTATGAAGAAGTATACTTTGTGTTGAGACAAAATTTGTTTTCACACCTGAAAATCCTCAAATATAGTTGATTTTACTTGTCTGCTATGCATAGCTCTATGTTCAATACTCATTTCCACACCACCTTGAGGTAGAGAATATGGAGTTTTTTTTTTCACGTGGTTGTCCCCTGTAGGCCTAATCCACGACTAGCCTGCTTCTTGAGGCGTTTTAGGTGCTTGATGTCGAAAGTCCAAGTTCGTTGCAGTCTTCAACAATACTTTCTTCGGAAATTGCTTCCGTTGCGCTGTCCATTGATTCTACGTATTGATTGTTATCCATGCTTGCGAGAAATGTTTCGACTGGGGAGTCGACTTCCCAGTTGTTATGAAGCTCGTCGACTGTTGCTGGTGCATTGTCGCAGCTTTGTCCGTTACAAAATTTGCAAATTACAGAACACTTTAACCCCGCCTTTCTACAACCACGTGCTGCACTGCACCCTTTCTTGCATTTACAGGAAAGAAATTTAAGTACCTTTTCAGAAGCAGGATCTTTCAGCATTGATACTGGTGTAAGCCCAGCTTTGCTCTGTTTCCAGCCCCATTCTTCAACATTCTTACAATCCCCATATCACTCCTGGACTTGATAATATGTTCTGAATGAATGCTATCGGGGACAACCACATAAAAAAAAGCGCCACATACTCCAGCCCGATTTTTCAAAATTTTTACAAGCCCCTTGCCACTCCTGGACTTGATAATATGTCCTGAATGAATGCTGCCATGCTGCTGCAGCTGTAGGTGGTAGAGACGCGATGTTAAACTTGCCTTTTGTGAGCGATCTTACGAAACCTTGGTAACGATAAGCATCCAGAGAGATGTTATCTCCATGTTTGGCTCCATACAGTGCCAGAATAAATCGTTCTCCTGCATCAGCGATAGCGTCCGGTTCAGCATTACTATCTTGAAAAAGTGGAATGCTGTCATGTAAATCCTGATGCTTTTGTAGGATGTTCAGGAACTTTAATTTGCCCTGATTAAAAAGTGTACAAGTTGTGTCACACCCGCTAAAAGCGTGAAGAAATAGAATATTATCAGTGATGATTTTACTGCCCGACAAACTATGGGAAGAATACATGTGGCTGTAGAAAGGACGGGTTAAAATGTTCTGTAATTTGCAAATTTTGTAACGGACAAAGCTGCGACAATGCAGCAGCAACAGTCGACGAGCTTCATGACGACGAAGAAATCGACTCTGCAGTCGAAACATATTTCGCAAGCATGGAGAACAATCAATAGGTAGAATCAGTGGACAGCGCAACGGAAGCAATTTCCGAAGAAAGTGTTGTTGAAGACTACTACACCTGGACCTTCGACATCAAGCACCTAAAACGCCTCAAGAAGCAGGCTAGTCGTGGATTACGCCTATAACATTGAGCTATGCAGACAATATTTGAAGATTTTCAGGTATGAAAACAAATTTTGTCTCAACATAAAAATACTTCTTCATAAAGGTCGCACTAAATTGAGAAATTACAAAAAATCATAATTTTGTCAAGAATGCTTGACTTCGATCGGCTGCTGCGCCGAAACTATTCAGTTTAACGAAAAAATGTATAGGACATATTTTGTAGAAAATTTAATGCTTTTTTATTTTCATAAGAAGATTTTTTGCCGTATGAGGCACCCGAAGCGAGATATTTCAAAGAAACTGTTTTTGTGTGCCATTTTTTCAATATGGCGGCGACCGTCCACGCTCGAGCTGTCAGCAAATTCCCAAATTAGAGTCCTCCTTTAGGGTACGACGTATTGTGACGGAAATGTTTCATAACCCGAGTCATATCGAAATCTCGTGCCCAGCTCTTAGACTATATCTGTAATGTCGCTTTATATCTAGATGATATAGTGTATAATTTTTTATATAACATGTAGGTATGTATAAAAATTGTAAAATGAATTATAAAAAAAAACACTTTTTGACAAATGAGTGAAAGCTGATATCGTATGATGAAATTGTGTATCAATATAAATTAGCATGTGTTGAACACTCAACCTAGGCAGTTTGAGTGTATTACAAGTGATTAAGAATCCCAAGTAACAATTTAAATACCTTTTAGATTTATTGAGGTTTTATAAGAGTTTTATCAATTTTAAAACTCTGATTAAATCTCAATAAATCTAAAAGGTATTGAAATTGTTACTTGGGAATGGACTTACAGTCAGTAGCAGTGGCGGTCTGGCCAGGTCGGCGAGTCGGCAAATGCCGACTGGGCCCTTTGCCTTTTGAGTACGTAATGCGCTTATAATATACATGCAAAGCAAAAACATTCAAATCGGTGACGAACTGAGTTTGAATAAGGAGTTGGGGGGCTCAAATTTTATAGGAAGATAAACTTTTTATAGATAGTTAAGGGATTCTAGTATGAACGTTCTAATTGAATTCTATACCTCCGGTCAATGGGTTTTTGTTCTGGTCAATAAATTAGGCAGGCCCTGTTTATTGTAAAATGCCGACTAAGCCCTAGACAGCCAGACCGCCACTAGTCAGTAGGTATTTTTCACTTTTACCGTTTATCCCAGTGTCAATACGTTTGAATAACATATTGACTGAGAATGAGCTAAGTGCACCCCTGGACATACTAACTGTATGACCTCGCTATCTGCAGTCGATTTCTCTAATAGTATCTATTTTGTTTGATAATTCAGTCAAATATCCGTATTTTTTTTTCTGAAAATTTACACATTTTTTCATATAATCAATAATTTTATTAAGCATTTCAAACTAACCGAATAAGCATGTCTACATTTTCGACAATCGAAATTTTAAAATAAAGAATTATGAAAAAATGTTATCGAACGAAATAAAATGTATTTTATCGATAACTAAAATATTAATAATGCACATTTTCCGAGATATAATGGAAAACTAAACTTCGCCTTTTAAATTAGGAAAATTTTATTTCTTTTCTTTAATAAAAATGATTTATTATTATTATCATTATTTAAGGCTGGTATGGTCAAAATCTTCTTAAATGACAGGGCATTTTTCAACATAACTTAGCAATCTTCAAGACTTTTCAACGTAAATTATTCAACTTTCAATGAGCGAATTACAATGGACACATATTGAGCACATAATTTTTTAAACTTTTTCCGCTCCTTTGTTTTTGAGATAGTCTCGGTTAAAGTGAAAACTCAATACATTTGAACCGTATATATTAGTAATGTATTTTCATTTTCAACTAATTTCAACCCTCCGAAACTTCTAAAAGTTTCTTCTTTATTTTCGTTAGGATGGTACAAAAACCACTTAATTTAAAAATATTTTTAAAATGTCATTTTTTTAGAAAGTCAACTAACCTATTTTCAAAAGGCACTCTCAGGGGCACAAATATTCCTAACTTCACAAGTTCCTGTATCTCAGCTAGAGTCGGGTCTCTGTTTTCAAACCACTGTGGCTGACTTCCTCTCAATGTATAATAATTCGTTAACTTCACTTTTGTTTTTTCCAAATCAAATTTACATCCCCGCAGAAAAGGCAAAATATGTTTGTCTTCCAAACGAGCGTGTAAACTTGGCTTTTCTTCCACTAACCATTTTCTCAATTCTTCCAACGCTTCTTTCCTTCTTTCGTCAGTTTCATTCAAATGTTCTTTAACGTACTTCTTATCGTCGTCGTCCAGGGTAAATACATACTTCCCAGGCATGTCGCTTTCTACCCACACGCGTAGTAGATACTAAGCTTGATGCAATTTATATCTAACAAGGAAACAAAGTGAACCAAAGGTCATTCAATGTTTGAGCATATCGAGATAGTTTCTGTGTCTGATATTAGAATTATCAGTCATTAAATACATAATTGTCCGACTAAAAAAAAATACATTTAACTTTACCAGAGCCGCACCAAGGGAGTCGGCAAGGTTATCACATCAAAACTTGTAGATAGATCAAAGTGATTTTTTTTAAGTTTCAACGTGAGAAGTCGTGTTATATGACTAAAACCAATTGAACGGTAGAAGTGCAACGATGTAGCCCAGTAGCCGACTGCGAATACCTAATTGATTAACATTTTGCTCCGGAGGGGATGTCTATTGACATTGAATGTTATGCAAGTAAAAGATCCCTACTCTTTTTACGAGAAGAGTTTCGGCAAAATTTCCAGGTTGGGAGTATCTCGTCTCCCGGCGCACAGTGGGGCAAATAGCTCATTTTTTGGACAAGCAATAATTCCCAAGCCTGGAATTAATGAAATTTAATTTTTTTTTTTTAACTCTTCGTTATAAAATTGCCTTTAATTCTATCGAGCCCGAATTTTGAAATTTCAAAATTAAAGGACTTAAATTTTGAAAGTAAATTAAAATTTTATCAAAAGATTGTTTAAAATTATAAAAAATTGTTACCTGGGGGGGGGGGGGGTTGGTTTTTAATATCATTTCTGATCCCCGAATTTTGCGATTCAAAAAACCAAGTTAGCGGATCCAACATGGCGGCCATAATATTTTTTTAAATGAAATGTACATGCACAAACTGTTAAAAATTGTTACTTAGGACTTTTAAGGGTTTCTAAGCGAGAATCTGAAATCTAAATTACGTAATATCGTAATCCAAAATGGCGAATCCAATATGGAGGCCATAATATTTCTTTAATTGACATGTAAATGCGCAAATTGTTAAAAATTGTTACTTGGTTTTAGATATTGCTGATTATGAATCTGAAGTCCAAATTACGTAATATCGAAATCCAAGATGTCGGATCCAATATGGCGGCCATAATATTTTTTTAAATGAGATGTACATGCGCAAATTGACAAAAAATGTTACTCAGGGTTTTTAAGGGTTTGTGACGATGAATATGAAGTCTAAATTATGTAATATCGTAATCCAAGATGGCGGATTCAATATGGCGGCCACAATATTTTTTTAAATGAAATGTACATACGCAAATTATTAAAAATTGTTATTTAGGAGTTTTAGGATCTGCTGAACATGAATCTGAAGTCTAAATTACGTAATATCGAAATTCAAGATGGCGGATCCAAATGGTGTCCGCAAGTTAAAATAGAATGATAAATCAAGAAAGAAATTGCTAAAATTTTTTAATCAGGGGCTTAATTCGCTAATCTTGTTTCGGATATTTTAGTTTCGTCACTTTGGAAACCATAATATCGGATTCAATATAGCTGTTATAAATTTAAAAAAAAATAAGACGTAGATGCAAAAATCATTAAAAATTAGTTCCTAGAGGTTTCTGATTCCGCAGTTAAAATTTCGTAATTTTGAATTCTAGGGTTGCATTTCCAGTATGTGCTAAAATTAAATAATTAATATTTCCTCTTTTCTTAAATCTGGATGTGCACTAAAAATATATCACATTGCTCACATTTGTAAAGTTACTCTCAGTGTAACTTCAAAACGAAAAACAAATTTTAACAGTTTCCTTCTTGATTTGTCATTCTTTTTTAACTTACGGACACCATATTGGATCCGCCATCTTGGATTTCGATATTACGTAATTTGGACTTCAGATTCATGATCAGCAAAAACCCCCAAGTAACAATTTTTAACAACTTGCGCATTTACATGTCAATTAAAAAAATATTATGGCAGCCATATTCGATTCGCCATTTTGGATTACGATATTACGTAATTTAGATTTCAGAATCTCGATCAGAAACCCTTAAAAGTCCTAAGTAACAATTTTAACAGTTTGTGCATGTACATTTCATTTAAAACAATATTATGGCCGCCATATTGGATCCGCTATCTTGGTTTTTTGAATCGCAAAATTCGGGGATAAGAAATGAGATTAGAAACCAAAAAAACCCCCCAGGTAACAATTTTTTATAATTTTAAACAATTTTTTGATAAAATTTTAATTTACTTTCAAAATTTAAGTCCTTTAAGTTTGAAATTTCAAAATTCGGGCTCGATAGAATTAAAGGCAATTTTATAACGAACAGTTTAAAAAAAAAAAATTTAATTCCATTAATTCCAGGCTTGGGAATTATCGCTTGTCCAAAAAATGAGCTATTTGCCCCACTGTGCGGCGTCGGTGATAGGCCCTGGTAGAGGAAATAGGCCAGCCGACGTTAAATAATAGATAAAAAAAAACATTTTGCTCGAACACAGCACAACTTACTTTTACGTGATGCCAATGTGATGGAACCTAGAAAAATCGACCAAAACTAAACATAAAAATTTTTCCAAACCATCACAAAACCTAACCTAAAATTTTGGAAAATGCAAGTTTTGGGAAGTGCAACGAAATTCGACTGTTATCTCCTATCCAAATATTGTATAGGAACAAAATTGTAAAACATTTTATGCACTTTTTTTATGCAGAAAGCTTTTCTCCATATTTTTTAGTTTTTGTGTTAAACGACAAAAATAACATTTGCACCAGTTCTTTCTAACATATGGTCGCCATTTTGAAAGTACAGCCAATTTTTTTTTTAGGACATATCTAGAATTATTCCTTAGGCTTTAGTCTTTATGAAAAATATTGTCTTGAAGGATGGGGGGGGGGGGGGGGGATACACGTACAGTTATGGCGGGCTCCCGTAGTAATAACTGTGACCATTGTAAGTAATTGAGATTAAGCATATTGAATTTTCAACCAATATGCAGCGTGTTCCTTAACGACGTGCCAATATTTCAGGCTGAGATTCCTTTAGATCATTTTATGGAGAAATGTTCATATGAACATATGTTCACAACGGCTTAAATTTTTTGCTACAGGGTGTTGATTTTTTTTTAATCGTTATTCTTTAATATCTCAGGGTACTTCAGATATTATTTTCAATTTTGGTATGTGTCATAGAGGATATAAAACCACATATTTTATTTAGAAAAGTTATTTTATCGCTCGATCAGTGGCGTCCCTGCGAACATGTCCTCTGATATTTTTTACCAAAAAAATTGGTACGACACTGCCATTTTTCCATGTGGATATTTTTTCTGATTAGCCTGGTCAGTTCTACATGAAAACGGTCTTTTGCGTTTTTCTCGTCAGACGTACAGTTCTGGATTAAAACAACTAAATTCAAATTGCTTCATTTAGCAGAATTAACTAATAATTTTTGTCCTATTAACTAATGTACTCATTATGTATGTGTTTCCTCAAAGATAATGCTATCCATTATTCCCTGCAGTCAATAATAATTTCATTATTCACTTATTCACTAGTGAATAATGAGAACAGTCAGTTGTTTATAAGAAATCACGGGCAGGTACTTCGTGGACAAAGTATAGTTCATCTCAAACTTATAGCAACATGAGACCCAGTGTTTCAATGCAAAGTTAAGCACTTTATCCTACAAATAAATCAGCTAGAAGGTTAGAATATGAAGTTACAATATTAAAGTGTTTAATAAAAGCATATTCTAAACTTCTAGCTGATTTATTTGTAGGATAAAGTGCTTAACTTTGCATTGAAACACTGGGTCTCATGTTGCTATAAGTTTGAGATGAACTATATAGTATTCTACTCGCATATAATGACTACTATTGTGATTTAAAACACGAGCCGCAAGCGAGTGTCTATTAATCTATTGATCTATTGTCTATTGATGGCTATTATTCACGAGGGTGAAGTGAACACTCCACACCATGAATATTCAAAAACCACTGACCAAGGAATCACTACCCAGGTAGCAAAGGCACGTGAAAATGACGTGAAAAAATGGTCAGGAGTGACGAGAAATGACGAGTTAGATGACGTAAATGAAACGTGAAAATGACTTCCTAATGTCTCAGATGAATGACGTCTTATGCTAGACGTTAATTTGACATCTTTCTCAGGTTATATTTGGTAATCTCCCACGGGTTTTTAGTAATAGGAACATATAAAACTACATACTAGTTAGTAGTCTACTTGATAAAAATGAAGTAATTAATGCATAAATAAGTATTGTCCTATGAATTTGTTTGTTAACCATCAGTATATTTTATTTACATTCATGTGAAATTGAATTTCTAGCCTTTACGGGAAATTAAACAGATAATATCTAGAAATGCCTTTGACATTTTTTTAATTTGTGAAACTTGGCTTCACGAATATATTACAGATGAAATGATAAGTATTGAAGGCTTCAACGTGTACAGATTAGATAGAGGATCCAGAGGTGGTGGTTTGTGCATATATATTAAAAATAACATACAGAGCTCTTTAATTCATTGTGATACTAATACCACAGAACAATTATGGGTAAAAATAAACTTAAAGAAAAATAAAATAGCAATAGGTACAGTATATAAACCACCGTCTCAGGATACTAACATATTTTTAGAGGAGTTGGAGGACACCTTAGGCCTGATCAGCCCGACAGTAGATAAGACCATATGTACCGGAGATTTTAATATAAATTTTTTTGATTTCAATAATCCAAATCTTATTAAACTAACGAATGTTTTAGATTGTTTTAATCTAACTCAAATAATAGATAGTCCTACCAGAATCACAAGCTCAACAGCCACATTGCTGGATTTAATTATGGTCGGTAAGGAAGAGCATGTTCTGGAGAAGGGTGTCATAGATAGCGAGCAAGTTTCAGATCATCTTTTAGTGTACTGTAATCTTCAGGTAAGTGGTAAGAATAATGGGCCCAAAATGTGTACTCATCGAAATTTTAAAAATTTTAACTATGAACTTTTTGAAAGAGACCTGTATAATATAGAATTTTACAGAATATTTGATCAAAACAATGTTGATGAAAAAGTTTCATTTTTGGTAAATAATTTAACCGAGTTACTAAATCGACATGCCCCTATTGTAACATCGCGAGTTACACGACCTCCTGCGCCCTGGCTAACGGACACAATAAAACAAATGATGTCAATAAGAGACAAAGCACTTAAAAGATATAAAAAAACTAAAAGTGATTATCATTTACAATTTTATAGAGATATAAGGAACTACACCACTAAAGCAATCGAAAGAGAAAAAAGATTTTACCTATCAACTATCTAATTTAAATTCGAAGGAATGTTGGAAAATACTAAAATCTAGTAATATAGTTCCTGAAAAATCTAAGGATATTCCTGATAAATTAAAAAAAGTAAATGAAATAAATAATTATTTCATTAACTCTATACCGATGTCTAAACCATCTGACACAGTGTTAAATTTTTACAAAAATAATCGATTGTTAAACTCTGATTTTCAGTTTCAGGAAATAAATGACATGTTTACCTACAAGACGATAAATGAAATATCCACAAATGCTACAGAGGGTGATGGAGTAAATTTAAAACTTTTAAAATTGTGTTGCCCACACATAGTACCCTATATAACACATATAATAAATTTTTGTTTAGCAGAGAATGTCTTTCCAACGATGTGGAAAAGTGCTGAGGTAACTGTGCTGCCTAAAAAAGCAAATCCAACGGTTTATAAAGATCTGCGTGCTATCAGCATATTACCGACACTCTCGAAAATATTAGAAAAAGCAATGGAAACTCAGTTAAGAGCATATTTAACCGAATATTCTCTAATACCGCCTATACAGTCCGGTTTTAGAACCGGCCATAGTTGCACCACTGTACTTTTACATATCGTTGATGATATAATTAAAGCGACAGATCAGGGCTGTTGCACAATTTTAGTTTTACTCGATTTTAGCAGGGCATTCGACACACTCAATTATGACTTATTACTTGCTATTCTTTATTATATAGGCCTCTCTGAAACCGTAATATTATTACTTGAATGCTATATTAAAAATAGAAAACAAAGAATTTGTATAGACGGTCAAAAATCTGATTACGTAACGCTAAATTCAGGAGTTCCCCAAGGTTCTATATTGGGGCCACTACTCTTCACCATATATACTGCAAATCTGATAAAATGTCTTCAACACTGTCAAATTCACCTATACGCAGATGATACTCAACTTTATTTTTCATTTCCTCCTCAAGAAGTAAGAAACGCCTGTGATTTAGTTAATGAAGATCTAAAATCATTCATAGATTTAGCTAAAGACCATTGCTTAATTATAAACTCAAGTAAATCAAATGTCATTGTGTTCGGGCCAAAAAAGTACAGAGATCCAGTCAAAAATGTTATAAATATTGCTGTAGATAATGACCAAATTGAATTGGTAGATGAGGCTAAAAGTCTTGGGGTTTTAATTGACAGTAATCTTAGATTTGAAAAGCATATTAATAAATTATCCCAACGAGCATATGGTGCCTTAAAATTAATTTACGGAAACAGACATTGCTTACCAACAAAGACCAAAGTTACTTTATGTGAAACTCTAGTGCTCTAATTGTTAAACTTTGCTGACTGTCTATACGGTCCCAATTTAACTTGCCAGTATAAGCATAAAGTGCAAAAAATTCAAAATTCGTGCCTAAGGCTCATTCATGGAATTCGTCGACGAGAAAGAATTTCATAAAAATTAAATGATACTGGCTGGTTAAATATGGAAAATAGAAGATTGTTGCACTCTGCCTGTCTGTATCATAAAATATTATTAGAAAAGACTCCATCATATCTATACAGAAAGGTTACTTTCAGAACCGATGTCCACGCACTCAATATTAGGTTTAAGGGATTACTAACTCCTCCACTGTTTCGCACTGAACTCTTTAAACGCTCATATGCATATCAAATTTGCCATATATATTATTCAATAAACAAAGAACTGAAAGCATTAAAGCCTGCTCAATTTAAAGCCGCACTAAAAAAGCAGTTACTTAATAGCCAGCAATTAAAAAGGTAAAATAAAATACCTAAATTAAATAGATTATGCAATAGATTTTGTAGTAGTCCTCCTTTATGTCTTTTACTTCTGTTACTTTCTTAACGCGTTTATGTTCTATAAGTTCCTTTCATGTTTATATTTCTTATCAATTAGTAACATTGTATTTTTTTCTTTTGTATCACTTATGTATACTTTATTGAATAACATGCATTTAATTTATATGTATATGTATGTGTATATGTGTGTATGTGTATATATGTGTATATATATGTATATATATATATGTATATATGTGTATGTGTGTATATGTGTATATATACACTAACCTCTTGTGTTAATAATGAGGTATTATCTAGGTTAAGTGGAAGAACAAGCCTGTAGTAGAATCTCTACTATAAGGGTTGAACTTCGCCTTTTATTTCCAATCCATTATACTAGTTACTCCCTTAAAATGTAAATTCAAAGGAAATAATAAAGACGTTTATTATTATTATTATTATTATTATTATTTAAAATATAAGAAAATCTTTCCGGTTCTCTTTTTTTTTCTATTTTTTTACGTGTTCCCAAACCTGAATTTTTCGAGTTACTAGTATTTTTATTTATTTATAATTATTAAGAAGAACTTATTTAATTTAATTAAACTGTCCCCAGTGTCATCTGAGAAGTACGAGTAGTTGTTGAACAACGTAATTATTACATTAATTCAGTGGCGGTTCGTTAAAAAAAAAATGTTTTCCCCAGATCTCGAAATTGAAGAGCAGAGAGGGAGAAATCCGAAAAAAAAATGTTCCTCATCTTAAATTTGATGAGCGGTGGGAGGGAAGTCAGGAGTCAACTATTTTAAGAATTTAAGTTTTAAGTTGAGGTACTTATACAAACTTGGGAAACGTGTTGGAGAAAAAACGGTAAAGGTATAATATACAACATAAATAGAATATTTAGTGGTCTAAAACAGACCTAAAATTGAAAAAAAGTATATTCGTACATCGGTTTTCTAAGCAATTATTACCTTAAAAAAAAAAACAACTAAAATATTTTTCGCAATTATTTTAACAAAAAAAAAAAAAACGGAATGAGCAGGGGTCGGACCGCCGACTTCGTGACTTGCAAGCTTTAACCGGCTCGGTGGCGCAGTGCTTAAAGTGTTAAGCTTGCGACCACGGGGTCCCAGGTTCGAATCCTGGCTAGGGTATGGATGTGTAGTGGCGTTTTTCATGTGTTGCCGAGATGGTCGCAGTGAACTAGATTGCCGTTGTGTGAGAGACAACACAATCTAGTCGCTCTCCTCTCCTGAGTTCGAGTCTCAGCTGCGACAGATGGCAATGTGGCAGGGAATGAGTGTTGTGATATTGTCTATGTGTGTGTGTCCGTCCTGGTTGAGTGGTAGAATAGCCTACGGCTAAACTCCGCCAGGACATTAATATAAATAAGGCGATTAAAATTAAAATTAAAAAAAAAAAAAAATTAACTCATTCGACCACCAACCTCTTTACATATTTGGTAAGGTCCCATGATAGTTTATTTTTCTCAGTGAACGGTATAATTGCCTTTGTGACTCTGTATGCCGTTTTGATTCTCTCCTTTATCGTTTCTCTCCATTTCAGTTGATTCGTCAGGTCTGTTCCTAGGTACTTCAGTTTGTTCGTTGTTTTTCTATTTTGTGGTCCTCTCCGCTGGTTCAACTCTCTTTTGTTGATGGGTCTCGCTCCATTATTAGGCTTTTCTTGAGGTTTGTTTTTAATCAATTCTTGCTCATAGGTGACCTGTCCCTTTTTGACTTTTTTCTTGTCGCATTTTTTTTATAAACACTTCTCAGACTTCCTCTAAGAAAGCTTCTTGAGTCAGATTTTCAACAATATATTATATATAACACCCACAACGCAAAAAACATGCAACACCGCAAAACACACTCCTCTTAAACCAGACACCAGCAAAAAGCCAAAGATCAACAACACTTATCTGTGATACTTCTCTTCCCTTCGGTTCCCTTCCTTTCCCTTCCCTTCTTGACTTGTTCCATTGCACTACATCACAACCACTGTACCTAGTTCCGGATTATGTACGAAACCAATCACTACTCACAAATCGTCAATCGCATAACCATCACTCACCTGGTAACTCAAAATTACATCCTTTACACCCCGCATCCAGCCCAACCGACGGCACACAAAAAGGTCTGATAAAAAACGGGTCTCCTAACTGATGAATTTTTTGTACCAGTAGCTGGTGTGTCTTCGTTCCTACGTTCTGTAGTGGATACATAATTTTTGTGTTTTCTGGAGACTTATTTCTTGATTACATTTTGCTTGTTACAATTACGATCCTAAACATTTTAATAAACTTCCTTAGCCTTACCAGAGCCGTACCAGAAGTATAAACAGTCAGTATATATTTTTTAGCATGGATGAGGTTTTCTTTAATTTTTAATGGCACTGAAACCAAGCTACTGGGCACAATTTTATTGAACTTTTTATTATATTTTTAAATTGATTTAATTTGACAAGGTGTACTGTTACCCTGATGATACGCCCCTGGCTAGGCTCATATGTAAAACTGCTAGAAAGAATTGTTTATTGACTTATTTTTAAGTTATTACCTGAGCTGGCTTTGTTTGTAAATATTCTTAATTTGAAAATTTAAAATGTAAATTAAAAATTATTTGTTTGAAATGAAACTTTAAAAGGTTTTTCGTCTACAGGGCTATTTTTTGTTTACTGTTTCAAATACAAATATTTACATCATTTTGTCTCGAATGACACTTTATATTTTATTTTATGTTTTAAATAATGCCATTAGTTATTTCACTCAAGTGTTACATAATTTATTGGTCTGGCCGTAACTGATATCACGCCAGCCCCTTAAAAGCATTCTGAGAAATTTGACATTTCTTGCCCTTTAACACTACAATGCAAACAATTTTACATGCTACACTACGTACACTTGTGAATTGCAAATCGGTAGTTTGTTACTAATTTAAATAAGATAGTAAAACGTATCCTTTGTTGTATTCCTCTCTTCGGTTAGTACTGATTTCTTCTCTTCTTTGTCGCAGGTACACGATTTCACTGCACTGTATATAATAATAATAATAATAATGTTTATTCATCTCATATAACAGTTACAAATACATAACATTTAAAGTTAATATCCTTAAATTTACGAGAAGAAATACAATAAGACATGTATACAGAAAACGACAAATAAACATAAGTAGACCCACAAAGGAATCCATGCTCGTGGGTAGCATTCTATATTTATTTTATCAGTAGACGGTATGTTATATGTAAATATATAATTTTACAGAAATGGAGAATAAGTAAGGGTATACGAGAAAAATATATATATACACATATACATATATATATATATATATATATATATATATATATATATATATATATATATATATATATATATATATATACATAATAAGGTGGAGACAAGAAAAAGAGGAAAAATAAATTCTGATAATAATACACAATATCACTTATATAGACACCGTGCAGAGGTAGTCAGTAGGTTCGGTCAAGTAGTTTGTCGGACACAACCAAGCGCCAACACACGGTGCCTATTCATTACCCTAGAGGCAAATACTACGAGTTGCTGCTAGATGCAAATAATAACAAATGTACTATATTCCAGTTTATGCAAGGAACTCTAAAAATTACATTTTTAATAATAATTTTGGATGATATAATTCTAATTCTAATGAGCTTAACAAAGAAAGGAAAGAAATAACGAAAACTGTATGTAGTGACTATTAAATACGTCCAAATGCATTTTTAATGTCAATCATATCGTGAACTACGATTCTCGGCATACCAAGGATCCAGTTCTTAACTTTTATTTTAAACAGTTTAAACGAATTCAATTTTTTTATATACTCGGGCACGAGATTATATAATTTTGGTTCAAGGTAAGTATGGCTGCGTTGACCAATAGTTTTATCCATTCTTGGTACTGTAATTGCTTGTTTTTTATGTCTGGTATCATAAGTATGCTTCACCAATAGATTTTTTCTCAAATGTTTACGTTGGTGTAAGATTAGCTGGTGGCAAAATAATTGTCTGATGTCTAAAATTTTTGCTTCACTGTACAGATCATCGCTTGGGTAGGTGTAACATTTGCCAAATATTATTTTTAATAACCATTTCTGGGCAACTTCTAGTTTTTTTAGGTAGCAATTTGTTACTCCCCCCCAAACAACAATACCGTACAATAAATGTGTTTGCACTAAAGCATAATACATTGTCGTCAGATATTTGATATCAAAAAAGTTTTTTAAATATTTAAATTTTGACAAAAGACATCTTATTTTTTTAACTAAATATTCAATGTGTTTGTCCCATCTGAGGTGGCTATCTATTATTATACCAAGGTACTTTATTGACTTAGCTGACTTTAATTCAATATCAAAATCGTTATATCTAAGACTAATGGAAGTGAAGTTTGGGAGGTTAGAAGCATAACTAGTAAAAGGTACGTACTGGGTTTTTTTCAAATTTAATGTGAGCAGTTTGCTGTTAAAAAAGTCAAGTACAATCGGAAAATCATTCTGGATAACACGTTTAAGTGAATGCCAGTCTTTGGCTCTATAAAATATGGCAGCGTCATCGGCAAAACCTATGACCTCGCCTACGATAGGAAGTTTAAATAAATCATTTATATATATAGTAAATAATATAGGGCCAAGGACTGTTCCTTGAGGAATTCCATAACTTACATTTTTTGTGCTGCTGATTGCGTCATTAAGTTTTACACATTGTGTTCTGTTACTTAGGTAACTTTTCATTAAATTATACGTGGTTCCTCGAAGGCCAATACTTTCTAAGGTATCCAGTAAATCCGTGTGACTTACGGTATCAAACGCTTTTGCCAGATCAACAAAGATGCACATTGCCGGCTCGGCTGCATCTACTGCCCTGTAGATTTTAGTCATTAAGTCAGACAGAGCATCTTCTGTTGATCTGGACTCTCTAAAGCCATACTGAGTTTTTGAAATTAGGTTATATTTATCTGTATAGCTACATAATCTTTTTTTGATAATTTTTTCAAGGATTTTATACTATGATTTACTGCGTTAGACTATAAAGATAAATATAAAGTTGAACAAAAATTACATTAATTCATATTTACAATATATATATTACGTAGTAAAGAAATGTTTGCTAATGTATGAATAAAAATGTATAAATAATGAATGATCATTTAATATTCTTTAACTTAGTTAAGATGTTGAAAAACGATATTGTCGAGAAAACTATTTAAAAGAAAATTGTTTGTTTTTTTTTTAGAAACAATTATTGTCTGAAAAATTGCTCGCAAAAAAAATTATTTTTCGAATAAAGAAAAAATTTTTTTTTATAAAAATAATTGTTTATAACAAATTATTGTTTAATTAGGAAAAAATCGACATGACAGACATTATTATTTCATCACGCTACCTCAGATTAAAAAAAAAAGAAACGTCAAAATCAGTTCATAAAATTGACGGAGAAATGGTAAATTTTTTGTTGACGCACGGATTTGAACTGGTCTTGATCATTTTATGAACGTGTTACAGATATGACTCATGCTTCTCCGCTTCCCTCTCCTATTCTGATGCCGATTTAAAATTAATTGTTATCGTTGCAAAATTCATTTTTCCCCAAACTCAGCTCTATTACAAAGATAGACTATTAAACTGGTTGTTCGCCAAGTTTCAGCTGTTAATGTTTATTAATAAACAAATTGCGAATTTATTAAAAAAAAAACATCTCGGCTTCTAGTAAAGTTAGTCACTTTTTTTTGAAAATGTGTGAAAAAACCCCAGCAACAAAGATATGAGAACGGTATTGCAATATCTTTATATTTTGTTTAAAAGCTATTAGGAAAAAACGTACCCTCAAAATACCCTCAAAATGTGACACTTTTTCAAACGCCATTTTGAAGTTGAAAATAATGCAAATTTGATTTACCATTAATGAAAACATAAAATTTAAGTCTCAACAAAAAAAATCATGTCCGGATCAACCCTCTACGACAACGGGAACTGGGTGAATTTGTATTTTACATTATTTATATTTTTAATAAACAAATTAAATATCTCTTAAACTAATTAAAATTTTTTGATGAAATTTATCTTTGTCAAAGTTTCAAGCACTAAAGTGCTTTTGTTAAAGAATGAAAAATATTTGCAAATTGTGAAAATATTCGCGGTTTTTTGCAATTATTTGAACAAATTTTCAAGCGTTTTAAATGAGACCCTCTCAAATTAACCGTTTTTCAAAGTTCTAACAGTATCTACAAATTGAAAAACCTTTGAGTTATCTTTAAAAAAGTCGATTTTTGGAATTTTTCAACATCGTTGAATAAACAATGTTCCGGCGGTCAAAAAGTGGACCAAATTCAGGGTCATGTTCGTAATCAATAAAACTATAGTTTAATCCACGTGGCATCCTGAATCGAATTACAATATGCATTTTTGCTAATTCCACTATATGTCTTTCTTGAAAAAATTGTTTATTCCATGAACCAGTTTCTGAGTAGATATTTAAATGGATGGATTTGGTTGGGACATAGTGTATATGTCTGAAGAGGATTCGAAATAATAATAATAATATAGTACTTCTTTGAAGTTTTATTTTTTAACACATTTATTTATTTTAAAAGATATAATTAACAATATCAACTTGACTAGATATAAAATGAATAAACGATAAATGATTAAATTAAAATGATTATTTTTTAAAATAGTTTTTAATTGATTTTTACAATATTCTCTATCAAATGTACTGATAAAATAAATAAAGTAAACTTTCTTGGACAATTCAATAAATACGTGAAAGTAACTAAGCGAAATAAAAATCGTATAAAAAATATACCGAGTGCCCCAATTTTGTAATATGTCATTTTAATATTTTAAGGGGGTGCGATTTGAAAAACAAAAAGTTGAGGGTTGTAATAGGCAACACGATTTAAAAGGTGTTACCAAATGGACTCTCTTTGAAGTTCTACGCAAGTTTCGTTAGTTAATTTTCTTATCTTTTCTGATAACGGATATATTGCTTGATAACAAAATTCTGGGACACCCAGTATATCATATCATGAATATGAATTAAAAAATGACTAGAATAAAAACAGAAGTTTATCCAAGGGATGAAACAATCACAATGGACATTTTTTTGTATAGACTAGATTTCCACCGTAGATCAACCATTGGGAGAATTTCTGTGCACATGTATGGCACGTTCCTTCAAGTATTTTAATGTCTGTTTTATGTAAAGTTTTTTCCTTCTTTCCTACCACAAATCACACCATATCCCAGATAGCACAAGATATTCTAAGAATGATCTGTAAATGTCCTCTAGGGAGTATATATATTCGAAATAATATTGTATTGTTCCAGGAATATATATAATTTAACATGTTGATTCTAGAATATTTCATACGAATAATAAAATAATATTCTTTCTGAACAATGGTATAATATTCTTAGTATATCTATATAACTTTTGAGAAGGAAACAATAACATTCGAGGAAAATAATATAAGAATATTCTTTCTGAGTAATAGTATAGTATTCTTAGTATATGTATAATTTTTGAGAAGGAAACAATAATATTCCAAGAAAATAATATAAGAATATTCTTTCTGAACAATAGTATAATATCCTTAGTATATATAAAATTTTTGAGAAGAAAACAATAATATTCGACAAAAATAATATAAGAATATTCTTACATAAGGAAATAATAATATTCAAGGAAAATAATATAAGAATATTCTTTCTGAACAATATTATAATATTCTTAGTATATATAAAATTTTTGAGAAGGAAACAATAATATTCGAGGAAAATAATATAAGAATATTCTCTCTGAATATTTATTAATTCAATTTTAATTAATATCAATATAATATGGTAAAATTTCTGTGTTACATTTTTTTATATTACAGGTAATAATATAAACCTACATAATTCTGTTATTATAATACCAATATATTATTATTACCACTATTATATCTCAGATAGCACAAGATATTCTAAGAATGATTTGTAAATGTCCTCTGAGAAATGTATATATTCGAAATATTATTCTATTATTCTAAGAATATATACAATTTAACATGTTGATCTTGGAATATTTTATAAGAATAATAAAAGAATATTCTTTTTGAACAATAGCCTAATATTCTTAGAAGATATATGATTTTTGAGAAGAAGACAATAATATTCCAGGAAAAGTAATACAGGAATATTCCCATTAAACACGGAAACGTCGGTTAGAACTATAGGTAAGAGATGGCATCAAATGCCAATTATGTAATAATGTCAGCAAAGGCAATTAACTGTTATAAGTCACGTGTGTTTAGAATTAATCGCGTATTTATTGGTATTTGACTCATTTCGAAACCTTTCCAAGTTTGCAATAGATTTTTGAAGATAAGTTTGGTTATAAGTCACCGGCTTAGTCCTACTACTGGTCTATGAGTATTCACCTAATAATTCGTATTGGCAATCTAACATAATTCTACGGTGTGATAACCTTGAGACAGAATCTTACATGCAATATGCGCTACACTGATGATTCTGACGATAACCAACAGTTAAAAATCGATAGTTGTAAGCAATTATCGTGTCTCTTGTTGTAGTTTCGTTCCATTCTGCTTATCGTTCTCGTATATTAAACAATGTCAAGAAAATACTCGTATATAACTGGTAAATGCCATTTCAGTTTAAAATTGGTTATTATTAGTCGATTTATTATTACATATTATGTAATGCAACATAAAAATCCAATAAAATAGGAATTAATCTGTATGTGAGAATAATATAAGCTTATACCCATAATAATCGTAAAAGAGTGGAATAATAATCTGGGAATATTCTATTGAGGGGGAAATATTATTATATTTTTAAAATATTCCTTAGAGTAACTTGATTATTCCTGTAATATGCGTTTTGGATAATCGTAGAATATCTATAAACTGTGCCATTTGGATAAAAAAGAATATTCCTGTAACGTCTGGAATATTTAAAAATTATTTTAGGAATAATCAAATCTTCCAAACGTATAATCAATGAATATTCCAGGAATCAAATCGTGCTATCTGGGATTATACAGCGGTTACACGTTTCCCCAGGTCTTCGTGATTTTCGTATGATTATTATTTCTCTTATTGGAGATAAATCATTAAACAAATCAACAGAGATGGGTAAAGTAAACTTTCCAATAAACGTTTCCAGGAAATTTTCGGGAGTTGCCGGAACGAAGTTTTGATAAAAATGAAACTTTTCAGTAAAATATTTGAATATTCCGAAAGTTCTCATAGGAAACTTTCTCGGAATTTTGGAAACTTTCAAATATTCAAATATTCCAATATTTTATTGAAAAATTTCATTTTTATCAAAATTTCGTTCCGGGAACTTGGAAATGGAAAATTTCCTTCATCCATCTTTGCAAATCAATACCTAAGTGCTTTTTCGTCCATATTTATACTGGAGTTTCAACTGTCCCACCTTTGTAAGGTTCGTCAACGCCGGCAACCATTCTATCATAAAGGAGTTGTTTGTATTGTCGCTTTCGTCTACTGTTGACTGACCCACATTTAAGAAGAATATAAAGGGGCACTGATAACTTTCGTGTTCTTCATTTTCATCATATTCTACATATCCTTTTTGTTCGTTGTGGACGAATTTTTTGGAAATTCTCAGTTTTACCTATAAACAAATGGCAGACATGACATAGGTATAAGAAATTCAAACAATTATCATTATTTACCAGAGGAGTGTCGAAGATTTCCTTTAAATGTAATATGTTCATTATATTGTAGTTATATGACAGATCCGTCTGTGTTTCTTCGTACATGCTTGGGATTCGCTTTTTAAAACACTGATAAAAATCCTAAAACATTAGGTATTGGACTAAAAACACGTATAGTTATTGAGGGAGCTTAAAATTTCTGAATTTTCGCCCTTATTTCACTTGTACACAGGAAAAAATGAACATTTTCCGAGAAAATTAGGAAAATGTAATAAAAATTTTTGAAAAAAAATGGAATCGCCGCGCCGTCAAAAAAATATCACTAAAAATTATGAAATAAAATTTCATCGTCGCGTCGCCCAGTTAACTACACTTCATTACCTAATGATATTGAAGTCAGTTAAAAATACATGTGAATTCGTTATTTGTCTACTTTTACACCGACTTCAATATCGATATTGGGTAAAAAGAATCAATTAACTGAGCTACGGTGAAATTTTATAATTTTTAGCGACTCTTTTCAAAGGTGGTTCCATTTTATTTCAAATTTTTTTTTCATTCATTTTAATGGCCTCTTTATTTAGCTTCTACATAGTAAATATCTATCATTTTGACTTTTTAATCTTTAAAATCAGGCTCGTTATCAGAGAATCCTAAAATCACTATACAGGGTGATCTACCACGACATGCGGAAAATTTATCAGTAGGTTGTCCCTGTAGAAGATCGCACTACCGGGTGTCAAACTGACGCGACACCAATTTATTTCTCAGGGGGCGCCAGTCGCGTGCTACCCCGTTCTTCTACCTCCCAGGCGGGTTCGAGATAAGATGCACTTCGATAGCCGAATAATGGACCAAGGCTGCACTACCTCAGATCTTTAACGGCGCTCTCTCTGGCCGTGAATCACTCAATTTAGGTTTTTGTACCTTTTGAAAAGCTAAATTTTTGCATAAAAAAATCCCGATCGGAGAATTTCTCTCCGATGGGATTAATTTTTGTCGTGCTGATCACGTTTTTGGCTGCTAATAACGGACTCTACACCCTAGGAATTCTGAGAAAAACGCATAAAAAATCCCTTTCGAACCCCCGTACAGCAACTAGAAGGTCGAGTGTGGTGCAATAACTCGACACATCCGGTTTTCGGTACGAAAATTCCAGGGGTTATAGACTAGCAACAAGTCTCAAGATCAATTAAGATGCAATAGTTCAAAGAATCTGTTTATTTAACAGATAAAAAAAAATAAAGGTATACAAATAAAGGTACAGATAAAATACAAAAAAAGGGTATAGCAAAATTCTTATTGTAAGAATCGCGCCTTCCCCAATTAAGACAAACGGCTTTCAGACCATACAAGCGAGAACGCTTACGCTAACGATCGATTAGGCAGAAAAGATTCATGCATACCTTCTCAGAATCAAAATGCGAGCTTTTTAGAGAAGCTTTTTAGATTTGTAATTCATAATTACGGCTGACTGATTTTAACTTAAAAAAGTTTTACTAAATGAATTTAGTTTCACTACAGACTACTTAGCTTTAAAATTCTTGTATCGTGGCGGTTCACGTACTCAAACACATTCGTGAGGATAGCAAAATTACAACGATCCACCTCCGAGCGACTCTTAGGCAAAATTGAATTTTTAGTTTTTTATGCACAAGGCGTTTTCCTCTATAACTTTATTATTTGGAGAGCCCTGCTATTGGCTTTCCTACCATCTCTTTGTATGGACTACTCAACGCGCTCGACCAAATTGCGAGCCGCTGAGTGAATCCAAACTCTTTCTATGCGAGAAACCGGCCTTGTGCATGTGCATTGCATTTTATCAATTTTTTGCTTATCGGCACTACGCCGGCTTTGTCAAAGTCGTCTATTTTGCCTTTTAGATGCAATGCATCGCTAAAATTGTATGCTCATACTTTAGAACAGGGCATCCAATGACCGTACCTCAAAGGTCAATGTCTTTGGTGGAGGAATAGAAATGAAAAATATTTCAACATTTTTTAAAGTATATTTTCGAGGTACTTTTTAAACTGGCTTTGGGGTACTTTTGAAAAATTAATCTTTAAGTCCAACTCTGGCGTACTTTTGAAAAATCAATTTTCAAGCCAAATTTCAACGCAGTTTTGAAAAATTAATCTGCAATTGAAATGTTGGCGTACTTTTGATAAATCGATTTTCAAACCAAATTTCGACGCAGTTTTGAAAAATTAATCTGCAAGTGAAATTTTGGCGTACTTTTGATAAATCGATCTTCAAGCCAAATTTCGACGCAGTTTTGAAAAATTAATCTGTAAGTGAAATTTCGGCGTACTTTTGATAAATCCATTTTCGAGCCAAATTTCGACGCACTTTTAAGAATATTATTTTTCAAAGTCCAATTTGTGGTACCTTTGAAAAAGTATATTATTCATAAATCTTTGTCATTATATACTTTCGCTCTCATATCCTGAACCAAAACATATTTTCCTAAGTGAAAATTCGGTGTTTCTTCGAATTTTCACCTGGTCATTTCTAACGCCTTAGAGAACCCAAAACGGTCCCTATGGGTTGGTCTGTGCTTCTTGAGTCCCTCAGACTCTTAAAAAAAGTCTTTAAATGAAATTTTTGCCTAAGTCAAATTTTGATTGTGTCTTCAACTTAGGACGATTTTGGAGAGTTCTACAACATCCCCACCGAAAGGAGTTAAAAAAGTGAAAAAATTTTAAAAAATTACCTTATTTTTTTGTAGAAATGCGCTGCCAGTCACTTAGATCAATCTGACGTAACGCGATACAACCATATCACTTTGTCAGACTTTAGTGGAAGTAAGGAGTCGGGATTTTGCCGAAAAAAAGCAAAATAGTGCTAAAGTTGTGAAACCTATTTCTCCCCCCGGTTTAGAGGGTGCTAAACACGAATAACAGGGTGAAAAAAGTTTTTAGTCATGCGTACCTCCTTAAACGGCCAAGAACCACCACTACTTGCTTATTATATTCTTCGCAAAAACGAAGAGTATATTGCATTTGATCGGCACATTTCTAAAACCGGAAATATCGCTCGTAGAGAAAAAATGTTCATATCACTGTGTTAGTGAACGAATTCTGAACAACTTTCAAAATGCCCGTCCGTCTGTCTGTCTGTCCGTCCGTCACGTTTCTTGTAAGCACGATAACTTAAGAAAGAAAAGTCCGATTGTATTGAAATTTGGAAAGTAAGTTAGTGTTAGCTAGAGGAAAAACCCTATTGTTTGTGAAGAAAATCAATCAGTAAATAAGAAAGTTATTAATCATTTAATTTAAAAAAATATATTTTCTTAATTTTTGTCGATGCACTAAAATATTAATCTTGCGAAATGTTATCTCCATAATATATATTTTTTTTGCTTATGCATTTTACTAATATACATTTTATATTAATATATCAAATGCGTTGGAATATGATTCTCGAAAGATATATATTACAGACATTCATTTTTTGTAGTAATCTGTGATGGTGCAGTGGCTAAAGCTTTATCTGGCAATCCTAATAAAAAGTTGTTGTACACAATGGTAATCAGGCCGGCCAGCACATACGCGGCGCCGGTGTGGTGCAGCATCCCGGCCACGACAATGCAGAAACTAAAAGTTTTAGAACACAAATTTATGCGCCTCATTTCAGATACCTCAGAGATCTCTATGCACGTTGCCACGACATAACCCCACCAGCGGACTACGTCCAAGAAACCTCACAAAAATACTACCACTTTAAACTAGACGGTAGCCCACTTACCCACAACATTACCCGAATCAGACAGCATAATGCCTTACAGGCGTTGCCTATCTTCCGACAGCTCCACTAGCCACACTTCCTTCCACGATAACTTACCCCTACCCTTACTCTTATCTTTCCTTAGCTTTACATCTTTCCAATCCCTCTTTCTCCCCATTCAAGTTTGTACAATTTTGTTCTTTTACCATCTTTGTTATTTTTGTTCCTTTTTTGTCTCTCTAAATCCCCTCTAGGCCGAAAACTTACCTAACTCCTAATTTTTTAAACCACTATTTTATTCCCACCCTACCTAGGTCGCATTTGTTCGAACGGGTTTTTTCGTTTATTTGTGTTCCCCGTATCAACAATCAAAATTACGAAGTGCGCTCGCCTACGATTTTAGTGTTCTCAGTGTTGTGTTTATTTTTAAGTTACTTTTAGGCCCATGTGGAATTTTAATCTAGTTTTTAAGTCTGCCCGTGGCAGACAGGAGCTTCTAGCCGAACGGGGCCTACCCCGCCCAGCCTCGATGCCACGCTGTCATATGAAAAATGAGCAAAAGGGGTGGTTTTTGGCCGTTAAAGGGGGTGCACATGACCAAAAACTTTTTTCACTGTTATTCGTATTCAGCACCCTCGAAAACAGGGAGGAAAATACTGCCCTACTAAGCACAAACGGCTTAAGTGTAATACTCCTAAATTTTTATATTTTTACCTTAGTACTTTGTTCATGTTGTTCTCTCAGTAGTGCTAACAGTTTTGAGGCCTATATGGGAAGAGAGAACCCTAAAATCACATTTAATAAGGGCTTCGATGCACTACAAGCATTCGTTACTAAGCAACATGGACCAATCTCTCGTTACTATCGTATTGTTCTTGATGTCAGATAAACCCTTTGTGCTTATGAGGGTAGAATAGGTGTCATAACTTTAGCACGATTTTGCATACTTTCCGACTCCTTACTTCCACTACTTGGGATTGACACTATTGACAGGAAAGCTGGAGAGGGCAGAAGTGACTTTTTGGTTTTAATCAAATCACACTACAAAAATAGCGAAATAAATCGAAAAGACATTGACCTTATGCTAGTGAACTCTGCAACAACAAGTAGATATAAGAGATATTTACTTAAACCCGTCAATAACACTCCGGTGTCCTGATTTTTCGAAAGCAAAAAACGCGGCACTTTGACCGCACTCGCCGGCTTCACTTTTTATGTCAATTAAGGAAATGTAAACATCTCCAATATGTTTTCTCACGAGTCAGTTCGTCGCTCTATTATTGACCTAGACAATAACAGTAGTGTATCTTCGTAAGTTTTAACCATTTTCAATATACTAAATTACCTCGGAGCACTCTAAAATTTTGTAGCGGCTTTCCCACATTGAAGACCATTTTATTTTCCGCAGATCATGGTAAATCACGTTGTATATCAAATTTTAAAAATATTACTTACAATTAAAGCAGCAAAAAGGAAAGAAAAACAATATTTTAGCTGTAACATTGTTCATATAGGTATGATTGGTCATATAGATATCAAATGATCCCCCCCTGTACTTCTTTGTTCAAGGTCGGCATTGCTTTACAAAACACCCTGTACATTGGAACGAAAAAAAAATATTTTTTTTAATTAAGTTGTAATAGCTCGGGAAAGTTGTGTATAGTAATTGTAAGGAAATAAAAAAAATAAAAAATTTAAATCGCCTCAAGTTTTGAGGTGCCGCCGAGCCATTGAATTTTTTTGTTTTATTATTTTTAGAGCAAAGTATGAAAAGTATTATAAGATCACCTTTGTTACAGTAGAGTTGTCGATTATAGCTGATTGCTATGACACTTCCATCGTGGTAACCAATAGCAACCATCTTAGAAGAAGGGGGGGGGGGGGGGGTGTTATAGAGTGAAATCAAACATCGTCATAGAATGCGCAGAGACCGATATCATTACCGCGTGCTCGTTACCTACGTAACGATCCTATTTTTACAGCTGCATGGGTGTCGCACTGCCTATTACCATTAATATTTAAATAAAAAAATGGATGGCACAGCACTGATATTATGCCAACTGTTATACGTCAACTTCGTCCAAAGTCTCTGATTCTTCCGACTCAGAAGCCAGTGTTATCGTTTATTCAGATTCAGATTCATCAATGAAACCGAAACGAAGAATGACCGAAAAGCTTTCTGCCCAAATGCGAACGGGTTTGCCCAATTTAGCAAAGGCTTGTGACCGTACCGGTGTATCAGACAACAGACAAAAGTGCTGCTAACAACGCTAGCGCTGTTCTAGAAAACCTTGGATTAATGACAAAAGATGATAAAAACAAAGTAATAGATAGAATAAAGATAAGACGAAAACGGAAGAAAGTAAGGGCTCGTCTACAGATGCAATCAAGATCCGAGCCACCAAAGCTCAGAGTGTTGTATTTTGATGGGTGCAAAGACAAGATCATCATACAAGAAAAGAAGCAAACTAGAAATTACCGAAAAACTATTGCTGAGGAGCATTATGTATTAATACAAGAACCAGGATCAAATTACATAGGACATGTTTCTCCCAGTTGTGGATCGGATAAGGAAATTAGTAAAAGTATTTTAAATTTTTTTTGAGGTAGCCTTTACAGACATTTCGGATTTAAGAGCAATTAGTTGTGATGGAACAGTGATAAATACAGGTCACAAAACAGGAGTTATTAAAAGATTAGAGGTTGAATTAAAGTCCATTGCAGTGGTTTATATGTCAGTTGCACGGCAATGAGCTACTATTTCGGCATCTTTTTCATTATCTCAGCGGATCAACAAAAACCTAAAACCTATTCCGGACCCATTGAGAAACAAGTGAAAGTCGTGAATGATTTAAGCACAGATCAAAAATACTTGTGAGATATTTGTAATGCGATCCAATCTGGACAATGTTCCATCGATTTAGCTCAGAAAAATCCAAGAAAGATCGCTCATGCAAGATGGCTGACCACTGCGAATCGCATTTTACGTTTATATATTGGTAGTGAGGTACCCTCTAATGAACTTAAAATATTGGTAACATACATCTTGAAAATTTCCGCACCTATGTGGTTTAGTATCTAAATGCATTCATCTTGTAAAGACGAATATTCTCACATCAATCTCTTAAATAAGGTGAGATTTTATCCTCGTGATTGGCACAATCACAATTACTTACGAATGGATGAAGAAACTTACTTGAACCTTCTATCACTTGTCACCCCGTTGATTCAAAGAAGAGATACAATAATGAGATCAGCAATACGGCACATGTTTACACAAGTCTGCCGACCTGTCGTACACACGCTCAAGTATACTTGCGCAAACCCAACGTGTACAAGTATACGATATAGAATTTCATCAAGTCTCATGTCACTTGTACAATCACAATACTTGTGCAAGTGTTATGAAACACACGTTCCAGTTTACTTGTACAATAAACTTGTGAATGCATACCGTTCAAGTATGCAGTTACGTCTGTAGCCGCCTTTATGGAAAACCATTCAATTTAGTTGATACCTCAGTGCTAATTTGCGAAATGTGATCGATCCCGTAATACAGAGAAACGGATATTTTGCCCACCCGAAAAAAATGTCCTTTTGGGTATGATTACCGATGATAGAGAACACATAAGAGAATTGGGAATTAGAAGATTATTAAAAGCTAGAACTCAAGAACAGAAGAAGGAATTCGTGTATTTATTATTCCAAAAATAAATTTTGATGCCGAGGAATATTTTAATTTAATTGACTGGGAAGAAATTACTGAACCACCTTTAACATTCCATATTCCCGATGAAACCATAAAAAGTATGATAAAAGGAGCTATAGACTTCCCTCGGTTTCCGTGTCACACCCAAGCAGTTGAGAGGTGTGTGAAATTGGTGACTAAGGCTGTTGCTAGTGTGTGTGATGCTGATTCGCGAGATGGTTTTATTCGTGCCAGACTTGATTCGCGAAATATAATGCCGAGTTTTCCATAAAATCTGAGTATAAAACTGAGATATAATTGGATTTAGGAATAGATATAAGTTAATATTACTATTTGTTACTGTATAGTACAGTTTTTGTTTTAATACATTTTTTTTGAAATATTATTTTTTGTATATAATCAACCCCACGGCGGCACCTCAAGATATTTTTTTTAAATCTCAAATTTTACAGGAGTTATAATAAGATTAATACACAGCTATTCTGCACTATTACAAATTAAGTTTAAAAAAAAAGTAAAAAAATTGCAGTTTTCGTTCCACCCTACTGTACATACATATTATTAGTGCAACATAACTTAATACCTAAAAAATTAAAAGTGTAGTTAGGAAAACGGGGGTAATCTGCTCGATTTCTATTTAACAAAGACAGATAAATAAAAGATGCGTATAGATGGAATAAATGCAAATTCTCTAAAAACGTGATCTAAGTGCTAAAAGAAATTTTAAATATTTCTTTAAATTTCATAAGGGTTATATCTGTATTTTTAGAAGAAATACTCACACTATGAGAGCTTTAGGGTAAATTACTATTTTCTTGTGACTTGAAATATCGATAAGAGTCGAACTGTCCTTGTCTCTATCGCTCTGAACTGCCCATTTCACATAAAATTAATTTATTTATATTTTTCGTATAATTTCTATGAATGTTAAAAGAATAACTAGTACGCCCATGGTTGGCTTTCGCCCGAGTGATACCTTACTCTCCGTCTTTACCAAATAGAGTATAGTCGATGTACAGGGTTATTCATTATATTTAGGCCACCCTTTTTTATCGTTATTATTGGAGATAGAAAAAAAAGTTTCGGACGAAAGTTGTAGGGCTGTAACTGAACCTCCTTAATAAGTTAATGGAAGCACAGTGGCGTACAGAGATTGAAAGCAATAATATTTTTTTAATGAAACGCCCTGTATATTGTTGAATTTTTGAATTGTTCTTTTTTTCTGATTTCAAAAATATGACATATGATAGTCCTTTCTTTAACCGTTTTCGAGTTATTGAACATTGAAAATCGTATTTAAGCTATTTATTATATGAAGGGAAGTTACAATTATTGAAGTAGTCTATGAAAATGACAAGTATTCTATTATTAAATCTGTCAGCGTTTCATATAATTACAGAATACTTGTCATTTTCATAGACTACTTTAATAATCGTAATTTCCCTTCATATAATAAATAGCTTAAATATGATTTTCAATGTTCAACAAACAACTTGAAAACGGTTAGAGATAGGAGTATCATGTCATATTTTTGAAATCAGAAAAAAAAGGGCAATTCAAAAATTCAACAATATATAGGGCGTTCCATTAAAACAATATTATTGCTTCTTGTACCCCTCAATTTCTGCACGCCACTGTGCTTCCATTAACTTATTAAAGGGGTTCAGTTACAGCCCGGCAACTTTCGTCCAAAACTTTTTATTCTATATGGAATAATAATGATAATAAAGGGTGGCCTAAATACAATGAATAACGCTGTACGCGATTTTTGGCATCAATTTACACCTCGACAAAAACTTCAATAAACCGGCGGAGAATTATGTTTATATCCAGTTTATATTTTCCTTGAAACTAACCTCGGGTACGTGGAATACAAGAGTGTTTAACATCCCACAATTTCCAAACTGCATCGTTTTGTTAATTGATTCAGTAACATGAGATAGCCAGTCCATGAAAGTCCACGTTACACCTTCGGCAGTCCCTCTCAATTCGTTCAAGACTTTTATTTCTATGGGAAGGATTCTTGGCATTAATTTACATTTCTTAATGTAAAATGGTTTTCTTGCAGATTTCTACAAACCAAATATTTATTTGGTGATAAATCGTAATAGGAAACAAAAATCAAGCTTACTTTGGATACTTTCTTCTGAACTTTAAACCGTGATGGTGGTTTATTAGTAGTATTTTTATCCATGATGCGAGTTTTTGGTCTTAGATTACATTTGTAATTAATTAAAATGTGTCCACTAGGCGCCACGCTCACAGCCGTGTCGTCTAAAAGAAACATACCTACAATACAATAAATACACTGAAAATTATAAATGTATCTAAAGTATGAGATTGAACAGACGTCCGACGTTCCTGATGAAGGAAGTTTCGAAATTGCTGTGTCCATCTGAAGGCAAGTAACGTAGGTAATCATTAATATTATTTCAGCGTTTGTCATTGACAAACTCGGACATTGGTTAAGTGCAGTTGCTTTCTTTGGTGTACCCGACGTACGATTAGGGGATATTGATCCCCTAATAGTACGTCAGGTACACCAAAGAAAGCTGCAGTTTTTGATTGGAATGTGCCACTTTCTGTGGTCATAGTTGATGCCAAAAGGTAACTTTTCAGATAGCGAGCGACTTGAAAATCCATGCAGAACACCAAAATGGCGGCCATTAAAGATGGCCGCCATTAGCCACACTAAATTTTTTTGTATCTCAGCTCTTAATGGTCCGATTTCGATTTTAATATGGCTAATGGCGGCCATTTTTAATGGCCGCCATGTTGGTGTTCTGCGCAGATTTTCGAGTGGCTCCCTATCTGAAAAGTTACCTTTTGCCATCAACTATGGCACATCACAGTAAACACACCTACGTGTATTAAACATCGACATAACGTTGTAAGCGTTGATATAACGTTAGTCGTTGAAAAATTCAACGTTGATTATTATTGGTCATAAATAGACGTTTGTTTTTCGACGTTAATATAAAGTTAATGTAATGAATATTGTAACCATTAGTTTAATTGCAACATTTTTTCAACGTACTTAGTTAGTCACGTTGAATTCACTTATAAAAGCGACGTTGGTCCTCACATATCCTCGACCCGTTTTGTAACTCTCCGTTATTACATAATAGAGAGATATGGCATAGTCACATAACGGCATTCGCTATTACAGGATCGCGTTATTTGACATCTAAGCATGCGCACCTTTAAATCTGCGTTAAGGCATGCTGTAATAACTTAGCGCCTGACGTAATTTCGATACGTTTAGCGAACGTCGAGTAAACGACGTTATCCTCATCTCGGTAAAAATCGGGAAGTCCAAGATTTGTAGAGTATAAATCTTGAAATCAGCCGATCTGTATTTATGTCATTTGTCAGTTCGTTCCGGGTTCGTTCCGGGTTCGTTCGTTATTTTGTTTATAAATTTTTGAGGTTACGTTGATAATTTTAATATATGTATTTGAGGTTTATTTGCTACTTTTTTTTCAATTTTAGAGAAAAGATAGGAAATCAGTTTATTTATTCAGTTTTAATTAAGTCTATTATTAATAAATCGATCGAAGTAGATAACGTATACGCTAGAATGGAACTGCAGTGCAATAAGTCTAAAACAAAGCCTCGTTATTTGCATCAATAACGTAACGTAATTAGCGAACGTCGTGCTGTGTCACTGACTGCCATATCTCTCTATTATTTAATAAACCTTTATTAAACGTAACATTATGACGTAAAAAATGCACTACGAAGAAACATTGATATAATAGAGAAAATCAACCATATACTGATTACAGGTGGTTTATTTTATATCCGATAAACGTAGTATTATAACGAAGAAAAAGAGCAACAAAACTACGTTGACACAACATTGATGTACTATTTTACCGTTTAAATTCGACGTCAATTAAACGTTGATGTAAGAAAATATATTAACTATTAGGTTTACTCGTAAGTTTAATTTTAAACACACACCACAGATAGTAGACAACGTGTTTTTAAAACGTTTATATTTCAGATCAATATGACGTTGAACAATATGTACTTTGTGCCTGTTTTATAACCACATATTAACATGTAGTAATTATTAACGTAGTTATGACACGTTAAACTTACTTATAAAAGCAACGTTGACCCTCACATGTCCTAGACCAGTTTTACAACTATCCGTTATTAAATATTATTTAATAAACATTTATTAAACATAATATTATAACGTAAAAAAGGGACAATATTTGACGTTGAAGAAACATTGATATAATAAAGAAAATTAACCATATATTGATTATAGGTGGTTTATTTCGAGGTTTATTTTATATCCGATAAACGTAGTATTATGACGAATAATTTAACGTTTTATTGCATTAATATAATATAGTAATTTTATTTAAAGGAAAAAAACATTTTTATACAAGGTTAAAATAATTGATGCTTTCAACTTATTAAAATGTAGATATTCTAAATCTACAAGTGAAATAAATGGTTCTACTCATCTACATTAATGCGTAAAATTTGCTTGCTTACCACATAGTTTGTTGCAGAAACTATTTCTAATTTATAGAAAATAAATAACATAGATTGCAATGTTCAAATTCTTTCAGGGAACATCGATTTATTTGGATGGATCTTATAACAATCAGGTTAAAGATTCTATGACTGGGCCGAGATAGCATAAACGTTTTATGGTATCTGTTTATAAAGTTTTAATCACCCACTGGTTTTATGATAAAACCAGTGGGTGGTTTGCCTATTAATTGTCTAGAAGGCTCATCCGTTTCTTCGCGCGACATTTTTTAGTTGAATCAACTCGTTTCTAAAAACTCTATAACAACGTGTGGTTTTCAATCCTATTTTAACGTTTTTTAAACGTATGTGAGTCCACTGGGTAGTGGAAAACTCCGTGGATCTCGGCGACATTTTTGCGTTTATTCGACGATTATTATTCACGTTTATTTATATAAAGTAATTTTAAAATACCCAACAAACTAAGAAATCATGAATATGCCACAAATAATAAATTATAAACAATAATTTTAAAATGTTTTTACAACGTATATTGGTAAATGATATTACGTGTTTTTTACCAATAATGAAAACGTTAAAACAGCTTAATTAACTAACGTTGATTAGTGGTCTATTTAATAGTGGAAAACTCCGTGGATCTCGGCGACATCTTTACGTTTACTCAACGAATATTATTCACGTTTATATAGTGATTTTAAAATGTCTTTCTGACGTATGTTGGTTTACTATAAAATAAGTAAATAATATTACGTGTTTTCCACCAATAATAAAAACGTTAAATACCTTTATTAACTAACGTTGATTAGTAATCTATTTAATAGTGGAAAACTCCGTGAATCTCGGCGACATTTTTGCGTTTATTCAACGAATATTAGTTACGTTTATGTAACGTTGGGTTATCGTCATTTTCAAACGTTTTTTTAACGTGTGTGTGTGTGTTTACTGGGATTCCAATCAAAAAGTGCAGCTTTTTGGCTTTTCTAGCCATGTAACCGACGTACTATAATAGTGGAGTCAAAATAAATTTTGAATGCAGC
Organism: Rutpela maculata; assembly: GCA_936432065.2. NCBI lineage: Eukaryota > Metazoa > Arthropoda > Insecta > Coleoptera > Cerambycidae > Rutpela > Rutpela maculata. The sequence goes on along the minus strand of OW386286.2, from coordinate 246,154,923 downwards.
AATTTTATTGTTTTAATTTGTATAATAACAAGTGCTATGAGCAGTTTTGGTTAAATCGGTCCTTGTGTCTTGTAGAATTTTAAATATTAATTTTTCAATACTGCTATTGCAGAGTTGTTTCATCGCATTGTGTATTAAATATGTTTTAAATATTTGTTTAAAACACAGTGCGATGTTTTAAACATTTAATAGAGGTCTATTCGAAAATTGATTGTGAATAATTTTCATTTCATATTTTTGCAATGCGACCGGATTCGCAAAAAATACGAGAAAAACGATCTTTTGCAATTTCAATCGTTTAAATGGATATATTGGCAACCTCGTTCGAAGTGCAAAACTTACAGTCACACTTCTTCATATGTACTTCAGATACCAACAAAAAAACTTCCCTTCGCCAGACACTTTCTTTTTTCCGATTTTTAGCTTTATTTTTACTCCAGTATTTACTTACGTGTTGTTGTAGGTAATTCCTGGCTAATAAAGTGAGAGAATTCATCCCAGTATTTTGAATCACTTGCCAAAGCCCATATGCAGCCATAATAATGAATGCATTTGCATTTTGTGTTATTGGATTTATCCGTTGCCACTGAAATATGCACGGTTATGTAAGATAATCTTTACCTAATGATTAAACCCGGTGTCTCAGTTAAGTTGACAAAAAATATCCCAAGAATAACTCATTTTCGAAAAAATTGTACACTTTTGACTTGAAACCTAAAGGTCGTGTGTTCGAAACATAGCCAGGTTTGAAATATATTAGTTTTCTGATTTTTTTTTATACTGACATGTTTCAACTTGTGTGTTATGTTAACACCATAAATTTAAGATGTCCGAAAACTAACATTATTTAAGTACAGAAAAACTGCGAAGAGTATTATTCTATAGAATGAACAGCAATTATAAAAATTTCAACAAAACAGCGAAAGTACCTATTATGTTTAATTAATTTTAATTAGAAGCGCGTTTTCAAGGTCAACTTTTTTTTTTTTTTTTTAAGAGGAAACCTATATCTTTTGTAACAGCATTTTATTTTATGGAAAATAGCAAGTAGGCAAATATTGTTTGAAACATTTTTTATGACTTCAGTTTTACTAAAAAAATAACTAGATTTTTGGACTTTCAAGAATCTTTAAGTCATTAGTAATAGCAATATTGTCTGTCGAAAATGTCTGTTCTCCAGATATTTCGTTGCATTATATGAGACACCCGGTATAGTACAGGTCACTAACTATGTCTGTGATTTCAGCATTCGAAAAAATGTAATGAGGCATTTTTTATAAAAAAATATTCGAAACAAATAAATAAAACACTTAAATAAGTAATTAAATAAAACTCTGTGTAACAACTAATTATTGTTTGAAAGATTAGGTGTTTAACAGGTATTTTACTCAGAGTTGGCATGTTTAAAACAAAGTGTTTAAAACATGTTTAAAACATTGCACTTTGTTTTAAACAAATGTTTAAAACATATTTAATACACAATGCGATGTTTTAAACAACTGTTTAAAACACAGTACGATGTTTTAAATAAATGTATTAGTTTGGAGTTTGTGGAAAAGCAGGAAAAGTGCCGATCATGGTCCATTCCGATAAAAAATTCCGATATAGTGGTCACATGCACTAAACTGAGCATTTTATTTGCAGAGTGCTGTAAAATCCATTTAAAAGCGCCATCTGACATTAAGTAGTAGTGGCAGACATAGTGTGCCTGGCACCATTTAATTTTAGTTGAATATAGTTTTAAACGTTTTAAACCTGTTTTAAACATGTTTTAAACGTACCATTTAAAACTTTAAAAAAACATGTTTTAAACAAAAAAACTGTTCAAAACAAAAAAAAACTGTTTTTTTGTTTAAAATGAAAAAAAACTGTTTTTTTTCCAACTCTGATTTTACTTCCACATATTAAGTGGAAGTATAGTAAGTAACGCAAAAAAAATTTGAAAATTTTTATTGTTCAGATAGCCTTAGAATGTCATGAAATGCAGAGATCTTAGGTTTGAGTGAAAAAATGTATGTCTGTCTGCCTGTCAATAAATTTTTTTTGTGGGCACGATTATTTTGGCACCGTTTAAGATATTGACTTGAAAGGTACACGCCCTGCCAAAAATTCCACATAGAAACTTATAAAAAAAAAGTGATGCGGTTTTATCGTTCCTATAAGTTATATTAGTATTATACAGACAGGATTTTATCTGTTTTATTTAGTTTTAAATCGGTTATGAAACAGTAATTCCGAATGAGCTATTTGGAATTATCATGTTGCCCTTTCATGAGTACTTATATGAAATATACATCAACAAATCTACAGTTAAGTGTCTGCAAATGCACCCTTGCCCTTATATCTGTCAACATATGGAATTACAGATACAACTTTAAAGAGATTCTAAACTTTTCTATAAGTAATATCATAAACAGTTCCAGTCCGTCCTTTCTCCAGTATCTATCGTATGTAACACACCATTTATCAACATGTTTTTATTGTAAATTTCAACATTGTTTTTTATTAGTATTAATGTGGATATACATGTCAACAAATGTACACTTTCAATTGTATATTTTACAGATGTATTTTTATTGTAAACTTCCATTTTGCTTTTTTATTAGTATTAATTTGGATATGCATGCCGACAAATGTACAGTTTAAATTGCATATTTCAAATAGAAATACTAATATTGTGGTAAACACAAAATTCTGCAAAGTCCTTATTTCCTCGGGTGTTCTTGTTCTAGCCTAGAAGCAATGAATGAGTTAGCAGTGAAAGAGACTGCTTTGTTTTTAATTTAACAAACACACTTCAGTTCCTTAGGTCACATTAGATTAGATATGAACTAGCTACACGTATACAGCTCCCTCTACTGGAGCCTGGAGTAAAGTTGCTGCTGAAATTTCTATCAGTTTCTACCAGAATGGAGCAGCAAACATTTACTTATACCACATCAATGAGAATTTATGAGAACAGTATCTAAGGTAAAACGTGCGGCTTTCCGTGGTTAAATGGCAAGTGTTTCTATGTATAAGAAACGAGCTGGATTAGGTTGACTTGCAATTGAAGATTACTAATTATAATGTTTGAATAGGGATTTATGAGATCAGTTTCTATGAGTATTAATGTTTTTTTTTCAGTAATATATTAAATGTGTTTTCATTTGTTTGAATGGGTAAAAAGAAAGGTCAGTTTTCAACTGCAATTACAAATACAAGTTTAATCACTTTGAATGGGGTTATATGCGATTAATTTCTAAAAGTATTTATGCTGTTTTCCGAATATAATTGTGATGAGGTTTAATCAGTAACAAATTGTTCACTACTTGTTATGATATGGTCGGAAATTCCAAGTACACATTTAGTATTCCTTCAAAAGGATTGATGAGAGCAGTTTCTACGAGTATCTATTTGTTGTTCCTCTAGTAAATTATATGTCTTTACATTTACTTATACTATCTCAATGAGAATTTATGAGAACAGTATCTAATGTAAAACGTACGGCTTTCCGTGGTTAAATGGCAAGTGTTTCTATAAGAAACGAGCTGCATTAGGTTAGAACAGTTTTGATTTGCAATTGAAGATTACAAATTATAATGTTTGAATAGGGATTTATGAGATCAGTTTCTATGAGTATTAATGTTTTTTTTTCAGTAATATATTAAATGTGTTTTCATATGTTTGAATGGGTAAAAAGAAAGGTCAGTTTTCAACTGAAATTACAAATACAAATTTAATCACTTCGAATGGGGTTATATGCGATCAATTTCTAATAGTATTTATACTGTTTTCCGAATATAATTGTGATGAGGTTTGATCAGTAACAAATTGTTCACTACATGTTACGATATGGTCGGAAATTCCAGGTACATATTTAGTATTACTTCGAAAGGATTGATGCTTCTACGAGTATGTATTTGTTGTACCAATAGTAAATTATATAAGTCTTTATCAGTATGCATTCGGATCTAATTTAAATATGAAAATTATATCAGAATAAAGCAACCAAATATTTTAAACAGAATCTGTTTGTAAATCCAGACATTTACTTATACTATCTCAATGAGAATTTATGAGGACAGTATCTAATGTAAAACATGCGGCTTTCCGTGGTTAAATGGCAAGAGTTTCTATATGAAACGAGCTGCATTTGGTTAGAACAGTTTTGATTTGCAATTGAAGATTACAAATTATAATGTTTGAATAGGGATTTATGAGATCAGTTTCTATGAGTATTAATGTTTTTTTTTTCAGTAATATATTAAATGGGTTTTCATTTGTTTGAATGGGTAAAAAGAAAGGTCAGTTTTCAACTGCAATTACAAATACAAGTTTAACCACTTCGAATGGGATTATATGCGATCAATTTCTAACAGTACTTATGCTGTTTTCCGAATATAATTGTGATGAGGTTTGATCAGTAACAAATTGTTCACCACATGTTACGATATGGTCGGAAATTCCAGGTACATATTTAGTATTCCTTCGAAAGGATTGATGATAGCAGTTTCTATGAGTATGTATTTGTTGTTCCAATAGAAAATTTGTCTTTATCAGTATGCATTCGGATGATCTACTTTAAATACAAAAATTATAACAGAATGACACAACCAAATATTTTAAACAGTATCCACTTGTAAATCCAAACATTTAAAGATATATTTTAATGAGAACCAATCAGAATAGTATCTAATGTAACGCGTGCGGCTTTCCGTGGCTAAATCTTAAAAGTATTTTTAATAAATAGCTTTAACGGATTTGAACAGTTTTAATTTGCAATTCCAGATGAATAGTTTTAATTGTTAAATAGGGATCTATGAGATCAGTGTCTTTGTGTAATGTTTATTTTACAATAAAAACACATTTTATTGAAAAAAGAACATTACACTGACCTCATAAATCCCTAACAATTAAAACCATTCATCTGGAAATGCAAAACTGTTCGAATCCGTTAAAGCTTACTTATTGCAAATAATTTTAAAATTTAGCCACGGAAAACCGCACACGTTACATTAGATACTGTTGTGATGGATTCTCATTATAATATTATCTTGGATTTACAGGTGGACACTGTTTAAAATATTTGGGGTGTCATTCTGATATGATTTTTGTATTTAAATTAGATCCGAATGCATACTGATAAAGACATATAATTTACAGTAGGAACAACAAATAAATACTCGTAGAAACTGCTCTCATTAATCCTCTTGAAGGAATACTAAATATGTACCTGGAATTTCCGACCATATCGTAACATGTAGTGAACAATTTGTTACGGATCAAACCTCATCACAATTATATTCGGAAAACAGCATAAATACTGTTAGAAATTGATCGCATATAACCCCATTCGAAGTGATTAAACTTATATTTGTAATTGCAGTTCAAAACTGACCTTCCTTTTTACCCATTCAAACAAATGAAAACACATTTAATATATTACTGAAAAAAACATTAATACTCATAGAAACTGATCTCATAAATCCCTGTTTAAACATTATAATTTGTAATCTTCAATTGCAAATCAAAACTGTTCTAACCTAATGCAGCTCGTTTCTTATAGAAACACTTGCCATTTAACCACGAAAAGCCGCACGTTTTACATTAGATACTGTTCTCATAAATTCTCATTGAGATAGTATAAGTAAATGTCTGGATTTACAAATAGATACTGTTTAAAATATTTGGTTGCTTTATTCTGATATAAATTTTCATATTTAAATTAGATCCGAATCTTTACTGATAAAGACTTATATAATTTACTATAGGAACAACAAATAGATACTCGTAGAAACTGCTCTCATCAATCCTCTTGAAGGAATACCAAATGTGTACTTGGAATTTCCGACCATATCATAACATGTAGTGAACAATTTGTTACTGATTAAACCTCTTCACAATTATATCCGGAAAACAGCATAAATACTTTTAGAAATTGATCGCATATAACCCCATTCGAAGTGATTAAACTTGTATTTGTAATTGCAGTTGAAAACTGACCTTTCTTTTTACCCATTCAAACAAATGAAAACACATTTAATATATTACTGAAAAAAAACATTAATACTCATAGAAACTGATCTCATAAATCCCTATTCAAACATTATAATTTTGAATCTTCAATTGCAAATCAAAACTGTTCTAACCTAATGCAGCTCGTTTCTTATAGAAACTCTTGCCATTTAACTACGGAAAGCCGCACGTTTTACATTAGATACTGTTCTCATAAATTCTCATTGAGATAGTATAAGTAAATGTTTGGATTTACAAATAGATACTGTTTAAAATATTTGGTTGCTTTATTCTGATATAATTTTCATATTTAAATTAGATCCGAATCTGTACTGATAAAGACTTATATAATTTACTATAGGAACAATAAATAGATACTCGTAGAAACTGCTCTCATCAATCCTCTTGAAGGAATACTAAATGTGTACTTGGAATTTCCGACAATATCATAACAACTAGTTAACAATTTGTTACTGATTAAACCTCATCATAACTATATTCGGAAAACAGCATAAATACTTTTAGAAATTGATCGCATATAATCAAATTCGAAGCGATTAAACTTGTATTTGTAATTGCAGTTGAAAACTGACCATTCTTTTTACCCAAACAAATGAAAACACATTTAATATATTACTGAAAAAAAACATTAATACTCATAGAAACTGATCTCATAAATCCCTATTCAAACATTATAATTTGTAATCTTCAATTGCAAATCAAAACGGTTCTAACCTACTGCAGCTCGTTTCTTAAAGAAACACTTGTCTTTTAATCACGGAAAGCCGCACGAATTACATTAGATACTGTGCTCATAAATTCTCATTGATATGGTATAAGTAAATGTTTGGATTAACAAATGGATATGGCTTTACTCATTTTGCTGGTCAATGCGGATATAAACTGATAACAATTTCAACAGCAACTTTACCTAACTCTTATAGAAACTTATTGACCATATAGGTTCTCATAGATACTTATTAATTTTTGATAATTTTCAATACGGATTGATGAGATTTTTTTGACAGGGCGTATGTATTTTAATGAGATCTGGAACCGGATTATATTTTGATCTTATTTCGTTGAAGGGTTGGGGGGTAAATAAGCCGGTATCCGAATGTCTAGGTACCGGGTAGTTTATCCTAGGAGCAAGGCATATTTATCTAGTGGATATCGCTATTTGTAAATGTGAAAATACCTATTTTTTGCTTATCCCTGGGATAAACCTTATTTTGCAGATTAAATATCACTATCTAAGTATAGATGAAAGTACCGGGCCTAGTTACTATAATTTGTTTTTAAAATAAAAGTGCTAAGTACTTAATAGATACACTGTTTTACTATGCAAAGTAACAGAGGAAATCCTCATCTTGAGAAATACCTAAATATATACATATTGGCTCATCGGAGACGTGAACAAATAGTACTTGAATAGAATACCAAGTTAGGCAAGTTACTATTATTAATATCTTTCAAGTAAAAAAGACATACATACCTTTATAAAATTTAAATTAATTCAATAAATAAATTTCTTAGATCCTTACCCACAAACTGCGTACAACTGCAATGATACTTCTCATAAACATCTTTTCCTTTAGCTCTAACGAAAGTAAAATGTAAGTAACCGAGGGGATGTTTCGGAGATACCTGACACTTAACTGCCATGATAGATTTGGACACTCTTTGAACGAGAGGCCCCTCTTTCTCTGTGGCAAGTACACATAACTTTTCCTTAAGATCATCCTCAACTTGTAAAGAGTGCAAAATCTCATCTTTAAACTCAATCGGTGTTGCAGTACTTTGACTTTTTAGAGCTGAGTTAATGTGCACACACAATAAGTTACTATGATTTTGGTCTTCCTCATGACACTTTAAAATCGAATTATCGAAGGAATTCTGGCAGGAGTCAACAAAACACAATGCTACCTCGGAGAAAATATTTGTATCTTCATCGTTATGTGACTGTAACAGCGGCAGCTGCACAAAGCCTCGATAATCAGGCCCCATGTCTCTGACTCGGACTGAGTACACCTGCCTTTCGGTGCCTGTTAATAATTTTACTGCATCCAAGTCTACCTTAGATTTCTCTTCAGAATCTTTCAAAACAACTCCGCATTCCTTATTTTTGCACATGGTACTTCTCATTCCATTATACACACCGCAATTAAAACATTTCTTTATTCCTCTCTTTGTTGGTTTCCCTAATCCTGACAAGACTTTCTGGGGGTAACAAATATCAGAGTTGATGTCACTATAAGGTAAAGGAAGATAAAGTTGAGCGGTATTCTTCGTTGCCATCTCGAATTTTAATTGCACCACATTCGCACATTCCTAGTTTAAAAATAAATTCACAGCATAAATAACCTTATGCTGTAATAAATTCATGACCACATAACCTCACTATAATTAGAAGGTTTAGTAGCACCTAGTAGTATTATTTGGTGTTGTCATAATAAGGTAAAAATGTATGCAATAGATATTTCGTTAGACTTAAGACCCATTGTATATTAGTTTAAATGTAATAAATAATGGGGAAGAATTTTAAACACAATTTCTTTTTTATTTAACCGCACGCTATTGCCATCTGTAGTTGCTAGTTAATAAATAGCTAGCCATACTTCATTTGACATTTAAGTAGAAACCTTTTAAACAGAATGTATAAGTAAATCACGGTCAATAAACGATACGGTTGCATCAATCAGCAGCTTTAGGACGAGAGAGACGCGGGGGGCGGGAAATCGAATGAAAGATATAGATATATCTGATTTCCGTGCAAAAGACAGAGACAAAGATGCTTGTAGTGTCTACAGGTGACGTGGGCTGTAGACCCTACCGGAGTCTTTGTCTCTGCCTTCTGCACGGAAATCAGATATGTCTGTCTCTTTCATTCGATTTCCCGCCCCCCGCGTCTCTCTCGTCTTAAAGCTGCTGATTGATGCAACCGTATCGTTTATTGACCGTGTAAGTGAATAGGAGGAATGCATAGGTTTAGTAAAATATTTCGCCGCCAGGCGGTTATCGATCGGCTTTGGGTACTCTATTCATTGTGTTCTGTGCTTTGTAGTTTTGATGTGTTGAAATAAGTTTGTTTATTTGAAACTTATGAAAAATTGATAGTTTAGTTGAACTAAAAGAAAAGCTTGGCATTTTTAAAGAAGTAGAAAACAAAGATGCACAGAAAATGAGGTTATGTTGCAGTACTAGGGACGTTCCGATACCACAAAAGTATCGATACTGGTATCGAATGAAAAGTATTAATACCGGTATCATATCGAAAGAAAAGTATCGATACCAGTGAGTATCGATACTTTTAAGATAAAATCAATCATAGTAGAAAAAAAATGTTTCTGCAGAAATTGTTTCATAATACAATATTTTTTTAAAAATTGATGAGCGGGGGATCCGAAAAAAATTTTTTTAATCCCGACTTTTTTGATGAACACGGGGGGGGGGAGAAATTCGAAAAAAAATTTCAACCAAAATGTAATTCTGTACGTTTTTCTGTACATTCAAACATACTGTACATGCAATATTTTAGTGATACCGATACCGGCTTAAAAGTATCGATACCGGTATCGTATCGAAAGAAAAGTATCGAGTACAAAAGTACTTGGTATCGAATGAAAAGTATCGATACTGGCATCATATCGATACCCAGACAGCACACAATATCCTCAGGATATCCTAGTATAGTCCCGCTGTCCCAGATTTGGGATTATCCCATAGACATATCCCTAGGTCATCCCAGGGATGACCTGACTGGATATTAATATCCTGTAGAGATCCAAATTATGGATACCCTAGGGATATCCGCAACTGATTTCCTACGGATATCCCGACGGGATGTCGGTATCCTATAGGTGTACAAAATATCTATATCCTACAGATGTAATACAATTGATATCCATGGGTTATCTTGTCCAGTTTGCCCACGGATATCCAAACACAGGATCATTTTTGCCATCTTTCTTAAGAAATGTGTTAAAGTGTTAAGTGTTAAAACATGAAATTATATTTATATACCTATTATTAAACAAATTTAACAAAAAAAAACTAAAACTAAACGGCGGACTTCTTTAATCATAGTTTAAAAATTTCCCGTTAGTGGCGCTTCAATCGAAGTTCGGTATCCATCCTCTGCTCTCACAATCAGCTGTTTACAGTTTATTAGTGACCGTGAATTGATTTGATTTTCTGTTCTAAAAAAAGCTAAAATCAGCAAATATGGGTATTTTACAATTGAAAAAGGAGTTGACTTTGTGTGGTGCTAAAAAGAAACAACTTGAAAGGTGGCAAGTATAAATATTTTTTACCTAACCTTATACTTTTCATTTGTGCAGCTTAATTTTGTAGAAAGATAATATATTAAATGAATCTTTGTTAAAGATTACACTGATGGAGACGCAAATTTATTTCAGCCTTTAGGTAAATTGAAAAGTGAAAAAGTACTACATTATGGTTGGTTGCAAGGAAGATTTTTGCAATAAAAATGAGGCAAAAAAAAGGGAAAAAGAAAGGAAGAATATTGGTTAGGAAGTTGTTCATCAGATATACAGTTGCCTTTAAAAATTATAATTACTAAAATATTCAAGCAAGTGTTGTGCCGTACAAAAAAAGTCAGTCAGGAAATTATATTTAAGAATAATGTTTCTTTTTCTGAAATAATGCAGTCATCCTGTTTGTGTCTACAGCGGGCACTGATGGTTATTCCGCTGCCTGTAAACATATTTGGACTTGATATTGTTTAGAATATTTCTCAATTACAGGTTAGTATTTTCAAAATGTCATGTATTTTCTCAATAGGTATCTTCTCTTTCTGGAGTACATTTTATATAATTGCGATTTTTGCTCATTTCTGAATATGTTTTTTTTTATTTTGATTTTTATACACGGCAAAGGGCACTTGTTTATTATATTATTATTGTGTTAGAAAGTAAAGTTTACAACATATCGCAAAACTAAATTGCTACCTGCTTTCGCTCATAATTGGGCCATTTTTCGAAGTAAAGCTACCACTACCCAACCAGGGCACACAGACAACAACACAACAACCACTCTCTTCGACATTGCCATCTGCCGCAGCTGAGACTCGAACTTAGGAGAGATAAACTTAAGCCTTGAAATTTTAAAATTCATTGTGAAACTTGGCATCAGAGCAAAGTTATTAAAACTATATCATTTAGAAAAAAATAGTTTAAATCGGCCAACAAATAAAAATTTTAGAGAGTGCCCCGCTTTCAAATGGGTCACTCTGTATCTAGTATATTTTTGTGAAACAGAAAGCAAGATTCTTAAACTTACAAAACTACTGGATGAAATGTAAAAAAAACATTTAGTGAATTGTTTTATACCTAGATAATATCCATTGATATATATTTTTGTTTTATTTTGTTTCATTTATTTTAAAATAATAAAAATATTGATGATAACCAGTCTACTATTTTTTATATATTACTGTAATTACCCTCTATAGCTATTCAATAAGTTTTTAAGTTCTCTGGGTATTTATATCACCAACATCTGTTTAATTAATGTAAAATGAAAAAAGTGATGTGGGATACTTCACGAGTTTACAGAGGTGAGTCATCGCCAGCATACAGGGTGCGCCACTTAAAACTCCCCAGGCTTGTAACTTTCTTATTTTTTAAGCGACGACCATGTTGGGCATATCAAATTGTAGATATTTTTAAGGCATTTAAACATGTGTACAGATTGATTAAAAATTTTATTTAAAAAAATTGTTAAGAAAGAAAACTTAATTTCCTTGAATATTTTTTTACCTCACCCTGTACATGAACTGCGTTAATGTTTTCTTATAAAGGTTTTAATTAGCTTCAATTTATGTTATTACGTCATATTCGAAATTCTTTTTGCTTTTAAAAGAAAAAAATTAAAAACACTTTCCGATTCCAAACTAAATTTTTTTAAAATAACTTTGAAAAGAATGTAAATAATAATTTTATGTTTTATTTGTAAAAGACATATCACAAAAAATATTCAACGTAACAAAACAGTAACAAGAAACAAAAGAAATAAATATTTTTAAAAACAAACTTATATTAAAATGTACTAAATAGGAAATTGCAAAATTTTTATTTTTAAAATTTTTTTATTTTAATAACATAAATTGAAGCTAATTAAAACCTTTATAAGAAAACATTAACACAGTTCATGTACAGGATGAGTTAAAAAAATATTCAAAGAAGTTAAGTTTCCTTTCTGAACAATTTTTTCCAAAAAATTTTTTTAAATCATTCTGTATGCATGTTTAAAGGCTTTAAAAATGTCTACAATTTGATGTGCCCAACATGGTCATCGCTTCAAAAATAAAAAAGTTACAAGTCTGGGGAGTTTTAAGTGGCGCAACTTGTATAGTGACTGATATCGACGAATTAAAGGACATCCTTGGGATGTCTGAAAGTTCTTCCTCAGGTTGTCCTAAGCTCAATTTGTACCTCCTGAGGATGGCCTAGGCAGATCTTACGATTCTGAAAATCTGCCTTTTAGCTCTCCATAGGATGTCTTTAGGTAATGCCTAGATATTGCCTAAATACATCCCAAGGATATAAGAAAGTGCATCCGCAGGCTGTTCTCGGGAGATCTGAAACAGTCTCACTTGGACTTCCTAGGGATGTCCTGTGGAAATCGGGGACATATCCTGAGGATATCTGTTCAAACCTAACTTCATATCCTGAGGATGTTCTGTGGATAACTTTGTGCTGACTGGGTAGTATCGGAACGTCCCTATGCAGTACCCAAACGCGACTCTGGCGCCGCCTACATGCATTCGGTCTGAACTGTTTTGAACACACTAGATAGGCTTTTTTGTAATTTGAGAGCAACTATCCACTTTCTTCTAAAACTGCTGCATACTGGAAACTGGTGAAACTTTAAATTTTTATTTTTTCTATAATAGGAAGGCTCACAACAATTGCTTGGCATTTTTAAAGAAGTAGTAAACAAAGATGCACAGAAAATGAGGTTATGTTGCAGTACCCAAACGCGACTCTGACGCCGCCTACATGCATTCGGTCTGTGAAATGTTTTGAACACACTAGATAGGCTTTTTTGTAATTTGAGAGCAACTATCCACTTTCTTCTAAAACTGCTGCATACTGGAAACTGGTGAAACTTTAAATTTTTATTTTTTCTATAATAGGAAGGCACACAACAATTGCTTGGCATTTTTAAAGAAGTAGTAAACAAAGATGCACAGAAAATGAGGTTATGTTGCAGTACCCAAACGCGACTCTGACGCCGCCTACATGCATTCGGTCTATTAGTACAGCCGCGTACTGAAAATGTTTTTCCTCGAAAATTAAAATTGATGAGCGGATGGGAGAAAATCACAAACAAAATTTCTAGTATAGAAACAAAACATTATATATTCATGCACTATTCAGTTCAACGAAAATATGTATAGGACATATTTTGCAGAAAATTTAATGCTCTATTATTTTCACAGGAACATTTTTTACCGTCTAGGCACCGGAAGCGAGATATTTAAAAGAATCTGTCCTTGTGCGCCATATTTTCAATATGGCGGCGCCGGCGGCTGAGATCACATTGTGCATTTTTTCTTATTTCATTCAGGGCATTAAAATCTACAAATTACCAAAGTTTCAAAATTCCCGTACTTATTCGGGCTAAGAATCTACCTATCCACTGTACTATTGTAACAATCTAGATTATAAACATTTTGAAAACAGACATCATTATTATTATTATGCAATTATTTTCATTAATATAAAAATGTGCTTCGCATACAAAATATTTTTATAATACATAGCAGCACTAATTGAGCAGTAATTAGAACTAATTTGAAACTATCTCAAATTGTTATGCAAGTAGGTACCTAGTTTATTTAAAAGTTTACTTACTTATTAAATGTTACCGCTAGCAACTGCTGTTCAAACAAGACCAATATGTTAGGTATTTTGTGCCCAAAATACTTTTTAAGCTGTTTTTAGACTAAATTTACACTTATTCAAAATATGCAAGGTTTATATTTCAACATTTTTTCTTAGTTATTTAAAAAATTAAACAAAATTATTCAAACGTTCAATTTACTTATTATCTTATACAGTAAAAGTTTCACAGAAACATTTAAATACACATGTTGAGATAAACACTTAATTTTTGTACAAATAAACATATTAAGGGTCATACCATCCTCGATATGTTTAAATTAAAAAACATGTAACATCTAAACAGTCTTCAGAATATTAACAATTTCTGCCACAGCTGCCTCATCGGTAACATAAAAAGGACCCTCCCTTTCCCCGATAACAACCTCACTTTCCTCCTCTGGCTTAGCTTCAGCTTCTTTGATTGTTTTAAAGGAACCATGGAATTCATCTGCTTCGGTATTTTCAATGATAAATTTTAAATTATCTTTGTTAATGCCGCCCCCTGGCATAATTACAATTCTGTTTCCAACTTGCTCAATTATTTTTTTTATGAGTTTTACTCCCATTTGAGCAGTTTGCTGCTTACCGCTGGTAAGAATCCTCTGGAATCCTAAATCAATTATTACTTCTACCTCAATCGTTGGCCTTCTACAAAAATCAAAAGCTCTGTGAAATGTGACTGGAAGTGGATGGCATACTTTGATTATTTCACGACAAATTTTCATATTAACGTCTCCGTTTTCGGACAAAGCCCCGAACACAAAACCATCTGCACCACTTTTTCGTAAAATTCTGGCATCCTCTTTCATAATTTCAATTTCTTCCGGTGTATAAATGAAATTGCCAGGGCGGCATCGCAAAAGGCAGAAAACTGGTATATTTCTGGGATTCATATTTTGAATTTGGATAAGTAGGCCGGGCGTGGGAGTAAGCCCGCCCTCTATGAGTGAAGAGCATAATTCGAGCCGGTCTGCTCCGCCGTTAATAGCAGAAACAGCCGACTCGAGAGAATCAACACAAACTTCCAAAACCTTTGACATTTTCGTTAACCTAAAACAAATGATTTAAACATTACTAACTAGACATAAGTTAACCTATTGTAATTTTAACACTTACGACATACACAAGGTGAGTAGACTAGTATTGTATTAGCTATGTTGAAAACTATGTACTTGACACTATTTAGTAGTAATTTGTTGCACTGACATTCTAAAACCGCCACCAGTAAATTTCACTTCACTTCCTTGGCTCCCGTCTCCCCGGTTTTGGTTTATTTCTTTGCTAGACTTAGATTCATAGACCATGCGCTTCGTTCGATTCGCTTTCTTCTCTGCTAGGTACTTTCGTTTCAACTCGGTTAGCTCGTCAGTTACACGTTGGAAATCTGATTTAAATTCAACTGCTTTTAACTCTGCCATGTTTAATTCGGATACCAAACACTAAAACAAAAGATCAATAATAAAATTACATCATTTATTTCCACAGATAAAAGCCGAATATCAAAATTTTTTAGGTATATAGGTACCTATAAATTAACATCAGATGATCCGTGCTTAGCGGATCACTAAATAATTAATTCATTAATTAGTAATATATTAATACCTAGTTTATTATTTTGAACTGCCTAACATTTTTCACACATTTAATTAATTATTTTGCTTAGAACTATAATAATGGAGTAAATATAAATAGTCCAGTCAACGGGGGATTTCACCTCTAATAGGTCAGTCCAACACACGGTCAATAAACGATACGGTTACATCAATCAGCAGCTTTAGGACGAGAGAGGCGCGAGGGGCGAGAAATCGAATGAAAGAGACAGACATCTGATTTCCGTGCAGAAGACAGAGACAGAGATTCCGGTAGGGTCTACAGCCTACGTCACCTGTAGACACTACAAGCATCTTTGTCTCTGTCATTTGCACGGAAATCAGATATGTCTGTCTCTTTCATTCTATTTCCCGCCCCCCGCGTCTCTCTCGCCATCAAGCTACTGATTGAGACAGCTTTGTTTGTACTACAGCAGCCATCTTTTGTTGGTAAATTAGGGTTTTCGAAAGGCCTAAAGGGCACCATACACGTTCAGTAATCTCATTATCTGAATTTTCACGTTTTTTCAATCATACTTAATTCAATAATTATAGCTAGATATGCTTTTTTCTTAAATAATGGACATGTAAGGCGTGAAAAATAATGACAGGGAATGACGGGGAAATTTTAAGTAATGATGTTTCTGTAATGATCTGCTGGAATGACATTATTGCTGAACGTGTATGGTGCCCTTTAGGCCTGACAAAAACCCTAACTTACCAACAAAAGATGGCTGCTGTAGTACAAACAAAGCAAAGTGACAGCGTGTTGGACTGGCCTATTTGAGTGCTGTAGGCGTCTGAATTTAAGATGCCAGCGCCAAAGTGGAGAACTCGTGAACTAATTATAGGCTTTTTGTTTGTTTGTGAGGCGAATACTTATATTGATTTTTTTTTTGTTTACTGTTATTTTTGGCGTTAAAAATAATAACATTAATAATATATAACCTAAAGGTTTGCAAGATTTTGTTGTAAGTGATTTGCAAGATGTTAATGGCATTATTCAGCAAAATTCATATTTTTTTTGGTTATCTAGTTTTTCCCTTGAAAAGTACAGTTTCTTCGACATAAACGGTGTCTAGCTAATTAAATATTAATAAACTTAAACATTTCTTCAAATTTATGTACAGTTGTAGTTTAAATCACTTTTTTTTTCAGGAAACATGAGTGGCATTTAGGTTAAGCATATTGCAATGTATGAAACATGTGTGAAGCATTAAAAATGTAAAAATTCTAAGTGTGTGTATGAAGGGGAATATGTTTTAAATGCAGGACATATTATTTTGTGTGGTACAACCCATATTCAACACAAAACTTAGGAAATGTGTATGCTCTATGTTTACAAACAAGTGTCTCAGATTCAAATGCCCATGAAATTAGTGGTACATTGAATATAACTATTTATTAATTCTTTAAGTAAAATAAATGAAACAGTATTTTGTAAAATATGAAATAGAAACATTCAGGGGTAAAACATAATAGTGCATGGTGCAATAGTATATATTACTTTTAAATATACTGGAATTACATATATTTACTTATTTCAAAAATTTCACTTACAAGGTGTGATTTTCTAAGACACTATTATTTTTACTCGGGCCACGGTTATTTGCACCAGCTTTTTCCCTCTCAATGCCTGGTTAAAGGTGTCTATATCAAAGAGGGTATTTTGAACATTGCCGTGCCAACTCAACTTTCACGAGTTGTCCCTGCAATCTACAAAGGATACCGAGTAGGTTGGCTCCAGCAAATTGTAGCCCCTTTAAACGCTATCATATTTTTAATAACTCAGCATCTCAGTTTTATCATTTACTTATTGTTGATATCATCGTACACTAATGATGCAATGACAGAAAAGCCCATAATTAGTTTGACTATAGACCACCAGGTGGCGTACTCCTTATTTTCAGACGCCTATAATAAATGGATTTTGATGAAACCTTGTGCATTGTGTTTGTCATAAAGGCAAAAATAGATGGTTCAACCAAATTGATTCACTTTGATTGAAAGCGGCAGAAGTGAAAGGTATGCTGTATACACGAATATCTAGAAGTGAACTTTTCAATACACATTGCTCGGAAAGATGTCGTCTAATCAAGTTGTACGCATGGGAATTACCTTAATTTGTGATCGTCGGTCACGCCTATGATATTTAAATCTTGAATTAATGATTTCGTTGTATTTGCGCGTATATTTTGGCTTTTATAACCATCCGCTTTATAATTCTACAGGTTAGGATACTTCTAAAAATGTTCCAAGAACAGAGGCGTATGCTCCTCTTTCCATTTAAAAAAAAAATTTTTGTCGTTGACGTGATACTTTCCGACGTCCTTTCATGACACTGAACGCGTCGAGTGAACATCTCCAGTGAATCATTCAATTCGGGTGTTTACACGTTCACTTCTTGTTCAACTGCGTTGAATGATGAAAGGCAAAAGTGAAAATATTGAGCTGCCTCAATTCTTTCAACGCGATTGCACAATGACATTGAATTATTCATTTTTATGTTTACACGATTCAATTTGGTTGCTTCATCCAAATTGAAAGGCAAAAGTGAACCGTCTAATATCGCCTTAACGTTAATAAAAAAGTTGAAAAATAAATTAGGGTAGGAAATGATCGGAAGGGGTAGAAAACACCCTTTTTATCATGGGTTCCGTAACTTGTAGAATTAGGTCAAAAATGAAAAAAAAAACGATATATTCACCTTTTTTGGCCTTAAATAAGATGTTTTTACTATGGTGATTTTTTTCCAAAAATACATATTTTTTGGGGTATGGCCACTCGAAAATTCTTGAAAGCGAAGGAGGGGAAATGTAAAAGTTGAAAAAAAAATCTGAAAGAACTCATATGTGAATGTATTATCGAAATACAAGACTTTTTTATTTGCAACTTTTCTGTAAAGTGCGTTATCACAGAGTTTTTCATGAAAAACCTGAAAAACTACCTCTAAGGGCGTTTTTTCACTGGCCGAAACGATACCGATTCGTCATCAACTACACCGATACAACGATATCGGGGCAGCACAAACGCATAAAATTATATGAAACTCTTTTTCACTTGCCGATACAATACCATTTTGTCACATTTTATCGGCGCCGTGTTATTATATGCTATTCTTCAGTATCGGTACGACATTGCCCATACAGCATGAAATATTTTATAAATATTCAAAAAACAGTGCTTATATGTAAAAAATATTATCAATATTTTATTAACATTTTATACACCTTACGGAAAAAGTATTATTTTAGTAATATTTAGTAATCAATTATTAAACAGTTTTTAAATGTTTTGAAAATGATTTTTTTGAACATTTTATAAACACTATTTTCATATTATTAACATTGTTTTTAAATGTTCTTATTAACTTTTTTAACATAATTTAAAAAATGTCAAATAAATATTTATAATAGTATTATTCCTGTGGTACTATTTAAAATTTCCCGCGTCAAACCTAGCAGTGGGCTGCCAGTGGCGCCACTTTTACCATCATGACACATGACGACGTATGTTGAATGTCGGTCGATTTGATGGTTTTTATAAGTTTAAGTTCAATCTTTGCATAATTTATTATCTGGGTAAGTAGAATTTTAATAATTAATAATGCTCTAAATCTTAGGATTATTATTGTACCTCTGTATTGATACCACGAACTTCATAAATTAAACTTTATGAAGTTCGTGATTGATACATGCTGTGTGTTTTTTACAATACCGTGGATTTTATATCTACCTATATTAAACTAAAATATTGCACTAAGGGTGAGTTTATAAAAATAGTCCCAGTCCTAACTTAGCCTATCTTAATCTTAATTTTTTCCCTAAAATGTTAAATGTACAGGTTACCCGTATGCCGTTTATAAAATTCGTAATCCTGTCTTGGTTCTAACTTAACCTAAAATTTTTAGTTTTTTTCCTATGTGCTAATACCACAAAATAGATCAGAAATCAATTCCAATTGACGATTTGCACGAAAGAAAGTTCAGTAAAAAGTGTCATGGCGCACAGTATAATGGTATCACTGTAATTCACTGTCATAACATCGTTTTCATTATCTTTAATGTTAAACCTGCTTCCATTGAATATAAATAGTCTTTATAAGGTTGTTTCGTAGTCTACAATAATTAAAAAATGTCGAATTACGCAATTTGTCAAACACTGTTTCCAACTCTCAGTTTACTAGAAGAGTTGGCAGCAGTGATTGACAAATTGCATAATTTGACATTTTTTAAATATTGTAGACTACGAAACAACCTAATAAAGATGATTTATATTCAGTAGAAGTAGGTTTAACATTAAAGATAATGAAAACAATGTTATGATTATTATATTATAGGTATTTAATTGTTGCAAAGTTTGGAAATTAGACGAGTTGGTCAACATGTGCAGTGAATTACAGTGATACCATTAGACTGTGCGCCATGACACTTTTTACCAAACTTTCTTTCATGCAAATCGTCAATTGGCGTGAAAAGTTCGCGTATATATTTTACGATCAACTTAGAACAAAGGATAGTTTTTATAAATCCGTCTTAAAACATCAGATATATTTTAGGGAAAAATTAAGACTAAGATAGGCTAAGTTAGGACTGGGACTTTTTTTATACTCACCCTAAAATTAATTCATATAAGTATGATATTATATGAGCTTCTTAACCTTATTTTTTAATAACGAGTACCTACATCGTATTTTTTTGTTAGTTTTGATAATAAAATAATATTTACCTTGTTTAATAGGCAATGTAAAATGTGCTCTATTTAACCTCAATTTAATTTCGCCGTAAAATAAACGTTTTGCTCATATTTCCATTTTGTGTAGATACTAATAGTAGTAGTCCGGGGTCCAAGCACTCCAAAATCAAGATGACCTGTTCCGACATGACGTACAAATGTTGATATAAGTAATGAAGAGAGCATTACCTGGGGCACTAGAAAACACTTGTCGGATTAATTTTTGCTCTTGCGCAACTTCAGAAATCGCAAAAAAGATGGCGGATTGATAATTACAAAATTATGTTTTACAATGGTTATTCTCCGTTAAAACAAAAACTATGTAACCTATCGATCTGATTTTTTGTATGTATACTCAAAAGATATACGTGATTCTAACTAAGCTATTGGTATTTTTGAAAAGTATATTTTTTTGGAAAAAAATAATTAAAATCAAAAGGTTGATATTTACGTTCTAAAAATTTCGATATGCGGACAACTCTGTTAAATTTATGAAATTCTTATATACAATTGCTTACCAAATATAGTCCATATATTGAAAAAGTTTTTTTAAAAAAGATCCTGTCGAGAACGTATACAGTTTTTTGTTTATGATTTATTTATGAGGCGCGTAATTATGCAGCATTAAAATAAAAATAGTCTACACGATAATTGGTACAGTGTAACAGTAAAAAGCACTATATTGTTCAATATAATTGCAAATTTGAATTACTTTATATTAATAATACAACAAAACGAATGAAAGTAGTAGTCGGGCGTTGCCGATTGCGGCCACTCATTTAAAAAAATAATAATCGATAGAAAGTGAATTGTGTGTTCGAGCAAAATGTTAATCAAATAGGTATTCGCAATTGGCCATGCCCGAGTACAACTTCTACTCGTTTTTATATTGTTTAAGAAATAAAACATTAGTGAGAAATAGTATTTAGCATATTTAATAGAAAGCAGAAAATGGAGATATTTTAAATAAAACATTAATGTTGTATATTATGTAATTTTTGTGTATAACTATTCTAACATTTTAGTCAGAATCACTATCATTATAAAATGATGCATATTGCTTTTTCCCTTAAAACAATTTTCAGGGAAAGCAGCACACGAGCACGCAACTGAATACCACTCACAAGAACATTTTGTGTCGCATTTTATTTTACAGTTGCACTTTTTAATTTAAGTTCAAATAAATTTTTTTTGTCGACGTTATCGGTACCAGCTCCTGATTTCCAATTCTGCATTTTGTGCAAGAGGTAATTTGAATGACGGTTCACAACACTGTTTAAAAAAAAGTAATATTTGCAACATGTTGTTGAAAAGCGTCTTCCGTCGCACAGTGGGGCAAATAGCTCATTTTTTGGACAAGCGATAATTCCCAAGCCTGAAATTAATGAAATTTAAATTTTTTTTTTAAACTCTTCGTTATAAAATTGCCTTTAATTCTATCGAGCCCGAATTTTGAAATTTCAAAATTAAAGGACTTAAATTTTGAAAGTAAATTAAAATTTTATCAAAAGATTGTTTAAAATTATAAAAAATTGTTCCTTGGGGGGTTTTTTTGGTTTCTAATGTCATTTCTGATCCCCGAATTTTGCGATTCAAAAAACCAAGATAGCGGATCCAACATGGCGGCCATAATATTATTTTAAATGAAATGTACATGCACAAACTGTTAAAAATTGTTACTTAGGACTTTTAAGAGTTTCTGATCGAGAATCTGAAATCTAAATTACGTAATATCGTAATCCAAAATGGCGAATCCAATATGGAGGCCTTAATATTTTTTTAATTGACATGTAAATGCGCAAATTGTTAAAAATTGTTACTCAGGGGTTTTAGAGATTGCTGATCATGAGTCTGAAGTCCAAATTACGTAATGTCGAAATCCAAGATGTCGGATCCAATATGGCGGTCATAATATTTTTTAAAATGAGATGTACATGCGCAAATTGATAAAAATTGTTACTTAGAGTTTTTAAGGGTTTCTGACCATGAATATGAAGTCTAAATTATGTAATATCGTAATCTAAGATGGCGGATTCAATATGGCGGATCTAATATGGCGGCCACAATATTTTTTTAAATGAAATGTACATACGCAAATTATTAAAAATTGTTATTTAGGAGTTTTAGGGTCTGCTGAACATGAATCTGAAGCCTAAATTACGTAATATCGAAATTCAAGATGGCCGATCCAATATGGTGTCCGTAAGTTAAAATAGAATGATAAATCAAGAAAGAAATTGCTAAAATTTGTTACTCAGGGGCTTAATTCGCTAATCTTGTTTCGGATATTTTAGTTTCGTCACTTTGGAAACCATAATATCGGATTCAATATAGCTGTTATAAATTTTTAAAAAAATAAGACGTACATGCAAAAATCATTAAAAATTAGTTCCTAGAGGTTTCTGATTCCGCAGTTAAAATTTCGTAATTTTGAATTGCATTTCCAGTATGTGCTAAAATGAAATAATTAATATTTCCTCTTTTCTTATGAGATATTTAAATCTGGATATGCACTAAAAATATATCACATTGCTCACATTTGTAAAGTTACTCTCAGTGTAACTTCAAAACTAAAAACAAATTTCAACAGTTTCCTTCTTGATTTGTCATTCTTTTTTAACTTACGGACACCATATTGGATCCGCCATCTTGGATTTCGATATTACGTAATTTGGACTTCAGATTCATGATCAGCAATCTCTAAAACCCCCAAGTAACAATTTTTAACAATTTGCGCATTTACATGTCAGTTAAAAAAATATTATGGCCTCCATATTGGATTCGCCATTTTGGATTACGATATTACGTAATTTAAATTTCAGATTCTCGATCAGAAACGGTTAAAAGTCCTAAGTAACAATTTTTAACAGTTTGTGCATGTACATTTCATTTAAAAAAATATTATGGCCGCCATATTGGATCCGCTATCTTGGTTTTTTTAATCGTAAAATTCGGGGATCAGAAATGAGATTAGAAACCAAAAAAACCCCCCAAGTAACAATTTTTTATAATTTTAAACAATTTTTTGATAAAATTTTAATTTACTTTCAAAATTTAAGTCCTTTAATTTTGAAATTTCAAAATTCGGGCTCCATAGAATTAAAGGCAATTTTATAACGAAGAGTTTAAAAAATAAATTTGAATTTCATTAATTCTAGGCTTGGGAATTATCGCTTGTCCAAAAAATGAGCCATTTGCCCCACTGTGCGTCGGTGGGAGGGAGCGTAAATCACTTTTATTAAATTATTTTACCTTTTAATAATTTTCAAACGTATACATATAATACATTTGTAAAGTTGACGTGTATGTACATTGAAAATATTTGCAAAAAACTGATGTGGGGGATGTAAGATGAGTAATGGAATACATTAAGACAGATTTTGGAATTTTTCTCTGTTTGACTGCTTGTCTGTTTGAACGCGCAACACGCAGACACTACTGAACCAATGAGGTTCATCTAAGCTTGGAGTAACATTTAGTTCTTATTTCATCGAAATCGGCCTAGACTAAGCCAAGTTTTATGAAAATCGGTCTAGTAGAACAGGAGATACAGCTTGATCTCTACAATAAGCGTATTTGCACGGCATAAACTTTTAAGATTAAATTTCTGTAATATTCCAGAAAATTCGAGAGTACTCTGGAATATTCCAGAAAATTTGTGAGTTTTCTGAAATATTCCAGAATGGTGATTCTACCTCAAACGTCGTTTATAAAGAAGCTTTTTAGTCAATTTCAAAATTCCACGCGAACGTAACCGCGGGCATAGCTAGTAAATAATAAATATGAACCGCAAACAATAATCAATCGATTTAAACAATCAAACACAAATAGTTTTTATAATGTTAAAATGTTAAGACAAATAACTTAAAACACTGTAAACTGTTTTCATGCGCTTTATGAATTTTAGGAGAGCTGTCGCCTTTATTACATGCGCCGCATCATGCACCCATTTTAAAAATTCACAACTCGAATACTATATGCAATATCAACTTAGTTCTTGTCTTAAAAACATTTTCAATATATTGGGTATGTTTGTTAGCATAGTTTATACACAAAAAATTTAAAATTGAGGTACTTGCTCGTATGTTGAAATTCTTACTACAATATTTTATAGTTACAGATTTCATATTTTTTTCCCAAAAAACTAAACATATTTAAACAGTGCCATCGAGCCTCATCCAAGCGCTTATGTCTTTAGTGTATACTATAAAAAAATTAGATGGATAGCACTCATAGTTTCTTTTACAGGACGTGTTATGTATTAAAAAAGATTTTTTTAGGAATTAGCATTTCGTCTCTTTTCCTATCATTTATGAAGTCATGCAAGAGCTGATAAGAATCCGACAAGTCATTTCTGGTGTCCTATATAACCCTTTTTGCAAATCTGAAGTTGAAAAATGTACGTCATGTCGGAACAGGTTACTTGGAATTTAGAGCGATTTCGTACTGTTGGACCCCAGACTATAGTGGAGTAAAACTAAGAGTCTAAATCATCTAAAAAGGAATTGTCTTACAATAGCAATTTTTTTTGTTGGAACTTGCCAGAAACGTTACAATAAGGAGTGTAGCAAAAAGTTTTGGAATAAATCGTATTCCCGCAAGGCATTTGTTTAAACAATAGTAGATTGTAATGCAAGTGTGGCAAGGGCTTCATTGCAAAACGATGTATGAAAGTAGGAACACGAGCGCAGCGAGTGTTCCTATCATACGAGTTTTGCAAAGAAGCTTGCCACGTGTGTTACATACTACTTTTTCTACGGTTGTGAAGTTATTTCCCTTTTTTAAAGTCTTTCCCAAATTTTAAATTTACTGCCTGTCAGATTTTATTTAAAGTGACGTTTTCCGCAGTCATACTGAAGTTAGAAAATTTGACTTTGTAATTGCAATTCATGTGTAATTAAATGTACATTAATAGAGTTTAATTGTCATTACCAGTAAGTAATATAAAATTCTTTACGGTAAACACACTATTTTATTCCGGTGTGTGAAGATGTAATCAAGGCGTGTGGCAAATTCTTTGCCGCGCGGCAAAGTGATATTTTCTGCAGTCATTTTGAAGTTAGAAAATTTGACTTTCAGCACAATCGTAGAAAAAAGAATGTTCAAAATTGTGTTTTTTTTACTGCTTTTCTTAAATATTTCTAGTTGTATAGCTCGTATCTCAATGAACAAATAATGAATTGTTCGTAATGAAATTGCGAAGAAAACTGGATTTGTCTGAACCTGCTTGAACATTTTTTTAAATTGTAACAAATCAAAAGAATTGACAATTAAATAATTAATGATAACTTAAACAATAATGCATTATTTTAACTAAACTTTAGGAGTGTATACCCCCAATGGAGGTAAATCGTCATACCAAATTTCAAGTTGGTATGTTGAGAACAACGCTTAAAAAATAAAAGTCGAAAATTGAATCGTCGATTGTTTAAGTGGATCAAGTCATACAACAATTTTTTTTTCAGATTGTAGTTTTTTTGTTCTTTTCAGTGATATTAACAAAAAAAATAAGAAATTTTTAAACCAAATTTTTTAAATTTATTTACTTTTTTTATAAACAAATGCATTTTACTCATCAAAATTTGGCCCACAAATAAAAATTGTTAGCATGTATCAAAAGTATATAAAAGAAATAATGTGGAAAAAAAAATGTTTTGTGTTCGCCAATTAATTGGGAGCTGAGATAGGACATCTTTTCCGTTTTAGCCATTTATAAACAAAATAAATGACATAGTCAGAAATCATTTTTTATTTCTTTCCAGGAACAGTTCGTAATTGTTTTAAAGAAGCCGCAGAGGCAGACATTGTTGACTGTGTTAAGGAGTGGCTGGTCAGAGCAAAATTCAGGGATATCACATATAAAAAAACTGAAACATAATTACTTATTACCCATTTCTATAGTTTTACTTATTTTTTCCTATAGATACAGCTGTTTTTATAGTTTTAAAATTGCATGTTTGTTTAACAAATAACTATATATCGAGTGCGTCTCAAATTGACGCTACATGTGTATTGCCATTTTATTAAAATGTAGAAAGTTTATTAAATGAAGGTTTTAGATAATTTTTTGTACATTTAGTGTTGTTTAACAATAAAAAAAAAACTATAAAAAAACTAACGAATTTCTTTTCAGTATGAATGTTTCGCTTGAATGGTATGGGTGGACCATTAATAATAGGCCATAGTTCAAAGGTAGATTCTCTGGACCAAAATATGAGGATATAACTAAACATGCTTTAGTAAATTGTTGCTGTGGAGAAAGATACAGGGTGTCAATATTGTAATTTTTTTTTCTTTTTTTTTTGCGATATCTCAACCACGTCTTGACCAATCTTCTCCCAATTTGGTAAGGAAACATTTTTTAAGTTAAGAAACAATGATTTATGTATTACGTCACCCTATCCTGTGGAGGGCGCCTCACGAGCTATACCTGATGATGAAATATTTTCTCTCTCTTTTTTTTTACGAAACGTAGTGGCACCTTTGACTAGAAAATCTCATGCAGGAGTCATTTCTACGTAAAAAAGGTAAGTACACTTAAATCCAACCATTTTCGAGAAAACTGCCGCATAGGTCTCAAGAATTTTTTGAAAACAAACTCAATTTGAAAAGGACAAATTGTGTTTATTGAAAAGTGTGCTTTGGTGACGTCTTAGTTCTGTCGTTTACGTACAACTTCATTAGATTGACATTTTGACCGAACTAAGATGTCACCAAAGCACACTTTTCAATAAATACAATTTGCCCTTTTCAAATTGAGTTTGTTTTCAAAGAATTCTTGAAATCTTTGCGGCAGTTTTTTCGAAAATGCTGGTGAATTATCAAGTTCTATCAAGTGTACCTTTTTTACGTAGAAATGACTCCTGCATGAGATTTCCTAGTCAAAAGTGTCACAACGTTTCGTAAAAAAAAGAGAAAAATATTCATCATCAGGTATAACTCATGGGGCAAACGTTTCCTTACCAAATTGGGAGAAGACCGGTCAGAGGTAGTTGAGATATTGCAGAAAGAAAATACAATTTTGACACCCTGTATCTTTTCCCACAGAAACAATTTACTAAAGCATGTTTGGTTATATTCTCATATTTTGATCCAAAGAATCTACCCTTGAACTATGGCCTATTATTAATGGTCCACCCTGTATAAAATAAATATTTCAAAAATATTTTTAAATCGTGTTAAATAAGTTTTAAAAAACGTTTTAATAAAATTTTATAATATTTTATTTACATTCGTTAAATATTTCAAACACATTAAATAAATGTTTGTAAAATGTAAATGAAATATTCAATTTTCATTAGGAAAATATTTTAAAAATATTTTGAAAAAACCAACTCATATACCTTTACATTGCAAAATTTCAATAAAATAAAAACTTTATATGAGAAAAGCTACTAAGACTAATAAATTTAAATCGAATTCAAATTCACTATGTACAATGTACAGGGTGCCCTAACCAAAGACGGAACAAGGACATTTTTTCGGCGATAGAATCGTTTATAACAAAAACTAAAATTACCATTTGATGTATTTTTTCCGCCGAATCCAGAAGTTATAATAAAAAAACGAATATAAAATATGCTATTTCATGGTTCAGACTTCACATAGCTGAAAAAAATCCCTATATTTTCCAAGTTTTCCATGACAAAAAAATGTTTTTCAATGACACATAATAATTATTAATATGTTAAAGGTGATTTTTACTTTAATTTTCGATTTTATATATAAAAAAAATAATTTGTTTCATAAAATCGTCAGCGAATGAATAGAAGGTTGCAATTTAAAAATAATTTAAAACAAGCTAAAAACGTACTCTTCGCCTGTTCACTGAACTTTTTATATAACTGTTACACATTCTATAGGATACTCTTCGCAGTTTTTTGTAAATAATGTTAGTTTTAGACATTTTTAATTTTGTAGTACGACCTTAGTTGCTAAAAGACTCAATGTAAAATAAAGTAAAAATAAAGAAAAATATACCATTTGGGTTTCGAACCCGGGACGAGTCAAAAGCGTAAGAACTACACCACTACTTAACACGTAAAAAAGCGTAAATTTTTACATTATAAGAGACAAGCTATAATCATATTTCCACGGTTGTATATTACATTATGAAATGTATATTTGTAAAATATATAAATATTTAAATATTAAAATGAAATATTATTTCACCAGATTTCTATTCAATTACAAAAACATAAGAATAAAAAAAACTTCAAATTTTAATCATTAATAACATTTTTTTTTACTGATCGATTTTGTTCAAAAACAATAGGATTCTTCCTCTAGCTAACACTAACTTACTGTCCAAATTTCAGTACAATCGAATTTTTCTTTCTTGAGTTATCGTGCTTAAAAGAAACATGACAGACGGACATTTTGAATGTTGTTCAGAATTCGTTCACTAACACAATGATATGAAAATTTTTTTGTGTGCGAGCGATATTTATGGTTTTAGAAATGTACCGATCAAATGCAATATACTCGTCGTTTTCGTATTTGCGAAGAGTATAATAAACAGTAGGAACTCGTAAGTAGTTTATTATTTTTCATATTGTGACTCAAAATTCCATGATTTTTGCGAAATATTTAAAATTCACTGAGATTTCCATGATTTTCTTAGGATTTTTAAATCCCTGAATTTTCCACGCCCTTCAGGTTTTCTATATGAGCGTGAACCCTGTATTTTTGTGACATAAATCTTTTGTTTTCAATTTATTTGTTTTCGTTTATGATAGTTTTTGGTTTCTGCGGAAAAAAATATATCGAATGGCTTTTTTGGTTTTTGACATAAACATTTGTATCGTTTGAAAAATGGCCTTGTTCAATCATTGTTGGATCATCATGTACCTAAACCTAATACTTACTACTTAAAAGAAATTTAAAAAATCCTTGGTTTAATAAAATAAAAAAATAAGAACTGTTAAACAAAAATAGGTCTTTGGTCATATTATTAAAAATTAAAAAAATAGCCTAAACAAAGTAAAGAAAAAGAATAATAATAATAATAATAAACTTTATTGTCCAAAAGACCATACAGTAACATGGTGTGGGACACGTCGAAATGATTGACCAAAGTCGTCAATACAATAAAAAATAATTACAATAGGTGGAAACAGGAAAATGTTCCGTAAATACCAAGTTAAACTTTGTTGTCTAATATCACAATATCAAAACACTACCAAACAAAACTAATAGGTATGTATACCTGATAATATTATATTAGATCAGTAGTAGAAACATATAGAATCTATTTAAAAATCATTGCTAGTTCTAGTATTTTTAGTAAATGAATTTATGTATAATAAATTAATATTAAAAATGGGGATTCCGTGTCGTGTCGTGTAAGGGAAGCTTTGCTTCCCTAGCTTCAATGGAAAACACACCACTGACTGATAAAACAAAATATTTACAGGGTTTCCAATCGCTTAATAATTATTATTGTGTTAATTTCGCGATTGTGGGGGTTAGTGAAAAATTAAAATTATATATTTGTATGTGATGATTAGTTAGATTTTGCCAACGCCAACCGCCTTTGAACCATCTGCCCGAACTTTGGGGGGGGGGAGACTCCCCCCCTTGGGCCCGGCCCTGCGGCCAGTGAAAAAACGCCCTAAGGGTGTTGTAGCCATCGTTTTCCGTAGATCATTATGACTGTCTTTCTTTAGCTTGTCACCGTCAAATAAATAAAACAGGCTCCTTGCCAGTACTTTCCCAATGATGAAGTGAAGAAGAATTTATTAATGATGGGCCAATTATGTATTTGTTTCAAATATAAGCAAATAAATAAATTCTTTATACAGGGTGTAATCAGTTTCATGTCATTAAAAAAAACTGGTAATGGGGACCGACTAGACAAACAAAAAACCTTTATGACTTTTTCCCCTACACGGAAAAAAATAAATTCTTGTTTTAAAAATAAAACATTTAATTTTAATGCATCGCACGTTTATATATACGCAAGAATATATTTTCTTCATCCAAGAAAATAATTTATTTGATTTAATTTCTGTTCGTGAATATATACTATTTAATTCAAATATATGAAATAATTATGATTAATGTCACTATATTTTAAAATCAAATAACCTTTTTTCTTAATGTCAGAATATGCGAATATTTAATAGAAGAATGTTACGTAATTGTAATAAACTTTTAAAGTTTTAGGTAAAAACTAGAACAGTTTTGTTTTAACAATATATTGTTTCATATTTAATTACGTATAGTTTTACCATTAATAAAAAGTTTTAAGATAAATCTGTTGTATCTCTATCTTCAGAGTATTATAGAATTAATATAAAGAAACCTATTTATCCCGAGATTTTACAATTTTTAACTTCAAACCAATACGTTTTGAATTAATAGTAAGCATATATTTGACCTAATCAGTGATAAAGGTTTAATTAAAGGAATCTACAAACGATCCAACCAACCAACCAACCTTCTCGGTACACTTTGAAAATTGCCATGAAAACTCGTAAAAGCAAGCTGGTCAGCTGAAATTCCAGCGACTTCAAACCGTACCGACAATGTTGGGTCCGCAAATTTTACGAGTTCGCATGGCAATCTTCAAAGTGTACCGAGAAGGTCGGTTGGTTGGTTGGATCGTCTGTAGACCCTTTAAAGGTTTTCATAGGTTACGGGACTGTATTTTTTATTCCGATTAAAGCACGATTAACTATACCACATTCGCATTTCATATTCCTGATGTAAACAAATATCAACGCATGCTATCATTAGTATTGGTCGAACGGCCATAAACTCCGTTGATATTTGTGTATATACATCAGGAATATGAAATGTGATTACAGTACATCAGTCAGATTATAGGAAGTAAGTAAAGGTGTATAATATGCATACGACGGTCACAGTAAATAACAACTAACAACAGAACAGTAGAACAGAACAAGTTTCGACACTATGCACGGCTTAGCTACCTGCCACCTTCTTTGCCAGCGACCGCGACCGATAAGGACTGCGCGATAAATGTATGGATATTGAAACGAAAACTAATATAATATAATATTAAATTTAATAATATTCTGTCAAGAAAATTACATTTTAATTGATATATCTACATTTCCCTTAATAATGCAAATATAGTTGAAATAAGTACTACATAGATTTGTTTCAAGTTACGAAGGTTTTAAAACAAAAATAACATAATATACGGAATAAGAAAATGTATGAAATTTAATATTTAAAACTATTAAACATTTCGCCTAATCGTAATATATTCGCAAACAATATATATTTCAAGAAAAATATTAGATTATAACAAACTTTTCACTAAGTTTCACAAAAATGTATACATTTACATTTAATAAATATAGATTTGCGAAAACTATTTAATTACGTTATAGTTAATGTATAAAATATTAATATTTAAAACTATGAAACATTTCCCATAATCGTAATATATTCACAAATAATATATATCCCAAGAAAAATATTAGATTACAATAAACTTTTGACTAAGTTTCACAAAAATGTATACATTTACATTTAATAAATATAGATTTGTGTTAACCATTTCATTTTAAAACTTTCGGCTTATTTGTATCAAATACTTTTTTTTTGCGTGTAGGGGCACTTTGAAGAAAACTGACCTATGTCAACAATTTAAATATTAGGGTAGGAAACATTTGAGAACCACTGCCTTTGACCTGTACTAGGTATAATTCTACAACTTTTAAATTGTGATAAAAAAGTGCAAAGATTACCGACCGACTCGTCGCCGACCGGCGGTTCAAAGCAAAGAACGGCGGTACCTTTGATGAGCGCCTCAGCCGAACCAATTATAAAAATGTAAATAATTCGTTATCTTTTTTTTTTGCAGAACTGGAAGCAATTCATAGGCGTAGAAGGGATTTAAACACAGCATTTCTTTACATGTGTGTTTTTTTTAATTTAGAACAAAATATTGGGGCTTTTATTGTCGTTTATAATTTATCAGATTTAAATGTGATTTATTAACATTTGTAACCTAAATCAGTGTTATGGGTTAAGCTTAAAAAACGAGTAATTATTTCATGACATTGGGAAATAAAGAGTTAGACATCTGACATGCGATAACAGAAAATAATTATGTGTATTTTAAGTTAGGAAAAAATATGATTTATTTAACGAATTGCCAATCAGGTATCGAAAACTAAAATATTCAATAAATCTAGAACTTACCAATAAATTATTTTTGATTTACATAAATTGTTCGAAATGGCCTCCGTTTGCATCAATACTTTTCGGCACGTCGAACTAAGGACATACGCACTCCGTTCAACACATTTGGTAAATTAGGATCATTTTTTATGGTTTCTATGCACATTAAAATACGTTGCTGCAATTGTTCCAAAGTGTCAATTGGATCACGGTAAACCAGAGATTTAAGATGGCCCCAAAAATAAAAATCCATCGGATTTAAGTCGGGTGACCTAGCAGGCCATGGTACTGGTCCGCCACGCCCAATCCATTGTTGAGGAAACTCCGTGTTTAAAAAATTTCGAACAGCCAGACTAAAATGAACTGGCGCGCCATCATGCATATACCACATTCTTCTACGCCTTGCCAAAGGTACATCTTCCAACAAATTTGGCAATGTTTGTTGTACAAAATTTAAGTATACCATTTAATATAGCAGGTAATTCTATAGGTCCAATTATTTCATTACCGCAAATTCCTGCTCACAAATTAACGCTGAACCGTCGTTGAAAATGCGCCCTTCTTATTACATGTGGGTTTTCGTCTGCCCAATAGTGCATATTTTTAAAATTAAACACTCCACTCCTGGTAAAACACGACTCATCGGAGAAACAGAGAAAGTTTAAAAAATCCTCATTTGCCGCGTGTTTTCTCAAAATCCACCTACAAAATTCCATTCGCCCTGCATAATCTTGAGGTTCTAGAGCTTGCACACATTGATATCATATCTCTTCAAGTCCTCCACACCATAAAATGGGATACTCCCACACGGTTCGTGATATCACGGGTGCTTAAAGTTGGATTCTCTTCTACGAATTCCAAAACTTGAACTTCCGCTTCAATTACCCTGTCTTCGCGTTGTGGTCCTCTTTCTCCTCCATGTCCATCGAGACGACCTGTTTCCTGAAGATGCCGAGCAATCCTTACAAATGTACGTGCAAAAGGATGACGTCGATTAGGGAATCTTAAACGATAAAGTTGTTCCGCAGCTGCTGCATTTCCACGACATTCTCCATGCATCAAGTCCATATCCGCGAGCTCTGGGAAAGTGTAATCATAGCGTTCAAAATCTACGTTTTAAAATACTACACCAAACTATCAACTAACGTTGTCAATAAAGAAAATAAAAATAAAAACTTGGTCCAAAATCCAAAAAGTAACACAAAAAGAACGAACAAGTAGTGTCTGTACGTAACCAAGAACTTAACGACTTGAACGGTAAGTCAATAAAATAAATCTTAACTGTAAATACGTGGCCTAAAATTCAAAAAGAACGAAAACAACGAACGGGTTCGACGTGTGTACTTAACAAAGTGTCCACAGAAACTAAAATATTGCACAAGAGGGAGTATAGTTTTCTTCAGATCTACTAAGCACTCAGAAAACGCCGACGTCTTTCACTTTTACCGCAACGCTAAAGACCTTAAGGGGTCTACAGAGGATCCAGCCAACCAGCCAATCGTCCTTCTCGGTACACTTTGAAAATTGTCATAACAACTCTCATAAAAGTGAACTGGTCTGATGGAATTCCAGGTCCTCAAAGCGTACCGACAATCGAGCATACCTGGTCAATCCAGTAGATCAGCTCACTTTTAAGAGTTCGCATAGTAATCTTCAAAGTGTACCGAGAAGTTCGGTTGGTCTGCTCTCTGCCGCTGGGTCATGTGTAGATCGCTTTACCTTACCTACTTTTAAAAAGTGTGATTATCAACTTGTATCCTCGGCCGACGCGCGGTCTCTAACAAAGGAGCGCGATACTTTGAAAAAGCCGTATTAGCGTATTTGATGGTTAGAGGCACCGACATACGCGAAAATAAAAGCCTATCCCAACATTCCAGCAGTTCTCATGAAAATTTCCGAATTTTTTGTTTATTTTTTTTTTTTTCTAAAACTATGGGTTTTAGACCCCATGTTATATCAGGTTTTTTTGTTCGTTTAGTCGTTCCCCACCACCAGTTTTTTTTTATGACATGAAAATGATTACACCCTGTATAAAACAAAATCTTATGTTTCAAGAAATAATAAGTTTGTAATAAGCTTTTTATTTATTGCCACAAAAGTATTTACTTTATATGGAGAATTTATTTATTTGTGTATATATGAGACAAAGAATTGTTGATTCAAAACATTTAGTGGAACGGATAGAACGTCGTAGCTCATTAAAAATATTTTCGGAGTAGAAAGATGGGATAAAAACCATCTTGTTCAGAAATGTTTAACGCATCAGAATCTCTTTTTACGAAAATTTTGGGTGGTACTGAAAAAAAATATGAGCGATTGAATCTGGAAAATGTCTATTTTCGTACGGGCCCCCTCCGCAAATAACCTGATAACCGGTTATTTTTCACTCGAGTGATCCCATCACTAGTCCGTAGTCGATAATTCGCTCTCTCTCGCACTCCCAGTGAGGAGAACAGCTCGCCAGACACGACGTTATAAAAATGGCTCTAAAAACTTTATTTTTGAAACGCGACCATATGTTATGGAGAGCATATGTTGGTATTGCTTCAATTCAACCAAACATGATAAAAAAATTGAAATCTATATCGTGAAAAAAAAAGTTAAGCACAACTGAAGTCGGAACTTTCTCAATTCTGCCGTGTTCCGCTCGGAAAAAAAATAACTACAACTAAAATTGAAGGTGCTTTCTACATTAAAAATTATATACCCGTTCCATACCCAATAGTACATCAGTGAAACAAAAATTAGTAATTTACGTTACTTGGCTATGGAGAAAAAAAAGACATCAGTTTGCGGAGGAGGCCCGTACGAAAATAGACATTTTCAAGATTCAGTCGCTCATATTCTTTTTCAGTACCACCTAAAATTTTCGTAAAAAGAGATTCTGATGCGTTAAATATTTCTGAACAAGATGGTTTTTATCCCATATCTTTCTACTTCGAAAATATTTTTAATGAACTACTACGTTCTATCCGTTCCACTAATTATTTTTACCTGTATATACAACTAAAACTACCTAGGAAGTATATGAAATAACTAACCTTGAGTTTGTCACCTCGCAATTTCAATGCCCTTTGCGTTTTTGTGAGTTCTTCTTGAATGCCCGGTCCCGGTTGTTTGGACAGAACTTGCTTCAAATTCAAATACAGTCTTTCGGCCTCCTTCAACTGTCTTTCCCTTTCGACAGCTTCGGATGCTTGTTGCAGTAATCGTCTAGGAATCGAAATTTATATTATTGTACATTTCCAATGTTATATAAGCCCAGGGACGGATTATCCATAAGACTAACTAGGCCTGTAGACTAGGGGCGACAATACGTGAAGGGGTGTACGCTAGGACATGAGGGGCGTCGCGAGCTCTGCGCTCTCTGCTAATTAAAAAAAAATGCCTCCCCCCCTCACTAATCAGTTTTCGTTTTCGAGAAAAAAAAAAGAATTTCCACTTCTTTCTCCCTGGTTATCACTTTTGGTTCATTTTTTTTTTAATTTTCTTAATTGAGTTTTGAAATCCGGACGAAATTGTTTTTTTCATATTTCTCCCCACTCGCTCGTCAATTTTGAATCTGGATAAAAAATGTTTTTTTCAGATTTCTCCCCTCCCCTCTCATCAATTTTTTTTCCATTATGAATAAGAGGGCGCAAATATATGATTAGCCTAGGGGCGCGCCAATCCTTAATCCGACCCTGTATAAGCCGTATTTGCCGTTGCGTACATAAAATGGTATACTATTGTATTTTATATAATATATATACTTAGGTTGGACATCGTAATATGTATTTTATAGATAATTGAAGAGCATGATTGAACTACTTACTTTTGCAAAATTTGCACCTTCTGCAGTAAATCCAAAACCTCTGGATCCGATCCCTCCAATTTCCTCCACCGATGCACATTCAAAGGATTTTGAATTTCCTGTTCCAACGCTTTACATTTTAACCTGCTCCTAGTAAAATCTCTTTCCAAATGGAAAATTTCTTGGCGCAAATCTACCATATTTGACATTGACTTAGACATAAGAGTTTTTTCTTGTCGGAGTCTTTTTACTTCCAGCTTTAATAATTTTATATCTTCCAGCCTTTGGGCGTATTGGGTTTCACCTGCAAAAATACAGATGTATAGACCAGTTCACAAGTTCAAAGTCGTGTTAATTCTTGATAAAGCTCGTAAAAATATTAGGGTCATAAAAAATAACGAAAAAAAAATTATCGGTAACAAGGTCATTATGTGTTTACTGAGTTTTGTTTCAAATATAAGCAAATAAATAAATTCTTTATACAAAACAAAACCTTATGTTTCAAGAAACTAGTGGAAGCATTATAGTACTCTTCGCCGATTTACTGAGCTTGGATTGGATTCGGAATGACGTCTAGAAAAATGTGCAAAAGTCCCAGGTAGCAAGGTGACGTCATTATGATGTCTTTTAAAGGTGATTTTTCGTCGCCGACGTCATTGTCCCAATAAACCAATAATTTATAACGTACTTCTGACGTCATCATGAAGACGTCAAATACACGTTTCTTTTAGGTCAATATTTTGACGTCATTAAAATGACGTGAAATAAATCATTATAAAATAAAAATAAATAGAAGTATTTAGTGACTAGTTCAATTTTTGCCACATAGTAATAATAATTTTGTTTTACTATTTCTAACTAGGTATACAGATTTTAAACATATTTAAATAAAGATGTTCAATGGTTCAGTGAGTTAAGTGTTAGGTTGCGAGGCAAATGATCCGCGGTTCGATCCATGCACATTCCGGTTTTTTTTTTCGTCAAAAACTTTATTAATAATTGTGGAAAAATATTATAATGAGAGGTTTGCATCCCTTATCGCAAAATTCACTGATTACCAATACGTCACATTGGCGTCATATATATGACGTCATTGGGCTGTGACATTGTGCCGTCTTTTTCACGTCATTTTTACGTCATGCTGAAGGTGAAATTGACGTAATTAATGCCGAAAAACGACGTCTTAATGACGGCACCTTGCTGCCTGGGGTTTCAAACCTGCACATAAAAAATTGCAAGTTATAAACAAATGAAGATTTAAAAAATTACGAGTTTCGTTTTTTGCAAATAACTCGAAAACTATTAATATGTAAGAAATTTTCAAGAAGGATTCTTAAAGTGGAAGAAATTTCCAATAAAAAAGTCCCAACAACCGAAACTATCTACAGTATCAGAAAGCGTTTGATTTGGTGCGGCAATAAGAGCAAGCGAGAGCGCAGCAAGCAATGATGTACATTAAGGGGCGTGTCTGCTTTGCTTCTGCTAGGATACCGGTAGACGCCTTTATTGTGGGCGGTCGGTTAAGTCGTTGAAACTATGCAATCCCAAAAGTAACACTTTCCGATGCTGTATATTATTAATAATTTTAATTTAATAGTGAAAATAGAGTTCCGGGCGGCGAATACTAAGCCGTTACGATGCTCTGAAACCGGCCGTAATAAGTAAACATATTTTTTGTTATTAAATATTAATTTAAAAATTTTTAAAAATTATTATTTAAACACAAAGGAACAATATCCCGTTGGAAAAAAAATTTTTCACCGATTTTTCGTAAAATGGGCCTATTGTTAATTAACAATTTTTTTTAGAGTTTGCGCTTATATTTCAAGTCGGATAATTTTTAAACAAAAGCCACTAAAATTATTTCGCTTCGTGGAGACCTTATGCCAACTATACCTTACGGGATTATGACATTACGATGTTTTTAATTATTGTTATAGTCTATTATTTATTAATTATTTAACCTATCAAAAAACTAAAAAATGAAAGAGGTTGAACATTTTTTTAAATTATTTTTAATTATTATTATTACTGTTTTTATATTCAGAAATACTGTAAGATTAAAGAAACTTTAAATTTTTATTCCTATTTAAACAAATAGATAAATTACGTATTATTGAAAAATTTTTGCCATTTTGTTTGTTATAAAATATTACGGTTAAAAAAAATCTTAAAAAATTTTCCTCTTTTCATTATTTAAACAAATCATTAAAAAAACGGTTTATTACAATTTACTATTAGTTGCAATTCTCTACAAGGTGGAAAAAAGAAAAAATTCTTTTGTTGTTAATTTATTTGTTTATTTAATAAACAATTTGTTATTAACAATCGCCGAATGTGTTTGCATTTTTTTAGATAGAAAAAAAAATAACAAAAACACCCGCAAACGCAAACTAAAAAAAATTGTTAATTAATAATAGGGTCATTTTATGAAAAATCGGTGAAATTATTTTTTCCAATGGGTTGGATATTGTTCCTTTAAGTGTCTAAATAATACCAACATTTTTAAAAATTTTTAAATTAATATTTAATAACATAAAAAAATATTTTTACTTATTACGGCCGGTTTCAGAACATGTATTGTACGGCTGTGTTATCAGGATCAGATTAAACAATATTTTTCTTTCAATCAAATATGTCTATTTTATGTAACTATATTTAATTTTCGGAGATATCAGGATCTGAGACAGAAGTAAAACATAAAACCATACAAAAATGCAATATGATTTTAAGTACAATCCTGTATGTACATTTAAAAAGTTTTTATTGCCATAATCCTCAGAGATGCGACAATCAACCAAGTAGCAAAACTTGCATACGTAGTTATTTAGTTTAAAATTAACAACCCATTCTATTCCGAACTTTACCTCTAGCCAAAGTAGATTGTAATATCACAATTTTTTCATTCAGCAGAGCAATCTCATCATTTCTTCGAACCAGCTGAGATCCTAAGATATCTCTTTCATTCATGAGCTGTTCTAAATCTTTTGCTTGTTGTCGCATCGTTCTTTCATTGCTCTATAAATAAGACAATTATAATTGTGTTGATAAAGTGTTTAATTGTAACCGCCATCTAGGTGATTTTACATTACCATAATTGTCTTGTGTAATCCCCGTTCTTCCTCTATGCGTTCTTTAATTTCTTGTTTCAATGTTCTTATTGTATCCAACCCAGCCATCACCTCTATTCTAAAAGAAAATGCATGAATCGTATGTTAAAACAATGAAAATGTATACTTTAAATTTTCCTTTTCTTTGGTAATCTTCCTCATCATATTCTCATCTTTAATTAGAAGTTTTTCCTTCATGCCAATATCTTCTTTGAGTTGTTCGGTTTGGTGGAGAACAAGTTTCAGTTTTTTTCTGAGTTCTCCGCACTCAGCAGTCGATTCTTGTAGCGATTTTTGTAGCGCATTGCGATCCGACCTCATTGCTTCATATAAGTTATGCTGCTGTCGAAGCTTATTCTCTTGTTCAGTGGCAGATTTTTTCAAATCGAAAATAAATGCCTACAAAACAAATATGTTTTTTTATATGAATATGAAAGAATATATATAATCTCTTACCTTTTTAAGTCTTATGTCTTCCATGTGCTCTTCAATGGTCCTGGTCAGATCTAACTGTTCCTCTACGAGCCTGTCTCTCTCCCTTTCCAATCCACTTATCATTTTCTTTAACTTCCCGCTCTCTACGAAGAACAAGTCTAACTCGAATTCCAGTTTCTTTTTACTTTGTTCTTGTATTTGAATCAGCTTGTTCAGATCCCTCTGCACCCCTTGTTGCCTTTGCAATGTTTTACTGAGAATTTCTTTTTCCTTTGTTAATGTATCTATTGCCCTTTTATCATTATCGCCATATTTTTTAAACTCGTCAATTTGCTTCTCGAAAGCTCCCATTCTTATCCGGAGGTTATTGCGATCAATGACGACTTCATTTTTGTCTTCCATCAATAGTTGACATTTCTTTTCTACACTATCTCTCATTTTCATCAGTTTCGATATATCATTTTTCAGTCTTACAGATTCTTCCACAAATCCCTGTAAACATTGATTGCGCGATAGATTAGGCACACATAACGTATACATACGGGAAAAAATGGCGTAATTTGGGAACCGGTTGGTAAAGCACGGATTTGGCTAAAATCTCAAATAAACAAAGTAGTCCCGCATATGTACTTGGAGTGATTGAAGCAAGCGACCAATTGCACCTGTTAGTACATGTAATATTGAACATTGAACCACTTCTTGGCCGGCTCAGACACGCGTCGTTTACCCCCTGCACACCGCCGAAGGGTGAAATTTTGAAATGACTGTATCTCGGTAACCGTTTGAGATATCGCGTCCATTCAAACGTCAGATTGTTTGTATTTGAGAAGTGATTAATATTGGTCATTACACTATATATGCGTTTTTTTAGTATTTAGCGAGATATTTTTAAAAAACTAATATTTTTAGAGCAACCCCTTTAAATATTATCGAATAACTACTTCAAAATGGACAGTTCTAATAGAAATATGCATCTCATAAAAATTATTGCCTATACTTTTAGCTTTATTTTGTTGTAGACACATCCGCACTTGCAGTCATCCAAGGTGGTTTAAAATATATATATATAACGGAGGCCGCATGCTTGGGCGCATGTTTACAGGTCTACTAATATAATATAATATGTTGGAATTAAGTTAGTGTTGGGCGAATTCGAATTAAAATAGTCGGTTAATCCGAGTATCAAAATACTCGCTTGATTCCGAGTATTAAAATTTCATCCGAATAATATACTCGGATTAATTTTAAGTACAAAATAAAAAACAAATGTCAATCTTGCTGCTCTGAAAAGTAAAAAGTTTGGTAAACAGTAAGAACAGAAGGTGGATTGCTCCCTCCCCCCGTTCATCAAAAAAATTTGTGGACTAAAAAAATTTTTTTTGGATTTCTCCCCTCATCAAAAATTTTTTTTTTCGAATTTCTTCCCCCCGCTCTTCAAAAATTTTTTCGTTAATTCGACATCGAATGATTAATCCGAATATTTTTGTCATCCGATTCCGTGTAATCCGAGTACTGAAATCATCCGAATATCTGCATCACTAAATTAAGTGTAGCTGGGCAAGTGTACGTTATAATTATTAGCTATTGAGTCGGCGCGGTCCTCCCTGGACTTGTATGAACACTGAACAGCATAGATTAAAGAATATTATATGTTATAGATAGGCAACGCTCAAGGATTTTTTGAACAGCAAAACTTACGTCGAGAGTGGCGCTGTATTCCCGCCTTTTTTATATAGGCGGGATTGTCATAGGCGGGAATTTTAAATGATTTTCAAACAAATTGCTTAGGCCATCATTAGACTACAAAAGTTCTTTAACAAAGATTTTTTATAAAAGATATTTTATGAGATGAAATATCTATCAAATTACTCATAAAATATCTTTTATAAAAGATCTTTGTCAAAGAACTTTTATAGTCTAACAGTGGCCTTAAAATTAAATAAGTCATTTCAAAACTAGAAATTGATCATTTATTAATTTAACGGAAAATCATTACAATAAATACAATAATATTTAAAAATACATTTAAAAAGTAACTAACGTAAGTAAAATTATT
This sequence comes from Rutpela maculata, assembly GCA_936432065.2. Lineage (NCBI taxonomy): Eukaryota > Metazoa > Arthropoda > Insecta > Coleoptera > Cerambycidae > Rutpela > Rutpela maculata. The sequence goes on along the minus strand of OW386286.2, from coordinate 246,113,141 downwards.
ACAAAAGTATTAAGATGTTGAAACTGCCTTGAAATAAGTAAAATGTTAAAGTAACTAATGTACCAAAATACCTGTAATACAATTAAATAATAGCAGGTTTATACGTGCATGGATTTAGTGGCGCCAGTAGATATTGGCACGCCAGTAAAAAAATATTGCGCGTATAAACAGTTACTGGCGATCATGCATCAATGCATGCAAGGTAAAAGCTTGCTCACCAGTAACTGTTTATATGTGTAATATTTTTTTACTAGCGTGCCAATATTTACTGGCGCCACTAAATCCATGCACGTATAAACCCGCTATAATATACATCTTCACGTCCTTTACTAACATTAAGTGGTGTGAATCAGTCTTTTTGGAATTTAGATTTTTCATTGTCATATAGGTTACAAAAAACTGACATTGATTGTGAAACGTCATAAGTTATGTATTTGAATAATGTTAATCCAGAAGAAAAACATACGTATTTTTGTTTTTTTTACTTTTTTACACCATTCGATGGGAATGATTTCGATTTATAACAAATGTAAAAACTGACGTTGAAAAATTCACAGCAACTGCACATAGCTGCGATTGTATTTATTATGTAAATAATGTAACCTAATATTTTGTACATGTCCTTCATTACAAAACTGAAAAACTTTTTCATCGGTAAACACAACATTGGTCCAAAACTCCAACGGGCGATAGACACAATTTAAACAAAACATAATGCGGGCTTGCTTGTTCTCCTGTTAATATGGTCTTCTTGGCACTTGTACAGTTTTTTATTTTCGATTTTCCCATCCTTCGGCTAGCTGCTAACCTCGACACTAGAAAATGTGTCATGAACACAGCGTCTCCTGCTGTTTAAAACGGATTTTGCCTCAAATAGCCAAGGAGTGCTTCATCTTGAACGAGATTTGAACTTCTCGATAGGCCTGAACCGTCTTTTCTCTTTACGCTACCTTCCTCTTCCCACTTTTCTTCGGACTCATAACAGTACTTTTATTCAATTGATAATGGTTAGCAACTGCTCTGATAGACCATCTCTCTTTAATTTTAAAGAGAATTAAAATTTTTTCATGTTCAGTTAATTTTGGCATTGCGAAAATATGACACTGACAAATAAATAATGATTTAATAAGGCGAAAAATAGGTGTACGGGATTTCATTGCACAGAAGTGTACAACCCGTCAGTCTTTCGTTTTTAGTCAATTTCTTGGGAGTCACGTTCTTTGCAGATCAATAATACCTATGCATGTTGGAATTTTTCGAAGTCGCAAGACGACGTGAACACATACAACACTTATAACCCATTACAGTGTTTAATATTTAACAGAACAGCGTCGTGTCTAATCAGTTTCATTGGAAACTCACATTATTTACAAATAAGCAAATGGACTCCTGCTCTATGGATTTAATAATTATTAGTTTAATGTTCAACCAAAACACAAAGCACAGACATGTAAACAATAATGGCGCGACAAAGGCATATTTTTGCGATCTCGCGTCTTACCCCAATGCTTTAAGCGTCTTGAAGCGCTACGTCATCATATATTTCTCCGCAAAAATGAATGTCTTTTTAGCTTTTTTTAACAGTTTAGTTCTAACCATCTCTAACGTTCTTATGTCATATCCCTACTATTTTCCGCTTACACATTTTCTAGCGCCTTAGTGAGACCGCGCGATACCGCTTTAAGCGTGACGTCACAGCTTATTCGCTCGGATGGCTCCGCTTATCGCGGTTTGTAGCGTCTTATGCGCAAAAACATGCCTCAGATTTGCGCAGCCGCCGTGATTCAAGTACAAGTAGCGACAGATCGACGGAAGTTCAAACTAAACACGCTGTTTTGAAATATAGTGGGAGTGCACAGGGCCTGCTGAACAGCATGATACAAAGAATGCAAGGTATGGTATTGCGCATGTGGGCGGAGCCAAATCGACAGTTGTTCGTCACGCGGTGATAATTTTCTACCCGCTTCCTTCGTAAAAGTGAGTTTGCCGACGTCTGTGGAAGTTGTTTTTTGGATTATTTTACTTATTTTAGTGTTCTGCAATAACCTTTATTTATAAAAATGCGTTGTGCATTGGCATCATGTAAAAGTGACAATATGTTTAAAACGTATTTATGCGGAGATAAAGCTCATTTATAAAGAACAATGGTTACTAAGAACACTAAGAATCCCTATTTATTCAAAATGCCAATGAGTTCAGGCAAATCCATGATACAAATTCTTTGTATCATGAGGAAAATCCTATGTAATTTAAAATCCCGCTATCACCGCGTGACGTCTTGCGCCAACCGGACCGAATTTGCCGAACTAAGTATCATACCTTCTATTCTTTGTATCATGACTGAACAGTGTCGATTAGTTCTTGTGGTGTATTATACAGAATTTCCATTGAAGGACTTAATATGATTGGAAGTACTAAGAAAAACAATGAACAAAAGCATTACGATTTACGAAAAACTAAATTCGAAAAAATGAACAAAACCATACGGACAATTATAGAATCTTTAAGGTGCTTTATTAATCCCTTTACCTATGAGGGAGGTAACCTAGTGAATATTTATACGGGATCAATATTTTATTCAGAAATCGAAAATGATGTATGTAATGTGGGTATGAAAGGCCTGAAAGCGTATGAACATTTAAACAAAATCGAATCTACAACAAAAATATAAACTTGTGGGATCCTACCAAAAAGCTTCAGTTAAAATTGTGCAAGACTGCTAATAAAAGAATTAAAACCAAGACTGAAAATGCTATTCTAGAGTTAAAAGCTGACCGATCCTTGTTTTCAAGATTATTAATAGTTAGCCGTTCAAGAAAAGACATTAATTTGAAAGACATTTTGGGGACATACGAATTTCAAGTATTTCGCGAGCTCTTTTTAATTACGATGGTAGTATGCATATGCACTCTGATAAATCGAAACTTATGGGAGTACTGGAGGGTCTATCTTCAGAAATTCAGGTCACAGGTAAGTAAACCATATACCATAACAGCACAATTTGCCTTTACTTCTTTGTTTTTAAAAACCTTTTTATATGCTTCCGATAAATTAAAAGATTACAATATCGCCATTGTAGATGGAATGGCCGAAATGCATACTTTGCAAAAAGCTAAGATAGTGAGAACTTGCTTATATCTATGGAAGAGCTGTGAAACCTCTATGCTCCAAAAATATTCTCATTTTGACGAGTTACATTTAATTTTTGATACCTATAGAGATACCTATACCGACAAAAACGGTACAAAACCACAAAAACGCTCAAGCACTTCCATATTGAAGATTGTGCTAATATATCAAACATTTTATCAAACAATGATACCAAAGAAGCTTTAATTAATTACCTCTCTAAAAAAATTGTAAAAAGCAAGTTATTCGGCAATCAAACTTTAATAATTGCTTGGAAAGAAACTTGTTATTATGTAGTGACACTGGTTATGTAAAGGAATTAGCTAGCACACAAGAAGAGGCCGATACAAAAATCATCCTGCATTGTATTTATGCCTCTAAAAAACATTATTCCAAAGGATCAGTGTCGCTCAACATATTTTCACCTGACACCGACGTATTAATATTGTAATAAAATATTATGAATCAATGATCCCCGATACTTTGTGTATTATTGGTAGTGGTGTTCATAAGATCATAAGAGAAAGCTAGACATTAATGTTTTATGGAAAAATCTAACTGAACTGCAATGCAAAGAGAAGCACTTCCGGCATTACATGCAATTTCTGGTTGCGACAGTACTGGTGGATTCTCTAAGAAAGGTAAACAAGCCGTCTTCTTAAATTGGTTCTTAAATCTGATATTTAATTTTGCAGGTAAACTGTAATGAACATTTTTAATCACTTCTTAAATACAAACTGTCTGGCGTTTGAACGGACGTGCTATCTCAAACGGTTACCGAGATACACTCACTTGAAAATTTCACCCTTCGGCGGGGTGCAGGGGGTAAACGACGCGTGTCTGAGCCGGCCAAGAAGTGGTTCAATGATCCATATTATATGTACTAACAGATGAAATGCGTCGCTTGCTTCAATTATTCCAAACCCGCGACTGCCTTATTTTGAACATATGCGGGATTACTAAAATATGGATAAATAAATAATCCCATTTGAAGTATACAGAAGTTGTGTGTAAGGAGGATAATCTTCTGAGGGGCAGAGTGGAGAGGAATGTTTATATTTATAAAGCCGTCCTAATTTAGAGGTGTAGACAGATAAGGGGGTTAAAATTTTTAAAACAATCGACTAATGTTCTCGACTATTACTTAATACTATCTGATAATATGTCTTCTCTAATAATCGTACTGCGACAAAATGGATACTGTTTGGTTCGAATTTTTACGAAATGTGTTATTGAATAGAAATGGAGGGCATTAAACTGTCAACTAAAAGTTAAGTGGTTCTTAAACAATAAATTACTCTACATTTTCTAAGTCAAAAAAAAAAAACCAAATGAACTCTTGGTTAGGATATCAAATTGACTTTTGATGCAGGTATATCCTGGATTATCGGTCTTTATAATAAAATCTTTTCTTACATTTCGGTTTATTCAACCATCGTCAGAGAACTACAATTAAGTGAAGACAAATATTTTTTTAAATGTTATTTTTTATACACATTTAAATTACATGTGTATAGAATTTTGGGACTCCACAAACTAAAATATTTATTTGAAAAATTACATATCGATTCTTCTTGTACATATGATATACATGTTTATATGAGAACTATATTTTCATCAAATGTGTAGTATTTGTAGTCCGGTTTTTCTGCATCCGCAACTCTTCCCTATTTTTAACACAATTTCATGCGCTGGCTGTTGATTCACTGAGTTTGGAGTAAAAAGAAATTGCAATTTTCATCCTCAATAATTTTGTACCAAATCGATATCCAGCCATAGTTGCGGAAGTATACTTTCTTTAGGTGTTCTAAGGCTGCTTCAGTTGTCCATGGCAAATTCACCGGATTTACACTGGTTAAAAGCATTGGTGCCTACATCTACTTAAATCAAACGCAGGCTTGGGAAGCATTATATAAAACTAGAATAAATTTTAGTCCAGCTTTTAAAATATAAACGGGATCTAGATTCTCTTTCGTAAACACTGGCAACGTCCTGTATATCGTTTTTTCAAATATTTTGGCAAACTTCATCTATCATGTACCTCGCACAGTTAAAAAAGTTAGAACTGAGAAACTGTTGCACCTGAAAATCATTTAAAACCGTTTTCCAATGGCACGGTTGAAATCTGAATTTTCAGCAACTTAATTTGCAAGAAAAACTATTTTAAAACAGTCCTATTAAAAATGCCAAGAAAAAATTGGAGGAGAATGTACTGCTGTCCCTGTACATCTACGATTGTGCCTGGAACGCAACACACTGCAATATTGTTTTTTTGTAAACAAAAAAGTTATAATTGAATTTTAATAAGGGTGTATAGATTTTAAAGGAAATATTTTTCAGCTTTCTGATGATGTAATTTTCACTTATTTTTAAAATTCAATGGGCCCGTTCAGCATTTTTTTTTATTTCGGAAATCGAAAGTAGAACACTTTTTAAGGCAATTTCCAAATTTTTAGGTTTTTATTAAGCCCTTAAATACCAAAGTTGGACCGCGCGAAAACAGGGCGGTGCCTCGCGTGACCTCACTTTGCAGATGCTGATCAGGCGACAGTCAATATTTAATAGGGCATCTGCATGTGATTTCACACCTAACCTCAAAAATATATATTTCTTAAGATTTACAAATATTACGTAGCTGTTATTAAAATTTCTGCCTGGTTCCAGTACTTTCAACCAAAACCTAGTTCAATGTAATGTTTATGAAGTTTTAAATAGTTTGCCACAATAAAATAAGACACTTTTTGCAGGTTAGGAATCTAATCTATAATTAGCAGTCTATTTTTATCGATCAACAATATTGAAAAATCATTTGCGTGAATCATTAAATATTTGCTTGGAGCCAGTTTGGCTCCAAGCTAAAAATGAGTATACAAACATTAAAAATGAGAGTAAACCTAAAAAACATAACAATTGAGGTTATGTTAATTATATGATGCACATGCCCTATAAGCACAGTAGAGAAAAGACCAGTAGTCCGACTCAGCCGGAACAGTTGTATAAGATTTTCAGTGCGCATGCGATGCGCGTGGCCTTAAACTATTCGATGCGCAGTGGACCGCACGACGACAGTGGACGGCAGTGATGATATAGGGTGGGGCGGATGTTTATTTTTGTTTACGTTTACGTTTCTGAACAGTTGCCACTGTCGACGAAATGCGCGTGGGATACAAACAGTAGATGCGCAGTGGATTAAAAAAAATAAAATCGAGTACAACAAATATCAAAGGGACCGCTGCGAGTGAAACTACTGGTCTTTTCTCTACTGTGCTATAAGCGTGTGGCGCATGTTATCGTGTTTCTCTATGGAAACGGCGTTTGATTATCTAATCTTTTTTATCTTGCTGCTGGTTTAAAATGAGTAGTGTTTATGCAGAATGACGTCACGAGTCGGCGAAGCGCTTTGTACTGAAACTCAATCTTTAACATTGAATATCTAATGATTTTAACAGCTTACCTATGATCGAATTCTATTAAATGAACAAGCCCATTTTAAAAATTGGTTTTTTCAATTGAAGTTGCGCTTTTCACAGCGTGTAAACTTTTCAGCGGTTTAAAATATTTTCGGGCCTTGATAATGATATCAAAAACACAAAAAATAATTCGAAATACATGGTTTTATAGGATATTTCGTAAGATTCGATTTATGTTCTATAAAATTTTGCCGTGCACTATTTTTAAGTAAATTTGAAAAACTAAATAAACGTTTTTTTTAGAAAAATTTTGATCTCATTTTCAGAATAAATTCTTTTTTCTGCTACCGTGCTTCAAATATTTACTTTACATACGCTGTGCGACGTGTAAAGTAAAAAAGTAAAAAATTTCATAATGGAGCCTCTAATCCTATATTATAATCATATATTATTTTGAAAGGTTAAAAATGGGTTATTTAATTTTATGTGGTCCATTTATTTATTATCACTGGACATATTATAAAATACCACATTTTCAGGATTTTTTGACAGTAATGCCACAGAATAAGGAACTACCAGAAGCACCGCCTTTGATGTTTTTAGATCAATTTTTGTGACCTTTGCCATTTTATTGTGGATGCTTTTGGCGGGAAATTAAAAAGGCATATTTACAAACAAACTTTACACAAGCTGAATACAATTACGTTATTCGAAGAATTCTATTTATATTATTAAAACTATTAAAGTATAAAATCGTTTGGCATCCAAACTGGATAAACTTATATCTACGAACAATTGTAAGTATAAAAAAACATTTTACATGTGAAACTATGTACAAAAATAATTAAAATTCAGATAAAAGTAATTTACCAGGGGCGTATTCAGGGGGGGGGGGGTATGGGGCAACTAACCTCCCCCAGAACTAAGTAAAATATGTTAAAAATTCAAAAGAAATTATTCAGATAATAAAAATTTAAATTGTTGCTCTAGTACACCGCTTAGCTCACATGGCATTACCCCCCACCCCCCAGAAAAACGTATTGGAAACGCCCTTGTAATTCACTGATCAACAAATTACTTCCACATCCAGTGGAAGTATAGTAACGACAAAAAAATTTTTATTGTTCAAATAGGCTTAGAATGTCACGAAACGTCGAGATTTTAAGTTTGAACGAAAAAAAAATTCTGTCTGTCGGCCTGTCTGTCTGTCGGTCTGTCTGCCTGTCGGTCTGCCTGTCGGTCTGCCTGTCGGTCTGTCTGTCTGTCTGTCGGTCTGTCTGTAACTTTTTTTGTGCGCACGTTTACTCTGGAACCGTTTGAGATATTGACTTGAAATTTGGTACACATATGTACTTTAACGAGATCTAGAACTAGATTATTTTCATCTTGTTCCGTCGAAGGGTTGGGGGGTAAATAGGGGTAAATTTGGGGAAAATAGGTAAATCAAGCAGGTAAGAGTCCATGAAATTGGTATTTAGTATATACAAGAGAAGCTAAGGTCCCAAAAAAAGTTTTGGCATTAGCCACCCCCATTACCACCCCCACCCCATTATTAAAGGGGATGAAAAAAAATTGTGATTTAGTGTGTGTACAAGAACCAGAAACCTCAAAATATTTTTTTACTTCATCCACCCCCACTACCACCCCCCATCACCACCCCCATCCCGCTACCGATGTGGGGTATCGTTTTATGGGTTTTTGAGGTAGAGGATTTCAAATATTGTATTATTAAAGTTCCATAAACAATTATTTCTACATACAAATTTTTTTCGTTGTGAGTGACTTGGATAAAAAATTTGGATGTGGAAGTAGTGATTCCTTGGGCAGCGGTTTTTTTTAAGTTTCTCGAGAAAGTAATTTAAATTTTCAACTTAACAAATTATTTAACTCATTTTTGATACGTATCTTCTGTACTGCTGTTTTAGTCCAGTCGAATTAGACATCATAAAAAATTTTGCGTACTGCGGACTTTTTTTTGTGGAAGTTGTTTAAGAGGGCATAATAAGCAAGCACAGAAAACTACACCCTGCTACACCATGTGCGTCCCCTATTTTTGAAACTTTGAAATTTTACTTATGTGTCCATATCTGTTTCCCTATTGCCCGTAGGGCTCTTTACCAAGTTACGCTTTTTGAAGATTCATCCCTCCTCTACATAATATATATACTACACATTTGCCGTAGGATAAACGGTTTTGGCTGTACGAGGCCGGAAAGGTCGCGCTGTCCGAATTTGGGGGTCTTCCGTACAGGACAAACGGCTATTATTTCCAATCTACAATACTACACATACTAATGCCCTTAAGGAGAGATGATGATTTGTGAAAAAACTTTCATCGAATACCGCGCGGTTTTCATGATACGGGTTGTTGAATGTTGAAAAAAAAGTGAACCTACTTTTTTTCGCTCATTTTTCTTTCATGCATGTACGACCCTAATATAAGAAAATTTACGTTGGTTTCATTCTAATACAATCGTTGGTTTAGGAGCTAGACAGCAAAATATGCCAAAAATGGCTATTTTGGCCAGTATAATTCTGGTAAATGCGTTTGTTTATCCTAAAAGTCCAATTCATTGCGCATAGAAAATGTGTTTTTGTATTTAAGTAGAATCAACACTTATTGTGTAATAACGATTTATGTCATGTGTTCTCCAGTCTCCTTTTTCACAATTTTTTTTTTTGCGGCCTTATGGTTCATAGTAGGGCAGAAAGCATTATACACGTGGACAGGACACATAATAGGGTGTTAAATGGATCTCTTGTTAAAATGCGATAGGACGTACCGTTTTCGAGTAAAACGCACTTGTTTGGTTCTGTTTGCTTTGAGTTTTCATTGTGTTCTGAATTGTGATCTGATAAATAAATTCTACATTTTGGTGTTTTCTTTCTTAGGAGTTTATTTTTTAAATCATTTTCCGATGAAATGGACATATAATAGCTGTTTCTCGAGGAAGGTAAAATTACAGTGGATTTTGTTATAGACACAAAATAAGTTGCAATGGCGATTCGCGACAAGCGTGAACCTTCAAATAGGGGAGTGAAAACCCCCTATTCCGTCCGAGTCCCTTCATTTTTTCATTAGCAATGTCCCTCATAAACAGAAAAAGCAAGAAGCGACACATAGTTTTATTTTTTCTTAGTCAGCGGTGAGTATTTACTAGTCAGTCGATGAAAAGTGTGATCTGAAATAATTTTTTGCAAACAAGTGCGTTTTACTCGAAAACGGTACGTCCTATCGCATTTTAACAAGAGATCCATTTTAACACCCTAATATGTGCCCTGTTTAGGTATACATTGCTTTCTGCTCTACTATGAACCATAAGGCCGTGAAATTGGCCATAAAATTGTGAAAAAGGAGACTGGAGAACACATGACATAAACCGTTATTACACAATAAGTGTTGATCCTACTTAAATACAAAAACACATTTTCTATGCGCAATGAATTGGACTTTTAGGATAAACAAAAACACTTACCAGAATTATACTGGTTTTGGTTTTTTTAATGCAACAATACCAAAATAGCCATTTTTGGCATATTTTGCTGTCTAGCTCCTAAACCAATGAATGTATTAAAATGAAACCAAAGTAAAATTTTCTTATATTGGGGTCGTACATACATGAAAAAATGAGCGCAAAAAAGTAGGTTTACTTTTTTTTTTAAAAGGGGTTTTCAAAATTTCAACATCCCGTATCATGGAAACCGCGCGCTATTCGATGAAAGTTTTTTCACAAATCATCATCCCTCCTTAAGGGCATTAGTATGTGTAGTATTGTAGATTGGAAATAATAGCTGTTTGTCCTGTACAGAAGACCCCCAAATTCGGACAGCGCGACCTTTCCGGCCTCGTACAGCCAAAACCGTTTGTCCTACGACAAATGTGTAGTATATATATTATGTAGAGGAGGGATGAATCTTCAAAAAGTCTAACTTGCCCTACGGGCAATAGGGAAAAAGATATGTGCACATAAGTAAAATTTCAAAGTTTCAACCCCTAAAAATAGGGGACGCACATGGTGTAGCAGGGTGTAGTTTTCTGTGCTTGCTTATTATGCCCTCTTAAACAACTTCCACAAAAAAAAGTCCGCAGTACGCAAATTTTTTTATTATGTCTAATTCGACTGGAGTATTTCAAATAACGCGGGAAATTGAAATATTGAAGAAAGTTTTCTTCTTTTTTCTAATTTTAAAATTAAAATATCTCACGAACTATTAGTTTTTCATAATGCATATTATGGTTAAATCAATTACAAATGAGTTCTACTAACACGCTATCAAAGAAATACGTTGACTTACCAATCACCCTCTATGTTATATGTTATGATGTACCCACAACAAAATGGCGGCAATGGAATTTTGGCGGGAAGCCGAAGTGTCGTTTCTGGTAGTTTTATCCTGCTATACAAAAGAGTGAAATAATGTTACTTTTTTCAACACTTTTTACTTTTTTTCACTATTACCAAAACATTTGTTTTTTTTTCGGCCGACCAGAAAGTACACCCTTTCTGGAGAAATTATCCACCAGAAATGAAATTAACGTTTTCCCAGGCTAGACCCAGTGGCGGCGCTAGGGGGGTGCTGGGGTGGGCAAGAGCCCACCCTGCAAATCCAAGCGCCGGTCGCTGCCCACCCTGCGCCGTGAGGCATCACGCCACATCTCTACGCTGGCGATCGGGCGGAATTTATAATGTATATGTATGCTGTACCGCCCGCCACCAAATTATTTTCTTTTGCCGGCATCCGTCCACCCATTTCAAAAGGCTAGCGGCGCCACTGGCTAGACCGGAAAGTGACATTAGAAATCGGCAATAGTATATTGTGTATTTAGGTGTGAAAGCAATACATTCCCGGACGACGACGATGCAAATTTTTGCGACGATGCAATTTGCATCGTCGTCCGGAAATGTGCTTTCACACCGAAGTACACATACTATTTTTTCTGAAATCACAATCAATATTATTATAAATTAAGGAATTTGTATTAATGCATAACATTTCTTCATTACAATCTAACTGCTTGCTAATAAATGCAATTTTAGTGTGAGTTGGTTTATCTGCGTGTATTTATTTACTGTCTAAAATATACATAAAAAACCATACGGGAATGTTACTTTCCCGGCCTAGGCCGGGAATAGTATATTGTGTATCTAGGTGTGAAAGCGATATATTCCCGGACGACGATGCAATTGTTGGCCGAGGCGCTAGCCGAGGACAACAAGCATCGAAGTCTGGGAATGTGCTTTCACACCGAAAGTACACATACTATTTTTTCTGAAATCACAATAAATACTATTTTAAACGTATAAAAATCAAAAATATTAACATATTAAAATATATATATAAAAAACCGTACGGGAATGTTACTTCCCGGCCTAGGCCGGGAAGTAACATTCCCGTACGGCTTTGTTGATCGTTGCTTGGCAACGGATCTTTTCCGGTCTGTTTTCTGATATTTTCCTAGCAACGGACTAAAATACTGGAATTGTGCATTTTTCGCTCTAAAATCGCGCCGAAAATGTAGACATTCCCGATCGATTTCAGAAAAAGTAACATCCCCGTACAGTTTTGTTGATCGTTGCTTGGTAACGGATCTTTTCCGATCTGTTTTCTGATAGTTTCTTAGCAACGGACTAAAATACTGGAATTGTGCATTTTTTGATCTGAAATCGCGCCGAAAATGTAGACATTGCCCATCGATTTCAGAAAAAAGCTTCTCCGATCCCTGTTATTCTCGTTTCGATGGAAACGAATTTGTGTTAATTGTTGAGATAAGTGTGAAATAGATAAATACACTTAACTTTTACGAGTTTTCAAAAGTCAGTGCATAAGATATGGAAAATATGGATTCAGATTTTGAAGCGTTACAAGCAGAAATTGAAGCTGTATAATACTGTCGGTCGTAAAAATATTTTATTTAATTAGTTATTATTGTTTCTTGATGTATTTGTTAGAAAATTTATTAAAAAAATAATACAAAATTGATTTTGTATGAGTGTCGCCGAAAAAAAAATATTGTACGTTACACGACCGAAAAACAGTGTTTTTTAGGTTTCCCCAAGCTTCCAGGACTCGGCTGCAGCTTGCTCTGGAATCTGCAAAACATCTCTTTCCGGTCTTGTAACGTAAATTACTATTTACGCATTAAAAATTATGAAAAAAAGCACAGTTTTTTTAACAGTCGTAGAAAAACATATTGTATGCAATTCGTACGTAGAGTGGGAATGGGAATTTTGTCGCATGAGCCGTAGGCGAGTTCGACAATCCCATTCGTGAAAAAAGGCACTACTTATATGTAATAATATATAGAGAGTATTGTATTTAATAAGATAAAAATTCTAAATAACCGATGTTCTAAAATGATTTACAGAAAAGTTACAGTTTTCAAATTCTACATAAACAAAAAAAATGAAGAAAAAAATCATGTAGTTTCAAAACGCCTGGTTATTACAAATTTTTTATATGATCGAAATTATTCATAATTTAATCCTTAATCATATGAATCATTTGTTCGGATTCCTGCCTGTATACCTATTTACCTAACCTACCTTAAGTTCAAGCTGCTTCTGCTGAAAAGCTTTTTTGACTCTGTCTACTTCGTATACGACGCTATTGTAATCATCTTGAGTTTTAGTCAGCTTGGCTGTTGCAACTTCTAATTCTTTGACGACCTTCTCGTACGTCATTTTGTAGTCTCGCATCTCTTGCTCCATGTGGTTTAAATTTTTGAGATGACCGTGAATAACACTAGTCAATTCATTTATGTGCACTTCTCTTTCCTCCAGTCTTACTTTCAGATCGATTACATCTGCTTCTGATTTTTCTCTTGCTCTCTTCTGTCGGTTTATTTCGTTACTTGTATCCTAAAAATATAACACTTGTTACTGTATGTACGAGAAACGAGAAGCCTAGGGCCCAATTTTTTTTTGGCATCAACCATTCCCATTATCACCCCCATTATGAACCCCATCGCCCCCCATTATTAAAAGGTGTGTGTGTGTACAAGAACCAAACACCTCAATTACTTCCACATCCAGTGGAAGTATAGTATCGTTATAAAAAAATTTGAAAATTTTTTTTGTTCAGATAGGCTTAGAATGTCATGAAACGTTGAGATTTTAAGTTCGAGCAAAAAAATTTCTGTCTGTCGGTCTGTCTGTAACTTCTTCTGTGCGCACGATTACTCTGGAACCGTTTAAGATATTGAAATTTGGTACACGTATGTAATTTAACGAGATCTGGAACTGGATTATATTTTGATCTTATTCCGTTGAAAGGTTGGGGGATTAATTGAGGTAAAGGGGGGTAAATAGGTAAATCAAGCAAGTAAGAGCCCATAAAATTGGTATTTAATATATATGAGAGAAGTTAAGGTGTCAAAAAAATTTTTGGCACTAGCCACCCTCATTACCACCCCCACCCTGTTATTAAAGGGAATGAAAGAAAAAAAAATGGCATTTAGTGTGTGCGGTGTGTGTACAAGGCCACCCCCACCCCCCACTACCGATGTGGCATATCATTTTATGAGTTCTTGGGGTAGATGATTTCAAAATTATAATATTCCATAAACAATTATTTCCACATACAAATTTTTTTCGTTGTGAGAGACTTGGAACGAAAATCTGGATGTGGAAGTAGTGATTCCTTGGGCAGCGTTATTTTTCTTTTGAATCAGCTACTCCAACTATCACCCCCTTTAATAACGGGGTGGTAGTGGGGGACTTGGATAGGAAATCGAAATGTGAAAGTAGTGATTCCTTAGGCAGCGGTTTTTTAAATGGTTAAATGATTGTAATATTTTAATTACATACGTGTACCAAATTTCAATATCTAGTGCACATAACATTGACGCGCTTTAAGGCTCTCAACAACCCGCTTTTATGGTTATAGAAACTTTTAACCATCTTTTAGTTAATTCTTACCTCTAGTTGTCCTGCAAATTCGTTTATTCTCAAATCGGCTTCTGAATTCTTTCGTTCTAGTTCCTGTTGGTAGCTTATTGCATTATTTAACTTTGTTGTGAGTTGAGTTACTTCGTTTAGTAGTCTGTCCCTTTCTCTTTCCAGGCCGTCTTTGTTTTTGCTCATTTCTTTGTTCTCGCTAAGAACGAATTATATCATTAACTTCCCCAACGAACACATTAATAAAATGTACTTATATACTACGGGAGCCCACCCTAAGTGTCCGTGCACCCCACCCCCCCGATCCTTTAGGACAATGTTTTTCATAAAGATTAAAGCCTAAGGAACAATTTAAGACATGTCCTAAAAAAAAAAATTGGCTGCACTTTCAAAATGGCGTCCGTTTAAAAAAAGAAAATTTGCAAATATGGTTTCTGTCATTTAACACAAAAACTAAAAAAGATGGAGAAAAACTTTCTGTACAAAAAACAAAGTGCATAAAATTTTCTACAATTTTGTTCCTATACAATATTTGCATAGGAGTTACCATTTTCCAGATAAATGATTCATCTCTTAAAGTAAAATATAAAATTCAACATAAAACGTAACACTACGGAAGTTAACTGTTCGGGCACCCCCCGATTCTTGGGGACAATGTTTTTATAAAGATTAAAGCCTAAGGAACAGTTTAAGACATGGCGTCCGTTTAATGCAAATATTGTTTTTGTCATTTAACACAAAAACTAAAAAAGATGGAGAAAAACTTTCTGCACAAAAAACAAAGTGCATACAATTTTCTACAATTTTGTTCCTATACAATATTTGGATAGGAGTTACCGTTTTCCAGATACTACTGTTACCGTTTTCGAGATAAATGTCTGCAAATTATAATATTATTACTATTATTAATTTTTTTCAGTTTATTTTATTTTATTTTTATGTTAATAATATAAAGTTATATTATGCGCCTTATAATAATTTTCACAGTTATTTCCTCTAGGTGATTTACTAGAGGTTTTAACTTGGGAATAATATATGAATTAGATTTCGTTCATTTTTGGCAACTTAATAGTAAATGAATCAACGAGAAGTTTCTGTATTGTGCGGGAGCTTGCTAATTTATAGGGGGGGATGCTACCAGGGAGTGACAGGGAGTTGCATCTAAAAAAAAAACAGGGACATTGAGCTGCATAAGAAAATCAAATTTTGAGAGATTCCATGCTACTTCTCGTATAAATTGATAGTTTTCAAGTTATAGCAACTTGAAAATTTGGATTTTAGCTTGAAAGAGAGGTGTTTCAAAACGATTTTTATCAAATAAATCGAAAGGAATTACACTGAGCGAAAACATGCTAGAGACAAATAAGAAAACTACTAAACTGAGGATGAATTTCGTTTTTTTTTTTTTAAATTTTTATAGAGTTAATAGTTTCGGAGATCTGGAAGTATAAAGGTGACGCCTGAACGTTTATAAGACATAGGCATTTAGTTTAAATGTTAAATATCTTAAAAACTAAGACGCTTACGTTAAAAATGCTAACAACAAAAATGAAAGACAATGGATTTGGCTTTCAAATGATTTTTTGACTATTTTTTATAGCATAAAGAACAAAGCAGTTATGACAGAAACAATGTGGTTCTTCATATTTTTTAAATAAAACGTCTCCATTTTGATAATGTAAGTAGTCAGTAATTAAAAAAATATATTTTCACATACTGTTTTTCCTTAATATGTATTATGTCATGACCTAGACGCTCAAATTTTTTCGTCAGCTTACAGTGCTTGCTTTAGAACAAAATTTTAGACTATAAGGGGATTTTAGAAAAAACGCAACATCTTTGTTTCTTTGCAAATATCATTAAGTATTAGTTTTAACGAAAAAATAGTGCACATCAAAAATACAGCTATACACAGAATAATTTTTTTAAATTTTATACATTTATGAAGGATAGATTTCGGAGATATTTAAATTTTTAGATGGAATCCGAACGTTTATAGGATGAAGTATTTAGTTTAAAATTAGTGGAGTAAAAAACAGGGGAAAAGTCGCTTCCTTCTCGAGTTTTTTTTTAATCTTAGAACAAACTGAGACATATACCATTTCGTTAAGTAGGTCGATGTTCATTAGAAATCATGAAATACGACACTTTTTAGTGGTCACGGACATTGTTATTTTTGAAAAGGTGTGAAATTTTGTTTTTTTTTTAATCATGTTTTTTTGAACATCTAAAGCCATATCTCAAAAACGAATGGAGCTATCTACATGAACTTTTTTTTTGTTGTAAAACACACACTTAAGCGCTTCTATCTGTGTATAGTATTGTTAATTAAAACATTTATAAGAATGTTAAAACCTTAGATAACCTTGAAAGTTCAGAAAATACGCAGTTAAATTTTCACTAAGCTACAAACTTTTTTGTTTTTGGAAATATTGTATAACATGCTGCGAAGAAAAT
This sequence comes from Rutpela maculata, assembly GCA_936432065.2. Taxonomy (NCBI): domain Eukaryota; kingdom Metazoa; phylum Arthropoda; class Insecta; order Coleoptera; family Cerambycidae; genus Rutpela; species Rutpela maculata. The sequence continues at coordinate 246,096,247 of OW386286.2, read as the reverse complement.
AAAGCCAAAAGACCAAAAAAGTTTTTGATAGCATAATTCTTATTGTGTCTTTGATAGTTTAGGTACAATGATTTTTTTGGAGTGCGCGAATTGCAGAAATTGAGTATTAATACGCCCGCGTCCACTGAAACTAACTAGTTTCAGGGCGGTGTACGATCAACGTTATTCGTTTTCGTCGAAGGTCCGATTATAAAACCGCTGCCCAAGGAATCACTCCTTCCACATCCAGATCTTCTATCCAAGTCTCTCACAACGAAAAAAATTTGAATGTGGAAATAATTGTTTATGGAACTTTAATAATAAAATATTTGAAATCCTATAAAACGATATGCCACATCGGACAATGGGGGCTGAGGGTGGTGGAAGGGGGGTGGTAGTAGTGGTGGATAAAGTAAAAAAAAAATTGAGGCCTTTGGTTCTTGTACACACACTAAATGACAATTTTATTTTTTTCGCCCCCTTGAATAATGGGGTGGGAGTTGGTAATGGGGGTGGTTAATGCCAAACAAATTTTGAGACCTTAGCTTCTCTTATATATACTAAATACCAATTTTATGGATTCTTACTTGCTTGATTTGCCTATTTACCCCCATTTACCCCCCAACCCTTTAACGGAATAATCTAGTTCCAGATCTCGTTAAAATACATAGGTACGTGTACCAAATTTCACGGTTCCGGAGTAATCGTGCGCACAAAAAAAGTTACAGACTGACAGACAGAATTTTTTTTTGCTCAAACTTAAAATCTCGACGTTTCATGACGTTCTAAGCGTATTTGGACAATAAAAATTTTCAAAAATATTTTTGTCGATATACTTACACTGGATGTGGAAGTAAAATGTGTAACGATATTCTTTCCCTTTTTTACAATTAATTATTTTTTATTTATTTGCTTTTATCATGTTTAGAGAATATTATTTAGGTATTATGCAAATCACAACTTACACACTTTTTTATTTATTATGAAAATACCTACTTTCTGTATATTGTTGCCCTAATCTGGGCACGCTAATATACTAGTTTTTTTCTTTAAAATGCTAAGAATCCTATCATGTAATTCAATACTTCGTCAGTATTAGCTAGAAGAGTAGTTGTTTTGATTGGTTCTCCAATAATGAGTGTTTTAAAGTATTTACCTAACTAGTATATTAGCGTGCCCAGATTAGGGCAACAATATACAGAAAGTAGGTATTTTCATAATAAATAAAAAAGTGTGTAAGTTGTGATTTGCATAATACCTAAATAATATTCTCTAAACATTCTTTCCCTTATTAACACTTGTATTATATTGTAGAACGTATGGCCATTGTGCGAATTGTGCGTGGATTATCTGCTAAAGAAATATTTAAGATAAAAAAGCGATCTAAGTTTCATTGTAAAATGGAGTGGATTTTATGTGGCGTAGTAATAGAGGAGAACGATAAACTTGTGCACAAGCCATGGAAACGTTTCGATAATTAGGGCTGCGGAAATTAAAAGAGAGATTTAGGATATTTTTTTCTTTTCTATTACCTAATTTAGGCGAAAATAACACGTTTACTCAATTATTGTGTGGATCCAGGGTAAAAATGCAATGCATGGGAGTTTCGGATAGGGACTCTGACACAGGAAATGTCGGATACAAATATTAAGATTGCCACGTTCAAAAAAAAGTGCTTTAAGAAACTGTCTTTTCTATTTAGCTCCAATAATAACGCAAAAAAAGGAAAACTCGACAGTTTACTTCTTATCAAAACACTCCAAAATTATTACTTTTCCTAAACTTCTGTTTATGGAATTTTATTAGCCCCCTAGTTGCGCAACTTTTTTTTTCCATTTAATATAATATTATTTTTTACCGTTTCCGAGATCCCAATGCAATGCATGTTTATCCCTGGAAAAAGTAAGTTATCCTTTCAGATCCTAAAAAGTGATAAAACAGTCCTAAACATAAAAAAATAATAATGAAAAGGTCCGTTACACACAATACATAATCATTATTATTCGTAAGTGCCGCGTGAGTACGCTTCGGCAATTCCTTCATACTAAAAAATTCGTAACTAGCAAACTAGGTATTGCTAATAAAGAAAATATTTTTTTTCTAAAAACTTTTTTAGTCTATTGACTTCATTTTCTTCATAGTATGTTACACAAAATTTTCAAAAACAAAAAAGATCCTCGCTTAGTGAAAATTTGATGGCGTATTCTCTAAATTTTCAGGATCATCTACGTTTTTGGCATGTTCACATTTTTTTTAATTAGCAATCCTATGTATAGAAAGAAGCGCTTAAGTGTGTGTTTTATAAGAAAAAAAGTTCACATCGATAGCTCAATTCATTTTTGAGATATGGCAATACATGGACAAAAAAACATGATTAAAAAAAAATTAATTAATTAATTAATGTAATTAATTAATTACATTTTTTTTTAAATAAGAATATCTGTGACCACTAAAAAATGTCGTATTTCGAGGTATGTGTAAAATGATGTTGTTGGTAATACCCACTGTGTCTGATCTTGTTCTAAGCTGATAAAAAAAAACGACACAATTTTACCTCTTTTTCGCTGCTCTAACTAGAAACTGTGACACTTGCGTCAGAAATTCTGAAGAACAGAATTAAAAATAATTAATCAATCTTTCAAATCATTTTTTGTTTATTTCTGCATCATAAAAAATAGAAAAGCTGTGTCCGGTTACAATGTGCATTTTCACATTTTTTTTAACAGAATTTAGTAATTGTAATTGCTCAGTAATTAATTTTTCTTTCAAAAATGCTGTTTCTCGTTAATATGTATATAGATTAGCATCACTTAGATGCTCATTTTTTTGACGGTTTAAACCACTCGATTTAGAACAAATTTCCATCCGATATATTGGAGCCGATATTTTGAATTTTTGAATTTTTAATTTTTCAAATATTCAATATCTCTTTCACCATTTGAAGGTAAGAGAAGTGTCCGGACCATATAGAAACTGAAGCCGATACCTTTTACTACAAAAATAACCTATAAAGAAAAATTACCATTATATATGAGATTATTCCGAAATTTTATATATTTTTGACCTCTAATACTGTTATTATATTATTCAGAGTTTTATTTACTCTGACGGTACATAATGGAGTCACGTTACCTTTATGCTAAGGAAAATGATTATCCAAGACCGATTTTGCCGAAACTTTTTTAATGGATTCTAAATGACATTTATGCAAATCTGTTAAAAAGTATGCTTTTGCCTAACAAAAGTCACATTCGTAGCAACAAGAGGCCTGGAGCCTGGAGGAACTTCTGTGAAAGCATAAAAGATCTTCCAGAAGCCGCAAGGCTCCGCTCCACTTAAAAAAGACAGCCCGTCGCGACTAGAAAACTTGAGGCTTTGCTCTGGTGGACTAACGACTACTACTGAGGAGTGCCTCAAGCATCTACTAGAAACTCATTTCCCCGAATCCGTAGTGGAGACAGAGGAAATGCCAACCCATCGGTCTCCCCGTGCTGCTGTTACGGCAGCGGATTGGAGGACGGCCTCAATGGTGGTGACAGTGGAAAGAGTCAAGTGGGTTATTTCCTTTGATCCTTGCAAAAGTCCAGGACTGGATGGAGTGTTTCCGGCACTTCTTTAAGAAGGATCGGAGACCCTCATACGTCCTGTCCTGCTCAAAGCATTAGAGACCCAACAAACACATTTACATTGGGCCGCTGTCGGGGGAATAACCCCTTGCCGGAAAACGAAACGTTGGTACGATGCTGGCTTCCAATGCATCTCCAGAATCAAAATGCGCCGGCGGCCACTATTTTTACGACTTAAGCGGCCCGACGTTAAATTCCGACTTAAACCCATCAAACTTAATGGTCCCCTTCCGGCAAGATGCAGTTGTTATGTACTTTTCGAAGAACTAACGATTGACTACCATTGCTGGACTTACGTACTACCACATAATGTTTAAATAAGGTTCGCCTACAGTGAAATGTCGTTGGTCACACAAATGATGTACATTGGCATTATATCGGTCTATGCTTAAATAACTGAATCGTCCAGATTACTTTTGAAAGTCAGACCTGCATTGCACCATGGACCACCTGGGAAGCTCCTATAACAGTTTATCCCTGGAGCAGGGGACATGGTTGCTTAAACAATGTTTCGACAGAATTATATATGCCATCTTTAGGTTCTCACTGATATATCAGTGAGAACCTAAAGATGGCATATGTAAAAACGTTGTTTAAGCAACCATGTCCCCTGCTCCAGGGGTAAACAGCCATATAGGAGCTTCCTAGGTAGTGCATGGTGCAATGCAGGTTTGACTTTCAAAAGTAATCTGGACGATTCAGTTACTTAAGTATAGACCGATGTAATGCCAATGTACATCAATTGCGTAACCAAAGACATTTAGCTGTTTACTCTACTGAGGTTTCTGTTTATTTGAACTGACTTAGTTCAGAAATTCTCAGTTCATGTAACGATGGTCCGTAGTAAGCAGCTACCAGCGAGAACCTAAAGATGACCGATGATTCTGTCGAAATGTTGTTCAAGCAACCATGGCTCCTCTAGAAGCCTATTAGAGTCGAGAGACTAGATCCTCCATAGACAGAGACACACACACACACACACGTATGTATATTTATACATAACACAAATCAGCTAAAGTTAGAAATTAACTAATATTTAAAATGAAATGCCTCGTATATTTTCAAATATTTCGGAAGATTAAAATCGGAACAAAAATAAGGTGTTCATTTTGACACACTGAAAATTATATTTCTAAATTTAAAAAACTGTCATAATGTTTCTATTGTTCGGATTATTATACTCTTTTTGTTCAGTATTTAAAACAATTTTTTTTGGAAATATCTGAAAACATAGAGGATGACCCATGCAAAAGAAATATGCTACATTTAATTTTTTTGTTTTCAACATTATAATCGGCAAACCAATCTACAATACTTGTGAATCAACCAATGCAACTAAAAATAACAAGTTAATAATAGTGCACATACAAAGGACGACATTAAAACCATACTCATTTTTAAAATTTTTATTTTTCATCATAGCAATGTTTTCGAGACATGGAAGTTATAGGACTATAAAATTTTTGACCAGTAAATACAAAAAAAGCATTTGTCATCCGTGGTCAAATGGTTCGTTTTTTGTCATTTATTTCCACGATTAAGTTTTTTTTAATTTATTTACTGTTCATAAATTGAATAGGCCTGTTACTTCGAAACGAATAAAAATCTCACTACCACTTTTGTTTTTTAATCTTACAATTAAGTCTATGCTCCCAAAATTTGAACATAACGATATGAGACACCTGCAACTTAATTAGGCCATAAGTAACGACCCATTACCTTCAAGATAGAATTTTTCTGTTTAAAATTTTTTTGCTAGTTTAAAAATTAAGTTACCACCATATGCATATTTATATTCAAAACTTCTTTTACATATTACCCATGTACGTTAATAACCACATACATCACATAACACATACTGCTTGATTAGAATTGTCAACTGACATATTTGGGAACGTCTAAATGAAATTTTGATTAAATAAATATAACGTGGTTTTTAAATTTGCCCCTTCTAAAAAAATGAAAACCAGTACATTCCTATGAAGTCTTGACACATTATTTCTTAAGAACTGAGTCCATTAGTCCAAATTACTAAGAAAAAATTAAAATTTATTCAATACGTTAACATTCAAAATCATCAAAACGCAGTTCTCTGAACATAATAAAATACATTTCATATTCCTTCTCCTGGTCTTATTTCTGTTCTCCTTTGCCTTTAATTATCTTCTTCCTCTTCTCGATTAGCAAAAGATCGTACCAAATCTATTATGGTAGTTCCTATTTCCCATTGGATTTCCTCGTATTACAGCTGAAACAAGTTTTCTTATATAATATTTCCGGATTTATTTATTTTTTGACCTGATAGAAAACAAACCACATTTTTATTCTCCAGGACTTAAATCCTTAAAATTTAAAAAACGTGAACATGTTCATTTAAACCTAATAGGTAGTCTATATTACAGGTTCAAAGCAGTACGATTCAGAATATTTGTTTTAATGTTATGCAACAAAATTTCAGACAATTAGGAATTGTTTAATATGCATATTGTGATTTTAATATATTTTGTACCTTATACATACATTCGTACTGTCCGTGTTGTACCTTTTTATAATATTTACAATTTATATGACCTATACTTATAATATGTTACCCACATTTACTACTTTTGTATTAGTTTTGACTTACGAAATATGCATGTAATGTATCACATAATGGATAATAAAGAATTTAATTTAATATACAATACACAAGTGTAGATCCGGCCATTGTAAAAACCGAAATAAAAAAAAACACCTCGAAAACAACACTTGGAGGGTCTAAATTAAAGTACCTACTTGTATATTCGTGCATATTATACCCTCATTTTGGAATTTTGGTAACCAACATCTCAAAAAAATATAGGGTAATGGTCATTAATTTTCAATGGCATGATAAAAGAGTAATGTTTGAAAATTTTTCACGTGTGTTTTGTAAACAAAATAAAAATTGTTAATCAAATGTGGGAAAGCTACAGCAAGTAATTCTAATGTTATGTAATATATATACTCACTTGTCCATAATAAAAATAGATGTTTGTTGACTTCAGTTTTCTTTTTAATTTGAAAAACTATCTCATCTGTCTGCTGAAAATTCCAACAAATCAATCACCACTATCAACGTATAGATATAACCTGCCAAACCTAGAAAAACAGTATAATCAACACCATCTGTAGGATATATATTCCCGATGGATATTATTTGGCTTCGACATATACTGAACACAATTTGAAAACTGACTAGGTACCGCACATGATAGAAAGAAAATTAACTAAAAAAAAGTTAAGTATTAATTAGTATAGCAAACCTTCTATCAAACGGGGGTGACGTAATGGAGCCGTGAGTCTTTTCCCTTCCTGTGTACACACGCTTGTCTCAATTTCAATTTTATCCTGCCGAAAGTGTAACTGACAGACCTTAAAATAAAAATAAATAGAAAATCATACCTAATTTCGTTTTGAAAATAAAATATAAAATTAAAATGCTTATTGAATTAATCGAAAAATTGTAAACATAACCTTCAAGCAAATCATGGCACAATTATAATTTATCCATAAACTGAACATAACATATATTTTATAAAGCCATCAATTACTTACCTCTTCATGATAATAAAGACTATTCAATAAATAAACAAGTAAAACTTCAAAACTCGAAAAAATAACCAATAACGCCTTGTCCACGAACTTTGTCGTTGTATTGATGACTCATCAATAGCGACAGTTGCCCGGCAATAAATGCATTGGCCCGGCACTTTGCCGGATTTGCTATGTTTACTGAGATCTTGTTTGATCTTTCCCATACCCACAGAACAAATAATGCGCATCAAATCCCAATAAATATGCGATTAATTCTAGACGTTTGATTTCGATGCCAATCTGCCGTTCAAGTGCCGATTTCGGGCCAACGTTTACCATAAACGTGACTTTTTGCCACCGTTAGAAAAACGTTGTTACTTAATTGGCATTTGATGCCACCGATTCCCCATCATTTCCATCATTAAACCGCATTTCGGCCGATGCTTGTGTGTTTGCTGGGGAGAGAGGTTGGTTGAAAGGTTTGTTAAAGACGGGACTGGCATTAACGCCTCTGCATTCGTCGCAACACGCTTACCAGGCCGGGAAGTCGGTGGAGACGGCCCTTCACCCGATCGTTTCCAGGATCGAGAAGGCGCTGCACCACAAGGAACTTGCGGCCGGTGCTTTTTTGGACATCGAAGGAGCATTTGACAATACTTCCTTCGACTCAATCTGCGTCGCGGCTGCCCACCATGGCATCGATTACACCATCATCAGATGGTGGGCCATGCTGGCGGAAAGGCAAATTATAGCTGCCAACAAGGAAACGGCAGTAAATTAGATTTAGGTACATTTATGGCAACCTGTATATTTGCAGTGAATGAAACTTCTACTAGTAAGCTCAGGAAAATTACTCGCCAAATATCTACTTTAAATAAGTTACTAATTCAATAGTATTGATATGTACAATGTGTCCTCGGATGGGGTACTGCACTCTTGTAAACTTTTTATTTTGTATTTGCCGAGAAAAAGGAAATCGTAAACAGTTGTCAAACTGTCATATTTATTCCTATTTTGTATTTTCTATAAAAATATTAATTACTGATTATTGAATTATGGTAACCCTGAAACAACGAATTTACTTGGTCAAATGCTATGGAATCGGAAATGTTTCTTGTAAATACGCAAAAGAAGTTTTAAATGAGAACTATCTAGATGTTAAAGTGACTCTCAAAGCGGTACGTAAATTAATTTATAAATTTAATTCCACTGGGGATGTAAAAATTAATCAAAAAAAAAACAGTTAAATGAAGAAGACGCTGCTACCCTTGTAGTTTTAGACTCTGTACAAGAACATCCAAGATGGTCGTTAAGGAAAAGACCAATAAATTTAGGTATTAGCAAATCTCATATTCAGAGGATTTTAGTCAGCAACAAATTTTATGGATTCAAACCTAAATTTATTCACAAATTTCAAGTTGGAAATAATGCTCGACGTTTGGACATTTGTTTAACTATGAGTGACAAAATTTTAGCAGATAGATCATTTCATCGAAACATTTTATTCACGGACGAATCTACTTTACGACTAATGGAGTAGCCTCTTCTCAAAATTGTAGGTGCTGGTCTCAGGAAAATCCTAATTTCGAATTACAACTAGTAGACAAATGTTTAAAAAAGTAAAAGTTCGGTGTGGCATAATGCATCACAGAATAATCGGTCCTTATTTCATGGATGGAAATTTAAATCAAAATATTTATTTAAAAATTTTGAATCATTTTCTTTTGGGCGTATTGGACAATGCAAATTTAGAATTTAGAAGAATAATATTTTTTCAGCTGGATGTCCAGCACATTCTACAATTCTAGTTAAACAATGGTTAGACAGTCACTTCTCCGACAGCTATGGACCATCAGCATGGCCAACCTGTTCGCCAGATCTCACCCCGTTGAATTACTTCTTATAGGGGTATTTAAAACAAAAAGTATACGCAAACGATTTTAAAGACAACGCCAATCACAAAGTTTCATCGGTAAAGCTAAAGCTGAAGTGGGGCGAACGGTAGGCAATGTGGCTATTATAGGTCATCTGCGCGTGACGTCACAGCTAACCACAAAAATATGTGTTTCTTAAGATTTAAGAGTATTACGCAGCTGGTATTAAAATTTCTGCCTGGTTCCCGTATTTTCAACTAAAATCTAGTTCAGTGTAATGTTTATGAAGTTCTAAACACTTTGTCCTAATAAAATAGGACTCTTTTTGTAGGTTGGAAATCTAACCTGTAATTAGCAGTCTATTTTTATTAATCAACAATACTGAAAAATTATGTACGTGAATTTTTAAATATTTGCTTGGAGCCAGTACGACTTCAAGCTAAAAATGCGTACACAAACATTAAAAATGAGAAAAATTTAAAATTTAAGGTTATGTTGGTTACATAATGCAGATGCCCTATTGTAGTGCTGTAGGTGGCACCATCTATTAAAAAGCACTGTACTAAAAATCTTAACTGGGAAAAAGCAGTTTTTAGCCAAACGGCTGGCGTTATTAAACTGAAAAAATATATTCTTGTAAGTAAATGAATACTACCCCAAGTAGCACAGAATTCTTTAAGATATCTTTAAGAAGTTCTATTTACTGCCCGCGAGGATATCTTGTATTTATGTACTCTAGAAGTCCTTCCGAAATCATAATGAGAAATCTTTATATGTGCTCAACTTTTATGCACTGGGGAAATGTAAACTGGGCATTATATAGGAATTTCAACTTTTGTTAACCCACAGACATCTACTAGAAGTTCTAAAAGGGAATTACCATACAGCTCAATTTTCTAATTGTTATAGAAATCAAATAAAATATTAAAAGGGAAATAGTATTATTATCCTTAACAGAATACTTGTAGACATCTTCTAGAAGTTCTAAAAGGGAATTACCATACAGCTCAATTTTCTATGTATTACAGAGATCAAATAAAGTATTAAAATGGAAATATTATTATTGTCGCTAATAGAACTCCTATAGAAATCGCAAGAAGAAATTCTTTTAGTGCATAAAATTTGTTTGTTACAGAAATTATTCCTAGATGACGCCACGTACAAACCACTGACGATAATCAGTCGTGCATTATCTTATACTCATGAATTTATAGAACATTAATAACATAACTGCAATGTTCAAATTCTCTCGGGGATCGTCGATTTATTTCGATGAATTTTATAACAATCTCTAATCTTTGGCTTGGTTTGGGCCTGATGTCTCATACTGAGATTTCGATTAACCAACATTTTACCAGCTGCCGCTGGCAATCCTATAAGAAGTGTGTGTTGGTACATCTAATAGAAATCCTATAAAGATGTTTTCAGTACCGTTTATATTGGTAAGCGATAAAATACCCGAAAGATTACTACAGGAATTAAATCTGTTTGCAGGATCGATGCGGTACATCTAACAGAAATTCTATAAAGATGTCCTCGGGACCATTTATATTGGCAACGATAAGATATCCTAAAGATTACTATGGGAATTCTATAGGTATGCAAAAGGCTGTTCACAAGATTCTATACTAATAGCTTTTTTCGATTACCATGGGAAGTACTATTTAATACTGATATGCTGACATTTGCTCATCTTAGGGAACTCTTACAGACCTCTAGAAGATATTTACTAATTCCTAAATTTTTATCCTCGGGATATCTTGAGGAATTAATTGTGCTACTTGGGACACTTCTATCGAAGATAGCTAAAACTTGTTTATTAGGAAGATCTCTCTTCACATTGGTTAATAAACAAGTTTTAGCTAAAAATGTTCTTCAATAGAAGTGTAGTATTCATTTACTTACAAGAATATCTTTTGATCAGTTTAATAACATGAGCCAGTTCGCATAAAAATGCTTTTTGCTGGAAATTTTTTTTAGTACAATGCTGTTTTAGTAGATGGAGCCACTTCGATATAATTAAAAATGATTGCAAAAATAATTACATTTATAACCGATGCGCACTCATTTCGTGAATTTGAAGCTTGGTCTCGATGTGTTCTTGACCTTTCACGCGTGATTGTACGAACGCCAAAACTAGACAACCAACACAACAGCTCTCTGTACTTTATTGGCTCATTTCCGCCCACTCCCCTGATTTGATCGCGTTGCTACCTCTTAAAGCAAAAAATTATGGATGCTGTTGCAAACATAAATGTGAATGTGATCTCATCTGTCTATGAAGAATTTAGAAAAATAGTGTATTAGTAGAAGGTCTACATGTGGAATAGTTTTCAACTTAGTTGAATAAAATGTTATTTTTTTTTAAAATTGTTATTTCTTTATTTTGCAACCAAACTCCTCATTTAATTAAGCTTTTCTTCATAATTGAAAAAACGTTGATAAATAAAATTTTCAATAAAAATGTAAAAAAGGTAGCATTTGCTTATAGTCGATTTCATATCTTTTAATTTTTAGAATACCCTACAATACAATTTATTTTAAGTTTGACAACTGTTTATGACTTCCTAAGACAAGCAAAACTTTCTATAAAGAATTTTCTCGACAAACCAAAAATAAAAAAGTTTAAAAGAGTGCGATACCTCATCAGGGAACACACTGTATATGGGTGAAGCACTGAACCTCGAATGTATAATGAAAATATAAAGTCATACATTATTACGGTACATTTCTTTCAGAATCTTACTCCTCTGTATCCTGGGCCATTTTGTTTTTAAAATCAATTTCCGCATTTAAATTTTCCACTTGTTTCCTCAGATTGTCTATAATTTCTTGTGCTTGTTGTTCTCTCGCATGAGCATTATCAGCCAATTTCCACGAATACTGGATCTGTGATTTTAAATCATCAATTGTTTGTTTGTCCTCATCTGCAAGTCTCATAGCTAATTCCAGTTTACGGTCTTTCTCCTCGATGTCGTCTTTCTGATTCTGCGAAAGTTCCTCAAAAGTTCTTTGCTTGGTGTAAGCTTGGTAGAAAGCCTCAAACAAATTGGTGAACGCATCGGAAAACTGGGCTGCCTCAGGATTTCCCTCTAGTTCTATTATTGTCTAAAAAGGTTAAAATATAATTATTCAACCTATATGAGTACTAAAGACTAAATTATTAACAGCTAGATGTCGTGTCAGATAATGTTCCGCGGCTATTAAAATTTGACGAATCTTGCACCCACTAAACATTTTTCTGTTCCGGAAATGTTTCTGAAATGCATGTACTGAAAGAAGAAACGTTTCTAGAAGTACGACAGAAACGTTCTAGACTCACTGCAAAAACTCCAGATGTCCTACCTAAGAAACGTTACAATGAAACATTTTCAAAAGACACGTGCCCGACACATTTATGAATATTTACAAAAATGTTTCCGACATCTCAAAAAATGCATATAATGAAAAATATGAAACGTTCCTGGAACTGTTACAGAAATGTTTCAGATATATTGTAGATACTAGAGATGTCCTACCCAAGAAACGTTTCAAAGAAACATTTCCTTCAGGAAAGGTCGCTATAAACCAGAGATGTGCTGAGAAAACTTAATAAAAGTCTGTAAAAGTCATGTAAATTGTATGCACTCATTTAGTATCCAAATGAAGCTTGCATCATCATGAATCAGATTTCACCATAAAATAGGCTATCAATATACCCCATGGAAAGTTAGAAGGAAAACTTCCTGAAACTTTCGGAGTTTTCAAAATGGAAAGTTTCCAGGAAGTTTTCCTTCTAACTTTCTATTGGGTATATTGATAAGCTATTTTATGGTGAAATCTGATACGTGATGATTCAAGCTTCATTTTGATACCAAATAAGTGCATATAGTTATACTATTTACATGTTTTTTACAGACTTTTATCAAATATGGAGTATCCTCGGCACATCTCTGCTATAAACATTATGAGACATAAAGTTTTAATACCACCTAGTTAAATGAACTTTATTACCTAATGTCGAAATTGAAGCCGGTGTAAAAATAAACAAATAATGAATTGAAATATATTTTTAGGCGACTTCAATAACAATATTAGGGTTCAGTTAACTGGGCGACCGTAAAATTTTATTTCATAATTTTTAGCGACTTTTTGGAAGGGGGTTCAATTTTCTTTTTAACTTTCTAGTGTCTTCATCTTTACTTATCTTCACTGGGCTGTCGGTCCCATCAATCTTTCCTTGGCATTTAGATGTCTACAAATAAATAAAACTACCCAGTAAATGTAAAAAAAACATGTATTAGGAACACTTAAATATTTGTAAACTGTAAATATCTAATATGAACCACACCGATACTAAGTTTCGAACGTTTTATTCATGCTGGTACTAAGCCTTCGCCAGGGGCTAAAAAAGTTATAAAAACAATCACAAATTAAATGTACAGAACATAAATGAATATTTTTTAACCTTCTTCTCGTCCATTACTGAAAAAACAATGTATCTTTCAAAAACCACAGCACTTTAAGTATTAATAATAATTAACTGACCCGACACCCGCACTATTTTTTTTTATTTTTGATGTACACAGTGTCCTTCCAGGCATAAAGATAAAACTTACTTAACTGTAACAATAGCAAAATGCAAATGGCGTTGATATTGGTGGCGGCTAGCTTCTCAACTGCTCTGTTCAATTTTCCATGTTAGAATCGTCATCGGTCGTTTGTTTTCGTTTCTCATTTTAACAAATGGATTTCTACAATTTGACGTTTTAATTGATGTATTCTGTGCAATAATCTACCAATACTGGTATGTTGACATCTCGATTTGGAGTTCAAATTTCCAGTACTTAATTATAATTATTAATTAGTTGCTATAAAACAAATAGGCAGAATCGTATCGATCGTAAACGATTGTATACTATCCCTTCGTGTTTTTTGATAAATGTAATTCCACAACTTGCCGCATGGAGATGATCATATAGTTTTTATGGTTTGCAGAGTTTACAAATATCAGTATTTCAGATCTTTCTATATATTATTATATTCTCCACATTATTTGTTGACATCTAGTTTTCGAGTAATTACTTATTAATAACCAAGCATTCAGTATTCCAGACGGAATCTAAGTCGAGAATAGTTGTAATTTTACAAACAAGGCATTTTAAAAATCGCGGGGAATGGACATATTGTTACCGATGTCATTCATGATTTCATATATATTTTACCGACGGAACAATATATATGAAATATTTCTGCAAAATAACAAATATTATGAATTTCTGAAATGTGTCAGAAATATAACAGATATGTTTCTAGGAAATGTTTCATTTCTTCCAGATTACAATTTTTTCCAAACGTTTCATAAATGTTTCGTGTTTAGTGGGATATATATGAAATGTTTCTGCAAAATAACAAATATTATGAATTTCTGAAATGTGTCAAAAATATAAACAGATATGTTTCTAGGAAATGTTTCATTTCTTCCAGATTGCAATTTTTTCGAAACTTTTCATAAATGTTTCGTGTTTAGTGGGCAGCTTATGTGATTTTGCACCGTCCACAGTTCTTACATTATACAGGGAGTCTGTCTCGCGTCATCCAAATGTCCTGGGTCCCCTATAAGAAAAACGGGTTGGTAGTAGGCACAAAGCTGTACAATTTAAAAATATTTTGAAATACGTAGGGTGATTCATTTAAGCGTGACGCCTTAAACCTATTTCTTTTAACGACACACCCAGTATATTGTTACATATTTGGATTATACTTTTAAAGGCGATTCAGGCGATATGACAGAAACTTGACAGGTGGATCAAATAATGTCGTTTTGATCAGCGACAGAATAAGGAAAGACTGGAAAAGTAGGCGTGGTACATGGCCTCAATATATTCGACCTTGGCAAGCAACTAGTCCACCATGGGCGTCACTTTAACTTAACGTTATGGAATTTGCGAATGTTTTAAAAATGCATAGAACAGCATTTACTCAGTTTTTAAATATATTTTAATTTAATACTAATTCTACAGTAATTTGACTAATAGATTTGTGCTCAACTAATAATAGCACAGCAATAAAAAACAATATTCATTCATTAATGGTATCCCTCGAAGCAGTACTCCACTTCAACTAGGGCCAACAAATTCATCTCCACTGCGTCCCTCGAGCGTTTATTGTATGACCAAATAAACAGTATGTATACTTACTTAATTGGGATTGCCCCTCTATACTTTAAACCTCGTTGGTTTTGATAACATGTAACATGTACCTAGTAGCCCGCGGAAATTAGCATTTGACCTGGACAGAATTAGTAAAAATCTGAATTTTTACACAGACGTGCAAACCCAAAAATCACAAAAATCCCAACATGGCTACCCAAGATAATGAAGGTCAAATATCTCGCGTCGCCCATGAGCTCAATGTGAAAGTTGTAGAGAATTAAATTATCTACAAGTTTTGTCTTTTTTGTTTTTTACCAAACCTTTTTCGATATATTCAAGGTCAAAGTTTCAAAAACATGTTTTTTTCGCGAATATCTCGCGCCAAAAAAATCGGGCAGTAATAAAGTTAACACAGAAGTTGTAAAGAATTCAATTATCTACAAGATAGGTATTTTGCATTTTTTCCCAAAACCTCGCCCTTTTCGAGATATTCAAGGTCGAAGTTTAAAAAAACGGTTTTTTGCATGTAGACTTCGTTGCGGTCTAATGCATAGGGAGCGAGATATTCGCAGAAAACCGTTTTTTTTTCAAACTTCTACCTTGAATATCTCGAAAAGGGCGAGGCTTTGGAAAAAAAATGCAAAAGGAGGTGAGGTACGGTACCGGTTTCAGTGAGTGGACCTCGATCGGCGAAGTTAAGCACGCCGGGCCGAGTCCATCACTTGGACTGGTGATCGTATCTCATCTCGCCGTCCTGGTTAAGTGGTAGAGTAGCATTAGCTAAACTTCGCCAGGACGTTAATATAAATTAAGGCATTAAAAAAAATACCAGTCTTGTAAATAATTGAATTCTCTACAGATGGTAGCTAGTCGCTCTCTTCTCCTGAGTTCGAGTCTCAGCTGCGGCAGATGGCAATGTCGCAGGAAATGGGTGTTGTGGTGTTGTCTATGCGTGTGTGTCCGTCCTGGTTGAGTGGTAGAATAGCCTACGGCTAAACTTCGCCAGGACATAAATATAAATAAGGCGAATAAAGAAAAAAAAACTTTTGTGTTTACTTTATTAGTACAGTAACTAGAGATTTTAACTTCGGAATAATGTCATATTGAACGGATTTCGTTCATTTTTGGCAGAATAATAGTAAATGCTTTACAGAAAAGTTTCTATATTGTGCGGGGGCTTGCTAATTTATAGGGGGTGGATGCCACCCCCTCTCAGGGGGTGACACTTAAAAAATATATATATTTATTGGAGCTGAAATAGAATCAAATTTTAAGAAGAAAAGGTTCTATGCAATTTTTCACATAAATCGATAGTTTTTAAGTTATAACGACTTCAAAATTGCGATTTTAGCTTAAA
The DNA here is from genome assembly GCA_936432065.2 of Rutpela maculata. Lineage (NCBI taxonomy): Eukaryota > Metazoa > Arthropoda > Insecta > Coleoptera > Cerambycidae > Rutpela > Rutpela maculata. The sequence goes on along the minus strand of OW386286.2, from coordinate 246,079,722 downwards.
AAAAAAGGTATTTCCAAACGGCTTTCGTCAAAAGTATCTCGAAAAGTATTACTTTATCGAAAAAATGTTAGAGACCAATTACAGGAAGTACAAACTGGGAATTAATTATATTTTTTGTTTATTGATGTAGGATTAATAATTTCGGAGATATTTAAGTTTATATTTGGTATTCAAGTGTTTCGAAATTATCGTTAAAGTTTAAAATGAATTTTTTTCTTAAGCAAGTGCTTTAAATGAGCAAAAAAAAATTGAGCATCTAGGTAGTGCTACAGCTTAACGAAAAACTGTATTTGAGATAATTTTTTTAAATTACTGGCTAATTAGAGTAACAAAATGACGACCTTTTTATATAAAAAAATATAAATACGCGCATTTTTCCGTCATAACTTCTTTATTTCTTATGCTACAGGAACGAGTAAAAAATAATTTGAAAGCGCAATTGATTGTCTTTAATTTCATTCCTTAGCATGCGTGACGTAGGTGTCACAATTTCTGAGATATTTAACATTTAAACTGCATTTTTCGTCTTATAAACGTTCGGACACCATTTGTAAACTTTCATATCTCCGAAACTATTTAATCTATGTAAATAAATAAACAAGCGAAATTCATTATCAGTTTATGAGCTTTGTTTTTGGTCTCTACCCATTTTTCAATAAAACTAATATTTATTGAGATATTTGGAAAATGGAAAAAAATTACTTTTTATCGAAAATACCTATATAGTTTAAACTGTATTTTTTTCTAAAGCAAGTGCTGTATACAAACCAAAAAATTTGAGCATCTACGTCATGCTATATATTAATGAGAAACAGTATTTGAAATTCCTTTTTATTTTTAATTACTGGCTAATTACAGTAACAAAATGGCGATGCTGTTATTAAAAAATGTGTAGACGCACTTTGCTTCGGTCATAACTTCTTTGTTTTTTATGCTACAGAAACAAATAAAAAAATAGTTGAAAGCTTAATTAATATCCCATTATTGCACCTATTAGCATCCTTGACGTGGGTGTCACAGTTCCTGAGATATTTAACTATCACTCTAAATAATTATCCTATGAACACTTGGATGCCAAATGTAAACTTAAATATCTCCGAAATTATTAATCCTACATCAATAAACAAAAAAATTAATTAATTCCCAGTTTGTACTTTCTGTAATTGGTCTGTAACTTTTTTTCGATAAAGTAATACTTTTCGAGATACTTGACGAAAGCCGTTTGGAAATACCTTTTTTTTAAGCTAAAATCGTTATAACTTAAAAACTACCAATTTATGAGAAAAATTGCATAGAACCTTTTCTTCTTAAAATTTGATTCTACTTCAGCTCCACTATTTTTTAAATGCCACCACCTCTAAATTAGCAAGTCCCCGCACAATATATAAATTTTTCTGTGAAGCATTTACTATTATACTGCCAAAAATTAACGAAATCCATTCAATATGACATTGTTCCGAAGTTTTGCATATTTTTTACCTCTAGGTATTGTACTATATTGCTGGCCGATTTTTTAGCGCGAGATATTCGCGAAAAAACATGTTTTTGAAACTTTTACCTTGAATATCTCGAAAAAAAGGGGGGGCCTGGTAAAAGATAAAAAAGGCAACTTTAGATAATTTAATTCTCTACGACTTTCACACTGACCTCATGGGCATCCGATGCATAGGACGCGAGATATTTGCGAAAAACTTTGACTTTCAATATCTCGGGTGGCCATGTTGGGATTTTTGGGATTTTTGTGATTTTTGTGGATTTATGTTTGGGACACCTCAAAGAACGTCTGTGCAAAAATTCAGATTTTACTAGTTATGTCCAGGTTTCCTCATTTTTTTGTCTAACCCTGCAGTATAATTTCATCTCGATCCGTTAAAACATAAAGAAATGACGACCGGAAAGTGATCTCGTTGACACCCGGTACATCAATAGTTTCTTATAAAAATAAAAGTTGTGTCTAAACAAGAAGAATTATAGCAAATTATTTTTCATCGAAATTATCAACAGGTTAAAATGAGGTTTAATACACCAAGAAATGCAACTGAAAAATGTTTTGCTTGAAAAATATTTGTTTAGCTAGAAAACAAGACAGTGAGGTGACATGTTGAATATGGATGACTCTGATTTCATAATAATTTGCATTCCTATAGTTTCTTTTAATGATTTTTATGTTCTACAAAACTGAGGAATGGTGACTATACAGAGTGTTTCATTCAAAAGTTCCCGGGTCATTATCTCGTAAAATAATAAAGATATTTAAAATTTGTAAATCTCACAAAAAAAAAAAATCACTATGACGAGACCTTTGGATTGCATCAGGCTATCTCACTCTACCAGAAAACTTGAATGAATATCATTCAAGAACTATATTTCAACGGATTAGATACATTATTATGAAATATATATATATTGGTAAAATATAAAAACAAAAAAAAAATTATAGAGAATAACATTTCGAAAGATGTCTATTTAAGTGCAAATGGCAGAAATTTTGAAAACAAAATTTTTTTATTTAAATGATTAATAACTTTTTTATTTATTGATTGATTTTTTTCAAAAAATAGGGTTCTTCCTCTAGCTAACGCTAACTTACTTTCCAAATTTTAATACAATCGGACTTTTCTTTCTTAAGTTATCGTGCTTACAAGAAACGTGACGGACGGACAGACAGATAGCCGCGTGCTGAAAATAACAAAAATGTTTTTCCTCGAAAATTAAAATTGATGAGCGGGGGGAGAAAATCTCAAACAAAAATTTATAAACACAACTAAATAGAATATATATTTAAGAATATAAAATAACATAATAAAAATTATGAAATTTTTTAAAACGAAAGTTGATGGTTTACATAATCTTGGGGGGGGGGGGGGTGATTACCCCGTTACCCCACTCCATAAATCCGCGCTTGAGCACATTCATCAAATAGGAAATTATTAATTATTTGAATAAAGATTCTGTGGTATTGATAGTTGTTATTGACAGTTATTATCGATAGTTGTCGAATGATTTTTGTAGTAAAAAAACCGCTGTGAGAAGCCTCTTTTTGAGTTGTTAAAAGGGTCTTGTTAATTTCCTGTTTGATGAATTCGCTTAATATACACACTTTGCTAAATACGCTATTTACTTTTATTTCGGTCCTCAACAGAATCTTCTAGTTAAACTTCGGTTTAAACTGTACCTATAAAACCGGCCCTAAAATGTTTAATATGTAGAAGCACAATCTAAACTTCTAATTAGTTTATCTGTACGATAAAGTGCTTAACCTTGCATTGAAAAACCGGCCCTTAGGTTGCTATAACTTTGAGATGAACTGTAACTTTTTAGTTAATAATTTTAGAACAAGTTATTTAAAGCTGTTATCTTATTAAATGCAATACTCCTTATATTCTTACACATTTCGAAAATTTTTACTAATTACAAATTTTAAAAATTAGTTGCATTTGAAAAATTCTGAAAATTATAAAAATTTTCAAAATATGTAATATAGGAAGTATGGGATTTAATAAGATAAAAGTTCTAAATAAATGGTGTTCTAAAATGATAAACAGAAATGTTACAGGAGTTTTCAAAATTTACAGAGACAAAAAAATGAAGAAAAAAATTCATGTAGCTCCAAAACGGCTGGTATTTACAAAATATTTTACATAGTCAAAATTATTCATAATTTATTCATTAATCGTATAAATCATGTTTCAAGGTTCCAGCCACCGAAAAATAATTTGGCACCGTAGCGCCATCTCTGTGCAGTGCAAAGAAACAATTCTACCTGCAGTTATTTAAGACCTTTTTCGGTGTCAATTATCCGCGATTTACAAATTTTAAATATCTTTATTATTTTACGAGATAATGATCCGGGGACTTTTAGATGAAACACCCTGTATATTCAGTACATCTACCTACACATTTGATGAAACTGCAGAATAACAATAAATACGTCTTCGTTTATTTTTTGTTTGTTTAAGGATACATTAGAGGTCATCCGATTAAATTTAAGGCTAATTTTTGTAACGCAAAAGCCAATTTCAGCTGCTTGTTACATTTTATTAATAAAAATTGTGCCCGAACATAAAAATTAGTCAATCTTGCCAAGTTGTTCAAAATATTTTAAAGTTGAGTGAATTCTTTCCAATTTTTCATTATTTATTTTTTATTTGTTGTAGGTATCCTAATTTTTCATTTTTGAAGAACATAAAAATGATTAAAATTATCATGGGTAAGTGGCGACTTCTTTTCAGCTTTGCAAAAAGTACATACCCTGGTAAAATCTTTTTCTACGATGGCAAAGACATGTTCAGGATTATCTGGATCGAGTTCCTCCTCTTGCTCTTCTTCTTGCCCTTCTTCCTCTTCAAGGTCACTTTCGTCCATCATCAAAATTTAGTAAAAACAAATAATAAAAGTTTCGTGAGATGATACAGTGACAGAAATGTCACTTCTACTCGTTTATAAATTTTAAATTGTGGTCGACATTTGTGTATTTCCATGGTATCAAAGTTGGAAACGATTTCTTGGTATCCGTTGTTACGAGATGAATACAACTGAAATATTGATCAAACATCAAGAATATGAAATACTGCGTTTATTTGCGAAATTTGACGATTGCAAATATACCGTTTTTCTTTTAAAATTATTTGTAATTAATAATTACAACGAACAATGGGCATGTCCCACATCATTTTTTATTCCTTTAATCGATAGTACTTACTAGTAAACCTATTTTTTTCGAATTTTCTTTAGCTTCATAATTGGGTTAAAAAAATTATAAATGTCAAATTTTAGACATATATGACGTCATCCGATAAAACACAAACCGTCGAATTTTAGTTGTTGCACTAAAGGTCAATTCTCATGCATCCGATATCCCATGATGCGATGATCCGAAAGTTTTTCTATTGGCGGAGTTATTTGGAAACTTTTAACGCCGACTTCGGATATTTTGACGCTGAATATTTTCTCCGATGTCATATAGATCTTAACCCCACTTTTATTAACAAATTGTGTTCCTATAAGAGGACACTATATACCCCAGGCAGCAAGGTGCCGTCATTATGACGTCGTTTTTTCGGCATTAATTACACCTTCAATTTCACCTTCAGCATGACGTAAAAATGACGCGAAATTTTGCGATAAGGGATGCAAACCTCTCATTATAATATTTTTCCACAATTATTAATAAAGTTTTTGACGAAAAAAAAAACCGGAATGTGCAGGGATCGAACCGCCAACCTCTTGACTCGCAACCTAACAACAACAACAACAACAATAACAATTTATTAAACATTTTTATATACATTTATGCGCCTCGCCGAAACGGAGCCAGCCAGACAACCACGGCGCTGAGTGCCGTGGTGATTGCAGGGCTGGGCGAGGCAGGTCCGGTTTGGCTTAACGACGGATGTCTTATAAGTTAGTAACCTAACACTTACTCACTGAACCATTCAACATCTTTATTTAAATATGTTTAAAAGCTGTATACCTAGTTAGAAATAGTAAAACAAAATTATTATTACTATGTGGCAAAAATTGAACTAGTCATTAAATACTTCTATTTATTTTTATTTTATAATGATTTATTTAAATTAAAATTTCAGGTTGCAAAATATACTCGGCAACTACGTGAAAACATGTTTCTATATGTACGTTTTTATTGTAATAATATATTGCTATTATGATTGGTCAAAGATCTCTATATACATATATATAGTGAATATATGAATATATATAGTGAACCAAATGACCAATTTTGACGACAAAATGACGTCAAAATAATGACCTAAAAGAAACGTGTATTTGACGTCGACGTCCTCAACAATAACACCTACAGTGGTTGTTTCAGATAATTCCACAACAGGGTCTACAATGAGTACGTCTGCATCGTTCTGGGCTTGAAGCACTCTGATTCTCTTTGCCTGTAATTTCAATTTCAGCATGTCGATGAGTCAGCTATTGTTGAAGACGTTTGAAAGAAAATCTTCCTGTTTCACATTTATCTCTGTATCCTCACCGAAAGTAATGTTGGCAGATTTGCTGAGGCGGTACCTCCTTTTGTTGTTCCTATTTGTTGTTCAGCGAGATTGGTACTTGATGATGAAGTAGTGTATCCATCAAAGAAAAAATTGTTTTCCGCAATTTCCGAATTTCGAGGGCGGATATCTCGAAATTCGGAACAGAACAACATATTGTAATGTGTTACAACCCCTAGAATGATGTATTTGCACCTACTCGAAAAAGAACCTACCAGAAGATTCCAAAGTGACATCTGGAATTATCGAGAGAATGGTGGCGTCATCACAGAACAATCGAGATCTGTCATTTTTAGGTATAAAAGACCGATCGCATTCTCGGCGAGTAGTTCAGAAAGTTCAGAAAGTATAGAAAGTGAGGTTAAGACTTCAAAGATAAACAAAGTGATAAACATTGTGATTTTAGTCAGTAAAGTGTATTTAAATTAATAATAGTATTGTGAAGTATCCAGTAAATATTTAATAAAGTGTGTTAGTGGACATCTCTTGTTATAATTTTTGGAACCCACGGAATTTGCGAGGGTGGTTTCCTAAGGGTGGAAACAGGCGACAATATCGACAAATGTAAGTAGTAGCAAATTTTGTCAGCTTCAATTTTGTTAAGAGTGGTCAAGCGGCTATGACGCATAGTTTCCGAGATATAAGCGAAAAACAAAAAAATGGGACCTTAAAAGTGCCCCCCCCCCGCTCACCACCTAGGAGTGGGGACTTTTGATATGTTCATCTCCAGACTAGTCCAAACAAAGTTCCAAAGTCAAATTTTCTGTCCCTAAAATTTCCCTCTACACCCTTTTTTGAGCATTCGTTACCTGGATTATATGTATAACTAAAAATGTATGCATATTTTAATAAATTCTTGTAACGACACCTCAAATTAAACCCAAAATTCCGATCACTGATAATAATATACTATTCGGAAATACGAAAACGAAAAAAAAAAAACATTGCATTTGATCGACACATTTCTAAAACCGTAGATACCATTTGTAGAGAAAAAAATCATATCATTGTATTACTGAAGAATTCTGAAGAACTTCCAAAATAAATACAATAAAAGTATTCGGATACTGAAAAGATCCGAATATATAGTTGGAATGTCGACATAACGTACAGCCCAGACAGCACGCTATGTCTTAAAGACGTCTTTTTTATGTCCATATCATGTCTGAACGTCTGAAGACCTTAGAAAGACGTCTTAAAGACGTCTTTTTACAGATGTTGTAAAGACAACTAAAATGGATGTCTTTGAGACATCTTTCTGTCTGTTAACTGTATTCTGTATTCACGTGGAAATAATACCTCAAGATGTCCACATTATATCTTATTTAGGTCTGAGAGTGTTAATTCCCTATAAAGATGTCTTAAAGACGTCTTAAAGACAATTTAAAGACGTCATAATTACGATGTCAATGTTAATATTGCCGAACAAAAACAAAAAACATTAGCAAAACTGTTTTTTCAATTTTACAATGTTTTTGTTTATATTTGACCGTTATTTCTGTAAAATTTGTAGTTTATTTTTTTATAGTAGTTTGTAATTCATCATTAATAATTTAATTTTAATCTTTTTTGCAAGCTATTAATGATATTATTTGATACTGAACATTTATTGAACATCCAAATACTTTTTATATTTTGAAATAAAATAACTAACTAGACTCTAACCTTGACTACTTCCCACTATATATCCTTTAAGTACCTAACTGAATATACAACAAGTTAGTGGCTGAGTGAGTTAAAGAGTTGACTTACAAACAAGAGGTCTGCGGTTCGATCCTCGTTCACTCCGGTTTTTTTTTTCGTCAAAATAATTGTGAAAAAAGTTTTAGTCAGTTTTTTAAAAGTAATAATTGCTTATAAAACTAATATACAAATGTACTTTTTTTCAATTTTAGGTCTGTTTCACATCTTTAAGATGTCTTGATTAAGACGTTTTAAAGACGTTGGGTTTTGTAACATTGGATGTCTTAAAGACGACATAGGGGGAAATAAGACATCCTTAAGATGTCTTGAATATCTAAACCTGACATCTTCTGGACGTCTTTAAGATGTCTTCGTGCTGTCTGGGAGAGTGGTTAAAAAATACGAAAAGTTGAAATTGTTACAAGAGTAGCAGTTTTTCAAGTAAAAGTTGAAAGTATTATAGGAAAAATTGTTCCTAATGTTGAGATAGAAGTTCTGATATGAAATTTGAAAGCTTATCTCAATTTTTTTTGGCATCTTTAAGATTAAAGTAATTTTGCAAAGTTAACCAAAGTAGCAAAGTGGCTAATTTATTTGATAACATGAACAGTTTAAAAGTGACCGTTTTGTGATTATTTTATTAAACAAATTAATAAATCATCCACTTTCTTTAGTTACTTTTGCAAAATTAATTTAATCTTGATGCCAGAAAAACTACATAATTTAAATTAAATCTCATATCTGAACTTCTATCGACATTAGGAACAATTTTTCCCCATAATATTTTAAACTTTTGCTTCAATTTCAACAACTGGTATTTTATTCTCTGGTATTTTTTAACCACCTTGTACGTTATATCAACGTTCTAATATAGTTAGTAGTTAAGTATTATTCAGTATAAGCAAAACTTTCTATAAAGAATGACTCGACCTATATCACGTTTTAGTTTTTGTTAAAATTTTGAATATTTTTTTTTCTAGACGATTTTTTTCACTTAATAGTACCTACATTGTGTATCTAGTAGTAAAAGCAATACATTCCCGGACGACGATATAAATTGTTGGCCGAGGCTTTAAGCCGAGGCCAACAAGCATTGAAGTCCGGGAATGTGCTTTTAGTACGAAGTATACATACTATTTTTTCTGAAATCGCAATAAATATTATTATAAATTAAGGAATATTTATTGTTTTGCAAAAAGTCAGAGATTCAGTGCTTACTATTTACTGTCTAAAATATATATATATAAATTATATTTGTCCATAGTTATATGTTATCTTGTTTTTAGTAACACCCCGACAATATCAATACTTATGTAAATAAGTCACAGAAATTAAAATCTCTATCTATCTATATGTATAAAAAACAGTCCGGGAAAGTTATTTCGCCAGACTAGTTGGGAAAGTAACTTTTATATATAGAAAACATTCCAGGAAAATTACTTTCCCAGCTTAGGTCGGGAAAAAGTAAAAGTAACTTTCCCGGACTGTTTTCTGATATTTGCTTAGCAACGGACTAAAATACCAGAATGGCGTATTTTGGGATCTAAAATTGCGCCGAGAAAGTATACATTATACATTAAAGTACATTCTTGATCGATTTCGGAAAAAACTAATTCTTTGTTGGTGGACTTTTGGTTACAAAAAAAAACAAATAAAATACCCATATATTTATTTAAAAGAAACAGATAGCATCTCGGACAGCTTTAAAGAAAACTGAATTTCATAAAATATTTTTCTCACAAACGAAAGAAAAGTATCCGGTATCCGTATCCGAAAAAAGTATTCGAATACAAGGTATTCGGATACTTTTTAAAGCAAAAAGTATCCGTATCTTGTCTCTGGTATTCGAATACATTTGAGGTATCCGTATCTGGTATTCGAATACATTCTAACTGTATCCGACCCAGCTCTGCCGGTTATCAGGACAAAAAACACATGATGATAATTACCAGTTGTTTCAATTTTTTACCAGTTATTTCGGTAAATTCTGAACTTATGATATGTCATGTATTCAACGTTTCTATTTATGTCAGTGACTTGTATTCACTAGATACAGAGTGACTGTCCCAACACTGAGCACTTTTAACAATAAATAAATAATAAAAAATATTATAAAAAGTAAAATCCAAACACCAAGCCCTGAGAAATACAAGAGAGACATTGAAATATCTTGCGACAAGAAATGAAATATTTCACTGCCGTAAATATCCGTGGAATCAGTGGCGGTCTGGCCAGGTCGGCTAGTCGGCAAATGCCGACTGGCGCCCTAGGGCCGCGTGTCTAATGAGGGGCCATTTTGGGATGAAAAATGTATTTCTCGGATTTCTCCCCCTTGCTCATTAAAAAGTTTTTTTTGGATTCCCCCCCCCCCCTGCTCATCAAAAAAATTTTGGTTGGGACGACGTTTATATACATGCGAAGCAAAAATGTTAAAATCGCTGACGAAACTGAGTTTGAATGTTTATTGTAAAATGCTGACTAAGCCCTAGACACCCAGACCGCCACGGCGTGGAATACATTTAGAAGTATGTTATTACCAATTCTTATTAACTTATTGGCCTACCAATATCGATTGAGGAAGGGGATCTTCAGCTGGTGGTATTCTATGCACAAATATCAGACGACTAACAGATATAGCTTTGAAAAACTAACTGTTTTAAAAAGTATTGTATTTTTAGATTAGGTATTCAGTAAATCCCTATTTGAGTTTATGTTTATAATTTTTGTTATTTAAGTTGATATTTTTGTTATTTACAGAATAATTATTTATTTAAATTTATTTCATTTATATTTTTCCTTTTGATAAAAAACCTTTTGTTTGTTCATTATATTAAATATAAGTATATAAAAATGTTTTTTGTTAAATTTAGATAATTTGTACTTGGAAAAAGACAATTGCCATTTTCGCCACCCTAATCATTCATTGACCGGTAAAAACCGGTTAACTGGTTATTTACATTTTTATTTACCGATTTACCGGTTATTAAAATTTCCGGTAAATTGCAATCCCTACCTGCTGCCTTACTGATGTAAATTTTGATGTCACAATTTTCATGAATTCGTAGCTATGAGTGCACTTGGGACTGGGAAAAATTTGTAACCTTGAGAGAATGTGGAAAGACAGATATATAAACACTAACCTGTCAAAATTATTGCGCTTTATAGTTAAGGGAAATGCATTCAATATCAACAACCTGCGATACGTAGATGACACGACACTTATGGCTAACAATTTGAACAACTTAAACATTGTAGCAAATATAGAGTCAACTAATATGTAGCAAAGTATTTGGCCTTAATGTTAAATATCAATAGTATGGAAGTTCATGGTGGTTGTGAGAAAACGGACTTCATACAACAATACTAATGTTGTGAAAACTCTCTACTGAATGTGTGTCTAATTTTAAATATCCGTTATTGGCTCAATGAAGATCAAGATTCAGGTAAAAAAATTAAATACCATATATAGATGACATAGAGAGCTGTTTGCAATTACATAAAAACATTTATCATTTTGATTGAAATTCTGGAGGGTTGAAACCATCAGTGTGATGCAGTTTTTGAAGTAGCTTCCATAAACATCAAAACACTGGAACAATCGACGCACGCTTCCACAACCATGTTGGTATCACCTGGAGATGATTAAAACCAACGTGCAACTAGGATCGCTCCTGTATCTATACCAAACTAATGTCATGGTTGAAAGGATTCAACAAATCCTGTCATCCATACCAAAATCCTACCTACTACAATTCTGTCTAGACCTAGACCAGAGCTGGGCAAATATGTACTTACAAATACCTCATAAGTATTTAAATACTAGAAAGTATTTAAATACCAAGTATTTAAATACTTCTTGCAACAAGTATTTGTATTTATACTTGCAAATACTTTATCTGAAATATTTACTACTTAGTATTTGTGATAATGATCCTAAAGTATTTATAAATACTTATAACTATTTAAATAAGTGAGAAGTATTTAAATACTTCTAAAAAAGTATTTAAATCCTTTTCTGACAGTATTTAAATACTTTCAGAAGTATTTGAATCTCAAAAGTATTTGAATAAATACAACAAATATAATCAAATACACCAGGGAGACAGGCAGATACTCGTCAAGAATCAAGACATGTACCATACTATGCAGTTAATAAACACATTGCGTCATTCAGTCTTCAGTCATTCACGTCTTAATTCCCAGAAAGTTGGTTGAGAGCAGACATAGACGGTAAGTGTTAACTGTTAAGGTTAGGCTTTTGCAGAGTGAGAGGGAAATATGCGTTTATTTTCGGTTTATTATAAATAAATAAATAACCAAATATACTATAATCTTTAAAACTGTTTTAAATAATTGCTTATTGTTCTAACGAATACAACTATATATTTTTTTTGTAAATTTCTGTTGTACTTGAATATCGTAGTTTGTCAATGAAAATAGTTCCTAATTTCATTATTAAAGTACGGCATTTAACTATATATATATACAAAGTTTATGATAAAAACTGTACATGGTTGTATTCCTTAGAGCAATGGGGAGTATTTGAAACTATTTTAAGGATTATACCATTTATGATTTTTTAAATATTTATAATAAACCGAAAATAAACGCATGTTTCCCTCTCACTCTGCATGTATATGTTTTGTGATTGTGACAGAGAACAGTTGAACTAGTGCCGTAGTCTCTGTGCTTTATTTGGGTATTTGCAGAAGATGCAAAGGTCTAGCTCTACGGATAAGTAAAAGTCCAATACCCAACTAGAACTGATTAGTATAGAGGTATTAAAATAGTGTTGTAGAAGTTCATGAAAGTCATGAAACCTAAAATTTTGACACTTCAAAGAGTCAAATAGTATTTAATATAATAATAATAATGATAATGATAACATTAAGTCTTTATTGATTTCTACAAAAATAGAAAATACAATTTGGCAAAGTTTAGCCATTAAAGGCTATTTTTATTACACTTAACTATGCTTCAAAATATTTCAGTGTTATCAAAGTATTTAAATATTCAGAAAGTATTTAAAAGCCAAGTTTAAACTATTTAATTACTTTTGTTATTTATTATTTAAATACTTTTATCTATTGAAAATACTTAATATTTAAATACTTTCAATTTTCTGAAAGTATTTAGTATTTAATATCTAAATACTTTTTCAAAGTATTTGCCCAGCTCTGACCTAGACTTGACAAATTGCGACCTGCTCAGGATCTGTAGGCAATAATTGTTTTTTTTTTAAAACTTAAGTTGGTGTTAGATGGCTTTTACAAAATTCAAAAAATGTCGGATATAATTTTGCATTTTATAGCAGTTCCAATCTCCAACTAAAACCAGTTTTTTTTCCTGAAGGAACTGGAGCCATACAGTTGTAACTGAAAGGTAAGAATATCTTCGAGTCTGGGTAGACACAGATTCAATAAGAATTTTTTCAGATAGCCGAATAGCTCTTAAATCTCAGGGATTTTATCGTCGAGATTCTAAAATGGTTTGAAATTGCCAGAAAGCTCTAACTCGATTGTGCAGAAAGAACAAATTGAATCTGGTCTGGACACAGGGCCACTTTGGCATGGAGGGCAATGAAATAGCTGATCCCTTAACCAAGGAAGGTGTGACATCGAGATTTATCAGATCAGAACTAGTGCTTGGCATATCATCAAGCACTGTGAAAACAACCATTTTGGCCTGGACTCAGGAAAATACTCCAGTACTGACTAGAACTACCAGAATTAGTTTATTCAAAGGAGTTTATTACATATCCTTTAAAATCAAAAACTAAAAGATTATTAAAGTTAAACAGGCTATTTGAAACATAAAACTGCCTGAGTTTACAGTGTCTTAAGTTGGCAACACTTTGGGCAGTACCTAAAGTCATATCTGTCGGATAGTTAACCGAGGGTATATTTTGAATGAAAGTACACATGCAAGTTATCCTGATGATAGCAAGCTCCTGTTATCTTATTCGTCAGATAGTTATTCGCCGGATAAAGTCTATTGATACTTAAGTGAAAGTACCAGGCCTAGGACTTGCTAAATTAATTTTTTTCTTCATTTACAATATTTGGAGAAAAGAATCGTGCGGGAGTGTAGTAGGTCAGAAAATGGTTATTTTCCAAAATTTTAAACGAACAACCCCACTCAATTTTTGTCAAGAAATCAACAGTTCAATTTCTGCACCTATTACTGGGGACACGCATTGTATATCAAGTTGTCAAGACATTTCGATAATACAAAATCGATTATACTATAGTATTAGCATAGCTGGAGAATCTGGAAAGGATAGATTGGGAAAAACAATTAAGTAGGCAGAAAGTACAGTACACAGTTGGCTCAATTTTGGACCTCACCTAGAACAGTTGATACAGAGCACTATGACATGGAGGAGCAAATGGAGTACTTTGTACTGACTTTTGACTGATTTTAATTGTTGTTTCTGATCTATCTTTTTCAGATCCTCTTCTTTAAACTATGCTACACTGATGAGGAGCAATAATTTCGAAACATGTGTCTGTAGCAGCTTTGTTGTGCTTTAGGTTATACGGCGTGCTTTCTTTTTTGTTTTCTCTAGTATAATCGATTTTCTATTATCGAAATTACACAAGATAATTAAATGCAGCCTACTGGTTGGTTGAAATCGGTATGAAAAAAATTATGAAAGTTGTTATTCAATTCATTTTACAGAGAAACAAATGTAAATTTCATTCTATACATAGGTATATAAATAAACATGTGATGAAAAATAATCTTTATTGGAGATATCATTAATCCCATAAACCATATAAATAAAATATACAAGTTTATCACAAAATACTTCAGTACAATAAATTAAAAACTAATGAGAGTCATTACTTTTAATAGTTTTAATTTTTGTACTTACTTAGTTATAATCATAAAATAAACCTCAAAGTAATACTCTCGTTACAATTAAAAAAATACTTTAAACAAAATTTTGCTAACTCTTAAAAAAATGTCTAGTAATAATCTCAATATTATTATTTAGTTAATCTATACACATCAAAATATTCTGCATTGTATGTAAACTTCTCACTCATCGCCGTTTATTTACTTTGATAAATTTAGTTCAGAGATTACCTTGATTTTGACTGCCACAAACTCTGACGCTGGGAAGAGATAACAGCAGGTTGGTCCTTGGTTTACTACTCAATCACCTCATTTCAAGCCCCAAAATAAATAATTACCCATACAAATTTCCACTTGTACAGTATTGACAAGGCTACTAACATCTGAATTTGAATACCCAAGATTTGTTTAAAGTCCCTTCGCGCTTGATTAAGATCTTGCACACTTGGCATTTTAATGCATGCAGTTTTTTTATAGACCGGTGGCATTGTTCTTTTGCCAACATGTGAATAAAGATTGGTCACAGTGAAATGACACTGACAACTGCAATGAATTTAACCTTTTAAGATATACAAGGCTTTTCATATTTAAATGTAGTTCTCTAAAATGTATTTTAGAAATTATGAAAATGGATTTGGAGGAAGTTGAAAATTTAGAAGTCGTATTACTGGTATGTAGAATCTGTTTAGCAGCAACTCCTTCGTAACCTAGCGCTAAAAGATGATGAGGGCGACATCTTGGTTGAAGAGACAAGGCAAGATATATTTAAATTTAGTAAGCAGAGAGTTAAGTGAGCACCCAGAATGTTTCTGAAATTTTTTAAAGGTTTTTATCGTCTCTTAATTCCAGATTAATTTTCCTTTAAGGCTCATTTTCTTGGTTGTTATATAAATAAAAAAATTAAACACAAACCAACATTTAATTGTTATTTCAGCAAAAATAATGCGGTTGGTATTTGAAAAACCCCTGTATTTATTACCAGACATGCATGCATTTTAGCATGTTCTATTTACTGCAATTTCATGTATTCGTCTTTTTCACATCTCATGATGATTATAGTAAATACGCAAAAGAAAGATTGTAATAAATGCATGTGATCTGCCCATGTAACAAATCCTTGGCGCTTGAATTTGGAGGTGATGTAATTCAAAATAAATCATCATGTCATCAAGTCAACGTCACTTTATTAAATGTGCCGCTTGACACTTTTGACACATCACTGTCCCCCTCTTACGGATTTAGTATAGTATGAAGGCGCCGAGGTCTTGCATTTTTATAAAATACACCATAAAAATGCACAAGCGTGAAGAGAAATTTAAAAAATTCTATTGCACTTGATAGTGGTAGCGTCGAATCGTGGAAAACAATTCAATTTATTAATCAGGGTCATTGTAAGTCAAACAGGCTATAAGTTGATGGCGTGGTCTCATACTGGGTACTTAAAAATATCAGTCCAGGTGGTTATTTAAAAAAAAATCCCAATGAAATTGGCTCAAGAATAAACTGTCTACTCTTATCATTCAAGATATCGAAAAACTTTGGTTGAACCAGTAGTTCATTTCCACGTTCAAATATAAATCATGGCTAACTAATTAGAAAAATTCGTTTTTTTTGCTTTTGCTTCACAAGATTTCATCGACTATAATTTGTAAAAAAATTTTTTACAGTGTATATACCAACAACAGCAGACGGGATGGATTTTGCAATATTAGAATCAACGAGAGAAGAGTTTTCACAAATAAAGTTGAACTGTACCTTTACGTGCATATCATAAGCGTGGCGGTGCTGTTAAGAAAATAATTTCGTAATTCGTAATTTCGATTCGTAATTGAGTAATTTCTGAACAGATTTAAAAAAAAAATTATAGGCTCTTAGAGTCAACATTATAGAATGGTACTAGACTACCATTATTGCTGTTTTTGTAGAGTAAGTGCATCCAACATGCAAAGTAGAAACAAGTTAAACTAAAACGATAGAGGATAAAAATTTGTATAAAACAGTAATAATTACACAGGTCTCCAAAAAAAAAAAAACAATTTTTGAGTCTGGTACCTGAAGTCCTTTACGACATATTTTGAGTCGCTGAAACCGAAACTGATATTTGTTTTACTCCACCAGGCCACCATTTTTACCTGGTAAAAAGCTACCCCCAAAAATGACCAAAATGAAAAAAGTTGTGGAAATATGATACACACATGTATTCTGGGTCGCTGAAACCGAAACTTATCATCCAAAACTACCTCAAAAGATGGGACGAAATTTTTCAAAATGAAAAAAAATTGTGTAAATATGATATACCCATATATTTTGGGTCGGTAAAACCGAAACCGATATTGTTTTACTTTATTAGATCAAAACAGTCACCATGGTGCTAGAACAAGTAGCGATACAAATTAAAATAAGGAAACGTCAAATTTTAATGCAGACACAAAAACATAGAGGACTCTGATCATACTAGCATATGTAAATGACCTAGTCGTTGCCGGAAGAAGAGCAAAGTTTTCTCAACTTCCTAGAAAACATGAAACAATATCTGGATACATCTGAATAAAAGATAAACTTCCAGACAAATTTAATAATGCTGCGAGAGCCATCAACAAGAGAATCTGGAGAAGAATGCAAAATAGGCGACTAAACCAAGAACGAAGAAATAACTAAAATACCTCTGAAAATGACAAAAAACAAGAGAAGAAGTCTGAGAACAGTTGAAAGAGACATTGTCCAATTACTCGCACAAACAAGGAATGACTGAAAATGTTAACATCAATGAGAGGGGAAACAGTAACAAAAAAAAGACAGAAACCTATGCAATAACAGCTCTCAGCTCATAAAAAAAAGGAGAACACTCCAAATCACTACACATCTCACAAAATACCTGCACTTCCAACCTTACATTCCTCTTTCTGCTGGCAACAAGTATTACCTCAGTTCAACTCAGTGCAGACGTGCTCGCCGGGCGGTGTTTTTTCAATAGTAAGCTAGTATATCAAATCAAAATTAAACTGTCAAAAAAGTGAAAAAACGAAGAATCTGTCTCAAGTTCTGCCTCGATAGTCCAGTGCAGTTACGATATCGTACATGTAAAAATGGAACAAATTGCCCTAAAGCTAAAAGTTGTGGAATTTTGCAGTAATTTGGTTACTGTTTAACATATTAAAAGTCCCCAACTTTCCAGTTGCCAGTTGCCCAAAAATCGGTCATTTTTTCATATATTCGGCATTATCTTGGAAACCAATGCCCGAATGTTCAAAAGTGTCTGATGCTGTAGAAACTTTTACTGGAGCGAAAGTCACATACTCTGAGCAACATGTTGAATTGCGAGAATCTAGAGAGCAACGAGATACAAATGATGTACAGAAACTTTTTGAATGGCTGCAAATTAATTCGCCTTTTGGTCGAGATACACCAGAGCTGTTGTCATTATCGTCAGGAATAGTTGCTACAGAACAAATAAACTGTGATTTAGCCAGAGAAAAAAGGTGAGCGTATTGTGAACAGTATCGTTGGGCAAAATTTTGATGACATCAAACTTAAAAGGTCAAGCAAAGTACAAAATTTAGCATTTCTTAATAAAAGTGTAAAAGTGTACAACCAGATATCCCCGATTAATCCAAGTCAACTTTTTAATAGAATCATATGCCATATCCTTTAGTTTTATTTGATAATGGACTGTTTCAAAAAACAAGAAAATCTGCGTTGCTTGGATTATTGGACAAAAAATGTGCCTCATTAAATTCAACTCCTGTTGATACCGATTTTGTAATTGACGGAGGATATTTACTCCATAAAATAATTTGGCAATTTCCATCAACTTACAGTATCATCTACGGGCAGTATGTGAATTATATATTGCATAACTATGGTAAAAGAAGCATTGTTGTTTTTGATGGATATGACGCAATTCTTTCCACCAAAATGCAAGAGCAAATAAATAGGTACGGAAAACAAACTTCTGATGACATATTATTTTCAGAAAACATTACGACCACTGTAAATAAGGATCAATTTTTTAAAATTTAAATAAAAATAAAAAAAAATTATATATCAACTGACTCAATATCTTAAGACAGCCGGTATCCACGTTGTTCAAGCAGAAGGTGATGCAGATATAGAACCATAGTAGATACGGTCCTTGACGTTAGGAAATCAGAAAATTCAGTCACATTAGTAGGTCAAGATACCGATCAAATGGTCTTATTATTGTTTAAAACAAAAACAGATAATGTTTATTTGTTACGACCTGGCAGTTCCGCAAAGCCAAATAGGATAATAGATATCAATCAACTACAGGATAAGATAGGTTTCATGAAGAACTCAATTTTATTTGCTCATGCAGTTTCTGGATGCGACACTACGTCAGCTATGTATAAAAAAGGAAAACTGTCTACCTACAGAATTCTTGAAAAACGTCAAAACCTACGTACCAAAGTAGAAATATTTTTGGATCCTAATGCAGAAAGAGGTGCCATTATTGCTACCGGGGAATATTTTTTACTAGCTCTTTACGGTGCACAAAAATCAATGAAATCGTTACATGACCTTCGATTCTCTAAGTTTCATAATATTACAGCGTGGCAAACTTTGAACAAAAATTTTGAATTAGCTACTTTACCACCCACGACGGATGGTGCAGCTCAATATAGCTTACGAGTTTACCATCAAATTCAAGAATGGCTGGGCAACAGTTTAACACTTATATCTTGGGGTTGGAAAAAGCAAGGAGAAGTTCTTACACCTGTTACCGCAGAAAAAGCTATCGCTCCAGAATTTATTCTTAAGACTGCAACTGCAAGACTGATTGTAGGAAATCTGATTTACACTGCTCAAATTTGTGTGAACAGTGCCAAGGAAATTCATGCAGCAACGTTTTTCAAGTAACCGAAGATGACGAAAATCCAGTGGAAGAAATTTAGTTTATTTAATTAACTTGTACAATTTCTATGTTCAACCTAGTTTTTTCTTTGAATGTAAGTACAATAAATACATAATTTGTTTATTATTTTAGTAACTACAGTGTACGTAAATGTTGGAATTTTAAAGGTGTTTTAGTTTTCTACCATTTTTAACTCTCACTGTACGCTACTGAATTAACCAAATTGTACTTTGTTATATATCAATTTATAGGAAATGTAATGAGCTTTCATTTTGCTTTCTTTACTTTTTCTCTAAAATAATTGCCAGTCGAGATATATCGCAAAAACTAAAAAAAGGTACCTTTAAGGGTGGTTCCAGCAACTGAAGGGGTGGGGACTTTTAGTATGTTAAAAAGGACGATATTTACTTTTAAAATTTGTAGCATTTAGCTTTAGGGCAATTTGTTCCATTCCCGACCTTAAATGCACTGGACTACTATGCCAAAACCCATTCCTCAAACTATCACATTCTCATTGGAAATTAACATAAACCAAAGCAGCGACTGTAGAAATTAATCAAGTGTTACAGTCAAATTACTTAGAGAAGATAACAAACGTCACAATGCGCACAGACTAGGCAACGAACTTGCTTTTGCTATTGCAGTGGTGTTGCATGGTTGCGTTGAATAGCTACGCTGCTTGTTATTCTAGGAATATATTTTCTAGTGTCTTCCGTGTTCAGTATTTATGATATATTTACAGTGAATATTCAAAAGTTTCTACGAATAAAACAAATGAAATGAAATTTATTTTAATTGCGACTCTCAATATGAATAAACAAAAATAGTAAACTTAGCAGTTTTATTTTATTTAAAAAAGAATAAATTTATCCGGCATTGGTATCATGTCCACAAATCTACTTGATGTGCGAAGCCATGACCACGTTATTTTCTCTAAGTAATTTCACTCTGCAAATAGGTAAATGATTTCTATAATCCATTTCTACAATCAGATTTTTGCGAAATACTTACATGTAAGCCTAAAGAAATAAATGTATTATTACTATTATTAATTGATTATGGCATTTTTAAGGTGAATTCGCATAAAATACTTTTCCTACGGCTACTTTGAAAAGTGTTTAAAAACGCACTGCTTACTACGCGTGAATATTATTGATTTCACATAGCGTGTGGCAAATCCTTCTCGCACGCTAACAGTGTGTGAAAAGTACTTTGCACATGCTACTTATTCTATCATGAGTCAAGGGCGGCCCTAGGGCGGTGTGAATGGTGCGAGCGGTGCAGCCGCACCGGGCACCTTCTTGAGGGGGCGCCGAAAATGCAATGATAGTTCGTCTGCGTAAAAAATAAAACCCAATATCACTTAACCTTACAACTTCCATTTCCGTGAAAAGATCTATATTCATTTGTTTCAGTTTTTAATTAATTTACGATGTAAATTTGACGTATGCCTGTTTTTTTTGGGATTTCTCCCCTTTCCTCAAAAATTTATTCGAACTAAAAAAAAATAGTTTTTTCGGATTTCTCCCCTCGCTCTTCAAAAAATTCTTTCAGATTTTACGCCCTGCTCTTCAAACAATTTTTTTGGATGTAAAAAATGTATGTTATCTTTGGTCTCTATGTACAGCCTAATCACGATTAAGCGATTGCATATTGGGGGGGGGGGGGGGGGGGGGGCGCCACAATGAAACCTCGCACCACCTGAAAAATTTGCAAGGGCCGCCCCTGATAAGAGTGCATTCTAAACAACTGAAGTTGTTTTGCTATCTTGGTTTAGAAACGTCAAATTGTAAATAATATTTTGACATTCATGTTAATGCAGAAATCTATTTAAATATGGAAACTGAGGACAGTCGTTTAAAAAGTATAGTGCGCAACACGTATGAAAATCACTTTTCATACTCATATGACTTAAGATACTCGTTCACGGCTCAAGTCACCAATTGTCACACTTGTATGAAAGGTGCTATTTTCAACACTTGTTGCGCAATATACTACTTTTTAATCATGTGTAAAATACTTTTTTTATGCCATTAGTGGCAACCAAAAAAAAAACAGTCCCTCATGAAAAATACATGTATTTTGATAACCAAAATGTGTCATGAAACGTCACTTTTTTTAACAGTTGAACAAAAAAATGTTTTACTTCATATAGTGTCCAAATACACTCTCCCAAAAAAACTATTTTCTTTATATTTTTAACCCAAATATATAATACATAATACTTTTATGATTTCTTTCCTCTGATATGATGATCATATCTAAAAGTAGCCAAAAGATGCGTAAAAATACGCTTAATTTCTTTGGAAACTATTTAGTGGCTTCTGCGAGTCGGAAAAAACCTCAAAAAGTGTCACTAATTTATAACTTAAGGAGACTATGCCCCCCCCCCCCCCGTTTTCGAGGATGCTGAACACGATGGCGGCGGTTTAAACTCTTTCCGAGATAACCCCACCCCCCAAACGGCCAAAAACCACCCCCGAAAGGGGTGAAACGCGGATACGCCATCTCATACCGACAAAACCTGCGTCACCCCCCACATTCGAGGATGCTGAGCACGACGGCAGTGGTTTAAACTTTTTTCGAGTTGACCCCCCCCCCCCCCAATGGCCAGAAACTACCCGCCAAAGGGGTTAATGTGGATACGCCATCTCATACCGACAAAACATGCATCACCCCCCGTTTTCGAGGATGCTGTACACGATGGCGGTAGTTTAAACCTCCCAAACGGCCAAAAATCACCCTAGAAAGGGGTGAAATGCAGATACGCCATCTCATAGCGACTAAACCTGCGTCACCCCCCGTTTTCGAGGATGCTGAACATGATGGTGATGCTGGATCTTCTCTCCGAAGCAAACTCAAATGGCCAAAAACTACCTCTTTGTTACCCGGTTACCGCTTTGGGGGATGGTTTTTGACCGTTTGGGGGTGGGGTTAACTCGGAAAGAGTTTAAACCACCGCCATCGTGTTCTGCATCCTCTAAAACGGGGGAGGGGCGAGACTTAGTCTCGTTAGGTTATAAATTTGTTACATGTCTGTCCGACTCACAGAAGCCACTAATTGCATTAACTAGAACATTGTTTTCTTTTAGTTTTACATAGAATTTTATCCCTTTTCATTTTAGTTTAACACAATTTTAGGTTGACCCAGGTAAGAAGGGTTTTTTTCCTGCAATATTCTACTATCTATTTGGGTTAGGTCTTTTTTTTCCACTCGCTGCTATAATTTTGTATAGTGTAAAAAAATATATCACAAATAAATACAGCCAATGAGAAACAAAACTGATGCCTCTGTTAAATAAAAATCAGCTCCCACTAACCAGTAGAATCGTAACAAAGTAAACTATTAGAAATTTAGATCAGGAGCAGAGCAAAAAAAACAGAATTTTAATTTTTTAACCACACTTTATATTCAGACATATTTAAATCTTAACCATTTAAGAGTTATTTTCACTTGAACCAATCTCAAACATATTTTTTTGGCATAAGCACACGGACTAATACAAAGTGTAACCAGTATTTAATTTGATGCACCAACTTTTCTCAAGGATAAGATTTGCTGATAAATCATTGAAAAAAAATTGATTTCCACTTGTTCTAAGTTGTTTTTGAACTAGATGTATAAATTCGTAAATAGCTAGGTGAGGTCTTGAAGAGACGGCGTCTTCACAGGGCCTCTGAAGCAAATAGAGCAAAGAAAATAATGACGTAATATACATTACAAAATATTTCAGCTTCTCCTAAAACTAGAATGGTATATTAAGGCAAAACTTGAAACTCTTAATATTAAATAGGAAATATTGATGTAACATATTTGTATCTTAAAGTAACCTCAGAATCTCTTACCAAAAATCCACATATACTACATCAGATTTTACAAAATTTAATTCTTCTAATATAATTTACTAATAATAAAAATATGAAGTACTCTCTATACAGCAAAAGCTTGTCAGCGAATAAAAATAGAGCATGGCGAAAAAACAAAGTAAAATATAATTTATGTCTTGATGCACTTAAAAACATGGAATCGCAAAATAATAGACTATTGCCAGAGTAAATACACTGACATAAATCTAGAGTGTAATGGTCCCAGGCTTTTAAAATTGCAGCACTGGATATTAAAATGCTTACATTATGAAAAAAACTGTAATATTTTCAAATCTTTGCATAAAAGATCAGAAATAAAATTTGATTAAAGAAGTTAACAGTTCTTTTCTTTTTGGGAACATCTTGATGCCAACTTTTTCTATATATTTTTAAAAAATTTAAAAGGCAAAATGTTCAGAGGCGTATATAGAACAAAACATTTAAAATTAAATAAATAATTGTAAAATAATGTGTAAAATATCTCTTCTTCGAAGAAGTTTCATAAAATATTTTCATCACTGTCAGAGACTCATGATGATGTGACACTGACACCAAAATACTGAACACTACACTTGGTGCAAGTTTCAAAAAGCAAGATGGCAAAATCCTGAGCTGATTAAATTATCTGCTGATATTGCCAACTTGAATGGTGAGATGATTAAAAATGTCATATAAAGAAAACAATAATTTGAGATATCTGCATTTAAATAGAATTAAAAACTGGTGTATCCGATAACAAATTTCTTTCATTGTGTAACCAATAAGGTTATCCTTATGTTCTTAAATATTATTAATTAAAAAAAAACCTGTGCAAAATCTAAACTGAAACTGACTATCGCCCTTTTGATATTTTGAGGTTATGTAAAATATTTTTGAAATTTCCAAGCATCGAAATAATTTTATTATTCGTTCACTACTCATCACCCAGTAACCTAAATGATTGCAAAGGAGTTTAAGAGGAGATTTTTTTGCTTACTCTAAGACAAAAAGTTCATATAAATAAATGTCCTAAACTTCCTGTTTTTTAAGAAGTTTTGTTAAATTTCGAAAAAATATTGTTTCCAAAAATCTAATATCACTCCAAAATATTTTTCTCTAGGTATGATTTCCATGTTTTACGAGACATCTTTTGGCTAGATCAAATTTTTCTTGGTGGTGTACTTATAGACATTGAAGTTTGACTTTTGTTAAAAATATATTCATTGCAAGCCTCAAATCCCTTCTTTGGGTTTTTGCAGAATATTCAGTTTAATCCACATACAAATTGCCTTTTGTTGTACGACCGTCTTTGATAAAAATATAGAAAGGTAAAGTTTTATTCAGTCATTTTATCTACTGATTTGTTTGCAAAGTGATAGCAAGATAAGTCATAATAACATCCGGAAATTCCTAATTTTGATACTGTCGAATATGATAGACAGAAATAATTATTTCAATGCGGAACTCACAGACATGCATTTTGTTTGGTCGTATTGATGGAAATTCCTTGAAAGCTACGTGTCTTTATGTACCCTCAGCATGTAAAACCATATCATTAATTATTGCATGCCTACTTCATTGTCTATAAGAAATAAGGAGTTTGAAAAAAAAAAACAGTGGCAGAAGACTTGGATAAGTTCGAATATCGCAGATAGACGAAGCATCTTCATCAAATAGGAAAAGAAGCAGAAACAAAGAAAACCTGCCTCAATATAAGTCTCCAGTTAATCAAAAGTAGGG
This sequence comes from Rutpela maculata, assembly GCA_936432065.2. NCBI lineage: Eukaryota > Metazoa > Arthropoda > Insecta > Coleoptera > Cerambycidae > Rutpela > Rutpela maculata. The sequence goes on along the minus strand of OW386286.2, from coordinate 246,054,699 downwards.
GAAAATCCTCAGTTTCGTTCACAAATCTTCACTGATTGAGTTTATTTCTCTAGGTAAAGTGTAAGTGTACGTGTAAAGTGTGTACTTATGGATAGAAGAGAACCCACATGCAATAACTGAAACTCACCATCAATATCAATTTTCTGTTAATGTGTGGGTAGGAATTATTGACCATTTTGTTATTGGATTCCATTCCATTACCTTCTTTCATGGCTAACAGCCGTTTTATTGAAAGTCATCTATCTTTACTGCTCGAAAATGTGCCGCTGCAATATGATATATACGATGGTACATTTTAGTTTAACCGTCTGGCAAAATTTGGATGCATGTATTCTAATCATTGTATAGATAGAGGACCACAGTCTTGGTCTCCACGCTCTTCGGAATTGAATCCCCTACGTTATTCTCTGTGGGAATATCTTGAGACATTAGTTTATAACAGCATGACTGAAAATATTAAGCCCTGAGGAACTGCATAAATCAGTAAGAAGAAGAATGAACACATGTATCATGACTGGGGTAGTCATTTTCAATGTTGATAAAAATCATGATTTAAAAAATAAATTAAAAAATGGCAGATTTTTAAAAAAATGTTTATTTAATAGTTAGTACTGACTGAACGTTGACGGGCGACGTATAGTAATAATAAATGTTTAGTCGAGGCAGGAAAGAAGACAGAAGAGAACACATGCAATAACTGAAACTCACCATCGATATTAATTTTCTGTTAATGTGTGGGTAGGAGTTATTGACCATTTTGTTATTGAATTCCATTCCTTCTTTCATGGCTAACAGTCAGACATATATCGCCGTTTTATTGAAAGTTATCTAAAGACTGTTTGGATGTAAAAAATGTAATATGGAAATTTAGGGGCTTGTTGACAGGCTTAAAAACCACTAAGAAACCTGTAAAAATCAGTCAAGTCAAGGTGAAAAAATTAATGAGTGCCAAGCCAGTTACGAGCCAAAGTGAAAATTCCCGACGAACAGCAAGCGAATTTGAGTGGTAGTAGTTGCAGTAGCACTAGTTTAGCTTCTTTGTTGTAAGAACATGTCAAGACAAAAAGAATGAATTAGATAAACAGGTAGCCAGAGCCATTTTTGCAACAAATTGTTCTTGTAAGTCCACTGAACATAGAGAAGTTTGGAAAGCGATTAACATGTTAAGACTAGGGTACGTCGCCTTCTAGGTTTCAGCTATCATCAATCCTTTTAAATGAAATATTTGAAGAGGAGAAATCAAAGTGCAGTCAGCTTGTATGTCTCTTGATGGTTGGTTAAATATTCATAATGAACTGATAATATGTGCAGTTTTGATACTAGAAAATAGAAAGGTTTCTTCTGGAAAATATCAGAAAGATACATCAGGACATCCACACACTGGTTATCTTGTAAACTCGGTCACTGATTTACAAAGAGAAAGAGGGCAAGAAACTAACATTAACACAAGATGTTAGATGGAATACAGTTTCCGACTGCCTTGAGGTTTATATCACTGAATGGCTCAAGTTGTTGCAAAACTGTGAAGAACACTCAGATGATATTGATCCATTGATTTTTGAAAAAGTGTCGAATATTCATATTAAAAAAATGGCTGAAGACTTTTTAAAATTGCTCGAACCAATTTCTGTGACACTTGACCGAATTCAGTAGAAAGATGCCAATTTGTCCTTGCAGTTGAGGAATGGAAAAAATTGAGTGCGGTTTTTTACATTTTTGAAGATGACAACAGAAATTTAAAGCGATGTCAGATATTCGAAAGGAGATATGATCAAAGTTTAACACCATTTCACCTTCTTGGCATATTTGCTGGATCAGAAATAAAAATAAATACCCACTGTCGAAAGAAGAAAAAAAAAGCTGCTTTAGAAAAAACATTTATTTTCGTGAAAATAAGCTTTAAACTTTTAGCAGCTTTTTATAACTAGAGAGACTTTTTTGGCTAGAAACTGAACCACTTATCATCAAATTACTTTTCACGTGTTGCTAAGAAACCAGCCTATAAGCTTGTATCAATATGTCAATTTGTGAAAATTTTGAGCTTCTTACATAAAATCGCTCATTCTAGGCCCTTTCCATATGGTACAGATGGTACACAAATGATTAAACATAAAACATTTTTTCATCTTTTGTTTTTTTTTTAATTCTTTTTCGAAGGTTTTATTTTTTGTGTTTTTATCAGAGAACGGCTTTTTGGTTAAAAACGAACTAGATACAATTAAAAACTCAAAGTTAAAAGAATCTGAGGCATTCAACATTTTCTCTTTAACAAAAGTTGAATTTCAATTTCAATCACAATTTTTTTTCGAAATTCAATATCCTGTATCTCGAATAGGCCTTTTAGGACACGTTTCTATGAATTTCTTGTCTTAAGCCAAGGAATTAGCTCTTATAATCGAGAGAGAATGAAGAATATTTTAACAAGTACTGTTTTTAATATGGAAAGCTTATATCACACATCCCGAGAAAGTGTAATAACTCAAAATATTTAGGAATACGATAAAAATCATAAGTATAAAAAATAACCTTCCTCAGAAGCAAATAGTAAAATAGTTTTTCCAATCATATTAAATAAACTAATCATTATCCAATAGTTTTCGATTTAGAAAATTCGACTTTTTTCAACCTGTGTAGAAAAGTTTACTTTCTCAACACTTCTCGACCAATAAGAAGCGGCATTTCCACTTTCTCAACTCATCCACTTTTTTCAACCTGTGTAGAAAAGTCTCATCTGTCAACAATCTGACGCCATTTGTCAAAACTTTTCATTTGTGATTGAGTTTCAGTGATTTTCAATGGTGTTATTGAGAAATAGTGTGATTTCTATGAAAATCGTTTAAATAGAAGGGAATAATGGATGTTTCGTCCGATGAGGAGATTATTGATAGTAAGTACGCCACCAGAAATCGTGAACGCTGCGAAACCAAGCTTACTTAAACTCCTTCCTGAAAGATCCAGTAAAAAATATGAGCAAACTTATTTCACTTTTATGGACTGGCGCAAAAAGACGATAAATTCTTTTTCTGAAAATGTATCGATGGCTTATTTCGGTAAGCTACAAACTAAATACAAGTCCTCAACTTTGTGGTCAATATATTCGATGTTACGGAGTACTTTAAATTTAAATAATGGAGTGAACATTGAACAATATTCAAAACTGAGGGCCCTTTTGAAACGCAAATCGGAGCTAAAAAGTCCAAAACCTTATCAGATCAAGAGATTGATAATTTCATAAAAAATTCACCAGACAAATTGTATCTTGCTATGAAGGTAAGAATATATACCTATGTAGTCCCTGATAGGCACATTGTGGTAAATTTGATTTTAGGTTTCCCTCATCATGGGAGTAATGGGAGCATGTCGATCATGTGAATTGAAAGCGATGAAATTGATGACTTGGAACATTTAAATAATTCTGTGCTTGTAACAGTTCCAATAACAAAAACTAGAACTGTTCGAAAATTTTCTGTAACTGGCGAGTTTTATCAAATTATCAAAAGGGCAAGTGCACTATGCAGGAAATTGGAATGAATAAATCAAGTGGAATGGGTAAGCAGGTAGCAACGTTTCTGAAACTTCCAGATCCACATCTATACACCGGACATAGCTTCCGCAGGTTATCTGCGACAATACTTATGCAGGAGCAGATATAACAGCTTTAAAGAGACACGAAGGCTGGAATCATCTACTGTAGCCGAGGGCTACATAAATGATTTGATGAAAAACAAAATCGATACTGCAAATAAGATTCTTAGTACTATTAACAATAATAATCGCACCACAAGTACAAATAACACAAATGTGATGACTAATAAGAATCTCAATGTTGATGTAAATTCTCCACCTCTCAGTATTACCAATATTTTTCCATTTTATTTAATACGGTTGGAAAAAGTATAGTGTTTAACTCATGAGAATTGGCCATTTCCACTCGGATGAATTGCTCCATGTGCCTTCAGCTTGTGTCGCAAAAATTTCATCCTCATGGAAATGGCCAACTTTCTCACTCGTTGAACAATATACTATTATTGTAGTATAATTGTCTTCAGACCAGTATAAGTTATAATCGTTGCTCAAGAAGTGTGGCACTAAACCTCAGTGACAGAGATGGAATCAATGTTTATAAGACAAGTTAAAGAGAGACAAACCTGCACCAGTGCTACACTTTTATTGCAAAGGAAAGGACCTATTTAGATACAATAGAAGGTGTGCATTAACCTTTAGGAAATTTAAAATATATTTTTTGTTCTCCTGTAAAATGCATTTTTACTTATTGCACTTTTCTTCGGGATGTGTGCGAATTATGGACATGGGTTCTAAACCGCGTGGTTTCCAATGAAACAGATGAATCTTTCAAAAATATAAGTAGTATCCTTATTATTAAAGATATTTATTATGTACCTTTGCATCATATAAATGAAATTACTCTCCTAATCGTCTTCAGTTCTAATTTCACAATATAGTCCACGCAAATTAGACGAAAAAATAGCGAATAGAAGAAAAAAAATCATAAACAAATTATATTTGGGCCATGCATAGTTCATGAGGGTAGAAGTAAGGATCCGAAAAGTTCCCACCTTACCCGTTGATGGAAACACCCTTTTGGGGCGAAAAACCACCCCTAGACAGGAGTTAGTTACGATTATTCTCATTTTCCTTCGGATCCGTCATTCCCACGAAAAACAGGTATAGGAACAAAAATATTCGTCATTAAATTCTACACTAAAAGGGTTCTATGGTCGATTTACGTACTCCCCGCCGTTTTCTCGCTATCGACGTTCATAGTAGGGGGTAGTTTGGACCGCTCAGCGAAAAATCGGTGGTACGCGATTTTTCACAGCGAATATCTCCGAACGGCTACTTCGATGGTTATAATGAAACTTGTAGAGCGGAGTCTCCTCTACAAGATTCATCTTGTATTTTTCTTTTTTATTATTATTTTTGTTGAACTTTCTCGCTTTTATCATAATTTTAATATTTATTATTTCTTTTCGCCCAAATTCTTTGAAAACCTCACGGCACTGTTATGTTTGACCTTCGGATTCTGTCGAAGCTGCTCGACAAATTCCGGCTTGGGTAATGTGAGGAAGGAGAGCAGGTATGAATTGTCCATCCTCGACGCTCAAGTATTTAGTTGTGAAATACCGTTGTTAGACTCGGTGCATATTTCGTGTTAGTTCGGATGTCTTGAGAAACTGTAAGGAAACTGTGCTGTTTGCACATGCATTTAGTGGTTGCGACACTACTTCTGCTTTCTTCGGTAAAGGCAAAGCACAAACTGTAACTATACTTAATAACAGAAGAGATTTGGATGACATTGTGCCTATATTTAACAACTCTCAATCAACAAAAGAAGAAGTCGCAACTGCTGGAGAGCGTTTCACGATGGCGTTATATAAAGCTCCAAAGAAAGAGAAATCTTTAAATAGACATAGATTTCTCACATTCAATAAATTGGTTGGGAAATCAAGTAACGCTGTACTATTATCGAGACTATCGCCAACGTCTGCTGCTTCTCATCAGCATGCTTATAGGGTTTTCCATCAAATTCAGTTATGGAGAGGAATAAACCTTGATCCGACACAATGGGGTTGGAAGAAAACTGACACCGTTCTTTCACCCATTTTTTCTGTTCTACAACTTATATCTTGCAACTGCAGGATGGGTTGCGGGAAACGATGCGGGTGTGTAAAAATAGGATTGCGCTGCTCAACCATGTGCTCCAACTGTCACGAACAAGGCTACTTAAATTCACCTACCGAAGATGAGTTGATTGAAGAAAACCCCATCGACGACTGAAACCGACAATGACGACAGTGGAATAGGCCTACAGGGGAAATCACTTACAAAAAAAACGCACTGAGACCTCTACCTCATGGGTGGTGTGGAAACGAGGTCATACTACAAAGTGCGTATCCTCGAAAAAAGCGAGGAAATTCAACAAGAATAATAATAAAAAAGAAAAGTACAAGATGAATCTTGTAGCGGAGAATCCGCTCTACAAGTTTCATTATAACCATTTTTGACGCCAAAGTAGCCGTTTCGGAGAGATTCGCTGTGAAAAATCGCGTACCACAGATTTTTCGCCGAGCGCGAGAAAACGGTGGGGAGTACGCAAATCGACCATAGATAGAACTTTTTTTGTGTAGAATTTAATGAAGAATATTTTTGTTCCTATACCTGTTTTTTATGGGAATGACGGATCCGAAGAAGAATGAGAATAACCGTAACTAAGTCCCGTCTGGGGGTGGTTTTTCGTCCCAAAAAGGTGTTTTCATCAACGGATAAGGTGGGAACTCTTCGGATCCTTAATTCTACTCCTATGAACTATACATAGCCCAAATATAATTTGTATATGAATTTTTTCTCCTAAAAAGTCTAATGCTTGTTTTTAAGTACAAGGTCTAGAGTTGTAAACATACGGAAACACTATCTTATTCTTTCAGCCAGTTAAAAATCATAACTATAAAAAAAAATGCAGGTTAAAAACAATAATTAGGAAAAAAGCAATAAAACATATGAAAAACCACAATTAGGTCATCACTTATTCCCAGTCGGGGCCTCTGTCAGAAATGTAAAAACCAAAATGTTTCAAAATATTTCAAATTGTCTTAAATCACGTCAGATTCCAGTATAAATAATATCAGCTAGGTATTTCATTTAAATTAACAAATTTGTACAGTACCTACATGTTTTTAAATTAAAAACGAAAAAAAAACAATGGAAATTCCCTTTCGTGGTTCGTCCCCTTCCATGTGTTTATCAAAGTTTTTTTAATGGAATTCTACAAATTAACTCGTGCTTATCATCATAGTAAATAAATATTCAAAAACATTTAGTCTGTCAACTGTGAAATTCAATTTCCATCAGAAATTCATCACTCAATATTAATTATTGCTGTTTAATTACCAAGCACAGTTGAGTCAAAAAAACTCAACCGACATTTTTACTCTGCAGAATCTACCACTCTCCTTTTCATATCACTCTGCACAAATGTATTAATTTAAATTAAAATAATTAACTAAAGGGTAAAAATGCATTTAAATCATGATTTATGATGAATTATTTGGAGAAGTACCTATTTAAGCAACATCTACCAGAAACAAAAATCTGAAATTATAGCCCGACAGAGAGAAAATACTCTCAGCCTAAAACTCAGTGTACTGTTAATTTAAGAAATTATTTATAATTTCCAGAACACTTCCTCTTCAATAAAAAAAAATATTCCAATTTTTTTTCCGTCATGCTTTAAGTACATAGTTAAACAACCTTAAAAGTAATCTCACATAGTAAATGGTGTTAAATTGTATATAAAACACTTATTACAAACTCTAACTGGCTTCACGTGCCCAAACTTCGGTAGGGGGACACTATTGGAGGAGCATCTGGCGCAAAACACCTTCCCGCAGTTCCTGCAATGGTGCCGCCTCTTAACCACCGTGAAGTTGGCTCCGCAACTCATGCATTTCGGAGCTTCCACGTCCGGTATCCAAATCGGAGGCCTGTCATAGTTCTCTTGGACTTCGTAATGGATGGTAGTTCCATTCGATTCAGTTTGAGCAACGTCGTGTAAATTTGCGATGTCCTCTCGCAAAGAGGCATACCTATTAAGGTCCGAGGAGAGCGAATTCAAGCTACGTTCGTCCGACTGGATCTGCCTTGGATGGTTCGAATAATCAGAAGTGGGACAGTCTTCGGTGTCTAAGTGGAAGTAGACGTTGGTGTCGAAAAGGGCTTCTTGAGCTAGGATGTTGGGGTCGACTGAGAATTCATTGTTTTCTATGACGTCGTCCTCGGATGGATGGTATTCTATGGACGCTTCTAAGGTGGCGGCTTCGAGCGTCTTCGCAGATTCTGTGGTGTCGGTGGCGTTCATCAGAAACACGGACTTGAGGATGTTTCGTAAGTCGCAGGCGAAGTTGGTCTGAAGTTGGTCGGCTACGCCGGCGATGCAGACGAACAGGCGGTGGATGAGGTCCTCGCTCGATCTAAAAAAAATATATTTGTGTAAATTTCAATGTATGGCACATTGTCGTATTAATTCACTGCATTTAGTGAAAAATGAGCCGCATCTTCAGACCAATTCATACAAAAGCAAATGTTGGTTTTCCAGGTAGGTTCTGGTGTCCTTAATAAGGTCTCAAAAGTCCCCGAAGTGGGAGTGTAAGGATAAAATTTGGCAACGCTGTAAAGGGATAAAATCGTGCTCGGAAACGAATTTTTCGAGATATCTCGGTTTCCATTGCCTCTACGACAAAAATACATCAGGCCAAAAAGAAAGCTATGGAAATTCTCTATAAAAAAGATAGAGGGTCTTTTTTTCGTTTACGCAATAGTTTTCTTGAAAAATTATATTTGCCAAGTGTATGTTAATTATGTGCAAAATCATTTTGGCTCGAACTCTATTATTGTTTTTGATGGTTATGAAAATATTAGCAACAGTGTGAAGGCTATGGAGCAGCTTCGCCGGTCCTCAAAAGTTTCATCTGTTGACATTTACTTTGATGAGCAGATGGTTGCAACTGTAAGCCAAGAAAAGCTCCTTTCCAATAATAAAAATAAAACCAGATTGATTTCGATGTTGACAGAAAAGTTTGAGACAAATAATTATATTGTTAGACATGCTGAAGATGATGCTGACATTTTGATAGTCGAAACAGCGCTTGAGGAATCATGTAAAAATACTATGGTTGTGGTTGGGGAAGATGTGGATCTTCTTATAATTTTAACTGCTCGTACACCTATTAATAAAGAAATTTTTCTTCTCAAACCAGGCAAAGGGAAGGTCTAACGAAAAATTTATTCTTCACGAAGCTTTGATCACCATAAAGATATTCGAGATCACATATTGTTTCTGCACGCATTCTCTGGGTGTGACACTACACCTGCTCTGTTTAATAAAGGCAAGACTGCAGCTTTGAAAGTGATGAAAAAACGCAGGACTTGAAACTTATCTAAAGTTTTCAGCAAGACTGGTACTTTTCCTGACAGTTACTTCAAATGGGATAAAATTTTTCCTCGCAATCTATAATGCTCCAGTTAAAGAAGTTTCCATCGATAACTATCGGTATTCTTGCTTTATTAAAGCTGTGAGCAAAAGCAAACCAGTGAAATTTAATTCGTTACCACCCACTCATGACGCAGCTCAACAGCATCTGTTTCATGTTTATTTTCAAGTATAGAAATGGTTGGGTAATGTATTGAATCCTAAAGAGTGGGGATGGATGTTGGATGATACCATACTGTGGCCAAAAACAACAACCCAACTTCCTGCGCCTGATTGCTTTCTGAAGATGATTTTCTTCAACTGTACGAAAGGTTGTGGACCATTGTGTAGCTGTCGGAGGTTGGGACTTAATTGCTCACCAGTTTGCGGCAACTGTCATGGAAAATCTTCCTTGAATGCTGAACCGATTGAAAACTCATAGCCGTCACTGAAGCAAAGACTCAAAATTCTCAGATTGACTCGGATTTCCTCGAACGAATCGATAAATTTATAGACGGAGAAAACGGACAAGAAGGAAATTATTAATTTGACAACATGTTAATAAGTATGACAGTCGTGGATTGGGCCTACCGGGGAAACCACATAAAAAAAAATGCGCCTAGTACTCAACCTCAAGGGTGGTGTGGAATAGAGTATTTAAATTATCCATAATATCCCATAAGTTCAAATTCAATGCAAGATTTTCAAGAAAACTATTGCGTATACGAAAAAAAGACCCTCTATCTTTTTGGCCTAATGTATTTTTGTCGTAGAGGCAATGAAAACCGAGATATTTCGAAAAATTCGTTTCCGAGCACGATTTTAGCCCTTTACAGCGTTGCCAAATTTTATCCTTACACTCCCACTTCGGGGACTTTTGAGACCTTATTAAGGACACCCGAACCTACATGGAAAACCATTATTTGCTTTTGTATGAATTGGTCTGTTCTATACTTAAGTAAAATTTTATTCAAATCGGAAAAAAAAATAAAAAATATATTGGGGTGTTACTATTTCAAGTGAAACATTTATGTTGTTTTGGTTTTTTGATCTTTTGTTTTCAATGTTATTTAATATATTATATATCCATATTATCGATATATAGGCCTATTGAACAATTTAAGACTTTTTTATATTTTTTATTTATTTTGATTGTAGTTTCTAGTTCATTGTTAATTTTATAAATATTTTGATATATAGCTGACAATTAATAAACAACATTTAAGTTTCATGCATTTTGGACAGTTTTTATTTAGCCGGATGTTGACCGGATATTTTTTCATATCCGGCCGGAGCCGAATATCCGGTTTGGAAGCCGGATTGGCCGGATGCAGTAGCCGGACCGGATATCCGTCCCATCCCTAATTTTCTTTATGTCCTCGAGATTTGCTTTCTTATACGCATGAATATGTCGGGGGCTGCTGTAAAGACGAATTACTAAATAGTTATATTCAAAACAGCAGCTCCCGATATATCCATGCGTATAAGAAAGCAAATCTCTAGGACATAAAGAAAATGTAAGCTGGATTTAAATAAATCATAAGAGTTCGTATATGGACTCAAAATTATTTCATAATTTTTAAAGTTGTGTTAATTTTTTTTTTTTTTTATATTAGTTATTTAGTCGATATTTTTGTGTCGGGGTTTTTTTTTTTTAAATTTGTAATTTAATTTAATTTTATACTTTTTAAACTAAACATATACATACAACATAGCGTATTATTATATCACGAGTCTCACACAGAACTTTTTAACCTTTAAGCCGACGCGGTCCAATTTTGTATTCTACTAGTCGCAGACGGTCTACAAGACCGGTTCTATTATAAATATATTTATGTGTTATATTTAATTTTAATAAAAACTGCATCAAAAACGGATCTCCCGTTAAAGAGATATATAGCCACAGACAGACTGACCGACGGACGGACGGACGGACAGACGGACGGACAGACAGACAGACAGACAGACAGACAGACAGACAGACAGACAGACAGACATACAAACATACGAGTCAAACTTATAACACTCCTCTTTTTGGGTCGGGGGTTAAAAATTTGAAAATTTTTAAAAACCCCCGATCAATGTATCTATTCGTACCAGTTTCATATGACCGAATCAAAATGAGGCCGAAATCATATTCGGCTACCATAATTGTCTGCACATTTTCAATTTTACTTCAATCGGACAATTTCTAGAGAAGTTCAACATGGCGAATTCAAGATGGCGACCAATAATCACAATATAATATGGCCTAAAACCTTCTCGACAAAATACTCTTTCAAATAAAAAAAAGTGCATCAAAATCGGATCACCCGTTGAAGAGATATGAAGCCACACATAGACAGACAAACATACAAACATACGCGTCTTTTTGGGTCGGGGGTTAAAAATTAACTAACTTCAAACTTTTGGTTATTTTTTGGTGGTGCGTTAATTTCTTGGAGAAGTGTATATTCATTGCGTCGTTTCTATCCGATATAAAACTTATAGTTTAAACTGAATCCTTCACCATTTCTTAGAATGCAACATATGAGCGAATACACTATACGATCAAATTATAGTGTTAAAATTAAAAAATTTTGTCCGCCATCTTGGGGCGTCCGCCATATTGAACTTACTGTGACGTCATTTTATTTTCGTATTCTTCTCAGCAAACGCTTTCATTTGATACTCATATCAAGGGGGTGCATAAAAAATAACTGGACCGCCATATTGGATTTGGAATGACGTCACTTAGATAACCATGCATTGTCATTCAAACGTGAATGCAAAATTTCAGCTCAATCGGTTGAGGATAACTGTTTTAAAATTCAGTTGCGTCCGCCATATTGAATTTAGTGTGATGTCATTTTATTTCCGTATTCTTCTCAGCAAACCCTTTCATTTGATACCTATATCATGGGGGTGCATAAAAAATAACTGGTCCGCCATCTTTGGGAGTCCGCCATATTGGATTTGGAATGACGTCACTTAGCTAACCATGCATTGTCATCCAAACTAAACGTATATGCAAAATTTCAGCTCAATCGGTTGGGGAGATAACTATTTTAAAATTCAGTTGCAAAATTTGGCCCACAAGAACAAGGCAAGTTAAATAAAAGCTTGTAATCAAGATGGCGACCAAACATCAAAATCTAATATGGCAAAAACCTTCTCGACAAAATACTCTTTCAAATAAAAAAAAGTGCATCAAAATCGGATCACCTGTTGAAGAGATATGAAGCCACAGACAGACAGACATACAAACCTTCGCGTCAAACTTTTGGGGTCGGATTTTAAACTATAAAGGGATTTTCGAACAAACGTAAAATTTCTGTTTCTCTGCAAATATTTCAGTAAATATTAATTTTAGTGAAAAATGGTGGATATCAAAAGTTAAGCATAGACGTAGAGTAAATTTGTTTTTTCTTTGTATTTATGTAGAATTAATAGTTTCGGAGATATTTAAGTATATAAATGACACCTGAACATTTTATAAGATGGAAGTATTTAGTTTAAATGTTGAATATCTTAGATACCACACTTCCATAAAAAACTTAAGAAACATTCGGTGCTATTACCAGTTCAGTCGATAAAATTATCGACCCTGTTTAGTTCATTTTATCTACTCGTCTGTACAAACCCTATTACGAGTTTATGGCATCGGTAAAAATGACTCTTAAATATTATTTTGAGCTAAGTTCACTCCATTATTTCGAGTAGATATAAATTAATCGCCCTCGGTGGAATTTATTGATGTTGGTTCTGTAATTGACTTTTAGGACAAACTCGATAAAAAAAATTATCTACATTAAAGTTATCGATGGTCGATATTTTTAGCAATGAAGACTGGTAACAGCACTGGATATTAGATATGATTAATCAATTTTTAAAATGTTTTTTTGTTTGTTTCTGTCATAAAAAATAAAGAAGTTATGGCCGAAACATCGAGAGAATCTGGCGAGATTTTGATGATTGTGAATAACAGCCAGATTTGTTTCTTTCATGGAATTATAATATAGACTATCATGGGAAAAATTTTCAGGACTGTGAAAATAAGGGTAATAATTTTTTATTTCTGCAAATTTCGTGGTGCTGCCAGACTCATTTGGTAATCTCAAAAATCAGCCAGACTTGTTTTTAACTATATTCCATGATAATATCAATTCATATAATAACTTTCAAACCTGTAAAAATAAGGCTAACGTATCCGAGAAATCGGTCTGATTTTCCGATCAGCGGATTTATTGAAACACTTCAGCCAGACTTACTTTGTTTTGCCAGACTCAGAATTTGTTGATTAGTATCACTAACAACAATCCTATCGATGTTCGCTGACTGGATAAGTACAAAAAAAATTAACTGGCTCTTAGACTATTACACCTTTCAGTAATAATAGATACGTAAATAATTATATAAAAATACAAATCTCTAAAACTATATTATAATGACATACCTATATTGAAAATAGATTTACTGATTTAAGGAATATATGTTCAGAAGAAATAAATTTATCGACATTTGTTTTATTTTAGGTTTGGCTTAACAAATAACGTAATGGACAATTTATCTACAGACTTGTTAAATAAACACAAATAGGACCATCCTAAATACAAAGTTCACACGATATATCTATCGACCGCTTCTCCCAAACATGATAAATTTTGACCTAAAACTGCACACGTTTTTAATGGAATAATTACGCAAACGTGCTTCAACTGCGGTTTTCTTTGCGGTCATTTCTCGGTAAAAGCGGAAAAAGCCGTTGTCAACTGTACTTTTAAAACAGTAAATATCGCTCGTAGAGGAAAAAATTCCATATCATTGTGTTAGTCATCAAATGGACCACAATAGTGTGACGTTTCAGTCCCACTCTAACTATTCCAACCTATTTCTCACATCGACCTTATCGCCACTGTACATAAGACCATGGTTAAAATTGAATTTGAAATTTCAGAAAATCTGTGAATATTTAACTATTGAATTATCATCCTCATGTTTTAACTTTAAAAGCTGCGCCTTCTTGTAATAATACTGTAATTTTTAAGTCCTCTTGAAATTTTTTCAGAAATTAATTGTTTATTGTGCACGCGTAATACGTATGTCGGGCATAACTCCATCTTCTTATTTTTATTTGTTTTCCTGGTTGAATTGTAAGGTTATGTATAGTGGATTATTTCTTTTATAATTTTCAAGGATTTTACAGTATTTAAAGTGTTTGTATATCAAAAATGGTCAAAACATTACATTTTTCTGCGATTGCTCAATTTTTTAAGGATAAAGAAACACTCTTGGTCAAGGTAGAAAGTTCTGTTGAAGCGCGAAGCGGGCCGCATGAAAGGAATTATTATGATCCTGAAGTGCTGACCGTTAAGGGAGAAGTTCATGCTAGCATGAGAGATAGAATCTATAAAGTAGAGGTGTGTGCTTTTTTAAAAACATAAATATATTTTACTTTAAATGTAATTGTTTTCAGATATTTTTGAATAACGGTAAAAATATAACCGATGCAGAATGTGCTTGTCCAAGGGGATTATGGTTATGCCATCATATGGCTGCTCTGGCTCTCTTTACACACTATAATATTTCTGTAAAAGTACGAACATGCCAAAGGTGCTACGCAGCTATAGAAGTTCAGGCCGCAGTTTTAGTCGATGCATTGAAGCCATGAATTTGTACTAGGAGCAGTTCACCCTTCTAACATCGACGGTATGTGCGGTTATATTTAAATGTATAGATTTGTTTTACACATTGATGGCTTCGATGCATCTACTGAATTTGCGGTCTGAACTTCTAGCTGCGTAGCAACTTCGGCATGTTCGTACTGTAACAAATGAAGCATGCTCATGGAATATGTCGTATTTACTAGACAGTTCAATTTTAAACTATTTTAATCAAATAGAAGTAAGTTCTGAATAAACGATACAATACGTAATTTCTTTATTTATTTGCGTTTCTAAGTGAAAATACTTACAAATAAACATTTAAACACGAGGTTAGAGGCAAGGCCCCACAAGGGAGGGTCAGTAGGTACTGTGGTACCCTGGGCCCGGTTAGGCTAGTAAATACAATTCTCGCTCGTTTAAGAGACCTGGACAAATTTCTCCTAGACGCGGGGGCCTGCCAGTGAATTTCGTACAGGGGCCTGGTTAGAGGACGAAAATTTATGATAACAGTATAAAATAATGGAAAGCAATTCAAATAAAAATAAATAAAACAGGCTTTGAGGTTAGAGCACAAAGAAATAATCAAAGAACTACGTTCTCAATAATTTTCCAGGAACTTGTAGAACGCATGCGCATAAACAACAATTTAGAAAACATTTTTTTATTTATTCTCCGTGGAGAAAATTGATTACCACATGTAAAAAACTTATAATCCAGCTCTATTTTTATACTAGTAGTTAGGATTCAATAGTTAAATATGAAAAATAACGTACCAACCCTCAGATACATTTTTAAGTAATTTATTTTGACCCTTAAAGCACATGTACATAAGGCATGCTTCAAAGAGTGGATGGAAAGGAATTCAAATTAATCTCCTCGTGAATGACGTCACGACTATTGTGGTCCATTCTGAACACTTTCATAATGTCCGCATGCCCGTCCGTCCGTCACGTTTCTTGTAAGCACGATAACTGAAGAACGTACAAGGGCGTAAATAATTTTTTTTTGTAATGTGAAAAATTGATAAATTGATGAGCGGGGGAAGAAAATAAAAAAAAAATGTTGTTCTCATCTCAAAATTGATGAACGGGAAGACACAATACAAAAAGAAATTTGTCATCTCAAAATTTTACTCGAAAAAAAAATGACAGAAAAAACTATTTTGATATTCTAGCTTTACCCCCTTTATCTACGCCCTTGAGAACGTATTGAAAGAACAATGTTTAAAAAAGCTTGTAATCAAGATGGCGACCAAACATCAAAATCTAATATGGCAAAAACCTTCTCGACTAAATACTCTTTCAAATAAAAAAAAGTGCATCAAAATCGGATAACGTTGAAGAGATATGAAGCCACAGACAAGCAGACATACAAACATACGCGTCAACGCGTCTTTTGGGGTCGGGGGATAAAAAGGACTTTTTGGCCCATCCATCCGTGGTAGAGTGTGGAAATCGTCTCATTTTACTAATTTTGGGGAGCTGAATACGAATCTGTCATCCAAATTGGCTAAAAACATTGGAAAGATAGTAAAAAAACAACCCTCATTTGGGCGTTGCAATGAAATTGCTATTAGAACTTGCAGCAAAAAGTTATTCTTTAGTGGAAATTCTTTCAAAATACTGTTTCGTTAAGTACGTAGAAAATGAAGCAAAAATTCTAAACTTACCCCCCTCGTTTCCCTGACCCTTCACCACCCATAAGAGCGGTGTAAGTTACAATATCTAATATACGGTTATTTATTTATTAAAAAAAAACTCCTTGTTAAATGGCTATTATCAGGTATTAGACTAGTATTACTATGAGAAGATGCCAGGGCGGAGCCAAAATGCGCGAATATTTTTACCAGTGGCATAGCTTTATCTGGGGTATAGAAATGTGTAATTGCAATAAAAGTTTCGCGGTCAAGGAACTGTGAAAATGGAGTAGATTAAAACTTGCCAACTGTTACGAGTAACCTTTGTTTGGGAGAAGTGTAAGAATAGTAAGTTCTACTAAACTTTGCCTAATAAAGTTGTTTTATTATTATTATTATTACCGTCGCCGCCGCTCTACTGCAGGGCACCGCCACCACTGGTGTTAACATTAAATGTCACGTAATTCTTTCTCATTGGTTTAGAATGATGGAGCGCACAAACTCGTTTTTGCGCATATTTTTTGCTGGCATCTTCTCATAGTAATACTACTTTATAATGTGGATACTCTTACACCCATCCCCAACAATCCACCAATTAAGGTGGTGGATTCTATCTTTTTAGAGTTTTTATTGGTTTTAATTGCAAAAGAAATCCCTAATCACCTAGTTTGATGTTTTTTGGGGTTGGGGTGTACGGTGTGCATATCCAGAAAATATTACTTGTTTTTTATATTAAAAAACTCTTTAATTATTTAAATGACTTTTGGCGAGGAGAGGTGAAGGGGGGAATTTGGAAAAAATTATGAATCGTTTAAATAAAAAAAAATGTTTTCTTCAATTTCATTATTTTTTAATTGAATAGAAATTTTGTTAAAAGTTATTTCTTATTACTACTTATTTACATATTTTTCGAATATACATTTCCATAACAATATATACATATCCCACCATCGTAATATGATTTTTTGCTAGACACATTAGATTAGCGCTTTTGCATGTAAGAAATGATGGTCTAGTGGTTACTTAGCGAAGTTGTTAACGCTCCATCAATAAACTGCTTCAAAAATAGACTTGAAAATCACTTCTTTACTTCAGTTCATAATCTTAGTTACTTTAATTATTTATATTGTAAGCTTGGTAGTATTAGTATATCTATAATACATTTGCAAATTCTGTACAAACAAAATTTACAAAATTTATATATTTTAGTTACTCTATACTTCTATACACACAGACGTACGGATAAACAAATAATCGAACTGAGAACTATGAGAGTCTCCTTTTAAAAGTCGTTTGAAAGACACACCGCGATAATTAGCGTTGTCCATTTATCGGTAAATAGGCACGGCACGTCCTACAAGAAATATACTGTTCGATAAATTATTTGTAAATTTCCTAATAAAAGCAAAAACAGTTAACAGGAAAGCATTAATATATACAAAATAAGCCGCTTTCATAGCACATCTATATATTTATATTTACATATTTCAACGTACATATCAATACCAATTATTCGCCGAAAAACATATAAATAGAAGTACGGAAAGATGCTTCTAAATATCACTGTAGCCAAAATATGTTTATTCCAAAATCATCTAGGAAAATTCTAAATGAATATTCAATAACTGCTTATCGTCTTTTGTGAAGATTCATTATGGACAAAAACCATTGCGACAACAAAATGTATTACGATTTACCGTTGAGTGAAAAGTCTAAGTAAGAGTCCATAAAATTTGGTATTTAGTTTATTATTATATAAAAGAAGTTAAAGTCTTAGAAAAATTTTTGGCATTAACTACCCCCATTATCACCCCCACGCGATTATTAAAGGGGGTGAAAAAAAAATTGTGATTTAGTGTGTACAGGAACCAAACGTCTCAAAAAAATTTCCACTTCACCCACCCGCGTATCACCTCCTACCACCACCCCAACCCTCACTATCGATGTGGCATATCGTTTTTTGGTTTTCATTTAGAAAATTTCATAAACAATTATTTCCACATGGTGGAGTGCAAATATAGTGTTTTCGTTTTGAGAGGCTTGGATAGGAAATCTGGATGTGGAAGTAGTGATTCCTTGGGCTGCGGTTTTCATTTTAAAATGTTAAAACCGCTGCCCAAGGAATCACTACTTCCACATCCTGATGTTCTATCCAAGTCGCTCAAAACGAAAAATATTTTGATACTATATTTGCACTCTACTGTGTGGGAATAATTGTTTATAGAACTTTAATTATATAATATTTGAAATCGCCTACCCCAAAAACTCACAAAGCGATATACCGCATCGGTAGTGGGGGTGGGGGTGGATGAAGTAAAAAAAAATGTTTGAAGCCTTTGGTTCTTGTACACACACTAACTCACAATTTTATACCCCCCCTTTAATAATGAGAGTGATAATGGTTAAATTTTTTGAGACCTTGACTTCTCTTGTATTTACTAAATGCCAATTTTTGTCGTTGTTGTACTTCTACTGGATGTGGAAGTAAAAGGCATATTGACATTTTATGATGAAACTGTTATTTTTAAGATATCACAAAATTATCCATTTTGCACCTTTCTTAACCGTCTTCACCCTAGTAAATTTTGAATATGTTTTAGATGACATTTTCCATTACTACTGCCGCAAAAATATTACATGTTGCAATATTTTTCGGGTTTACACCATTCCCTTCTTTAATTCTGCTGAACTGTAATAACCAATTTGTACAAAAATATTTTTTATCCTCTCCCAAATATACTGCTACTGCAGTGATGGGTTCATTAAAATTTATTTATTTGTTTATAGGCTTTTCTCTGTAATTGCCTTTTTTAATAATTAAAACGAAAAAGCGATTTTATTGGAAAAAAGAGTAATAATTAGTAAACATAATAAAAAAACCGCTGCCCAAGGAATCACTACTTCCACATCCAGATTCTCTATCCAAGTCACTCACAACGAAAAAACTTTGTATGTGAAAATAATTGTTTATGGAACTTTAATAATATAATATTTGAAATCCTCTACCCCATAAACCCATAAAACGATACCCCACATCGGTAGTGGGGTGATAGTGGGGGGTGGATGAAGTAAAAAAATATTTTGAGGTGTCTGGTTCCTGTACAAACACTAAATCACAATTTTTTTTCATCTCCTTTAATAATGGGGTTTAGGGTGGTAATGGGGGTGGCTAATGCCAAACATTTTTTTGAGACCTTAGCTTCTCTTGTATATACTAAATACCAATTTTATGGACTCTTACCTGCTTGATTGACCTATTTACCCCAAATTTACCCCAATTTACCCCCAACCCTTCAACGGAACTAGATGAAAATATAATCTAGTTCCAGATCTCGTTAAAGTACATACGTGTACCAAATTTCAAGTCAATATCTCAAACGGTTCCAGAGTAAACGTGCGCACAAAAAAAAGTTACAGACCGACAGACAGAAATTTTTTTTCGCTCAAACTTAAAATCTCGACGTTTCACAACATTCTAAGCCTATTTGAACAATAAAAATTTTTTAAAATTTTTTTGTCGTTACTATACTTCCACTGGATGTAGAAGTAATTAACTTAATTTGAATATCTGCGGAAAGACTGGTTAATTTTTTTTTTTTATTACAAGTAGGTATTACTTTTTCGAGAGCATAGTTTTCGAGGCGATAAAGTATCGCACAAATGGTACACTTCTGAAATCGCTTGCATTTTTCTTCTGGTACTAGCAAAAAAAAATATTTTAGTGCGATTTCATTGAGTTCGATGGTAACAGTATTTGTGAATATTTCAAGACCTCCCAATTTGTTTACACGATTATAAAAAAGTATATTGAAATTTCGAAGAAGGTATTTTTTGACTTACACAGCAAGAACGGTAATGCACTTTTTATAAAGCATCGAATTTTGTACAAAAAAGTCGCTGAGAGCATATTTTTATCTATTATAGCTCACATGCCAAAGGCGCCCGCGCGCAAACCTCAAAGTAACTGTTTTTCGCGCTGTTCTCCAAGCAGCCCGTTAAAGCAGTTAAATATTATTTGTCCAATGAGAATTTGTGGTCGATTTTTTTATTTATGAATTTCTGATCGCTCTGCACGATGGCGTCCTTCATTTTTCTTAAATATGCGTTTTTTAATGCAAAAAACATTAAAAAAATCGTACATTTGAACTTTTCCACCTTGTAGGAAGTAATTTTCTTTCTTAAAAAAATGTATCTATTATTGACATATCATTTTGTTTTTATTTATCACATATAAACAATTAATATTAGGACCAAAAAGTGTAATTTTTCATTTTCATCGATTTTTATATAACTGGAACTTGCCGCATATTTTTATTAATTAGTGTTTTTTTCTGTACAATTGTACATACATTTCAATAACAAAGAATATTTAACTATTTTTTTTATTTTATTTCAACATTTTTTTAATACTTGTAACTCCATTATTAATATTATGCATCGTATAAAAAACAGTTTTAAACAGAAGTTACTCATTATGTTTTGTGTAATTTAAATTTGACTATTAGCATCGCCGTTTTTTAAATTTTTTGTTTGTTAATTAAGTCGCCAGTGCCACTTGCAGAGCATTTTTATGCTTACACGTGAGCACCTGTAGCTCGAAAACTATAGTAGATAAGAATATGCCCTCGCGGACTTGTTTGTAGAAAATTCCATGTTGTACAAAAAAAAGTGCGGTGCATTTTCGTATTTATTACCGTTCTCGCTACGCAAGCCCTGAAAGATCAAAAACACCATCCTCGACATTTGCATATTCTTTTTTCTAATTATTTTAAAAAATTGGGAGGTCTTAAACGTACTCATAAACACTATTCCATGAAGCTGAACCGAATAGCAAAATAAAATATTTTTAATTTATCACATTTTTATAAATTTCAGAAATTCAAAATTGAACAAAAATCTCAAAAAAAAACATTTTTTGAACCCCAAATGGGTCTCGAGGACAAGGAACAATTGCAATTTCGAACAAAACACGATTGTTACAGCGCACAACGCGGCGACTTAAAAGATGAAATGCGACAAAAATTGATAGTTAAAGGTTTCTCTTGTTTTTGAATTTTAAGTGAAACTAGTGAAAGAATTATTTATCTGAGATTTTTGTTTGTAAGTTTTTATTAATAAATTTGTCCTAACAGTAGTAACTTGTAAATGTTTTTTATCAGGGCGGCAAGCAACTGTTTGCTACAGGTGCCAAATGCCCTGGCGCCGGCACTGATTGCGCCGGTCTACAACCTGCGTGGAGAATTATTATAACTTAATAAATATATTATGTACCCTCGTTCGCTGGATATCAACGTCCAGTATTTCTATTCACGGTTCGCGCAAAATAACACCGCGCGGTGGCACCACAAGTCAACGAACAATATGTGGATAGAGACGTGTGGGGGAAGCGTGATGAGCGAGATGAACATATAGGAACGGTTTTGGCCGTATAGTTGCGTATCTTATAGACTCTTCAATCAACGGATTTACGTAGGATTCACAGAATGTTATCTTTCGGAATATTGGTAAAAGTGTTCCACTACGTACACAAAATCCAACAAGCAAAATTTAAGTGTAATATAACTATTTTGTTTTATTGTCATTTTGTAAATGTAATAAAATAGCAATGAAACAAAATTGTTGTAGAAATGACAATTATAAAACAAACTAGTTGACTCAGCAAACGTTGTTTTGCCATATAAATTATAAATAGGGTTAAGTAGAGTAGCTAGGGTTAAGTAGAGTAGCTTCGGCTAGACTTCGCCCTAGGTATTGTATTAATGTATAATACTGAAATAAAGGCAATTTATTATTATTATTATTATTATTATTATTAAATTTTTGTCCAAAAAATAAAAAGAAAATTTCTGGATAGGGCCACCCTTATCACCTAGGGGTATAAAAAATAGCTTACGACCTATTCTCAGACCTACCAAATATACACCAAAAATTTCATAAAAATCGGTCAAGCCGTTTCGGAGGAGTTCGATAACAAACACTGTGACACGAGATTTTTATATATTAGATTTGTTCATTGGGAATGAGCATGCCTTGTAACCACAGATTTAAAACAAGTTAGAAACCAGCTAAAAGCTCAGTGCCAGCGTTGGTATTTTGTTTTTTTAAAACTTTATTATCATTTTGCTTAAAATGGAGGCGAGAAGGGACTACGAAAATTTTATTGGGACATAAAAGTTATGGATGCACGATTTTCTGTATATAGCCTATTTGGAAATGAAGTAGAGTAATAAAACCCTATAATCAGGAGCCGCCATGGGCATGCTACTAAGTTTTTTAAAATTCATGGAAATGATACCGTGTGTGTAGTCGCGGGCTAGGCATGGGGAGAAGAATTACAACATCGCGCGTGCCAGCTGGCTGAAATGAAATAACAGAGCTGGAATGCTCATCGACGGACGAATTTACGGCTGACGGTGTTGTCAAATCTCTCGCGCTACGTGAATGTACATGCCTAATGGAAAATTACACGCACGGTATACTATATGGAAATATTACAGTATTTATTATGTACATTGTGTTCGAAAAAAAATTCAACTGGCCAGTCGTCGTATACTTCCTAGTACAGATGTACATATTTATGATCTGGACGAAACTTGGGTAAACGCGGGATATACTGTAACAAAAGTGTGGCAAGATAAAAATGTGAAAAGTTCTCGACAAGCATTTTTGGATGGACTAATAACAGGGTTTAAAGCACCTTCAGGAAAAGGGAGACGATTAATAATCACGCATATTGGCAGTGCTAATGATTTTGTAGATGGAGGTTTACTGGTATTCGAATCGAAAAATACAGGTGTCTATCACGAAGATATGAACGCAGATGTATTCGAGGAGTATTTTCTTCAGATGTTGGATCATTCCTCCGGGATCTGTAATTGTATCGGATAATGCAAGTTACCACTCCAGACAGCATCAACGACTGCCTGGCGGAAAGCCGAATCACGTACTAAAAAAAGAAGCTAGAATGTGGGAACTCGACGATCTTATTGACATAACTATAAAACCTCTCATTATTAATATAGGATCCGAAGATAGTTCTTCAGAATCTTCAGAGGAAGAACTTTAATTTTACTGAACTGATATACAGTATCGGAAGATTTTGGATTTTGGTGCAGGCATAGTTTCAATGGCTTGACAGACCGCCTACAATGAAGGCGTGTACCAGTGTTCTAGTAGAGGGAGCAAATAATGACGCGCTATTAAGAAAACACGTACATCAATGCTATTAAAAATTTCAGTACCATTTATTAAAAGGAAGGATGTATTTGGATCTGTTCAGTATAGGTAATATTATTACGTCCTTTAATAACTAAAATTATTTAACTCGTTATACTTTCAAAACGAGTCAAATAATTCTTTACATTTCCCGCAGACAGAGCTGCCCACGTACATGTGGTGGGGAAAGCAGGTGGCACAAGTAGGATGTGTTATACGATAAAAAAGAATAGCCTAGTTGATTCGCTCTCGCTGGCTCTCATTGCCGACCCAAATGAAACATTTTCTGACACTGTATTATACATTTATACAACACTACATCGTATTTTTTTATAGTTTACAATTAACTAAATCACATATTTCCATAAAAATAAATAATTAAAAATAATTCCATAATAATTTTATTACACTACGTAAAAACCCGTAAACCCGGCTATGAAATTCGATTCGGATTAAATTCGTCACATCAAACAGGTGTCAACTGGTAATGAGAGCTCGGTAGATAGTTTGAAACGCATTAGACAAGGACAGATCACAAGGGTTCAACTCAAGCAGGTATAAATTTCCTTAGTATGGGTAGCAAACTATAATAAAAATAGAAATAGAGAACTTGCTTATAACTAACTGCAATTTCTAGAAATTACTTATAAATACCCGCACTACATTTATTGACGATTTGCATTTTTAATGAGCTTTTTTTACTCTACTTCATTTCCAAATAGACTATAGCAAGATTTTCTAAAAAAAAATTATTATCTTGTCATTTTTGCAGACGTTTCATTAAAATGATTTATTATCTTCGTCATGGAAATTATGAAATATAAATAAAATTACACAATACACCACCGAGGAAAATTATACAGGGTGATCTATCACGACATGCGGAAAATAAAATGGTGTACTAGTCTTCTATGTGGGGAAGTCCCTGCAAAATGCCAAAAGTTAAGCTGGCGCGTGCTCCCAAAGTGCCGCGTTTTTTGCCTTCGGTCGAACAATCAGGACACCGGCAGGTACAGAGTACTGCCGAAGTTTGGTGTCTTTGTGTTATCGACGTGTTTAAGTAAATATCTCTCATATCTACTTGTTCACTAGCATAGGGTCAATGTCTATTCGACTTATTTTGCTATTTCTGTAGTGTGATTTGATTAAAACCAAAAAATCACTTCTACCCTCACCAGCTTTGTTGTCAATAGTGTCAATCCCAAGTCTGATAAAGGAGAAGGGGAAGTGATACGGTTGTACCTCGTTACGTCAAATTGGTTAAAGTCATTGGCGGCGAATTTCTACAAAAAAATAAGTCATTTTTTTGGTCATATTTTTTTAATTTTTCATTTTGTTAACTCCTTTCCGTGGGGACAACCTTCTGATAAATTTTCCGCATGTCGTGGTAAATCACCCTGTATACATGTTAAACAAACCAAAAATAAATTGTCTTTGACTTCTGTATATTTTCATAATTGTATATAGTCTGACAGTAATGAAATTAATTTGGCCACAAATAAAAAAGATACAGAAGTGCCTTCACGAGAAATGAAACACACTGTATAATGCCCTGATTTTATATGAGAAATCTATTATCGCACTCTCAGCATTTATATACATCAAATACTGTTAAAAGGAATCAATCGTTAAGTTAATGACCACCACTTCAATTTGTATTTAATTTTAGCGGAAATTTGCGCTTCGTGTAGTATGTTTAACATATCGGAATTGGAGCAAATGGAATAGGCAATCAAAGTTTATTTGAACGTTAAAATTAAATAAACCGTAAAAATGCACATTTGTCGTATTAATTAATACTTTGCTTAAAATACATATCTGAAATTATCTATTTAGTATATAGATAAATAAAATAAAATAATGAAATGTTTTTAAAATCGAAAATCTTTAAAAAAGGCAATATAAGGCCATGGCAGTTTAAAATAAGTGTCCGTGCCTTTGCAACCTTTTTGCGTGTGGTTCCTTCCAGTGATGTATCTTTGCGTAAGATAATACCACAAAAAGTTTTGACCTCAAAAATTTCATGTGGGAAACATTTTTTTTCCAAAATCCGAAAAAAAAAAAATTTTTTTTCTTAATCAAGTGAACCGATTTGTTTGTATTTCACATATATTGTAAATCTACTCAAGACAATTTATTAATGATATTTTCAGGAAATCTTTTCATGAAGAAAACAAAAATTGATGTTTTTGAATTTTTTGAAAAATTTAAATACGTATTTACACGTTAGCGATCACCACCATTTTTTAAATAATTATACACCATACAATAAGCTATAACATATGTTTTTCACAAAACTCTATCGAAGAGGTAACGTTGTCAAATTGGCAAAGATAATGTTACGTGCTTACACCCCACCCCCCACCCCTTAATAAACACCCTGTATCGTGGGTTCAGACATTATAACACCAGAGTAACACTAAACAATAATGTACCTATTTATTTACTTACATACTAATTACAACAGATATAGATTGGTTTGAAACTCGATATATTAATAAATATAAAAATGAACAACAACTGCTTGGATTACAAGTATTGAAAATTTTTTGGAGCAGCCTACGTATTTTTTTGAAATAATGAGATGTATTTTTCATAATACATATATTTTCTACAAAGCTCCATCGAAACGGTAATACATAAAAAAATTATGTGTTAATAACAAGAATACATAAACTAACTTAGTTTTCTGTTACTTATTCATGAATTTATCATATGCAAGGTTTCTCGACGATATTCTGAAACCATCAGTAAAACTGTCTGAATTATTTGCAGAAGATATCAGTGTCACAATAAATGAGGACAGTGATGAAGACGACTAATATTATCATATATCATTAGCATAACATGTATTTTTATTATGTATTCTTATTATTAACACATATTTTCTTTTATGTATTACCGTTTCGATGGAGCTTTGTAGAAAATATATGTATTGTAAAAAATACATCTCGTTATTTCAAAAAATACGTAGGCTGTTCCAAAAAAATTTTCAATATGTGTAATCCAAGCAGTTGTTCATTTATATATTTAATAATATATCGAGTTTCTAACCAATTTATACTCTTTTTCTTTACTTGTTGTAATTAGTACGTAAGTAAATACATTATTGTTTAGTGTTACCCTGGTGGGGGGGGGATGTAATAGGGTGGTCCTTAAAAACTAACTTTTAAAATTTACCCGGGGCACCCTCTTATTTTGTTCTATGATATAAAAGAAGACTTCCATAAAAATTTCAGATTTTTAAATAATGTTATGTTAGGAATCGCTACCAAGTCTTGAATTTTCAAGAAAATCGAGAATTTTTGCAAAATTCCCCCACTTTCATCTCAAGTCAACTGTATTTTATTAACAACTTTTTCATTTATATTATTTTATATATATAACACTGTAATTGCTGTAATTTTAGTTGAAATTACATGTTTAATGAACATAATTTCTTTTGTATCTCAATTTAATTATTAATTCCTAACTATTTTTTTTTAATTTTGAAACTTTACGGGGTGGTAGCGACCTCTAAAACTGAGTTAAAAAATCACAAAAAATTACAGTAACTCATTTTAATAGAGATCAAAATGGCAGGGTGCCCCAAAGAAAATTACGAAAAAAAATTTTTACCCTAATTTAAGGACCACCCTAGGGTGTAAGCACGTAACATTATCGTTGCCAATTTGACTACGTTACCCCCTCGACAATTTTGTGAAAAATATATGTTATAGCTTATTGTATGGTGTATAATTAGTTAAAAAATGGTGGTGGTCGTTAAGGTGTAAGTACGTATTTAAATTTTTCAAAAAATTCAAAAGCATCAATTTTTGTTTCCTTCATGAAAAGATTTCCTGAAAATATCATTAATAAATTGTCTTGAGTAAATTTACAATATATGTGAAATACAAACATATTGGTTCACTTGATTAAGAAAATTTTTTTTTTATTTTTCGGATTTCCGAAAAAAAGACTTCCCAGATATTATGAAGTTTTTGAGGTCAAAACTTTTTGTGTTAGTATCTTACGCAAAGATACATCACTGGAAGGAACCACACGCAAAAAGGTTGCAAAGGCACGGGCACTTATCTTAACCTGCCATGGCCTTTAGCAAATTTAGTTCAAAATCTGAAAGTATATTTTAACTATATACAAACACTTACCAAAGCAACGACGGCTATTTGGACGTGCCGTAGGCTGTTTGGCAAGACTTTGGGTCTAAAGCAGAAAATGATACATTGGTCCTACCTTTCGGTTGTGAGACCCATAGTCACCTACGCATCATGTGTATGGTGGCTAAAAACAGAAGAAAAAATAACACAAGGAAAGTTGCAGAAATTTCAACGCCTTGCCTGTCTAGGGACTACAGGAGCAATGCGCTCGTGTCCCACAGCAGCTATGGAGGCAATGCTGGACTTACTTCCTCTGCATT
Organism: Rutpela maculata; assembly: GCA_936432065.2. Classification (NCBI taxonomy): domain Eukaryota; kingdom Metazoa; phylum Arthropoda; class Insecta; order Coleoptera; family Cerambycidae; genus Rutpela; species Rutpela maculata. The sequence continues at coordinate 246,026,800 of OW386286.2, read as the reverse complement.
TGTATGTAAGGAAGGGGGCAGCACTTAGTGCCTTAAGGCTGCATCAGGCACTTAAATTCAGACCAGGCGACCTGGTTGGTAACTTAAGGATTCTGGAGTTAATCCAATTCGAATCCATGACCAAACCCACTGACTCAATGCCAATCAAGCATAACTTTGACTGCCCGTTTGATGTGCTGATTGAAAGCCGTCCGGCGGGCAAGGTCGAAGCACTGCGGTTGGAGATAGAGTCACACATCTGGTACACAGATGGATCCAAGACGGATGAAGTGTGGCCGTAAATGCAGGCTATTTAAAGCCCTTGGTAACATCCCAACCATCTTCCAGGCAGAAATCTTTGCTATAGATCAATGTGCCTAGGAATGCCTAAATAGAGGCACTCGAAGGGCAAAGATCTATGTACTTTCAGATAGCCAGACAGCATTAAAGGCTCTCAGGTCCATACCTTCGAGTCAAAAATTGCCTGGGAATGCAGACAATCCCTCAAGCAACTGGAAAAACACAACAAGGTTACCCTGATGTGGGTGCCAGAGCATGAGGGAATAGAAGGCAACGAATTGGCTGATAGCCTCGCAAGAAAAGCGCCTGAAGCCCCGTTTTTTGGACTCAAACCATTCTGTGGCTTATCCAAGGGACATAACGGAGGAGGTCCTAAAATGGGAAAAGGAACAAAAGAAGTCCTACTGGAGGAACACTCCAGGCCAAAGACAAGTGAAAAGGTTTATAACCTATTCAACAAAGAATGCCGCAAGGCTTCTCGAACTTGAAAAGTCCGACCTAAGGCTAATCACAGGCCTTCTAACTGGCCATTGCCCCTTGAGATATCATCTTAAGTACATGGGCATGGCAGAAGATGACAAATGCAGCTCCTGTGAAGCTGCAACTGAAACTGCGGAACATATACTTTATGAATGCAAGGTGCTAATCCACATTAGGCTAAAGTACCTAGAACAGGCGGAATTAACGCCTGAAGAATTAGGGAAATTAGCTCCCAGGAAAATCGCAGTCTTGAAATCCTGGGCAACAACTAGATGCAGAGTAATTCACAAAAGACCTTTTAGGTCGACGTGAAGAAAAGCCAACCCAGGGCCAAGCGAAAAAAAAAACTATATACATACCTCAGACACGGATTAACAAAAAACACAGATAGTCAAGCAGCTCGAGCTTCTATCGCTAATTTCTAAGATGGTTTAGAATTTCCAGAAGGTCTAAACCGATTGGGCAGAAATAGCAAAATTCTGGTCTGATTACATAGTTAGACTGGGTAGAGGAAGGCAATTATATTAGTCAACTTTTTCTAAAGAACATGCGGTATCGAGAATTATATACCAGGACCAACATTTGGCATTTGGCCCTATTTTCTACCAAAACAATTATCTTAGCCTGGGTTGAGAGAAAAACATTTCAGTACTGGTAGGTACTATCAGTGGCATAACATTTTTTTCAATAAAAAAGGCTGGTAATTATACTCCAGGCATTAGAGACCGTATAAGGGCCCTTACTTGGAAGAATTCATGGTAGTCCTGAAGATAGGCTTACTATACGTTTTTCCCTCCGGAATCCCCTCAAATTTAGAAGAAAAAATGGTTTTCTATTTTTATCTTTTTTTTTCTTCGTTTTAGGAAAAAGATACTTAGAAATTCGGAAAGTAGACAAAATTTGCAACAAAAAAATTTTGACATTTTAACGTTGAACGAACAGAGAAGCGCTAGCACGCCTCGAAACATGAGCATCGGCGCTGCGGGACTGCATGCACTAAGTGCAGTCAAAGTTAAAGATTGCAGGTTTGTTGGGGGTTTCTGAAATAATAATGCCATCACCATACTTAGCGACAAGCTGAACCTTGATTGTTTTAATGTGAGGTTTATAGTCACATTTAATTTAATCTACAAGTTGTTTAAAGGAAATTTGACACTCGTGCTCATTTTCTTCCAGAAAAGAAAATACGTACTTCATGGCAGCTTGTACTTCAAATCCAAAAGCCCCACGCTTCACAGGTTCTTCAGATTTGGGTTTTAGAATTAGAGTAAACTTTCTCATGCAGGACAAATGATACCGAGCTTGTTCCGCAACTAAATCGCCTTCCACAGGAGACAAGCGACTAGGATTTGGGTCCCGGGACGTCGTCGGGTGTCTCGAAGTCCCGGGACTTTTCCCAAATTTAATTGTCTCGTGTCCCGGGACTTTCGGGTCGAGATTCGAGACACGCTTGTAATAATTTTATTAACAAAAGATCATAATAAGCTTCATTAGTTCAGGCTTCCCGCACTCTGTCACTGAGATCGCCATCTGTTAGTTTAACGAGTAATTACTCTCGTACGTACGTAACTTACTATACACAATAGGCGTCTGAAAATAAGGAGTACGCCACCTGGTGGTCTATAGTCAAACTAATTATGGGCCGTTCTGTCATTGTCTCTTTAGTGTACGATGATAACAATAAGTAAAATGATGAACTGAGATGCTAAGTTATTAAAAATATGATAACGTTTAAAGGGGCTACATAAGATACAATTTGCTGGAGCCAACCTAGTCGGTATCCTTTGTAGATTGCAGAGAAAACTCGTGAAAGTTGAGTTGCACTGCAATGTTCAAAGCATACCCTCTTTAATGTAGACACCTTTAACCAGGCATTGAGAGGGGAAAAGCTGATGCAAATAACCGTGGACCAAGTAGAAATAATAATAACCTGGACAATCACAAATTGTAACTGAAATTTTTGAAATAAGTAAATATATGTAATTTCAGTATATTTATAAAAGTAATATATACTATTGCACCATGCACTAGTATGTTTTACCCCTGAATATTTCTATTTCATATTTTACAAAATACTGTTTCATTTATTTTACTTAAAGAATTAATAAATGTCTTTTCAGTTATACTTATTCAATGTACCACTAATTTCATGGGTATTTAAATCTGAGACACTTGTTTGTGAACATAGAGCATACACATTTATTAAGTTTTGTGTTGAATATGGGTTGTACCACACAAAATAATATGTCCTGCATTTAAAACATATTCCCCTTCATACACACACTTAGAATTTTTACATTTTTAGTGCTTCCCAAATGTCCCATACATTGCAATATGCTTAACCTAAATGTCACTCATGTTTCCTGAAAGAAAAGTGATTTAAACTCAAGGGCGGATCCAGAAAGGTTACTGGGGGGGGGGGGGGCACTAACAGCTAAAAAAAATTTTAGAAATCAGAAAAAAAAATTTTTTCACCTCACAGAGAATCCTATTAAAAATGTAAAAAAAAAATTTTCGCCTCATGGGGGGGGGTTGCTATTAAAATGTAAAAAAAAAATTTTCGCTCGCCTCGAAATCTCAAAAATTTTTTTCGCCTCATGGGGGGGGGGGTGCGAATGAAAATCCAAAAAAATTTGTACAGAGAATGCTATTAAAATGTAAAGAAATTTTTTCGCTCGCCTCGGAATCTGAAAAATTTTGTTCGCCTCATGAGGGGGGTGCAAATGAAAAATACAAAAAAAAATTTTCCCCCGCCTCATGCGGAAAAAAATTTATCGCCTTAAAAACGTAACAAATACTTTTCTCGGATCCGCCCTTGTTTAAACTACAACTGTGCATAAATTTAAAGAAATATTTTAGTTTATTAATATTTAACTAGCCAGACGCCGTTTATGTCGAAGAAACTGTACTTTTCAAGGGAAAAACTAGATAACCTAAAAAAATATGAATTTTGCTGAATAATGCCATTAACATATTGCAAATCACTTACAACAAAATCTTGCAAACTTTTAGGTCATATATTATTAATGTTATTATTTTTAACGCCAAAAATAACAATAAGCAGAAAAAAATCAATATGAGTATTCCCCACATAAACAAACAAAAAGCCTATAATTAGTTCACGAGTTCTCCACTTTGGCGCTGGCATCTTAAATTCAGACGCCTATAAAACCGATATCTATTGAAAACAAGAGAGTTTTCTCTTTCCGGAGGCATTATTACAAAAATCAGAAACGGATTGTCGAACAAAGTTGTTAATGCATTAATTTTTTTAAAAGAATATTTTATTAAATTAGGAAAAAAGACTAATTGATAGGGCAAGTGCGACGATCGCGGCGAACCACGATCGCCTAGTAAAATGACATTGTTTTGAGCCTCTCCACTCTCGAAACTCCAAGAGATATCGTTGCCACCTTCGACTAGAAAGGATGCGACCTTAGAGGCGTTCAAGCATAATCCCACGGATCGTAGCTTCGCACCATCGCCCGCCCGCTCGAGCGAGTGCGTGAACCGAATGTCCGAACCTGCGGTTCCTCTCGTACTGAGCAGAATTACTATCGTAACGACGAATCATCAGTAGGGTAAAATTAACCTGTCTCACGATGGTACAAACCCAGCTCATGTTGCCTATTATTTATTTATATGACTAATGGCTAGAGACTAAATGATGAATATTGATGATTAGTATGATTACTTTTACTAAGTCTGTTGTATGTTTTATAATTATAAGATTTTATTTCCAAAAAATGAATCTGTGTATGAAAATTACATACATACGAATTGTTTAGACTTTAACGTTAGAAATGTTAGAATTTGATTTTATGTTCAATAAATGTTGATTTTTACTAAAATGGCGATCTTATTGATACATCTCGCCAAAAATGAACTCTATTCTAATTTTATTTTGAAAAGTCTCGTAGTCCCGGGACGTCCCGGAACTTTGATCTTGCGATGTCTCGTGTCCCGGGACTTTGAAAATATCCCTACAAGCGACGCACAATTTTATCACCCCAATCTACTTTCCGATTTTTCGCAAAATCTATGGCTTTATTCCGTATTTTTAGCTGACACACATTATACACAGGGTTCCGTAGCTCTATAGGCAAACAACTTTGCTCTTCAAAATAATTTACCGATATTATTTCACCGCATAAAAAACAATTCTGTTTGAAAGAAAAACTGTGTCTCGGAGAGTCTTCGCGGAATCACGGGATATTCCGGCAATGGTCTGTTTTTTACATACGATGCGATTAGCTTCTCGTTAACCTCCTACGCCACAATCGTCGTACGCCCAGTTAAAAGACCATATTTACTGTCTTTCCGCTTTAAACTTGCGGTCTGGAAAGATTTTAAACCTTTTCCCGTCACGTTCACTGTTATGTCATCCGATAACGGTTGCTCTCAAATGAAACAATTTAAAGTCACATCAACCATGTTTAAAATATTATAAGAAAACAGTTCTCATGCAAAAAAACAGTTTTTTAAAGTAATGAAAACAATAAACAATATAAACTGAGGATAAAACGCCTAAAAAACTACAATCGCGATCATGTTGCTATCAATTTTCGAGCAATTGGCAGGTTTTATGGGTAGGGGGGGGATGGCCTCCTGACAACAGCATGCTAGCTCGAGAAGCGTGGCAGGGAAGCGGGGTACTCCAAGAAGGTCGAAAGACGAGACAGCAACTGTGGAGTTGCCGTACCTAAATGCATGCGCGGCGCCGAGGCGCATGTTTCGGGACCCACTGCTCCCCTCCCGTTCGTCGTACGTCAAAATGTCAAACAATCTTAAAAAAAAACGATAAAAAAAAATAAAAAAACATTTTTTTTTTTTCTAAATTTGAGGGGTTCCGGGGGTAATTTTCGGTGGGAAGTTGAAAATTCGGATTCAGCGAGCTAAAAAACATAAAGTAAGCCTATTTCCAGAACTACCATGAATTTTTCTAGGTAAAATTCTCTAATGCCTGGTATGGAGTATTAGTGCAATATTTATTCGAAGCGATTTCGTTAAAAATTAAATACTATGCTCGTATTTTTGCACGACCACTTTGTGTCTGTCTGATTCTAGCTTTTCAGATGGACAAGAGGGGCAATAGAGTGGCCAGGGTGTTCACCAAATTTAATTCCTCTTCTTGAGGAGGTCACCTAACATGCAAGAACATACTTAGAGTGTAATAGTGTGGCATAAGAAGTAACCAGATTTAGTTCCCATGATATTTTCTTGCAAGCAAATCGTATATCAACATTTAACAATGCAGAAGAGAATGTCTATACATATAATCTCAATTTAATTACATAAAACTTTATCATTATTTTATAAATAACATGTATTCCAGCCCAACTGGCACATTAGCTTTATAAACTGACTATATTATTATATAATTAATTTGTTAAATCTCGCAAATATAAATTTCGTTTTGATAAAGTCGCAATGAAGATGTTTTTGGTTAGAAAACAAAATCGATGTATTATTTTGGTTTAAGAAAGTTCTTAAAACAAAATAATAAATCAGTTATATCAATGATTAAATATTAATCTTATAGACGTTTTTAGACTTTCTTCAGAAGCAATTTAGTTGCTGAAAGCAAGAAGCTTATAATAGATTTATGACAGCTCTCAAAGAAATTTATAAAATATTTATGAAAACTTAACGTTTTGATTAATTAATATTATAATTATTAATATTTCTTTAGTTTCCTAGCGCGTCGCAAAAGCTGAAAATAAATATTTTATACATAAAAACTTAACCACTGTCATATCTTGTAAGAAAAATTCAAAGAAGCAATGACAGTTTCATTCAACTGAAACATTCAACAAAAAAAAGTTACTGAAAAAATCTGTGGTAATGATGTATCAAAGAAATTTCACGTTCAATTCCTAACCGCCGCAGAATCATAAACCGAAAAAACGAATTAAAAAATCAACGAACCATAATATCAATTTAGTGTTTATAAATGCGGTTGTAAATATTTCATCAGTAGCCCATATACAAACATTTGATACATTCCAGAAAATGTCACTTTTCAGTATACTTTACCACATTGTAGATATAAAATTCCGAGATAAAATGGGTACATGTATACAGGACATATATAATACTGAAGTAGGTCAGAATAAAAAAGTGGAACAAATTACCATATAAATATATTTTTTATAAGTTAAAAACATTATGACAATTACATTAGATATATATCTGAATATTTTTGTTAAATAGAAAAACTATTTCAGTCCAAAATAAAAATATGATATAGTATGTTATTTCTTCGCTGTTTTTACAATATAATTTTTTTAGGCTATTAATTTCAGGAGGTTGACAAATACCCGGGGCCCGGGCACCCGCAGGGGGCCTGGGGCTCAGGCTATATTACGTCATATAGGCTAGGCATACAGTTGTGCACATTTGACGATTCTCAAAAAAAACCAAATTAAATAAATATGTCAATTTTAATGAATTTTAGCCATTTGGCTGTGTTCATATTTATAACTATTGTTTCATAGGTTATTTACCTATCATTTTTAAAAACCATAATTGATTGAATTTTCAATAAAATTTTCAGATCGGTAAATAATTGTTGATTTAAACATAATGCAAAAAATGAAACGCAAATCCCTGAAAGAGGGAAGGGGCCCTCAAAAATAAGCAACCCCGGGGCCCGGCCAAAAGTCTCGGCGGCCCTGGGAGCCAGCGACACTCTTTTTTGAAAAGATCTGCTTAAAACTAATTTTTTATTTTTTGTGTTATATTTAGTTTGTTTTCACAAAATCGATTTCTGTATGCGTACCAGCGGGCCAACGCCTGACAGGACTTCTTTTGCTCGAATGGCCGGCAACATAAGTGTTTTTATTTTATTTATTTATTTTATTTTTATTTATTTATTTATAACAGTACAAACCATTTACAAGTTGGGCAAAACACATTTAATGTATACTACATATCATAAATAAGTAACACAAACTACCAATATAACCATTTCAAGTAATAAAGTACTGGCAAAAAAAACTTAGCTTTAAACACATTTATCAATTGACTTTTTATTATATATTTATGTTAATGGCAAGAGCGCGCTGATCTACAATAAAGGTGGCAGAAAATCATTTACCATTATAGTCGACTATTTAAGCAACATATTTTGCGGAGAACACCAAACTCGCCATGCATCATGTCCAAACTCATTGTCAACGTTTAGGAAGGGGAGCCATCTAACACCTATCCCCCTAACAAAATGGCGGTCATGTTTCCCAAAATAGGCCCCTTAAAATTTAAATTATTTTAATTCAATAGTCTAATTATATGTTTTTAGGGAATTAAAAAAAGGCTCAAAAACGCACTCAGAAGTCCATAGGACTAAATATCCAACATGACGACCAAAATATCTACAAATGTTTTAAAATTATCTTTGCTATTTCAATTAAAATAGCGTTTTCAAAATGTTTGTGGCGTTTCATTAAAAATATTCGTCTTTCATTATTTACTACACCGTCATTAGCAGAGGAGTATTTTCTCAAAAGTCCCCGCCCGTCACCCTTGCGCTTAATCAACCCCCCCAAACATCCATTTTGCAAGCCTTTTATTTATCGTTCATATCTCCGTCATTATTTATTCTAAATTCATAAATTTTATACCGTGTTATTCCTTAATATCTACTCTTTAAAAAATCCATTCTAACATTTTTCTGAAAACATAATATTTCGCTTTGTATTTGATTTTTTTGTGGTTTTTAGGGCACAACACTTTTATTTTTGATAATATCACAAAACAGTTTAAATAAAAGTTGTAGCGCAGTTTTCAATCTATCAAACGATATCATACTTCTACCGTTGGGGGGTCGGGAATAGAGATGGGCGCGTGAGTCGATTTTGACTCACGCTCACGACTTTAAACCTTTAGCTCACGCACACTCACGCACGACTGTTAAGGCAAACTCACGCACGCTCACGCACGGGATCTTTTGACTCACGCACACTCACGAAATCTTCCGTGATTTGGTACCTTAAATGTACACGCTCACGCCGTGACACGGTGAAATTCACGTCACGTGCCCATCTCTGAACCAGAATGACCAGACCAGGCCAGGAGGGCTAGGCGACTGGCGAATGCAGTAGAGAGAGATTGCAATTACGCAGTTTGATTTGAATGTTGCGTCATTCATCCTGTATCCTGTCCTTTTCCCTCCCTTCTCGCGTTCGTGTTCCGTCTTCCGTCTATCGCTTCGCTTCTTATTCTTGTCACGACACGACAGGTTGAAGTTTTAAAGCAGAGATGGAGCGTCGTGTCACGGCGTGAATATTATCTCACGCACGCTCACGCACGGGATCTTTTGACTCACGCACACTCACGAAATCTTCCGTGATTTGGTACCTTAAATGTACACGCTCACGCCGTGACACGGCGTGACACGGTGAAATTCACGTCACGTGCCCATCTCTAGTCGGAAACACGTACACAGTGCAAGAGATTAGTGCGTGTCCGTTGCGGCTATAGCCTGACCTTAACTCGGGAGCGAATGCTGCCTCTTGTAGTCGGAGAGAGACTCTTAAAATATGCAAAATAAAAGTGGCCTCTGCAACTCGAGAACATACAAAAACTGGAGTCATATTTTCACCTAAAATGACCTGCCGAATTCAATTATGGAGGTCGGAATTGCGAAATCGGAAAAATCGCACTTTTCCATTATTTTACGAAATATCTGGGAAATACAATATTTTACATTTCCCATCCCATAACTTTGTTTCTAACCACTGACTCGACATAAAAATTTGCACACATATATTCTGAAACATAATGAATCAATTGCCGTACATAAAATTGTACCAAAGATGAAATATCTAGTACAAAAATAGTATATTGTGTATTTAGGTGTGAAAGCAATACATTCCCGGACGACGATGCAAATTGCCAAAAAGCATCGAAGTCCGGGAATGTGCTTTCACACCGAAGTACACATACTATTTTTTATGAAATCACAATCAATATTATTTTAAATTAAGGAATTTGTATTAATGCACAACATTTCTTCATTACAATCTAACTGCTTACTAATAAATGCAATTTTAATGGGAGTTGGTTTGTCTGCGTGTATTTATTTACTGTCTGAAATATACATAAAAAACCGCACGGGAATGTTGATCGTTGCTTGGCAACGGATCTTTTCCGGTCTGTTTTCTGATAGTTTCTTAGCAACGAACTAAAATACTGGAATTGTGCATTTTTCGATCTGAAATCGCGCCGAAAATGTAGACACTGCCGATCGATTTCAATCATTCGAGATTGCATAGATTTTTCAGTATCGGCATTGAAAGTCTACATAGGGGAAACCTTTTTAATATTGAAGATAGCGTACTAGTATAAAAGAGTGAAATGTAGTTTAAGGTCTGAATTAAATTTTGAAAAACAAAAATCGCTGTCTATAACAGTTTGGTGGTCATAAAAATGTAATAAGTTTGAGCGTGGTACGCGCTGCATTAAATCCTGACTGACCGATGCAGCGGACCGCTAGTATCAAAAAGAGGAGCCAATTTTTTTTTAATTATGTGTTCATTATGTGTCTATTGTAAAGCAGTCGCTGATATTTGAATAACTTACGATGAACAATTTTAAAGATCTGCTAAGTTATATAGGAAATATCCCACTTTTCAAAGAAATTTTAAGTTAGTAAGCATCAAGTACCTTTTTTGGCAATAGTTTCGAAAATTTGATATAAAAAATTATGAAAAATTTTCACCGAAGGAAAAAAGCTGTGTGGCTGTAAAAATGATCAGCTTCTCTTTCAATAATCAATAAAAGTAGGACAGTAAAAATCCAACTAAATAGCTTGTATTAAACGCTTTAAACTGAGTTAAATAAAGCATTATCGTGTGGAAAACGATAATTACTTCGCCGTCCACTTAATGAGATGTTATTGTTAAAAATTTCTTTATGGATAATGCTTCATTACCGATAATTAATTCGCCTTAGGCAAGCCAATTACCTCAATGAAATCAACGGATTAATGTGCCAACATCCTTAAAACAATAAACAGCACTTTCTGTGTTTCAGATTTAGTCTAAAAACGTTCTAATTGCAGTAATTATACGTATACGTATTGCAAATAAGAATAATTAGTCACCTTGCCTTTTCTAGAATTATAAGAAGCCGACTTATGCTAAATTGCGTCACACCAATATAATAAAGTTATATTCTTGAAACTATAAATATTTGCATTAATAGTAAAATGTTTAATACCAGGTTACATCACATCTGTTATTTATACTGGTACATTCATTGATTCGTCTAAGCATACCCAAATTTAAATTGTTAATCTCTGATTGTGGATCTTATTTCAGGCTCCTTACAAATGCTGATGGTGAAGATACTCTAAATTGTCCTGCGCGCGAAGTAATAATACTCGCCCCATTATATCCCACATATACCCTATAGGTAATAATAAGTCCGGAGATCTGAGCAAATCAAAATTTGTAGATGGTGGTGAATATACTCTAAATTATCCTGTTACTGAGGTAATAATCCTTGCTCCATCATACTAACTGACTGATAAGTCAGGAGATTCGAGCAACGCAGAATTTGAAGATGTTGGTAAATATACTCTAAATTATCCTGTGGCTGAGCTAATAATCCTCGCTTTATCATAGGTGATAACTGACTGATAAGTCAGGAGATCTGAGCAAAGCAGATTTTGAAGATAGTGGTGAATAAACTTCAAATTATCCTATGGCTGAGCTAACAATCCTCGGTCTATCATATCCGACACGTACTCTATAGGTTACAACTGGCTGATAAGTCAGGAGATCTGTAACGCAGAATTTGAAGATGGTGGTGAATATACTCTAAATTATCCTGTTGCTGAGGTGTAATAATCCTCGCTCTATCAGGTGATAACTAGCTAAGTCAGGAGATCTGAGCAACGCAGAATTTGAAGATGGTGGTGAATATGCTCTAAATTATCCTGTGGCTGAGCTAATAATCCTCGCTCTATAATAGGTGATAACTGGCTGATAAGTCAGGAGATCTGAGTAACGCAGAATTTGAAGATAGTGGTGAATATACTTCAAATTATCCTATGGCTTAGCTACTAATCCTCGCTCTATCATATCCGACACGTACTCTATAGGTGATAACTAGCTAAGTCAGGAGATCTGTACAACGCAGAGTTTGAAGATGGTGGTGAATATACTCTAAATTATCCTGTTACTGAGGTAATAATCCTCGCTCTATCATATCCGACACGTACCTATAGGTGAAAACTGGCTGATAAATCAGGAGATCCGAGCAACGCAGACTTTGAAGATGTTGGTAAATATACTCTAAATTATCCTGTGGCTGAGCTAATAATCTATCATAGGTGATAGCTGGCTAATAAGTCAGGAGATCTGAGCAACGCAGATTTTGAAGATGGTGGTGAATATACTCTAAATTATCCTGTGGCTCAGCGAATAATCCTTGCTCTATCATATCCGACACGTACTCTAAGGTGATAACTGGCTAAGTCAGGAGATCTGAGCAACGCAGAATTTGAAGATGGTGGTGAATATGCTCTAAATTATCCTGTTACTGAAGTAATAATCCTCCCTCTTTCATATCCGACACGTACTCTATAGATAATAACTGACTGATAAGTCAGGAGATCTGAGCAAAGCAGATTTTGAAGATAGTGGTGAATATACTTCAAATTATCCTATGGCTGAGCTAACAATCCTCGGTCTATCATATCCGACACGTACTCTATAGGTTACAACTGGCTGATAAGTCAGGAGATCTGAGTAACGCAGAATTTGAAGACGGTGGTGAATATACTCTAAATTATCCTGTTGCTGAGGTGTAATAATCCTCGCTCTATCAGGTGATAACTAGCTAAGTCAGGAGATCTGAGCAACGCAGAATTTGAAGATGGTGGTGAATATGCTCTAAATTATCCTGTGGCTGAGCTAATAATCCTCGCTCTATAATAGGTGATAACTGGCTGATAAGTAAGGAGATCTGAGTAACGCAGAATCTGAAGATAGTGGTGAATATACTTCAAATTATCCTCTGGCTTAGCTACTAATCCTCGCTCTATCATATCCGACACGTACTCTATAGGTGATAACTAGCTAAGTCAGGAGATCTGTACAACGCAGAGTTTGAAGATGGTGGTGAATATACTCTAAATTATCCTGTTACTGAGGTAATAATCCTCGCTCTATCATATCCGACACGTACCTATAGGTGAAAACTGGTTGATAAATCAGGAGATCCGAGCAACGCAGAATTTGAAGATGTTGGTAAATATACTCTAAATTATCCTGTGGCTGAGCTAATAATCTATCATAGGTGATAGCTGGCTGATAAGTCAGGAGATCTGAGCAACGCAGATTTTGAAGATGGTGGTGAATATACTCTAAATTATCCTGTGGCTCAGCGAATAATCCTTGCTCTATCATATCCGACACGTACTCTAAGGTGATAACTGGCTAAGTCAGGAGATCTGAGCAACGCAGAATTTGAAGATGGTGGTGAATATGCCCTAAATTATCCTGTTACTGAAGTAATAATCCTCCCTCTTTCATATCCGACACGTACTCTATAGATAATAACTGACTGATAAGTCAGGAGATCCGAGCAACGCAGAATTTGAAGATGGTGGTGAATATACTCTAAATTATCCTGTTACTGAGGTAATAATCCACGCTCCATTATATCCGGCACATACTCTACAGATGATAACTGACTGATAAGTCAGGAGATCCGAGCAATGCAGAATTTGAAGATGTTCGTCCCTATATTCTAAATTATCCCGTTGCTGAGGTAATAATCCTCGCTCTATCATACCCCACACATACTCTATGTGGCTCGTTCTATATTATCCCACACATACTTCATAGATAATAACTGAGGGATAAGTCAGGAGATACGAGTAACGCAGAATTTGAAGATGTTGGTGACTATACTCTAAATTATCCTGTTGCTGAGGTAATAATCTTCGCTCTATCATACCCCACACATACTCTATAGATAATAACCGACTGATAAGTCAAGAGATCCCAGCAACGCAGAATTTGAAGATGGTGGTGAATATACTCTAAATTATCCTGTGGCTCGTTCTATCTTATCCCACACATACTCCATAGATAATAACTGATTGATAAGTCAGGAGGTCCGAGCAACGCAGAATTTGGAGATGGTGGTGAATATACTCTAAATTACCCTGTGGCTGAGCTAATAATCCTCGCTTCATCATGTCCGACACGCACTCTATGGTGATAACTGACTGATAAGTCAGGAGATCCGAGCAACGCAGAATTTGAAGATGGCGGTGAATATACTCTACATTATCCTGTGGTTGACGTAATAATCCTCGCTCTATCATATCCCACACATATTCTATAGATAATAACTGACGATAAGTCAGGAGATTCGAGCAACGCAAAATTTGAAGATGGTGGGTGAATATACTCTGAATTATCCTGTTGCGAGGTAATAGTCCTGGCTCTATCATATCCCACACATACTCTATATATAATAACTGACTGATAAGTCAGGAGACCCGAGCAAAGTAAAATTTGTAGATGGTGCAGAATATACTCTAAATTATCTTGTGGCCGAGCTCAGAATCGTGTCCGCAAAGTTTTTGCAAGTATAACTCCTGCTATTTTGCGAAATGTTATGCGAAACACCATTGACCGAGACAGAAATGTCAAGAAGAATTTAATTTAATTAATCTTTTAATGTTTTTTATTGTTAAGATAAATCACTTCGGACAGCACACTTCTTTTATGTTCAGCGTTGTTTTGTTGACAAAATGAATGTTTTGAATCTAGTTTTATTTAATTTCCATGGCATACTTACTTGATAAGCGTATTTTCTCGATATTTTAATTATTATCCACCAATGAACTTGTATATTTGGGTTAATATTAAACCGATTTTCGATTTGAAGGTATCAATGGATTTGTCGTGAAAATTAGTATTCAACTATTGTGTGTCTAAAAGAAGTTGTTATTCGCATAAATACAAATTAGTGATTTCGGAAATTTTGGTTTGTTTTAGCTACTAAAGCAATTCGAAAAATCTCACGTTTACATGTTTCTTTTATTATTTTGGTTCATTTGATTGAATTGAGTTCATTCACTGTACTCTAGATGCAAAAATAACAATAGCCCTAAAAAAAATCAAGTATTTTTTAAAACTACGCAGTCGTACTTAAAATCGTATCCGGAATTCAAAAATGTAAAAATATACAAAGTGTTCTATTTAAAATTTCAAAGTTGGGGTCATCTCCGAGGACATCGGAAGTGACGGAAAAGTGTCAAATTATGAAAAATTTGCCGTTTTTGGTATACATTACTCCCTGCCAAATTTACGACATATCTTGAAAACTCTAGAAACTATGGCTTGTCTAATGATTCCGTTGACACCCGGTATGTATGCATTCGATAATAATCTACCTAAATCTAAACGGAAAATTATTATAAAATTCAAATAATTTGCAAATGACTCACGTTACAAAAAAAAATCGTAATTAAAATAGAACTTGACTGACCGTAATTTTTTTTTGTTTTTTTTTGAAAATTTAATCCTTGTTAATTTTGCCAATATGCTGAATTAATTACGCCTCCAATGTTACCATTTTTTTTTACTGCTGGCTTCTGATGTTTCTAGTATAATTAATCCAATCAAGTGTCAATCTTCGCCAAATATTTGCTCTGAGACATCGCTGACACAAAAACCGATAATTTGTTGTCTAGATAAACTTTTTCACCTGAAAACAATAGTATTTATTAATTGGAATCCGCTTGTAACCATCGTCATGACGTCTCATTCAAAATGAATATTCAAATACACATTTCCACACATACTTCTGCAAAGGTCTGGTTTTGTTATAATTGTTATAATGCCGAATGACTTCTTCTCCTTTGCTCCTGTATTTTCTTTATATATGATCAGTCGCATCAAAATAGATCCCGAGGGCTCTTTGATGATGCAAGTATGGTAGTAATCTCAATTTCTTTGTTTGGACTTGAAGAAACATAATTTCGATGTTGGCACTCTCAAAAATGATGCGTTTAAATGCTGTGCGCGAAGAATCAGATGGCCGCCATCGTAAACACTTTTTCTCATTTATCTAATTAACTATTGGAATTACAAAAAATATTGCTATATCAATTCTACACAGAAAAGGTTATTACAAAATTATATGTAGGACTAAACGTTTTCTCAAAAAGTTTACTTGTATCTTCTTCTTTTTGTGCGCCTTCTACCAAAGGTTGACGACCATCATATGAGAGGCTTCGCTGTTCTGCGCCGCATGAATTATAGTTGAAGCTTCTGGTATTTGGAACCATTCACGTAAGTTTTTCATCCAGGATTGTCTCTTTCTGCCCAATCCTCTCCCAACTTCTATCTTTTCCTGCATGATAAGTTGTAATTCCGAAACACATAGCCCAGATAGGATACTTTCCTTTCTTAACAGTTGTAAGTAATTCCAGACCGTTATTCATTCTTCTCAATACCTCCGTATTGATCACTCTTTCAGTCCAAGGTATTCTTAGTATGCGTCTATACAGCCACATTTCAAAAGCTTCTAGTTTTTTCATTGTTGTTGTTTTTAATGTCCACCCTTCCAGGCCATAAAGCAACGTAGAGAGTAAGTACGTAGCATTTCATAGCTCTCCATCTTGTACCAATGCTTAGGTTGCGGTTACTCAGGAGCTTTCTTATTTTTATGAATGTTGTTCTTGCTATCTCTATTCTGATCTTAATCTGTAAATCAGGGTCCCATTCATCATTCACTGTGTATCCTAAATATTTGTAGCGGTGTACTCTTTCGATGGATTCGGTTTCTATTTGTACATCGATATTTTGGATGTTACTTTTACTAATTACCGTAACTTTGGTTTTCTTTCTGTTGGTTTTAAGTCCAAATTGGTTGCTTATTGTAGTTACTCTATTGAGCATCATCTGTAAATCCTCGATATTATCCGCCAGCAAAACAGTATCATCTGCATAGCGGAGATTACTGATTGGTGCCAGATTCATTTTAATGCTTTTGCTGTGTTCTTCCGGTACCTCTACAAAAATTTCTTCAGAGCATAAATTGAACAGCAGTGGCGAAAGAATGCAACCCTGTCTAACTCCCTTAGCAATTACTTTTATAGTTTTCAAAAATAAAAAAGAATACGTCTAAGGAGGGTTTTGCCAGTGAATATTTACATGTTTGATATTATTTTTCTCAGAGATTGAGACCACAACCACACTTGCATTATTAAAAATCCCACAGATGTACATTTGATGAAACAAAAGTGGAAAAGCCTAAATTAATTCGATGTTTCCGACTGTAGAGCGTGATATACACACTGGCCGCTTCTACTTATATGCTCGGGTCTCCTCAGTCAAATGTTAAACTGTGCCCTCAATATTTAGTTCCTTACGACCATGCGGAGTTTGATGTAGGGGGCGCCATAAGTACGGAACGCGTATAGTTCGAGCGCAGTTACTGATTTAATGATTTGAATTTGTATTTCGTTTTCACGCATGAAAGTAAAATAAAAATTAGTGCCGGAGAAGAAAAACGCCTGGTGTTTTAAATATATAGATTTTATATAGTTAAAATAGTCGCCTGATGTAATTTTCGTGGAAGACGAGATTCGTTGTTTAAAAACTCACATTTAATTTCGATGAACATGTATCACCCTGCAATAAACAGGGTGATTCATAAGTAATGGTACAACTGTAGATAGTAGGAGTCAAAATATTAAGATTTGGCCAATAATGCCTTAATGAAATGTGTATAGGTAAAAAGATACAGGGTGTTAGAGTTAAAATTAATTTTTTTTATTTTCCTTTGTAATTTAATGGTTTTTTAACATTTTATCATGAAAATTAGTGGGTGGGGGTTATTTGTGGTGGGAAATCATAACACACCTTCAATTTTCGTCTAGATCCTAGAGGGCGCTACGCACGCTATGTTTAATGTGTTAAAAGGGCCGTAATTTTTTCACCCGCACATTTTTCGCAAATTTCGCATAGAGTTTGTATTCCTCTATCATTTCTTAATAAAAAAGGTATACTTGTTTCAAGTCTCTAAGTATGACAGGTTTTGAGAAAAGTGCAAATCAAGAGTTGCATGTAAATTTTTTAAAAGCCTTTTCAAATAATAATTTTTAAAAGTAGGCGTTGTGACACAGCATTATCACAGTAAATAAAGAAGCATATTTATCAAGTAGGCCATAAAGACAAAAAGTAGCTGCAGCTTTTAAATATAGCGTACGTAGCGCCCTCTAGCAGCTAGACGAAAGCTGAAGGTGTGGTATGATTTCCCATCACAAATAACCCCCCCAATTTTCATGATAAAATTTTAAAAAACATTAAATTACAAAGGAAAATAAAAATTTTAATTTTAACTCTAACATCCTGTATCTTTTTACCTATAAACATTTCAAGGCATTATTGGCTAAATCTTAATATTTTGACTCCTACTATCTACAGTTAAGTGTTGTACCATTACTTATGAATCACCCTGTATATTACCCGCTTAATTCATTTTTGAACAATTCTTATTTGAGGATAAACCAACGTGACAACATTTTAATATTGCTTCCTTATAAATGTACCTACTACGTTTTGATTTATGTTAAACAAAATACACTGACGCTGAAGAAGGTCATACTTATGGAAACTAAAATGCAGCCATGCACGTGCGTTGTTTTTCAACAGCGTAATTTTCTCCGTTTTTCCTAAGTAAAAATTCCTTGAAGAATATGGAAAGTAAATATGTTTTCCCCTTGCTTATATAACGTGCTCGTGTCATTCCTCACAGTCATTTAATTTCTTAAGAAATCCAGTTGAGAGCAATTATAACTACTATAAACAAGTTTAGTAGAAATTTAAAATTTTGATATTTATGTCGTCGCTTAGTAATGAAAATCACTCTTGATATTTAATTAAATATTACATACAGAATGAATGAATGTTGTTTAAAAATTTTATACATATTTTCTTTGTGTTTTTTAGTAGTTCTTGGCTTTGAAATATAACAAATGTTTGTGATAGAGTATCCTCTAGGTAGGGCTAGAGATACTAGAAAGAACACCTCGTAAGGGAGGCTTCTTATATTGGCATGATCAGACTTAGATCATCAGTATATTAGCCCAGTCGTGGAAGGTATTTACCCACTTAAACATTTTTTTAAAGAGTTCGTGAAAGTGTATAGAACAATATCCTAAAAAATTTACATTTCGCTTAGATGCAGAACATAAAAAAAAAGTGAAAAAAAAATTCTTTTCATCCATTTTTTCAAAATTTTGAAATTAAATCAAGCTAGAAAA
The DNA here is from genome assembly GCA_936432065.2 of Rutpela maculata. Lineage (NCBI taxonomy): Eukaryota > Metazoa > Arthropoda > Insecta > Coleoptera > Cerambycidae > Rutpela > Rutpela maculata. Next base: position 246,007,743 of record OW386286.2, on the reverse strand, counting down.
AAATAAAAAATACAGATGGATAGATCAAGTATTTATGAACAAAAAATGTTCTTGAGTTTCCTCAAAAAAAAAAACCGATCCATCAAGTCCTCTCATGCTTAACAACGAAAAATGAAAGAAAAGGGGTGGTTTTATGCATTTGGGGGTAGTTTGTTAGAGGTGGGAAGCTAAATGATATAAGCATCGTGTTCCCCGCACTTGACGTGTAGAAAACAATTTTCGGCACGTTCTGATGTTTTTTGCATGCTCCGGTATTGAGGTTGGTTAGGTTTCAACACCCGGGGGTCGTTAAGATGCTTGGTTGCGAAATTTTACAGGACATATTGAGTTTCCTCAAAAGAAAACCGATCCAACAAGTCCTAGCATGCCTAACAAAGAAAAATGAAAAAGGGGTGGTTTTTTGCGTTTAGGGGTAGTTCGAGAGAGGTAGGGACCGCGCGACTATCACCATCGTGTTGGCCGTTCTCGAAAATGGGGGGAGGTAGACATATTTTGTCACTACCCTTGCACTTTTGGGGTTTTTGCAGCTTTCGCATGGGCTAAAAATGTTTTTTCATGAACCAAAGTTTGCAAAAATACTTCACTGACATTTTTACCGCAGAGCTTTTGACTTCCAGTCATTTTCGGGAATTTAAAAAAAACGTGTCAACGTGTCCCACATTATAAAGAATGAGAGTAAATTTACTGACGCTGCGTGTAAAATTTCAATGTAATTTTACCCGCAAAGAGATCGTAAAATTCCATTTACTAGGGAGGATTACTCAAAATATAAGGTAAATATAAATTTTACACTCTCTTTGCGGGTAAAATTCAATTACAGTTGGGGGTAATTTTACACGCAACGACGGTAAATTTACTATGAAAACAAAATCCCGTCTGGATAAGGGGCAATTTTGTTACACCACGGTTGTCAAAAATTAAACATTAAATACGTTTCTTTTTATCATTACTATTACATTATAAATTGAACTTATTGACCTCGGTCATCACTTATTTTATTTATTGTAATCATGGTGGGAAATACATGTTTACTTACTTCGGGTTGTCCTAACTTTCACTGAAAGTTGGCACAATCTACAAAATTCTTAGAAAATTGAAAAACGGTAAAATTAACTTTTTCGCGGATAAATAATAAACAAGCTAAAAACGTACTCTTCGCCGGTTTACTAAACTTTTATATAACTGTTACACATTCTATAGGATACTCTTCGCAGTTTTCTGTAAATAATGTTAGTTTTAGACTTTTTTAATTTGATAGTACGAACTTAGTTGGTGAAAGACTCAGTGTAAAATAAAGTAAAAAAATCGGCAGCTACTGGAAGCGGCTGGAACCTCCCCACACGGTGGATCCTTATCAGCTGTATTTGGATATTACATCGGAAATCAGAGCACTGAGCAAACAGATAAATTACACGTGACTTTGGAGCCATTTATTTCATCAACAAATATCGAACGAACTGAAGCGGACTACAAGCAATCTGTTAAAACATAACCTCTCATGTTTGTTTATGTTGCATGTTAATCAATTGCCGGATATTATAAGGGTATTAACAGATAACGTTTCGAAGATTTTGTAAAATATTGGATAATGAAAAAAAAATAATAACACAGAATTTAGCCCAAATGACGCTCTAACCAACAAGTCAATAACATTATGGACTGTTCAAGCAGACTACGCATGGGTCAAATTAAAATCTTCCTGCTCGATCAAAAAGGTCGAGCAAGTCGAGCTTCGTCCGAGGCCTTTATTTTGTAATATTCGAACGTTTAAGATTTAGCTCAGTTAACTCGATTTGCAATGAACGATTGTGACGTGTCCCATCAATCAGACGTAATATCCGAACACGGCTATAAACAATTATTACCTTAAAAAAAAACAACTAAAATAAGTTTTGACATTGTCAAAAATATTTGGGTTGGTAACCTTTACGAATGTTGATTTTTAGGTTATGAAATATATTTAGGGACATAACATGTTTAAGTTTTTCAAGTTTATTCACATTTTTAATGTTTGACTACGCATTTTTAGCTTGGAGCCACAGTGACTCCAAGCAGATAGTTAAAAAATAATTTTTCTATATAGACCATCTTAGGATGACGTCACGATAAGTCGATCATATTGCCTGAGGGATAACCAAACTTTTTATGCCAATGTAAACAAAGAAGTAATCTCAGTTTTAAATGTGAAATAAAAATAAAACACCGTCTTTTTTTGCGACAAGGTGCGATTGTGAGATAAGGTTTATTTTGAATGTAAAAAAGATTAGAAGAAAGGTAAAGAAATCACTTTCTGGCAGAGTCTATTGAATACTACATACGGATAATATAACAAGCTTATCACTGAAATCTAGCACTTAGTTATTTAAATGTAAACTTGCCTTGTCCATAACAATGAATACATTTGAGTTTATCTTTCTTGCACAAACTTCTTGCACAAATCCGGCCTCATAATATTTATATGCTTGTAAAGATTTGTATGCCTTTAACTGCTGATCTGCGAAGAAGCTGTGAGTCGACACTAAGTAATTTACCATATTAATTACGGACACACAAGGTAAAATAGACAAATCTGCAGAAAGGTCTCCAGTCTCCACTCCAAGGGTGTATGGGTCAATATTGTCTATTATTTTGATTTTCTCATCGTAGCGACACTTTACATCACCCATAAGGGTTGGATAATATTCACTATATGACATTATTACGAAAACACACACAGTTTCTCAAGAAAATCAGAAAAAAATATATAAAACCACGCAAACTGCGTTTTGTTGTCCCTCAAGCAAAATGTCAAAATTGTCAAAACCATGTGACCTAAAAATGGTTGATTAATAAAAAAATATATTGCTAATTACAGGTTAGATTTCTAACCCACAAAAAGAGTCCTATTTTATTAGGACAAAGTATTTAGGACTTCATAAACATTACACTGTACTAGATTTTAGTTGAAAGTACGGGAACCAGCCAGACATTTTAATAATAGCTACGTAATATTCTTAAATCTTAAGAAATATATATTTTTGAGGTTAGCTGTGACGTCACGTACCATAAGCTATAAATCAACATTCACAAAGGTTACCAACCCAAATATTTTTGACAGATGGCAAAATACGTTTTCCCCTAACAATAATACCAATTTTTTGGATGCTGTCATATGTGCACATATAACGAATTATTTTTAATTTTTTTAACGGAAACCAAATCGAAAGGGTGCAAGTGTGATATATCGTTGAAATTGGAATTTATACTGCTTTTTAATGGTTCAATTACAAATTCTAAGTAATCATAAAATAAACAACTTGTGCCAAAATGGCACTAAACGTAATCCGATCTCAACCAAAACCTTTTCAGATCTTCTGGAGCACTAAAGAAACCCTCATGTAAAAGTTTCATCCAAATCCGTTTAGTAGCTTCGTAGCTATCGTGCTAACACACAGGCATTAGTCACAAACCACTTTTTTGGGTTTCCGGGACCTCGAAATCGTAAAGATTTGATGTTATCTCAATTTTCGATTTTGGATTAACTGTAGTAACCTCCCACAATTATTGTGGGGAGGTTAATAAACACAACACTATAAAAACTAAGTTCGTAGGCAAGAGCACTTAATAATTTTGATTATTGATACTGGAAACAACTAAACGAAAACATCCGTTCGTTGGTAATGGGTGGTAGGGATGACCATCTTTTGGAAAAACCATATAACTCTTGGTGGACAGCTTCCCTCCCAGATGTGGCCGGAGTAGTGTTCATGGTGGATCGTTTAAGTTTGAGTTGATATATTTTGTTTTATCTTCTGGCCTCGGCCGATTTTTCACTAAATCGGTCGGGGAAGTAAGCTGTCAAATTTTTGGTTTCAATGTTTTTCTGGGGGAATTTGGTTTTTGACAGTTTTCGAAAAAATATTTTAGATTGGTACCAATGTCTTAAATTATTTTTAAGTTATGTAGCACTATTTTTAGGTTATGTTGCCGGAAGAATTTCCGGCGGGATGGCAGAAGTAGCGGAAATAGTTTTTAAAATATAATGTCACTTTTAAAGTTTTATTGGAAAAAACTCGCCGAAAACGTTCCGGTGAGATTGCTTATACTTGTAGGGCTTGTGAGCGGTTCACGAAGGCTTCTCACACCTTCCGTGGGCTTTATGAACGTCGAAGAAACTTGTAATGTCTCGATGCACTTGACACTCAAATTTACTCAGCATACAGTCTGCACGCTTTAACACACTAGTCTATTGAACGTTAGGTTAGACCACAGAGTACAGTAATTATACAGAGGCGAAGGCTAGCCTTCCCGCCAAAACATAATTTGTATACTCATCGCCATTTCTTAATTGTTTAACAATCAACCTCACTTTTATCTTGACACTGTTGATGTTTATCGTGTTAAGTTTGAATTTGTGAATTTTTTTTTCCACTCATTTTGGGATATTGAAAAAATTAATCGAGAATTAAAATTCTCATAAATAAAACCTAGTGTACAACTCAATTGAAAATAGGCGCCAATTATAAGCAATTCAAATCGTAATATTTTTCAATCCAACTCGAAATACACTGTCTTTTCAGTGTATCCTTAAATGGGGATCTGCACATGACGTCATAGCTAACCTCAAAAATATATATTTCTTAAAATTTAAAAGTACTACGTAGCTATTATTAAAATTTCTGCCTGGTTCCCATACTTTCGACCAAAATCTAGTTTGTCACAATAAAATAAAACGCATTTTGCAGGTTAGAAATCTAACCTATTAAAAGAAATAAACAACATATCTCTCAGTGTAGACCAGGGTGTATTAAATAGGTGATGCGACGACAACCCTCACAGTGGCTTAATAAGTGCTTACTTCGTACATATTGTAAAAGATGGCTCAACTAAGTTCTCTCATTACTTACGCATAGATAGATAATTTTATAGGTTCTGTGCATACGTACATACAGTGTTGCATACATTCCCGGCTTCTTGTTTTTGACAAGAGTCCAGTGACATCTGACATTAAGTAGCTAAATTAAAACATTGAAAGAATATATGTAACACTACATGCAGTATTGCACGTGTCGTCACAGCTAACCTCAAAAATATATATTTCTTAAGATTTACAGGTATTACGTAACTATTATTAAAATTTCTGCCTGGTTCCTGTACTTTCAACCAAAGTCAAGTTCAACGTAATATGTATAAAATTTTAAATAGTTTGTCACAATAAAATAAGACACTTTTGCAGGTTAGGAATCTAACCTATAATTAGCAGTCTATTTTTATTATTCAACAATATTGAAAAATTATTTGCGTGAATTTTTAAATATTTGCTTGGAGCCAGTATGGCTCCAAGCTAAAAATGCCTATACAAACATTAAATATGAGAATAAACGAAAACACCTTAAAATTTGAGGTTATGTTAGTTATGCGATGCACATGCCCAGGTAATTGTAGGACCGTATTGCTCGCGCCATCTATTAAAGTAAATAGAAACCATGCACTTACGAAGCCATTATTATAATAGGAAATTGCCGGACCACCTATTTAATACACCGTGGTGTAGACGCAACTGGTACGCAAGGTCACAGAAAACGAGCCATCAAAACTGAAAGGAACCGCCAAAGACTTCGCCTCTGTGCAGTTACTGTATTCTGTGGTTCCACTATAAAATATATTTTACACAAGAAGCGTGTTATTTGGTTTTTAATTTTTTTCACGGAAACCAAAGCTAAAGAGTGCAAGTGTTATATATCGTTGAAATCGGAATTTTTACTGCTTTTCAATGGTTCGATTACAAATTGTAAGTAATCATAAAATAAACAACTTGTTGTGCCAAAACAGCAACAAACGTAATCCGATCTCAACCAAAACCTTTTCAGATCTTCTGGAGCACTAAAGAAACCCTTATGCAAAGTTTCATCCAAATCCGTTTAGTGGCTTCGCCGCTATCGTGCTAACAGACATACCTCAAAACGTAAAGATTTGATGTTATCTCAATTTTCGATTTTGGACTAATTGTAGTAACCTCCCACAATTTTATTGTGGGGAGGTTAATTGAAAAAAAACTATACCATACCACATTGGGTTTCGAACCTGGGACCCTTGGATTCCGAGTCAAAAGCGTAAGAACTACCTAACACGTAAAAAATGTAAAAAAATGTAAATTTTTACAAAAACATAAAAATCAAAAAAAAAATTTTCAAATTTAAATCATTAATAACATTTTTATTTACTGATCGATTTTGTTCAAAAACAATAGGGTTCTTCCCCTAGCTAACACTAACTTACTGTCCAAATTTCAGTACAATCGGACTTTCCTTTTTTTAGTCAGACAGACGGACGGACGGACATTTTAAAAGTTGTTTAGAATTCGTTTACTAACACAATGATATGAAAATTTTTTCTCTACGAGCGATATTTACGATTTTAGAAAAGTGCCGATCAAATACAATATACTCTTCGTTTTTGCGAAGAGTATAATAACGATAAAAAACAGCAAATTTTCCACTAACTTTTACATTGGTTTAGTTAAGCGGCTGTGTTAAGTCAATTGACCTCTTGCTGACTGACTATCAATTTCAATTATCATCGAAAACCGTAGGTAGACCTTCAATTATGCTAATACCAATCACGGGAGTTAGAGGATAATGGTGATAATAATTATTCTGAATCGTAGGTTCGAAGTTTAACAACACAATTTATAAGGTTTTACGCGCTGAAACTCAGCAGAGATATGAGACATATTAAAATGTAGTTTGTATTCTCTCTCACAAAAAATCATCTTTTCGATCGTTCTTCTCCTTCATAGCAGCCATATACAGGGGCGGATACAGGATTAACTTCGGGGGAGGGGGCACCGGAAGTCTGGAATACCCCTTATATACGCTTTTTTAGCCATATATTATCTATTAAAAGTTAATACTAGGTATATTTCACCCTTCTGGAAGGGGGGCACGTGCCTCGGTGTCCCCACCCTCCCTAGATCCGCCACTGGCCATGTATCAATAAACTGTCAATATCACAATATGTCAATGGCAACTGTAAAATGTAAACTAAAGGAAGGCACAATCTTATCAAGATGAGACGATTTTAAATTACAAATGTTCTAAATTAGCATTATGTATATTATTTGTATTCATTTGATACTACATATCATTACACGTTCGTGCTTATATGTGTCTATATTATATATTTCTAGGAAGTGTTGAAAAGCAACATTATTGAAACATTTCCTTTTGGAAAAGTCTGCAGTTGTACCGGTTATTTTCTCAATAAACGTAATGCATTTCTTCTGACAAAAAATTAAAAAAAAATGAACATCGCTAAAAATTATGAGTTAATTATGAATTATATAGAATAATGCGAATAGTGAACAACGTACTGTCGAATTTGGCGTCCCACAAGGTACCGTGTTAGGTCCATTGTTATTCACAATATATCTAAACAATTTATTAACAACAAAATTCTTCGGAAAGGTTATAAGTTTTGCTGATGATACAGCCATTCTATACAGTAATCAAACGTGGGAAGATTTAAAAGTGCAGGCAGAATTAGACTTGCAAAAAGTAAAAGATTGGTTTGATTATAAATTATTGACAATAAATTTCAATAAAACTAAATTTCTACCTTTTGCTTGTTACAAAAATACGCTGCCCAAATTTTCATCACTTACAATTGATCACACAACTAAAATTGAAAGCGCAAACATAGTCAAATACTTGGGTATTATTATAGATCGACACCTAAGATGGGATCACCATATCAATAATGTGTGTAACACTCTAAGAAGCTTAATATATAGAATGAAGTGCCTTAAAAATATACTAGATTGTTCTACTTTAAAAACCATATACTACGCATTGATCGAATCTCGGCTAAAATACGGTATTATTGCGTGGGGAAGTGCTGTGAAAGAGCACCTAAACAAATTAGAAATAATGCAGAAAATATTTTTTAAAATAATACTTAGTAAACCAAATACTTACCCTTCCGATGATCTCTTCAAAGATGCTAGAATTCTAGACATCAGACAGTTATATTTTTATACTGTCGCTCTGTACCAGTTTAAAAATAAGGATACTTTAATTCAACTAAATCATTCCCATGCAACCAGACACAAATCAAAATATATAACACCCTTTTGTGACAAGTCCATAGGCCAGAGAAGTTTTACATTTCTCGCGCCCAAATTATATAATGAATTCCCGGAACAAATTAGAAATCTGACTAATTATCATATATTTAAAAAACGTTCCAAATCTTTCATCTATAATGCAAATAGAACAAAAATTTATGATTTAATAACAATGAAAAATAACTAATATCACAAAATTCTGAAGATGTACCTCATAAAATATGATGTTACATATGTTGGTAAAAATATATATTTTACGTTTATACGTACACCTAGTGTATTTTATTATAAATATTGCGTATATTTGACGTAAACTTATATTAATATTTTCTGGTTTTAAGATAATTCTTAGTTTAGATCTAGCTTAGTAATATAAATATATATATTTGACGTATATTTATATTAAATTTTCTAGTTTTAAGATAATAATTCTGTACAATCTAGCTTAGTAATATAATTATTTTTGTTAAATTCCATTTTCAGTAGGTTTATATAGTTATGTTTCACATCATTATTACATTTATCGATAAATAAATATCCTAAACCACGGACAGCCCTAGGCTTTGTGGTCTTCGTTTATTTGTAAATAAAGAGTAATAATTATACCTGTGCCGATTGTATATTGTAAAACTTCTGAGCAAATAAACATTATTATTATTATTATTATTATTATTATTATTATTATTATTATTATTATTATTATTATTATTATTATACTATAGAAAGTCTCGTACAACTTCAAACATTTAATGCAAAATATATGATTTTGAACAGCTGTTTCATGATATGTATATTTCATTTTGTTTCGATCGAAATTAGGTGAAAAAAAGGAGGATCAAAGAAAACGCGTTTTTGAAAATTGTAAAAAATGCACTTTTTTGGAAATAAAAAAAATTGAACTTTATCCCCATAAAGTACCTAAAAGAACCTAAAATCGAAAAAAAAAAAAAAAGTGACGCACAATGTCTCCTTGATACTTAACGAAGAATTAAAAAAAATTATTTCGTCCGCCATCTTTGACCGTTCTATTTGACTTACAGCGTCCAGGTTTGGTGCATTATACTTGACCATAGTTGAGTTTTACTTTTGCTAACTTTGATGAAATTACTCCTTATCGGAAAGATGTTCAATTTTTATTTTTTCGGCCATTTTCGGTGTTTTCAATTTTTTGCCAAGATGGTGGATTGACCTATACATCTTTATTTTTTAAGAATTTTATTTCAAATATGCCAGTTTTTTTTAAATTCCTATTCGATTACTAGTACAAGAGATATTAAGCAAAGTAGAAAATCCGTGAAAGCGCGCCAAAAAGTGCATATAACTTTTGACGCATCAAGTGGAAGATTCGAGTGAATGTGGAGAAGTCGGAAACAATGATCTTCACGCACAACTTTACTAAAAATAAAATTATTTCGATCAGAGGAAATCAAATTCCAACCAGGGAGTGCGTGAAGTACTTGGGGGTTCACCTTGACAAAAGACTGACATTCTCCAAACACATTAACGAAACTGTACGGACAGTCTATTTTATATCCAGGAGTCTGTACCCGCTCCAGGGTTCCATTATATTACAAATTTAAGACTATTCTTACTGTATCAAGTGTAGATAATAAAGAAATTATAAATAATTTAAAAACAGTTTTTTTTGTAATTATTATATTGCCTGGATTTTCCTATATAAATATACACCTCCTCAGTAGCTTTTTGGGGCGAAGGGGGCAGTCCGTTTAAAAGGCAGTATAAAAATGAAATACGGATTTTTATCTACAGCACAGGGTTCATGGCAATACCTTAAATTCCCCAATTGATGAGCGGGTGGGGCGGAAAATGGGGGAAAAAATTGATGAGTTGGGGGGCGCGAAATGAGCTGGGGGGCGGAAAATGAGAATTTCTTTTTATGAGCGGGGGCGCAAAATGAGCAGGATGGGGGCTTAAAAAGAGAAAAAAAAATAATGAGCGAGGGAGTTCAAAATGGAAGGGGCGCAAAATAAAACAAAACATTTTTGAATAAACGGGAATAAAAATTTTTCATATTCACTGACTTTATAAAAATTGCTAAAATTCCCTGATTTTTCAATATGAACCCTACAGCAGGGGCACCACATCATGAGGGCGAGGAGGTGGCACAGTGCCCCTAAGCCCTTCCCCCTCCCTAGTTACGCCGCTGCACCTCCTGTAAAAATGAAATACCTACGTATTTGTGTACTTCGTGACCTCTGAGATAAGAATAAATATAGCAATAAAAACATTCAGATATTGTTTACGAAAAATTACTTTTACAATTAAACACGGAAAAACTTCTTTGAATGAGTTTCTACATATTTTATGAGTATACCTACGTTAATTTAAATGCGTGGTAAACATCTGCCAAAAGTTTAGATTTTCAACGTATGTGTGAGGCGCGGTGCGGTATTGTTCTAGTTCTGTTATGACGAGAAATGAGGATTCGTGAATCATATTTTAAGGATTACTAACATTAACTGTGATCTGTAACTGTAAATAAATTATGACTTAATTTCTAAATCGGAAATATCTACAGAGATAAAAGACAAGATAAAAACTTTAATTGACATGTTATACCGAGTGACCAAGACATCAGATATATTTCACTGTTTGCTATGACATTAAAATAAAATCATAATTTATTAATTGCTGTATACAGAGCGACTTAAATAATTGTACTCTATTAGTATTTGGAGGTTACGGTTAAGATACTAAGTTACTGCGCCTGAAACTATTTAACGTCGTTTGAACATTATAAACATAATTATTAATGATATTTACCTACGACTGTAAATTGTAAAAAACACACTACCTGCCATCTATGTAAGTTGAACTTTACATATTGTAAACAAATCGCACGGTAAACAAAACGCACGGGACACGCAATTTATAGGTGGCTTATATCGCCGACACGGGGTTTAGAAAAACAAATGCGCCTACGTAATTTTCAAACGCTGTCAAAACTGACATAATATTTGTTGAATAACATTGTTGACAAGTAAACTAAATCCAGATTTTACTAAATAAATAAATATGATCGTAGGTAAAGTATAGTACATAATTCGAGTTGTAAAGCAATTACGTACTCATGGAAATACGCACTTGCTGGTACGCGGCATCGTGCGTAACTTTTCCATTCGTGCGTAATATGCTTCTTACAACACTCATTACGTAATATACTATTACCTAAGATCACTACTGTAAATAGTAAAAAACACCCTTCCTGCCATTTATGTAAGTTGAATTTTACATGTTGTAAACAAAACGCACTGCAAACAAAACGCACGGGACACGCAATTATAAGTGGCTTAATATCGCTAACGCGGGGTTTAAAAAACAAATGCGCCTACGTCATTTTCAAACGCTGTCAAAACTGACAAAATATTTGTTGAATAATATTGTTGACTAGTAAACTAAATCCAGATTTTACTTAATAAATAAATAAATATGATCGTAGGTAATAGTATATTACGTAATGAGTGTTGTAACAAGCATATTACGCACGAATAGAAAAGTTACGCACGATGCCGCGTAGCGGCGAGTGCGTATTTCCATGAGTGCGTAATTGCTTTACAACTCAAATTATGTACTATACTTTACCTACGACCATATTTATTTATTTATTTAGTAAAATCTAGATTTAATTTACTTGTCAACAATATTATTCAACAAATATTGTCAGTTTTGACAGCGTTTGAAAATTACGTAGGCGCATTTGTTTTTTTAAACCCCGCGTCAGTGAAATAAGCCACCTATAATTGCGTGTGTTTTGTTTACAATATGTAAAGTTCAACTTACATAGATGGCAGGTAGTGTGTTTTTTACAATTTACAGTAGTGATCGTAGGTAAAGTATAGTACATAATTCGAGTTGTAAAGCAATTACGCACTCATGCACTCAAAGAAAATGATAGGTAAATTCAACCAAAAAGAGCATATGAAATCGCGCCTATCTAGTTTCATAGTTAAATCAATCAGTAAAGAATAGTCATACAACTTTATTTGTTTTCGTAAACAAATAGTAGTTTAATAATCATATCTTCTTGTAACAAATTAAATAGTACAATGACATTTTTTTATGTTCACTAACCATTTTCAATTTGGTCTACAATTAAATAGTACAACGACTTTGTTTTTTGTTCACCAACTAATTTTTAGGTTGATCTACACTTTATTGTATGATGAAGTTTTTTTTGGTTAGCCAAAATCTCAGTATTGAGACATCAGACCAGCCAAACCAAAGATTAGAGATCGTTTATAAGATCCATCCAAATATATCGATGATCCCTGAGAGAATTTGAACACTGCAATCATGTTATTAATTTTCTGTAAATTCATAAGAGTGCAAGATAATGCATGATGGATTATTGTTAGTGATTTGTATGTGGCGTCATCTGGGAATAATTTCTGTAATAGACTATGTGGTAAGCAAGCAAATTTTATGGTAATTCTTTTAGAACTTCTAGAAGACGACAATAATATTGGTTTGTCTACCAAGTACAATAGTACAGCGAACTAATACTGGGTTAGAATTACAATTCGATAATAGTCAGACGAACAAAATAATAGTCTTATTCATCTATTTTTTAAGTTAATGTTTGTTTTGTTGTACGACAACTTTTTATTAATTAAAATAACAATCACTTCTTGTTTAAAAATACCATCAATATAGTTTGGTTTAACAAAATTAACGATATTGTTAGTTAACCATTTTTTTTTTGTTGAATTTACTCATACTATTTCTTTGAGTGTGGAAATACGCACTATGCTTCTTACAACACTCATTACGTAATATACTATTACGATGCCAACATCAGCATCTAGTTATGTATACTTTCTTGACACATTACCTAGTTATGACTATATTTCTCTGGGCCGCTAAGTGCCGCTACATGTGAATTGGGTATATTATTTTCCCATGGTCAATTATTTAAAAATTTCAGCTGTGAAAATTTCATCATTTTACAAACTTCGAGATGCTATAATTTCAAAACAGTTGGCCGTGCAAAAAAAACTGTTTAAACAAACGTTTTGGGATATATTGTAATAAACAATACTGACAACAACTAATTACTAAGTAGTAATAACGAGAACAGAGATGATTGGAAAAATTATGATGTGAAGCATTCATTTGGATCTTTCTTACTAGAGAGAATAAAGAAAAATTTAAACTCCATTCTTAACCCCTCGACACAGTACATCACACCGCTATAAGAAATTGGACTGGAGCGTTTGAAACAAGTCCCATCTCAAGCATCTGTTGTAAATCTGGTATTCCGCCGTTAAAGTTCTGAAGGCATTAGTAACTTCTAGGAGAAGAGTAGTGGTCAATTGAAAAAACATAAATCACGAAAGATTTTTTCATTCCATATTGCGTAATAAATTCAATCTTCATCCAAACCGCAACTGGTACCAGCGGGTACCAGAACATTGTAATTAACTAATTATGCCAAAATTTAAATATTAAATTGCCTGCAGTCATACAAACCAGTTTCTGTGAAGTATCTTCTTGGCTTATACCGAGAATCACAACCCATCTGTGCCAAAAAATACGCCCACTCTTTCTTAAAACCAAATTTCACAGCAAACTAGATGAAATAAATACGCTAATTTTATCCATATATAAACGGATGTGTAAAAAATCGAATTTGAAGTAGGAAGCGCAATCGCAATTTCAAACTAAGCACCACTACCTAAAGCGGTGCCACTGAATTGCGCTCACATCTCTAACGAACTCGAACTGCGCTCACTTTGGTTCAGAGTTGTAGATTTCACATTTTCAAGACATGTAAATTTTCATTTTTAGTTAAGATAACACAATTTTTCCAAATTTATCTCATATGTAAAACAACGCTTCGTATAATTATTGTTTATTGGTTGGATATATTTAAAGAAAAAAAAGTAAACATTAGACGGTCATAACAACATAAAAATATTAAATTTTATTGAGATCGTACGCTTAACAAGCAACCGCGATAAAAGACGTGATGCTGTTAGACGTAGCCTAAAGGGAGACCGAGCAAAACATATAGTAATGTCTATTATGACTTGTGGTATCTATTTTCATATGTAAAACAACAGTTTTTATAATGATTGTCTCAGAGTTAGACATGGGTGATAGGCAGGGTTCAAATTGCATCCACCATGTTGGATCCGCCATATTGGATACGCCATATTGATTAGGTTAGGTCCGGTTCACTTTGAATGAAATGATTCACATGCATTTGTGGTCCTTAAAATACCTGCTGCTTTTGCAGCCCATATTGTCGGTGGAAATAGAGTCACTTTCTATATAATTTTTCACTAAAAAATGTAAAAACTGATCACTCGACTGTCTTGTCGTTTTTTGCTCATAAAATCTTCGTTAGTTAGTTTGTTTGTTAGCTTGCCAGTTTGTTAGTTATTCCTTAATTTTTCTGTATCCCAATAAGAAATACAGAAAAATTAAGAAAATGCCACAACCAACATTTAGACAATATTTAAATATTCCTTTTAGTACCTGGGAGCAGTGAGCGCAGTTCAGTATAGGAATAAAGTACCTGATTTTAATGTGAGCGCAATTTTTTATTTTATTTTTTTTATTTTAAATGACCCTCATTAATGTGTGCGCAACTCGAGTGTCCCCCCCCCCCCACCTAAAGATACTAGCGTGTATACGGCGGGAACCATATGCTATCTTGCAAGCCGTGTATTATTGCAATATTAAAAACGAGTTACACTTCACCATCTGCACGGATTCGCTTAATACCCACAAAATATATTAAATTGCCAACAATACTTTTGACATTTAAAAATTGTCGTGACATTCATTTTTTGCAATTTTATTTATCTATTTTTCTTAATATCAATTAATTAACGAAAATCAGAACATGCCGAGACATAATAATTATTCAAACTCAGATATGAGAGATATGGTTAATATTTGTCAAATGAATTACAATGGACGTGCTGCGCAACGTGAGTATTTGCGAAAATTTCCAAACAGATTACAACCTGATCGTAGACTATTTCAAAATCTGTTCAGAAATTTAGGCGAAAGTGGTTCATTTCGTCCCAAACGTGATAATTTTGGTCGACCGAAAATTATTACGCCTGACCAAGAAGAAGAAATATTAGTTCGCATTGCAGATGATCCACAAGTTAGTGCAAGACGATTATGTGCAGCTACAAGAGTCAATAAAACGTCCATTCTAAAAATATTACATACCATCCATTCCATTTTGCGCCCGTTCAAAATGTATTGCCCGCCGATCTTCCACTAAGATATCAGTTTGCAAGTGATATTCGGAACAGACAAAATATTGACCACTCATTCGTCAACAGAATATTATTTACGGATGAAGCTGCATTTACCCGCCGAGGTATCTTAAATTTAAGAAATAACTATTTTTGGGAAGTTGAAAATCCTCATATAAAGCGAGAACGACATTTTCAACATGAGTTCAAAATCAATATTTGGTGTGGGATCATTGGGGACCGTTTTCTAGGACCACATGAATTGCCCAAAAATTTAAATGGTAAAATTATTTACATTTTTTACAAGATGATTTTATTGATATGTTGGATGCACTACCACTGAATCTGAGACAAAACATGTTGTTCATGCAGGATGGTGCTTCGCCACATTTTTCCAATCAAGTACGAATTTATTTAAACACCATTTTTCATGAGCGATGGATTGGTCGTGGTAGTCCGTTTCCTTGGCCAGCACGTAGTCCAGGTTTTAACCCATTGGATTTCGGTATATGGGCGCAATGAAAGATCCTGTTTACAAAAATCCTATAAATACCCACGCACAAAGGGAATAACGTTAATAAGTCCCAAAAAATAAGTTCTCGTTGTCAAAGCAATTGCCGTTATTTATTTATTTTCATCGACTGTGAGTTAGGAAAATCTGCCATAATCGTTAAAAATGTTGTCAAAAGACCAACGAATTTACCTAATTCGCTGCTATGGCAAAGGTAATAAAGCGATCTGTCGAGTTGTCGAAGAATTTAATCAAAAGTTTCCGAATTCTACATCTCAAATGACGGTGCACGAAAATTGTTCAAAAAATTCCTATCAACTAGCTCCATACTGGATGTAAAAAAAACAAGATAGTACGCGATGAAGATGACGCCGCCACTCTTCTTGTAATGGACTCAGTAGTGAACTATCCAAAACTTTCTTTGCGGCGAAGATCGCTCCACTTGGGAATTAGTAAATCGCTTATTCAAAAGATTTTGAAACAATGGAAGTTCCATCCCTACAAGCCCATTTTTAATCACGCATTAGAACCCGGAGATCCTGCGAAACGTTTGGATTTTTGTCTGTGGATGGGCGTTCAAATCATGGATAATCAATAGTTTTACAGAAACATTATTTTCTCTGATGAGGCCACGTTTTCTACTAATGGTACTGTTGCATCTCAACATGTGATATAAGAGCGATTACAATTCGAATTTCCGAATCCTTCGTAATCGACAATATTCGGCAAAAGCTAATGTGTGGTGTGCAGTTTCTTACCATGGTATCATTGGACCATATTTTTTTGATATGACTGTCAATCAGCATACGTACTTGGATATGCTGCAAAATTTTCTTGTTGAAAGGTTGGACGATCTACCAATTAATTACCTAGCAAGGCGTTATTTTCAACAAGATGGTTGTCCGGTCCATTATGCTTGGAATGTTATAGAATGGTTAAATCGGCAATTTGAACAGAATCGGATCGGCCGAAATGGTCCCATGAGAGGATTAGAGATGCTGTGACGTCTTTAACTCTCGAAGAAATTCGAAGTGAGAGTGAGAGTATGTAGGCCTCTGGTTATCACCATGTATTACAGATATGACCCAATTTCAATAGGAATTATTGTAATATGCTGTTTTACATATGTTCCAAATTGTAATTAAATATTTTAAGTCTAACAGAAGTTATCGTGTTTACAAGAAACGGTATACACGCACACACACACTTACAGACGCAAAGGCATTTTTTATTTGACATTTTTCAGTCTACTGTGAAACGGATATCTGTACAAGAAATTTTGTTCTGCGATGGTTATTAATTTTTTTTTCAATTTATAATAAAGTTAGAACACAGTCAAACGATATACAATTCATTACTAAACCATAACAGATACGAAAAAAATTAATAGAAACATTATTGTAGAAAATTTAGTCAGTTTTAATTTTACATATAGCCACTTTTTGATTAGGGCTAACCGTTTTCGAGATATGAGCGAAAAACAAAAAAACGGGACCTACTTCGTGCACTCCTGCAGCCCCCCCCCCCCCCCTCCCCTCCAACGTTCGGGGACTTTTGGTATGTTTACCTCCTAAATAGTCCAAACACAGCTCTCAAGTCAAAAATTGTGATCTCGGCATTTCCCTCTAGACCCCCTTATTGAACATTCATTGACAGGGCTATATGTTTTAAACTAGACTTTCCTTTTTTAGGTGTTCTTATTAATTTTTTTTTCAAATACAATATGTACTTAAATCTATTTTACAATAGTATTTTTATGTAAAAGGAGATGTTATATTTTTATTTTTTCTTTACAAAGGTATTCATAAATAGCTAAATATACGTTATGATTGCATTCTGTTAGTAAACTTTGCAGGTTGATTGGAGTTTGAATTTTTAAATTGTAAATTTTTGTTAATAAAGCGTTTATAGAATTTTTCCTTTCTGTACACTCCCGAAATAAATGTTGAGCAGTTCCTACCTTTCAATTTGTATCTTAATGGAAAATTTGTATCTTAATGAATATCATTAAAGTACAGCTAGGGAATGTCTAATAAACGAATTGAAGTATGGGAGTAGAAAAAATAATATATCAATGAGACAGAAACAGCTCTAATGCTCTAATTTTTCTTACATGAGTGATGGGTAAGCAGACACTAGAAATCGAGTTAGAATACAAATAACACTACAAATTAAAAATTCCAAGAATAACGAATTGTGAAGAAGAAAACTGTTTTCTGAGAAAAAACAATGACATCGGACATTAAATAATGTTCTTGCAAATCGCCAATATACGTAAACTTCTCTGTTTTATGAGCAAACAACTTAAAAGTTTAGTGAGTATTTACAAGGAATAACTCATTTTAGATCTCCACGAAGTATAAAATGTACTCTCTGATATATAACTTTTATTATAAATAGTTAGGAAATAGGTAATACGCTTGTCAACATAATGGTGTGTGTATTTTACACAAATCAAATTTATTTAGTAAATGTTAAAGGCAATATACTAGTAATTTTAAAGGTGTTTACAGTGAATAATACAGTTTTATATTATTTCCCATTTACAATAGCTATTATACAGGGTATCCCCGGATGTGGTGGGGACGCCTGTACCACAAATGGATCTAAATTTCAATATTTTTACTCTTTAAAACAAAATTCTCGTTAAAATAATACAATTTGTGTTAAAATTTGTTTTTTATACGGGGCGCTAAAAAATTTCAAAGATATAAAAGAAAAGCTGCTTATAGTACAGTCGAATTAATTTAATTTCATTTTTCGGCGACAACATTCCACCTGAAATTTTATTGTTGATTCTTATGTATTATGACCTTCTGATTATTGACTTTTTGGTTATAATGACTCAACTAGCATGGAATCATCATAAATAAATCTATTTTTACAAGCCTAAGATTAATAAAATAACTGACAAACATTATGATGAAAATAGAATTGTCTGCAATTCCACCTACTGAAGAGGTAATAGAAAAACACTGTTTAAGAGTTTATTTCCAAGTTCAAAAATGGTTATGTTCTGAGAAAGATCCGTTACAATTCGGGTGGCTTAAAACTGAGAATGGCTTAAAGCTTGATGTTATGAGTGAAAGTAATGCTTTTCCTAAAAATTTACTAAGTGATATTTCTTGTAAATGTAAGAAAGGCTGTAAAAATAATCAGTGTAGCTGTAGAAAACTGAATATATAATGTTCTATTCTATGGATCTATTGTAAAGGAAATAATTGTGCCAATGCTCCTTCTACCTTTGATGAATCGGCTACCGATGAGGAATGCGGTGAAATTATGGTATATGACGATAATGAAACTAATATGGTATATTTCATTTTGTTTCGATGAAAACTGGGTGAAAAAAGGAGGGTCAAAGAAAATTCATTTTTGAAAATTGTAAAAATGCACTTTGTTGAAAATAAAAAAAATGAACTCTATCCCCTAAAGGTACATAAAATAACGTAAATCGAAAAAGTTTGGTGAAATTACCCCTTCTTATAGAAAAGATATTCAATTTTTATTTTTTCGGCTATTCTTATCGGACAGGTCTATATTTTTAAGAATTAAGTAGATAAATTGAAAATCCGTGAAAGCGCGTCAAAAAGTGCATTTACTTTTGATGCACTCGGAATTTTTGGGGACAAATATTTTTTTCGTAATCAGGAGGTCATAATACATAAGAATCAACGATAAAATTTCAGGTGGAATGTTGTAGCCAAAAAAAATCAATTCAACTGCACTATTATAATTACTTTCTTAGTCATAATCCAAAATTTTAGAAAAAAAAATCGTTTTTAAAAAACTAAAAATTCTAAAAATTTAAATAAAAAATATTTCAATTAATTAAGTTTTTAGTCAACATGAAATCTACTAACTTTCAGGCACTTTTGTAATCGTCTTTTAAATTCATCGCAAACAGAACGAATCATCTCTCGATTTACTTCTGAGATAGCTTCAATTCCACCGACAGACAATAAATAAATAAATTTCTGAATTCAAATCTGATGATAAAAAAGTTCTAAGTCATCAAGATTTTTTCCTACTGTCAATTTAATCCTCAAATAATGGGAGGAATAAATTGAAGTAGGAAAAAATGTAGCTCTAGCTCTAGCAGTTGACGGTGGCTTCTTCATGGGCTAGTGGTACGTTTATTGTATTAATTCTGTTCATCTTTTCTTTCTCCAGTTTCTTAGTTAATGTTGAAGATAAATCTTCTGACGTGCATATTGTTGTTTCTTTTATGTCTGATAGGTTAGTTTATTCGTTGTCCTGCTGATAGGGTTTCTATGTTTTCGAAGAGTTTTCTGCATTTTCTTTGCTCATGGATTCTCAACGCTTCTATTTTTTCTATCAATACTTCTTTTGTGTCTTCGTTCATCAGTGGCATATCAAATCCCCAATTTTCGAGAATTCTCGATAGTAGTCGCTACTACTGCAGAAAGTATATTCTCACGTTCTGTACTAGAAACATTCCATAATCTGAACTCCATTTTGTTGTTTCTTCGTTGGTGTTAAATTTCTACTGTTACATTTCGTTTATATTCCGCATCCGATGTTATTTGTCTGTGTCCTTCACTTTTTTTTTTTTTTTTTTTTAGCTGTTCATAATTGCTATTCGTTTCCTGTTTGGACTCATAGCTCATTATAACGTTTTCTTCGCAGCAATTTTTATTTTTGAAACCGCATCGATGTCCAGCCTTATTTCTTCTCCTATTAGTTGTTTTCCTATTTCCTCCCAGTATTTTTCTGATATTTTTCGTGCTGCAACAGAGAAACGTATTGTTTGAAGGTTTGTTTCCCAGTTTGTGGGCTATATTGATTTTTGCTGTACTTCTTTGCTTTTATGTTTTTGACTCGCTCACTTATCTTCCGGCCACCTGCATATGATACAGTCGTCTTATCCTCTGTGTATACATTAAACTCTGCTAACATTATGATGAGCATTTTCCTTCTATCACTTCCTCTGATTTCTCGAGTTAGCTTGAACACCCTAATTACTTGAAGTAATTTGTTCCTATTTTCTATAAGAATTCAAATGAGGTTCTCGGAATAGTATATTTCATTAGGGGTCTGGAAATAAGGATTTTTCTGTGCGCGTGTGACAAATCGGAAGTCATGCAAACACGGAAAAATCTATTTCTGGACCTGTAATGAACGATATTTTTTATTATACTTATTTGAAAACGATAACATAAAAACAAAACATAACAAAAAAAGATATACGAAAGAAATTTGGAACATTTTTATTTTCATAAGTTATAGGAATAAAAACATGTAACTACTAGAGTAAGAATATTGAAAATTAACTAACTAACTAACTATTAATAATAACAGCTCGAACCACAGAAGACAGGAACTATACAGAAATAAAAGCTTGCCGCGGTACCTTTGATATCGGGTGTCTGATTTCTGTGACCTCGAAATGACAGTAATATGTCTTACTACACTCAGAGAAATGATGTTCACAAAAAATATATCAATATTTCGGTTCAATACACTGTACACTGGGAAAACTGTCTTGTTTTATATTTAGTACATGAATAAGAATACGTATATATGGTATTAATGAAGTTGGAGGCCCAAGTCAAGGTGTATTGCAGAATATTCAAAAAAAGAAGTACACATTTATATTTATATCCCGTATTTCAGGCATCATTAATCATAATAATGCACTTTGAAGCCAATGCATTCTTTTTTCATACTGCTACCAGAATAAGAAAATACTATCATGGAAAGTAGTACAATGTATAGATATACAATGAAAGGGACATATATTATGTAGCTTAAAATTAAACACAAGATTTGATGAAGAATATATTTTCAATATTGTGTAATAGAATATTTCCTTTCATATTACTTCTTTTCAACTGCTAATTGTTTAGTATATCTAACATTACTTTCTAGTTATTGTTTCAAATTTGTACATAACTTTCAGGATCTTTGGGAAATAGAAAGAAGCTTTTTGTTTCATCCGCCTTCGAAGGGCATGGACGATAAAGCACCCTTTAGAACCCATTATAAACAAAAATCAAATAAATAAATAAATTATAATAAAAAAATTTCGAAAATTGGAAGAAAACGCCACGAAAATAACCAATCACCGTGTGAGAGTTTCAAAGACTGTCAATCGCACAACGACAAGAATGATCATATGACAAACATATACTTACCGTCATGGCGACTATGAACAAATTTGGTCCCGCCAGAAAGGCTTGCTTTCGCTTCTGTATAGTTCCTGTCTTCTGTGGCTCGAACTAATAATGTCTTTAGTTTGAATCATTATTATTAATGGTTATGTTTGTTGTGCAATTGGTATTATTGCACAGGTTAAGTCCTTTTGGAGTTTCATCTTGTGAAACTAGAATTATTGAAGCAGACTCTTCGCAAATGTTTTGATTTTCTTGAACGAATAATACACTTGTTGTATTTTGAGAGTGAGAAGGGTTAAACAGTTTTCGTGATACCTCAATTTTTCTTTGTATGAATTCTTCTATATATCCTTCTTCTACATTGGAAGAACGCCATCCTCCGTGCTTTTCAGAGTGAGTAAATCACCTCCGCTTTCCACCAACATGCTTGCCGAAGAACGCCTTAGTCCATGCGTGGTATATTCTCTGGGATTTTCTAATTTTAGGTATTCTGCAACAATTTTCGGAACACTGGTAATGGTGAAACTTCTTGATGTATGAGTTTTTCCATTTCGTAAAAACACGACAAGAAAGCGCTCATTATCTACCACATCGTCTAAATTTAAACGTATTAAATCTTCTCTTCGACATACACCAAAGATCCTAAACACTAAAATTGCTTTCGCTAGTAGATATTGTTCATCTGGAGCTTCACATAAAAATTTGGTTACTTGTTCTGGTGTTAAAACTCTGGACTTTTTCGGTATATATCCTACCGCTTGACGCTCAAGAAAGGAATAGTTTTTGGATATTTGTTGATGTCAGCATTTTCTTTTATGGCCAAACAACTTTTTAGCATTGAGAATCGACTCCATAACGTGGAAGATTTCATAGACTTTGCTTTTTCGACAAAGTAAACTAGAAGAATATCGCCAGTTATAGTTTTGATTTTGTTCAGATCTCGCCATTTAGTAAAAAGTTGACATTCGTGTTCACATCTTGACCTGGATTTTACTAGTAATAAATTCGCGCGCGCTTGTGTCGCTTGCTCTAGGATGTTATCGGGAATTTCGGGATTTTCTTCTGAGTACAGTTTATCGGCATAAATTTAATTGACAGAAAATAAACAACGCTGACAATGCAGTGTTTGGTATATATGATGCGTTTCCATGGTTGATTGATTGCCTGGGCCGGGAAAGTAACATTACCGTACGGTTTTGTTGATCGTTGCTTGGCAACGGATCTTTTCTGGTCTGTTTTCTGATAGTTTCTTAGCAACGGACTAAAATACTGGAACTGTGCATTTTTTTCGATCTGAAATCGCGCCGAAAATGTAGATAGGTATAGCCGATCGATTTCAGAAAAAAGTATTTTTTGTTATTTCAATTAATATTTGATTTCCTATTTGAAATGATTAATTTTGTATTTAAAACAAATAATTCAAGTTGTTAAAGGCCAATTGGTAGTTTAGTAAGTTGATCAGTTTATATCATCAAAATCATAAAGTAAAATAAGGTGCAAAATTGTTTATGATATTTGGCCACTTTGGGCTCGATATTTCCTCTGTTTGCATTATATAATAATAACCATTCATTAAGTAATAATATGTTTGAAAAACGCGTCCTTCATTCTAGCTTCAATTTTGGCATTTGAAATATACATTATATATTCCAAAGTATTCTTTTTGAAACAAATTTGCACCGTATTTAGTAGAACCATGAATTTAGGTTAAGTCAAATGTTTCATACTCATTATCTCGATCTGCAGAGAAGATTGAAATTAAAAATAGTGCCCATTACTTCTTCACGGACACCTATTATAGCAACCAGACTCTTATATTTTTAACTTTATTTACAAGTAGCCACTGATCATAACACAATGGAACAGCTGTACGATTAAAGTAGGTTGCCGGTACATTTTTATACTCGGAATGATGCTCTAGATCTGGAACTTATCTCGAACGAGATCCGACACAGCAAGACAATAATTACTGTCCCACTGCTTTGTTCCTGGCAATCGTTATTAGTGACGGTTCATTGTTTGTAAAAATAAAAAAGTGGCGTCTCAAATAAATATCTTCAGAATCGTACTGAAATAACGGAAATTCGTGAAAAATTAATAATCCTCAAATTGTCAAACAATCATTTTCAAGGAAACGTTAGATGTATATCAAAACTTAACTACTTAAAATTCAACTACAACAAACCGAAAATAATCGATAAATAACAATAAGAGTATTCTGAATTCTAAATAGCGTACAGTTGACAGATGGGAACACTATAATATACACGCATATTTTCAGTGGCGCAGCCAGAAAATACATCTGGGGGGAGGGGGGGGTAATAGAACCGGCCTCCCCAGAGGTTGAGGAAAACTTTTCAGAAAATGGTTGAAAACGGATGTGTATAGATTCCTCTACTAGAAATATTGGCATTAATTACAAAATATTAATTTCAAGAGATATTTGGATACTGCTTTTAGTCCCTTCAAATTAGTAAAAAAATTCCTGTTTTATGGAAAATCTTCCCACAGTTATGAGACCTGTAAGAAGTGAAGTATTTGGGTTGTCTAATCATGATTATCACCCCCCTGCAGTTCTAAAAAGAAATATATCCATATGTATGAATTTTAGCGTTTTTCCGTTTTTTCTCTATTTTGAGGAAAAACTGCATTTTGGTGAAAAATATCAAGAGAGCAAAGTTGTAGAGCATAAAATTTTCTGTGAGTTCCGCCTTTACCATTTTTTCGAATTCCGCTTAGTTTCGCCGCTAGAGGGCACGAAAGAAATAAATATACATATGGACTTTTGCGCCTTTTTTTAGATTTTGAGCCAAAATTATGCATTTTTATGAAAAATTACGTGAGATCAAAGTTGTAGAACATGAAATATATATATTGTTATGGAAAAAAAAACTAGAACTAAAGATAGTGAATTTTATGTTCTACAACTTTGATCTCATGTAATTTTTCATTTGGCTCAAAATCTAAAAAAAGGCGCAAAAGTCTATATGTATATTTATTTCTTTCGCGCCCTCTAACGGCGAAACTAAGCGGAATTCGAAAAAAAAAGTAGAGACAAGATTTATAGGAAATTTTATACTCTACAACTTTGCTCTCTCGATATTTTTCACCAAAATGCATAGTTTTTCCACAATATAGAGAATAAGACAAAAAAACGCTAAAATTCATATATATGTATATATTTCTCAAAAACCACCCTTTTTTAGAACTGCGAGAGGTAAAAATCATGTTCAGACAACCCAAATACTTAACTTTTTACAGGTCTCATAACTGTGGGAAAATATTCTTAAATATTTCCTAATTTGAAGGGACTATTTGTACTAATAGTGATTATGCTTCTTTATTTTTTGGTTCATGGAAGACGGCTGGGGGGGGGGGGCATGGCCCCCTCCCTGGCTGCGCGCCTGCATATTTTTATCCCTATCCTTTATTATAATAATGATAATAACTGACATCTGAGTGTGGAATACCGTGGAATCACATAGTGATCAGTCCAACGTAATGCGAAGAAATCATACAATAGACGCTGGTCCGTTTAAAGATTATTGCAGATTGAAGGTCTAGAGAGAGATGTACAGAAGAGATGTACGTACGTACAGAAGTCCTGAGTCCTAAAATAGTTATTTTAGATCTTTATGAGAAACATCCGGAAAATAATTAATTTCTTACATTATCACAAAGAAATTAAATCATATTATTCGTTTTGACTGTGAAAATATCATGAATAATTAGGTGCGCTCGTTCGCGCAACCTCACACTTTCTGATTATGTCATAAAGCATGTCTGCACCAGCGTTACCACATTTGGTAGATTTTTATTTCTTTTTAGTAGAATTTTAAGGGTTTTTTTAAAGTTTGGTAGGTAAAATTTGCTGGTAGATTTCTGATAATAATTATCAGAAATCTGCAAGCAAATTTTACCTACCAAACTTTACAAAAATCCTTAAAATTCTACTAAAAAGAAATAAAAATCTACCAAATGTGGTAACGCTGGTCTGCACCGTTTTCGAAATGGAAAACAGTCGTTTTCATATACAATAATTATTATAGAATGGATTTCCACAACTTTCCAACTTTATTTTCTTTGGCACCCACATCATAAATAGTAAATTTACATGTTTACAATACTCCACAGATATACTTACCCCATAGACGAAGCAACTAATCTTTTAGAATTCGCCCTGCTTTAATATCACACCTGGTCTTTCCAGCATCATTGATGCTTAGTATTTAGGCTACCAGAAGTTTTATAACACTGTACGAGACTTGTATTAACAAAATTCTTCATGTAAATACTTAGTGCTCAAACGAAAGATGATACACTGTAAAACGAACACAATTAAATAGTGACACTTGAAATTTCTCCCGCTTCACGGTAATTGAAAATTAATTAAACAGTGTTGTACGTTCCTACTCTATTTTGATTAATTTTTGAGTTAATTTCACTGTAATTAGAGACCACCCAATCGAACAAGTGTTGTTCCACCTCGAAGACGTGACACGTGAAACAAATGTAATTATTAAAAACGTTCGTGTGAGTGCTGTAGGTGCGGACGTGTCAAAAACATGCAGTCTATAGAAACTTACAAATTATTATTCATGTAAAATACGCTCCAGAATTAATGAATTCTTTGAATTAATCAAAAATAAGTTCATACTAAAATGTATTTCAAAGGTGAAAGTAGACGACCATATCCCAACTAGCATTACTGCACTAATTATTCAGCTTAATTGTTATATAACCATTTTTAATGGTGGAAAAATTGCCTTTTATGTTTTATTAAAGTTCTATTGTGAGCTAATTAGTTCTGCGATAATTTGGTGATATAGAAGCACCCTAAGAATGTTCTCACAACATAGTTATAAAATCATGTTATAAAGGCTCTTTTAGCCTCTTGTAAAGGTTCTCGATGTATCTCTTATAGAGCTTCAAGTAACTATGCGAATATTTTTATTTTATTACGATTACATAAATTTATGATAGGTCACTCCTTTAATGTCATATTACCAGGTGATATAAACGTTCTTTCAACTAATTATAAAGCCGTTAGGCTTATACAACTAAAAGATCTTCATACGTGCTCTTGTACAGAAACCTTATTAAGGATTTTCAACAGAATCCAGTGAATACATAAAGAACTATTTATTATACAGCCGAAAGTTCGCCATTGCAGCATTTCACCTGCGGTAGTTATATTTATAAGGCTGTGTCAGTCGATCTAATTTTTGATCCCGTCAGCTAGCGTATTTCAAGAGCATCAGAATAATTATAGTATGATGTCAACATAAACCAAAATGAGGTGTAGTGGAAAACATCCTGAAAACAGTTGACTGTTTATTGACAATATTGAAATTCAGCTATGTTTTCATATAATAACTAGAGACTCTAGGGAGCTACGATACTTATATAATTATCGCCAAACTAAACAAAGAGCTATATGACTTTATAATGGCGTATTACCACTTAATCGTTCTATAAGAGAACCTACTGTACTATTAAGCAAGACTCGTGATTATATAATGTCTGCATAAGAAGCTGAGTTGTTCTCTAAAGTAAATTGCGTACTATCACTATAAATTAAAAGTGTTCGCGGCTGCATAGTAACTGCATAACGAGCTGAAATGTTTTATAGCAAAACCTGCGGCAGTTTCTGTACAAAAAAAGAACACGTAGCTATATAATAATAATATAAACAAGTTAAATTGTTCTATAGGATAATCCGTAACAATTTTTACGATGTATAAGAACTTTGTTCTTATATAATGACTATAAGAAGAGTTACGTAGTTCTAGAAAACAGCCTGTTACAGAATTCCTCTCTATGCAACTAAAAAATCTTCATAATAGCTGTTATAAAACAAAAAGTTTCGAAAAAGCTGTTTAATTGAACTTGAAAATTACAATGATTTCGTATGAAGCCATTGTCCCTTATTAGTAACAGGATTGCTCTATGCTAGCTATCTCACTTCCATGAATGTATTGTTTCAGTCGCCATATTTGTCACAGATGTAAGGTTTTAAATGTGGCATCTATGTTGAGAAAAATTCAAATAAGAAAATTAATATTCTATTTTTAAGCATTAAACTATTCCACATGTAGGTACTTACGGATAAGTCAGAACAATGATTGAATATGTTTCGCTATTTTATAAGTTCATATAATAGGTACAACTGTTATAAAACGAGAAAGCTTTTCAATTTATTCAACCAAGAACAGTTATACAGTAATACGTCAACAATAATGACGGAGGAATATAAACGAATTCGAATCTTTACAGATTTATAAGAGCTTCTTAAGATATTGATGATGTGAGAATGTTACTAAGGGAGCTAAATAGTTGTAAGAGTACTGTTTCTGCGGTCTTTAAATGATAAAATGGCTCTAGAAACTTGCGCCTATTCTGGGTATATAGTGGTTGTATAGATATTGAGAGAAAGTTCTCAGATCTTAATTATAAAGCTTTTATTACAATGGGGATATAGATGTCTTACCTCTTCTCTCTCTCACACACACACACACACACACACACACACACACACACACACACACACACACACACACACACACACACACACACACACACACACACACACACACACACACACACACACACACACACACACACACACACACACACACACACACACACACACACACACACACACACACACACACACACACACACACACACACACACACACACACACACACACACACACACACACACACACACACACACACACACACACACACACACACACACACACACACACACACACACACACACACACACACACACACACACACACACACACACACACACACACACACACACACACACACACACACACACACACACACACACACACACACACACACACACACACACACACACACACACACACACACACACACACACACACACACACACACACACACACACACACACACACACACACACACACACACACACACACACACACACACACACACACACACACACACACACACACACACACACACACACACACACACACACACACACACACACACACACACACACACACACACACACACACACACACACACACACACACACACACACACACACACACACACACACACACACACACACACACACACACACACACACACACACACACACACACACACACACACACACACACACACACACACACACACACACACACACACACACACACACACACACACACACACACACACACACACACACACACACACACACACACACACACACACACACACACACACACACACACACACACACACACACACACACACACACACACACACACACACACACACACACACACACACACACACACACACACACACACACACACACACACACACACACACACACACACACACACACACACACACACACACACACACACACACACACACACACACACACACACACACACACACACACACACACACACACACACACACACACACACACACACACACACACACACACACACACACACACACACACACACACACACACACACACACACACACACACACACACACACACACACACACACACACACACACACACACACACACACACACACACACACACACACACACACACACACACACACACACACACACACACACACACACACACACAAATGGTGATTTTCACGTATTTTGGTGAAAGAAGTGAAGTTTAGTCGATCTTTATCGATGGAAAAAATTCGAACTACGTAAAATATATATTGTTCGTTGTATCTTCAAATGTTGAAGTTTGAAAAAATAGTAATTTTTTTATCTTGCAAAAGTTGTTCCAAATAAGGGCCTTATCGCCACCCCTTCTTTTAATTCATAATTTTTAGCGACTTTTTTTGAGGGCGGTTAATTTTTTTTTCAAAAACCTCTCTCATCACTGCGCAGTCCATACTTGACGTAGCGTTATAAGCCTATGACACTCTTGAACCTTAAATTATTGAAAATGGACCTTTCATTAAAATCGGTCAAGTAGCTTCGGATATTACCTCCTACACGCAAACTTACGTCTCTATATAATACTAGTATACGTGACTCGTGCAAAATATTCCTCTATATATATACTTATATGGTAAAATATTCTGAACCTATCTAAAAATAATCGTGTTTGCATATACATAGGAATGCTAATAAACTTTTTAGCACAGTTTTTTCTATTTTTTATTTATTTATTTATTCATAATTTAGCATCATTTTATGTAAATACATGCATATTTACCTATATCGTAAAAGTTTGCAAGCAACATTGTTTTAAAAACCTTCAGTAAACAATATAAAAATCTCTACAATATAAAAATATAAATAAATGGGCAATGTGCATCGAATATATTATTACTTGTTTAGGAACTTCTTATTTTCGGACTGTTTCCAAGGGAATATATTGTCCTCGATATTGTCCTTTTTGTTTTTATTACTTCCATCCAATGGAAGTATAGTAACGACAAAAACATTTTTATTGTTCAACTAGAGGCTCAGAATGTCATGAAACGTCGAGTTTTTAAGTTTGAGCAAAAAAAAAACATTCTGTCTGTCTGTAACTTTTTTTGTACGCACGATACTTTTACGTTGAATTTGGTACATGCATGTATTTTAACGAGATCTGGAACTCCTTATTCCGTTGAAGGGTTGAGGTAAATATGTAAATCAAGCAAGAGCCCATAAAATTGGCATTTAGTATATACAAGAGAAGCTAATGTCTCAAAAAAAAAATTTGGCATTAGCCACACCTCCCATTACTACCCTCACCCCATTATAAAAGGGGATGAGAAAAAAATGTGATTTAGAATGGGCACAAGATCCAAAGGCCTTAATTTTTTTTTACTTCATTCCCACTACCAAACTGATTGTCACTGAAGCATTTGACAGACGTAATCTCAGTATTTTATTTCAAAATTTCAACAATTTGGTTTCTCAATAAATTTGTTATTTTTCAAATCGTATCTTGAAAATAGACACCACCATATTGAATACTGTGGTCACTGGTGTGCAGAATTTGTATCAAGCAGAAATTGATTCTGAGAACTATGGAAAGTGGTTGGCCCAAATGTTGAACCCTAATTTACCGAAAAATTCTGCAATCGTCGTTGACAACACACCCTATCATAATGTGTAGAAAAATCCAGCCCCATCATCAAACTTTAGGCAGACATGAAAAAATAATCAATTGACAGGAATATTAATTATGAATGAAATACAACTTTACGAAATTATCAAATAATATACGAATATTATAGAAAGCGATACATTCCCAATTAGATCCTTAGTGCAAAGCCCTCGGACACACCGTTTTACGTGTACTACTCTATCAACCGGATTTATATCCCATTGAACTAATATGGGGTACAGTTAAAAATAACTTTGGTGCAAAAATACCACATTTGAATTAAAATATGCACTTAAATTAACAGAATACGAATTTAGCCAAATTACACCAGAAAATTTGAAGAAACGGCGTGACCATGTGATTAAAACAGAGGACAAGTGGTTGTGGATAATTTCAGGGTAGTTGAACCACTCATTATTCGCTTATTATCGGTAATAGTACCGATAATTAGTCTGATAATGATAATTAGTACTTGGTCAATGGCATTTACATTATTCATACATGTTGACATAAAATTTTTATTATCAACCTAGGTAATAAGGTTTTATTAACCGCGACAAGCTGAAATTTTTTTTTGAAGGTGATTCAATTTTTTCCGAGATTTTTTCCAAAATTATAATAAGCCTCGTAATAAGCAAATAACATGTGTCCCTGTCCTAGAGTTTTTACGGCCGAAATATCAAGATCCACGGCGTAAAACTGACAGCTCGTGCTTCTTCATGAAATAGCTCATATTTGCGATATATCACCACTAAAAAATATGAAATAAAATAAGAAATACACCTTTATTGAAACTGTGTGAAAACGAATTATTTCTGCTATCGTAGTATTTTCGGCTTATACGACTGAAAATAAAAACTTGGTGCTCAAATGTATATATTATACATATAATACACCTTCCAATTTTTAATGAGCGGCCCACGTTTTTATTTTTAATGACGTAAGTAAGCCTGAAAATGCTATGGTAGCTGAAACATTTTTCTCTTTTTAGTGCTATTTTAATATACCTAAGTAAGTGTGTTTTTAAAAGTTTTTTTTAATTTAAAGCTCGTCCCAAAAAAACACAATTTTTTTAATGAACATTACTTAACGATTTCAAGTACCTAGGCTTTGACATGCACGTCAGAGTTATTGCTTTTATATCGTTCTAGTTGTAGTTATTTAATTTTTTGCGTAATAATGGTATTTTCAGACACAGATAAAGCAAACGTAAATTAGTTTATTGATTTTAAACACGATGGCTTTTGTTTTAAAACGCATATTGTCTGTTTCACGTTCTCCCAATATTTATTAATTATTAGAACTAATTAGTAGATTAGTTAACGTTTGTAGGTATAAAGGCTGAGTGTCCACAACATAAAAATATTCCCCTGAATGTACCAACACTTTGTTACCGATATATGTGTTATTAAGAGATTAATAAAATATGTAAATATAAAAATGTAGCAACGTTGCGCGCATAGTTAAAACACGACGAGAATAACGAGAAATTCGATTCCAGAAATCTCTTAATAGCACATAACATATATTAGTAACAAACAGGGTTGGCATGTTTAAAACAAAATGTTTTAAACAAAGTGTTTAAAACATCGCACTGTGTTTCAAACAAATGTTTAAAACATATTTAATACAAAATACTATGTTCTAAACAACTGATTAAAACAGTTTAAAACACAGTGTGATGTTTTAAATAAATGTATTATTTTGGAGTTTGTGGAAAAGCAAGAAAAGTGCCGATGATGGTCCATTCCGATAAATAATTCCGATATAGTGGTCACGTACGCTAAACATTTTATTTGCAGAGCGCTGTAAAATCCGTTTAAGAGCGCCAACATCAACTAGTAGTAGCAGACATAGTGTGCCTGACACCATTTAATTTTAGTTGAATATAGTTTTAAACGTTTTAAACCTGTTTTAAACATACCATTTAAAACTTAAAAAAAAAACCTGTTTTAAACAAAAAAACTGTTTTTTGTTTAAAATGAAAAAAAACTGTTTTTTTCTCCAACCTTGGTAACAAAGTGTTGGTACGATTGATTGATTTTCAGGAGAATTTTTGAATGAATGTTGTGGACACTCCCCCTTTGCCTTGTTGCTTGTTAGAAATTTTCCAAAATCAAAGTTTCCAATATTCTCGATTTTTCGAATGTGCGTCCGTGCAATTGGTAGTCGTTCAAGAGGTGTTGGTTCTAAACTGGCGTTCGCCAATCAGAAAATTTACTTCGAATATCTAGTATAAAAGCTGGTTAGTCAAAAATTAGGTCGGACGGAAGACTAAACGGTTAATATAAGAAATGCTGAAATGTATTAAAGGGTATGTATTTGGATATGAAATATTTATGATTCTATTGTTTTTTACGAGATTATTTCTGCACGGAGCCACAAAAGGATTTATTTACTAAATTTTGAAAATAATTTAAACCAATTCTAAGTTGCTAAAATAAGATACTTTGACAGTATCTCATCTAGGAACAGTCGGCCAGCAGAGACAATCTCGTGCCATTAACCAGCTATATAAGAGGATGGCTGTCTACATAATAATCCGCTGAACCGCCAGGAAGGTGGTGGATGCCCCAAGGACGGTACAGTTGTAGGTCGAGGACCGTGGATTGGAATCCACGCTAAACCCTAGATCCCTAGGCACAAAGGGCCAGCTATTGTGGCCTAGTTGCTCAGTAAAATAGTAGTAAAGTACTCAATATCTATCCAAGTTATTAAAATAGGGGAAAATATAATAAAACACCCGGTATTTTTCCAAATATTGGATGTCTTATGTAAAAGCTCCGATTAAAGAACTTATATCTAGATACATAATGGCATTGATTTATTTGGCGCTGAAAGACTCACAATCTAAGGCACTTCTTCCCATAAGTTGCTGATTGGCCCATCGGCGTATTCGCGGCCGCTCGTGCACGATCGGCTTCAGTTCGGTTATCATAATCACAGTTGACAGTTCGGCCATTAATGTCAATAAATGTTTTTCGTGTTCTCCGACCAAAAACTGGTGAAAAAGTAATTTTATTTTAAGTTGTGATTTGCTTAATACCTAAATAATATTCTCTATTCATATTTACACAGTTTAGTGACAATATATTTTGTGCAAATAAATAGTGTAGTGCTGTGCCGTTTGCTGAAAGCAGTTTAGAAAAGAAGAAAATCGATCGTTCCATAGTCGTAACATGATGAAGTTCAGTTTACAGTTATAAAGTAAATAGCAATTAAATTTTAATATCCTTTCAATACATATTTATCTTACTGTTTTATCTTACTGTTTTATCTTACTGTAATATCGTATGCCTACATCACGTTATATAAAGAGCCGGTAATTCAGGAATTGCAATAATTAATTTTAATGAAAATATTTACCATTCTACACATTTTCTACACACACAACGCCACTGTTGCCTATGGGATGTGATGTTCATCTATCCATTTTAATGGACATATAATGTTACTATGTTAGGAGCAAACAAGGTATATAGTGAAAAGATAGCCTGTTATGTATCTAGATATAAGTTCTTTAATCGGAGTGTAAAAGGCATTACATACCTGTACTTGGCCCTAACTTCATTCCTGGTAGCAATTTCAGCTGCTTGCATTGCCAGCGCAATCTCCTCATCATCAGCGCAGTTACTGTTAAACGAAGAAGTTTCCGAACTGCCCGTGCTCGAAGAATCCTCGTCTATGATCCCATCCACCCTCCGAAGCACTTTCTTTTTTCTTACCGGAAAAGCAGACTTTGGGATCAACCTACTGGTCCCCGGCGAAAAATCGGCTTGAGCATGTGCGATTTTCTTTCCGGGATGTTCCGGATGTTGAGCGGCAGTTTTTTTAGAGTAACAACTGCAAATTACTGAGGTGGAGTTGCCGGCACACTTGCAATTTTTAGCTTCGGTTAAGTCCAAGCTAGGAGATCTATCAAGGCTTGTGGTTTCGGTGCATATTCCTGAGTCGTTAGGAGATTCAGGTTCCTCGACGTTTAGTTTGGTTTTGATCACTGCGGGACTTTCGCTGGTCGTAAGAATCGAAGAAAGAGTAGCCGCTGCCACGGAAATCACTTCCAGGGAATCATGATCCGGGGGAGAATCAAGCCGAGGAGCGATGTGCTGCGGATTAGAAATCGCAGCTATTATTGAATTATGCACGATACTATTAGGAATCAAGTAACCGGAAGTCGAGGGTATTTCTATATTAATGGTGGAATTTCGTTGTACACTTTCCTCGACGCTTGTCACTTTCGGCGTTTCTTTCACCTCTTTAACAGCACTAGCTGTAGAAAAATTAGAAATATAATCCTTACACAGCGGATAGTCGTTATAAAACTGATTAATAAAATCATCTAAGTCAGTCTGTACATCTACATCACTAACCGATTTGACGTCACTAATTTGCTCATTATCACACAGTAATTTTTCTAACATATAAAGTTCCCTTTTGTTTAATGTCCACAACAACTCGCGAATTTTGTGCAATAAGGTTCTAAACGGTCTAAACATCTCACTCATTTCCTCCACGGGTTTATCAATGCACAAAGGTCCATTGGGGAAAATTAAAAGGCCACTGACGATAGCGAGACGGGGGATGGTGAACATTAGGGCTGGATCACAGTCGTCTACCAATTCTTGACTCAACAGTTTCATCTTCAGCGCCCGCTGTAGGGTCTCCGAGAACAGCACGCCGATGAGCTCTTGTAATTCGTATTCTTGCGTGGACTTCACAGGCACCATAGCGCTCACGTACGCTAGTTCGAACTCCGCGAAAAGTCTGTCGAAAATTTTAAGGCTCTCTAGTAGCATTTCAGTAACTAGTTCGTTCGAGTCGAGTTTTATTGGTCCGTTTGGGGTGTTGTTTCGCAAGCAGGCGTCTCGAAGGAGGTTCCTTACGTTCTCTAAGCTTTTCGTCACGGCCTTCGCCAGGGGCCGCATGGCCGTACTTTCCGCTTCTCTGTTCATTATAGATGAGCCGGCAGCCAGACACTGAAAAAAAAAAAGAATTCAATTGATGTTAAGAAATAAACCGTTCGAAACAACTCAAGACAACTCTGATAGTTACAGTGCTTTCCTAAAATTGTGGATACATTCGAAAAACAGTGAACAAGTTTATTTTTGGGAAAATCGCTGGGGCATGCTAAGAGGTTATGCCATCTATTGCCATATTTTTTTCAATTTTTTTTGACAAATTTTCACAAAGCTATGACGTCACCAATACTTTTTTAAATGGCAACCCTAATTTTTTGTTACGGAATTTGAAAGAGCGCATGTTTTACATACAATACGGTAAATACCGATGAGGGCGTTTTTAAGAAAAACCTCGAGAAAAACCATCTTGAAATTTTAAAATACTAATTTGCTAGAAACGAAGACGTTACAAAAACAGCTAGATTAAATGTTCAAACTGCGCTCCATTCGCAGCCTGGCAGTAGTAGGACGACCGAGGTTTATTTTTAATCGAGGGGTAAACCGCTGAGGAATTTTTGGTGTACAAACCTCAGGAATTGCGGGAATTGCAGAGGAATTTCGGGAATTGCCAAGGAATTGCGAGGAATTTCGAGAATTGCCGAGGAATTGCTAAGAATTGTGTGGGTATTAGAAGGAATTAAGAGATTGCGACGTGTTATGGAAAGATTTGCGCCTGCGCGTGAAATAATAAAATAAAGTTTCGTATTACCATTGCAGTCTGTGACACGAGGTACGAGACACGAGCTGATATTGTGCAGTGTTTTTCTCAGTGTTTTTTGTTCTATCGCTATTAGGATTTTCGTTAACCAATAGATTCCATTGGTTATAGTGTGAGATTCCAGAGCTGCCAGACCTACGTCATTTTAGCAAAGCTAATATTTTGACAACAAATAGTGTAATATCTAGTTAAGAACGTATGCGTATTTGCTAGCTTGAAAGCGGGGCCCTTTTGCAGAAAACAGGTTCAAAAGATACATAAGAATTTTAATCAGTACGTGAAATTATGATAGCTGGATTATTTTACAAGTGACACGCTAACTACATGGTGTAAGCGTCAACCTCCAGATCTTAAGGTCCGAGGTTCGATCCCTGAGCGTTCTCAGTTTTTTTTTTTCAAATATACGTACTAAGAAAAAAAGTTATGGCCAAAAATAATAAATATTTCCCTTTCGGTTGTCTCTTTCTTGGTAATCGCCACCTTAAGTTAATATTTGTTGAAAAAAAAAAGCTGAGAAAGCTCAGGATCGAACCTCGGACCTTAAGATTCGGACGTTGACGCTTACACCACGTCGTTAGTGTGTCACATGATAAATAAACCAGCTATCATACTTTAACGTACTGAGTAAAATTTGTATGTACCTTTTGTACCTGTTTTCTGCAAAAGGGCCCCGCTTTCAAACTAGCAAATACGCATACGTTCTTAACTAGATATTACACTATTTGTTGTCAAAATATTAGCTTTGCTAAAATGACGTAGGTCTGGCAGCTCTGGGATCTTGGGCTATTAGGTTATGTTTTGCGCAGGGACTTCTAGTTATTATGGGATGTCGTATTTACGATTTTTAACATCAAATATCTCGCTCCAAACATTAAAGTTCATGAAGTGTAATTATTTTTATCTACCCTTATTAGATTATATACTAATTAATGAACTGCTTTTGAACAATTACTAGTATCCATAAACAAATAACGTGAGTTATAATGAGTGAGTAATTATAAATCATTAGGTACAGAGCCAATCACCTTTATCTTCATGCCTAGCCTGTCCAATCGACGTAACCCGTGACACGAAGGTGTTTCTTCCCAAGAAATTCTTTTCGGATACGGTGAAATAGAACGGTTCATTATTACTGAGGAGAGGAACGTGATTTATCATGTTTGAATAGTTTCCACGTTTTCAAATCAAGTTAAGTAATAATTGTGTCAAAAATGATGAATTCGGTTAGCGAAGATGAACTAATATGTACACCACCAGAATGAAGACAAGTAGATAATGATACAATACATAATTTATTACCCGAAAAATCGCAGAACACAAAAATGTGTACAAAAATTAATTTTTTAAGGTCAACCACATGCAACTTTCACAGCCTGATAGATTAGGTCTTTGGCCATCTGTAACATTTTTTGGGAGCTCTACATAATGGCACTATGGGGTTTTACTTTTAATGGGGCTTAATGGGGTTTTTATGGGGTAACATGTTTTTTATATAATCAACCCCTATTTTGTTATATAGTGGATTTCGATTCTATTCCAAAAAATATTGTAATATGTTGTAACCCCTCAAGATTTAAGGTTATGTTAGTTGCACTGAAAAGTAGGCACAGAATTCAGTAGTTCGGATGTCTGAATGTGGAAAGAACTTACTAGAAGGTCTAGAGTGATGACATATCTGTTCTGGAACTGTCTAGAGTATGGTGACGTCATCAGAGAAGCTTCTAGATCTGTCATCTTTAGGTATATAAGGCATGGAGTAAACCAAAAGGGGGAAGTTAGTGTAGTACTAATTGTCAGTTGAAATGGTCAGAGAGTAAACACAGTGATAAAGTTCAGTTTAGATAGCAAGAGTAGTAAGATCAGAAGAGAGTAAAGTGATCAAGTAGTACACAGTGTGCTATTAGCCAAGTAGTTATTGTTGTAATTAAGTAAGTTAATAAATTAGTGTTTAGTGTTACCCTGGTTGTTATAATTTCCGAACCCACGATATAGGGTGTTTACAAAAAGGGTGTAAGCACGTTACAATTGGTGTCAGTCAGAAGCGGAATTATAACAGAAGATTTCTGGACTGTTCAAGAAGAGGTTTCTACAGTGTTTTTCTCGGGAATTAGTGGTGACACGGGGAATTAACTTACGGGACATTGTTTAAGGACTATTTTTGGACTCAAAACTGTGAAAAAGTGCGTTTTCGGGAAAGCGTCAGAGACACTGAAAAAGACTCATTTGTGCTAGTGCGTGAAAATTACTAGAACTTTTCTATTTGGACATTAGTGGAGTTTATTAAATTCTCTAAACTGAATAGTGACAAAAGACTCTGGATAAGACTTTTTCGTGCTGTTTTGAGATTTTTCTGGAAAGTTCCATTGACGTGATAGTTTTATTTTGCAAAAAGCATGGCAGCTGAGAAACAAATACAGGACCTATTTGCGGAGTTAATGAGGACGATGGCCCAGCAACGTCAAGAAGAAAAAGAAGAGTATGAAAAAAAACGACAAGAGGAAGAAAAGCGGCGTCAAGAAGAAAGAGAAGAGCAAGAAAGAAGACGACAAGAGGAAATAAAGCGTCGTCAAGAAGAGCAAGAAAAAAGACGACAAGAGGAAGAGAAGCTTCGTCAAAAAGAAAAAGAAGAACAAGAGAGAAGACATCAAGAAGAAAAAGAAGAGAAAGAACGACAAGAAAGACAACGTCAAGAGGAAGAGAAGCGGCGTCGAGAAGAAAAAGAACAAGAAAGAAGACGTCAAAAAGAAAAAGAACAGCAAGAAAGACGACGTCAAGAGGAGAAAGAGGAACAAGAAAGACGCCAAGAAGAATTAAGGAAAATTCTGAATGAACAAATGAAAATACAGCAGGACGCAATATCAGTATTTTGCTCTTTGCAATTTTTTAGTCCGAGGCCAATTTGCGCCAAAAAATTTTCAACTTTCAATAATTTTTTACGGCGGAAGTATGCGCTCTAGGGAAAATTGCAAAAGAGAAAAGTTGTTTCTTTTTTTTATGTAGAATGTACCTCAAAAAATTTTTTTTTCTCCAATTTTGGCAAAAACATTTTTTTCAAAACAAAAATACATGTATATTCTACATAAAAAAAGAAACAACTTTTCTCTTTTACAATTTTCTCTAGAGCGTATACTTTCGCCGTAAAAAATTACTGAATGTTGAAAAATTTCTGGCGCAAACTGGCCTGGGAGTAAAAAATTGCAAACAGCAAAAGATTGATATTTTTTGGCATAGAATTGAAATCCACTATAAAAAAGTGGGGTTGATTATATAAAAAACATAAAAACCCCATTAAACTTCATTAAAAATAAAACCCCATAATGCCATTATGTAGAAAAACTTTTGTCTCAAACTTTTTTTGATTGGACGTCATGGGAAAGCGTCTCATTCAAAATTATTTGAGCCATATAACAAAAATGGCTGCCTCTGCGTCGCTGCAACCGGAATTGCCATGACACACGTTCAGAGAAATGACTTGATAAACATCCCTACCAGTTTTTGACTCTCCAGCTTATGTGTTCCATTTTTGTACTAGTCAACCATCCTAAGTTGGCGCGTAGCCGCGCAGAGAGAAACGAAATATCGTCACTGTTGGACAGAGACAAACAAGCTTGTTTGTCTCTGTCCAACGATATTTCTTCTCTCTCTGTGCGGCTATTTGCCAACTTAGGATGGTCGACTAATAGGTGGGCTCTCGTGCTATTACTCTAAATATCAATCCAAAGAAGATATTCCTTTTCTTTTAACAAAAAAAGTATTTCGATTTGTAGTTATACTGTCTTTTATTATTTTGTTAAAACAGAATTTTGTTTTTTATTTTAATATGTATTTATACGAGAATTTATATATACCTATATAATTAAATATACTACTTTTATTTTTTAAATATTTATCTAAATTAATTATTTGTACTCGAATTTACGCTGTTCAATTCTACTGGAACTGGAACTGTCAATCCGAACATCGATCCTTAATTTTAATAGCTTACCCTCAGGCATACCTACAAGGAAGTCTTGTCAAATATATGCACTCTCATACTAAGATTTATCGAAGATCTATATTCACTCGAACTCAGCTAAAAACACTGCTAAATAATTTCTCATAATTTGTTTTTTTCGGAATGTGTGATGCTATTACTTTTTAATATATATCACAATAATAGTGCTCTAGTGGGATAAAAAGCTCTTTGCGGGGATACTATCCCATACTTATTCTAAACAGAGTTTAATTTTATTAATTGGTTTGAAACTTTGCTTAGAAAGTTTCTCGTCGGTCGAAATTTTCTTGAACATATTTGCAGTACTGAAGTATGACAAGTGATGTATTATTCTATTACGTACACGTTCGCAATTTTTTTTTTTGCAGTAATTGTAAACTTCTACGTACAATTTATAGTATGAGTAATTGCAGGAATTTATAGAGAATTGTAGGAATTGGCAGGAATTTATAGAGAATTGTAGGGATTGGCAGGAATTTACAGTGAATTGCACGAATTTACAGGAAATCGCGGGAATTTCCCAGGAATTGCGGGAATTTCCAAGGAATTGAGGGAATGTACAAGGAATTGAGGAAATTTCCAAGGAATTGAGGGAATTTCCAAGGAACTGCGGGAATTTTTAAACTGAAAGGAATTGTGGTGTACAAAATTTTTTAGCGGTTTATCCCTCGTTTTTAATGCTCTTGGTGATAAAAAGCTGAAATCGTCCTCATTAGGTTGTTTTTTTTCTTTTTTTTTTTCTTGAATTTACAAATTCAGATGTTTGCTTGATCACTTTTGCATGTAATTTTTCACGAGCAGTGTGTTTAGAGTGTTAAATATTAATTATTTTTCTAAAAATCATGAAAATTAACCGAACGTGAATGAATTGAAATTATTTACATTATGGCTTTTGGTGACAGGATGGACACACAAACAGAACTAGTTGATG
The DNA here is from genome assembly GCA_936432065.2 of Rutpela maculata. Lineage (NCBI taxonomy): Eukaryota > Metazoa > Arthropoda > Insecta > Coleoptera > Cerambycidae > Rutpela > Rutpela maculata. The sequence goes on along the minus strand of OW386286.2, from coordinate 245,965,990 downwards.
AATTGTTCAATGCAGCTCAGCCTGATTGGCGGCCTATTAGCCAATGCATGATAAGTATAGTAGAGCCAAAATTCAGATTTGGGCATGTTCGTGATCTTCCTAAATCTGGTTGGCTATCACCCCAAGAAAATAAACTTAATGTTTTGTTGACCCAGTGGCGTAACTAGAGTCGATGAGGACCGAGTGCAAGATTATCTGGTTGCCCCCCCCCCAAACTTTATAAAACAAATAACTTTCATTAAAATAAAATATTTCAGTCTATTTAACAACAAACTTTTTTTTTAATGTATAGCTCGTAGAGGCCCTGTGAGGCCCTCTAAGTTCTGAGGCGCACTTCATGTAGTTTCGCCACTGTGTTGACCATGCAACAGGGTGTACATACTTTCTGGAAAAACAGGGAAAACTTGGAAAAGTCACGGAATTTATAAATTTATTTAAAAGTCAGGGAAAATTAAAACTACTTAGGTACCTACATCAAAAGTTTAAGTTTATTCGGGAGCCGCCATGTAATTACTATCGTGCTTCGCAGTATGAAATTACGCAAACTAGTTATTGTATTATTTATTTAAAAGGTTGCTCATAGTATTTTGTAATACCCTACTTGAATTACCACACAAGTAAGATTGTTTCTTATTTGTTTATTTTAATAAAATAAACTTTTTAAAAGATTATTTCGAGGATTATTTAGTATATAAGACAATTAGTCATCTTCAGTTTTTGGAGTTTTCAGTTTTCAGGACACTTGCTCTTAAACCTATCCATTCGCAGCCTGACAATAGGCGGTTAATAAACTCTTTTTGAACATTGCCGATAATTTCCGTTGATGTAAATAAGGCATTTAAAATTAAAAAAAACCGCTGCCCAAGGAATCACTACTTCCACATCCAGATTTTTTTCCAAGTCACTCACATCGAAAAAATTTTTGTATGTGGAAATAATTGTTTATGGAACTTTAATAATATAATATTTGAAATCCTCTACCCCAAAAACCCATAAAACAATACCCCACATCGGTAGCGGGGTGGGGGTGGTGATAGAGGTTAGTAGTGGGGGTGGATGAAGTAAAAAAACATTTTGGGGTTTCTGGTTCTTGTACACACACAATTCACATTTTTTTTCATCCCCTTTAATAATGGGGTGGGGGTGGTAATGGGGGTGGCTAATGCCAAAATTTTTTTTGAGACCTTAGCTTCTCTTGTATTTACTAAATACCAATTTTATGGATTCTTACCTGCTTGATTTACCTATTTTCCCCAAATTTACCCCAATTTACCCCCCAACCCTTCGACGGAACAAGATGAAAATATAATCTACAGACAGACAACTTAAAATCTCGACGTTTCGTGACATTCTAAGCCTATTTGAACAATAAAAATTTTTAAAAATTTTTTTGTCGTTACTATACTTCCACTGGATGTGGAAGTAAATTAGTATTTTTTAATTTCAAATAGTTTTTCTTAAAAATATCCTCATGCAACATAGATATTTAAAGTATTGCATATAAAAGAATTGGGATCTTTATATTCCTTAACAAAAAATGGAGGTTGCCATTTTACTCGGTATACCGGGTGTCAACGATATCACTTTTCGGCCGCCCTTTCTTTATTACTTCCACGTCCAGTGGGAAGTATAGTAACGACAAAAAAATTTTTAAAAATTTTTATTGTCCAAATAGGCTTAAAGTGTCATGAAACGTCGAGATTTTAAGTTTGAGCGAAAAAAAATATTATTGGTCTGTCGGTCTGTCTGTCTCTAACTTTTTTTGTGCGCACGTTTACTCTGGAACCGTTTGAGATATTGACTTGAAATTTTGGTACACATGTACTTTAACGAGATCTAGAACTAGATTATATTTTCATCTTGTTCCGTCGAAGGGTTGGGGGGTAAATTGGGGTAAATAGGTCAATCAAGCAGGTAAGAGTCCATAAAATTGGTCTTTAGTATATAGAAGAGAAGCTAAGGTCTCAAAAAAATGTTTGGCATTAGCCACCCCCTTTACCACCCCCACCCCCTTATTAAAGGGGATGAAAAAAATTGTGATTTAGTGTATGTACAGGAACCAGAAACCTCAAAATATTTTTTTACTTCATCCACCCCCCACTATCACCACCCTCCCAAGTAGCAAAATGGAATCCTAAAGAAACTGAATTATTTTATAGTTATCGTCTAGCGCCGTTTGAAGAACAGTTTTATTTCTTAGAGTATCCAATTAAAACAATTTTATCGTATAAGAGAACGTTTCTATAATATTGTTGTGTAAATGTTCTTATAGCTCATATTATAGGACAAAATCTTATTGTACTACTCACAAATTTTATAACATTTGTATAACATTTTATACAACCATCTATAAAAATATTTTAAAAGAATTGTATAAAAATTATATTACAATTGTATACCTATTCTTACAACTTTTAATTTCTGTATTAAAAAATAGTTGAATGGAAGTTGTATAAAAAGCTGTATTAAAGTTCTTTAAGCTAATTTATAAAACTGTTCTTACAGTAGCAATATACAATAGGCATAAAATCATTTTATAATTAACCTATAAGTACATCAGTACAAAAATGTAGTCCTCGAACATAAAGTTATCGGAAATTCTGAGTTATAAAATCTGTTTGCACATAACCCCATTTTGTCATAAAAATTAAACTAATTTTACTAGTCAGTTTTAAAAAATATATCGAGCAATATCTCAGTGGATGAAAATTAAAGAAGTGGATTTTTTAAAAGAACAGTTAAAAAAAAATACCATCAAATTCTTGGGAGTTACTAATAATTCATCTAACTGCAATCATGGGGCTAATTTGGAAATAAAAACAGTATTATCTACCACTGCCAGGCATCATAAAAATGATACTCCAGTAGAAGAGCTGCCAATCAACATTTTTTCTTGTTATTTTGTGCAATTACAATATGCTCCTCAAAAATGTATACATGTGTTTTTGCTGTTAGCCGCATCGATATTTAAAAACGATGTTGAGATGTATAGGGATTTTTATGGTGAAGATATAACAAGTAACGTACACCTACACAATCTCTCACACTTAACTCACGAAATAAAAAAAAATTGGAGTGCTATCAACATTTAATGCATATCCTTTTGAAAACAGACCTTTTTATATTAAAAATTTACTTAAAAATGGAAATTGTCATCTGCCATAAATAGCTAAAAGATTAGGTGAAAGGCTAGAAGTTGATGATACCAAGTTCCAAGGGCACAAAAGTTTCCAAATTTAAAAAAATGCTGAATTAACAACTAACAACAAAACATACCAACTAAATGTGTTCAATTTTGTAAGTTAGGTTACTAATGTCTAAGTACTCTATCACGGCCGACTCTAGTAACGAGTCGGCCGTGACTCTATACTGGAGTTGATTGCAACAGAACAGAACAGAATAACTGTTTAGTCACGGCCGACTCTAGTAACAGAGTCGGCCGTGGTTTAGTGCAATATATACATGGGTTACGTGATACATTTGTTTTGTAACGTGGTTTGCGGACGAACTACAGGATAACCACGAAAGTTAACACGGGGTTGCCACGTTATGCAAAAATTGGATAAAATTAGGGAAAACTATGTTTGGCCAATAAATTACATTTTCTTCTTCTTCTACATGGTATTGAATCCGAGAACTTTAGCAGGCCAACACACAAATCGTCGTGCTAAGGGTATCACTCAATATTTTACATGTTTTCAATCACTATTCTTTACTAGTTTGTAGATTGATTGATTTATTGTTTGTAATGGATTTATCACCCACACTTTATATCTCTCAAACTATTGCCGGAGAAATGGAAATATTACAGACTGCTAAACAGGATTTAAATCTTATTGGTGTAAATAACCCTCAAATGCATAACAATATATTGGATCAATCAATAGCATTTCAATCAGCTGTTAATGTGCTAAATTTTAACTATAAAAAATAATGACAATTGGTAGCAAACTCACATTTTCATAAAATGTTGGTTAATTCGTGTACTATAAACTCGAAATTAGAGGAAAATAAATTTGACTACTTACTTAAATTGTCGTACTCTATAAAAAATGTGTGAGAAAATAGTTTAATATATTTTGAAATCTGGCAACCTCTAAAATTTATCAAAGTTCAACTTGGTTTATTTCGAGAATATTTTTATAGCGCCTATAGAAACAACATTATAGGATTGGAATGGATCTTGAGCGCCATTATTGAGGTTGTTATTTGAAATAATAACTACACAACATGTTTGCGTTATACAGTGTGTTTCACTTCTCGTGAAGACACCCCTGTATCTTTTTTATTTGTTGCCGAATTAATTTCAAATTTTTATCAGCCATACAAGTCCATAAGGTGACTTTATTCAACACATAAATGCCGTCTAAATCTAAAACGCCGGCCTACTGCGATAAAAAGAAAATGTCAATTTTCGAGAAATCATAGTAGGCTTAGAGATAGACAAAAATTTTGTTAACAAAAGTTGTTCGGAATCACTTGATATGCCCCCTTGTAAAATTTTGTGAAAATCGGAATATTTTCAAAAAAAAATTTTTGTTTCACTTCTCGTGAAGACACCCCTGTATCTTTTTTATTTGTGGCCGGATTAATTTCAAATTTTTGTCAGCCATGCAACTCCATAAGGTGACTTTATTCAACACATAAATGCCGTCTAAATCTAAAACGCCTGCCTACTGCGATAAAAAGAAAATGTTAATTTTCGAGAAATCATAGTAGGCTTAGAGATAGACAAAAATTTTGTTAATGAAAGTTGTTCAGGATCACTTCATACGCCCCATGTCGTCTAAATCTAAAATGCCGGCCTTAGAATAATTAAAATTAAAATCTAATTACTTTAATGAGTTTTAACATCTGTCAACAATATGTAGGTTGGTAGGATGCTGTCATATAACGAATTCTTTTTGAATTAAATTGGTGGCCCTGAAAAGGGCCGTTGTTTTTACAGAGAAGACTACTAATAATGAATGATAATATTGTCGGAAAAAAAAATACAGATAAAGCAAAAGCCGCAGTGTTAGAATAGTTCAAAAATAAAAGAAGTTAATGGTTTTTTTTACTTATTTATTATATTGCGCCCCTTTCCACTAACCCACCCTCAAGTGTAATACACTTCTCAATCCGTTTTCTGTTATTTTTTACAACTCTTCGCAGTTCTTGAGCTGTAACTTCTAAACATGCTTGCCTTATCCTCTCACAAAGCTGCTCTATATTTTGAGGTCTGGTCATATAAACTTTGTTTTTAATGTGACCTCAAAAATAAAAATTCATTGGAGTGAGATCAGGTGATCTGGGTGGCCAATGTATTAAAGGGCTATTTCGTCCTATCCATCTTTGGGGAAAATGTTCATTCATCCATGCTCTCACTACTACGGAATTGTGGATAGATGCTCCGTCGAGTTGAAAATACAATTGTTCCAAAGGAAAATCAACAATTGCATTCCAAAGATCATTATTTAAAAATTCTAGCAAATTTAACGCATTTATATTTTGAAAAAAGAAAAACGGCCCTATTATTGTTTCGTTAAAAATTCCGCACCACACATTTACTTTCTGGGAATATTGCCTTTTACAATTTATTATCCAATCAGGATTTTCTACTGCCCAGAACCTAGAGTTTTGTGATGACACTACCCCGTTGGTGGAGAAAGTTGCCTCGTCCGTGAAAATTACTTTCTTCAAGAAGTCTCTATTGTTTAAATAATTACCTTGGATCCATAAACAATATTCTAATCTTCTCTCTTCATCACCTTCCTCCAAGGTATGTAAAAATTTTGGATTAAACGGTTGTAGCTTATGGCGTTTTAAACATCTCCAAATTTTTGATGCCGACAAATTAAGGTCACGAGCCATATTTCGAAGACTGGTAGTGGGATTGGCGTTAAACGCCGCTAATATAACATTATCATCTCCGTGATTTCGATTAAGATGTACTCTCGGTTTAAGCACATTGCCAGTTGTATTGAACAAGTGACATATTCTTGCTACGGTACCATGGTGTATTGGTTGTCTTAGAGGATGTCTTAAATTAAATTCTTCTGCTGCTTCTCTTGAAGACCGTACATTTTCACCGACTATCTTTATTATTTCAATTTTTTCATCAGTAGTTAAAAGTATTCTAACCATTATGAGAAAAGATATGAAATAAGGAAACTTTAGTATGAATAAAATTATTAAAACAAGAAAAACTAACAAACTCCACAGAAAATAACAACAATCACTTCTGTCATGAAAGCAATGACGAAATAAATAAAACAATACATATTGACAGTTAATTTCACGGCACTCTTTACATTCAACGCAATAAAACCGTCCATGTTCCTAAATTTCTGAGCCGATAAGGAGGAAGGATATGATGGAGAGTTACTCCTCCAGAAGAGAGATAACAAAAAGAAAAAAAGAAAAGATATTACATTCAACTTGATATGTAAAAATAAAAAGCCCTTTTAGTGTTTTATTGAATGCTGATTTTTGTTCACAACTTTCATTTGTTGGAAAAAGTTCTCTTTATGTGTTCTCTTTTTTTGAAAATATTCCGATTTTCATAAAATTTTACAGAGGGGCATATGAAGTGATCCTGAACAACTTTTATTAACAAAATTTTTGTCTATCTCTAAGCCTACTATGATTTCTCGAAAATTAACATTTTATTTTTATCGCAGTAGGCAGGGGTTTTAGATTTAGACGGCATTTATGTATTGAATAAAGTCATCTTATGGATTTGTTTGGCTGATAAAAATTTGAAATTAATTCGGCCGCAAATAAAAAAGATACAGGGGTGTCTTCACGAGAAGTGAAACAAAATTTTTTTTTTGAAAATATTCCGATTTTCACAAAATTTTACAGGGGGACATATCAAGTGATTCCGAACTACTTTTGTTAACAAAATTTTTGTCTATCTCTAAGCCTACTATGATTTCTCGAAAATTAACATTTTCTTTTTATCACAGTAGGCCGGCGTTTTAGATTTAAACGGCATTTATGTGTTGAATAAAGTCACCTTATGGACTTGTATGGCTGATAAAAATTTGAAATTAATTCGGCCACAAATAAAAAAGATACAGGGGTGTCTTCACGAGAAGTGAAACAAAAAATTATTTTTTGAAAATATTCCGATTTTCACAAAATTTTACAGGGGGGCATATCAAGTGATTCTGAACAACTTTTGTTAACAAAATTTTTGTCTATCTCTAAGCCTACTATGATTTCTCGAAAATTAACATTTTATTTTTATCGCAGTAGGCAGGGGTTTTAGATTTAGACGGCATTTATGTATTGAATAAAGTCACCTTATGGATTTGTTTGGCTGATAAAAATTTGAAATTAATTCGGCCACAA